>CM066332.1:13796713-14396713 GCA_033807585.1 Hydrophis major | reverse complement strand
CAACGGGCCCCTGCACCCCTCTGCCAGCAAAAATGGAACTCGGGAGGGACCACATGCAGCCCTCCCTAGCTCTGTTCTTGCTGGCAGAGACACTGCGGGCTGGTCCTTGCTGTTTCCAGGGTGGCCCTGCAGGCCAGATCTAAGTACCCCATGGGCCGGATCTGACCCCCGGGCCTTGAGTTTGACACCCCTGCTCTACACGGAAAAGAAATAATGCAATATCAATTTTAAAAATCAGCTTAGTTTGGAAGATGTTAGGTGTTGCCCCAGGATCAGACCATCATAAACCTCCTTTTTACATTTTTTAAAAAAATTGGGCCAAACCCCCAAAATTGAATTATGCTTCCCTAAAAAAAATGAGGTGGCTTGATAACCATACACTATCTCTTCTTTTTGAATATTATTCATAGTAAAAAATGTCATTATGTTCTTTGTTCTTCAATGCAAACTAAGTCAGAAACAAGTCACCAAAACAGAAACTTTATGGCTCAGTCTACAGTATATTAAGCATGAAAAAAAAAATCCAGCTATTCATTTTACACACCCACAAACACATACCTTCACAAACACTCCCCCCCCCCATCCATACACATCCACTCCCGAACAAACAAACTCTTACTAAAAATCAGTAAGGTATAAAAGCATAGATTTTATATTAAAATCTTATATAAAATTTCATATAAAAGCATAGATCCGTGAATGTCATGCAATTCTTAACATAAGGATGTGCAAAGAAATTCAGCAGGAGTTACCTGGAAATTTCATATTATGGGATAGAAACCTGGGATTTTGGGGGGGGGGGTTGGAAGTATAAGAATCTCCTGTCTGGATAAATATTGATTAGTGATATTTTATTATTTTAATGGCCATAGAAGATTATTTTGATGAAATCTCATGTTTCATTTTCTGTGACTAGATTTTTAGCAAAGTTTCTGCAAATCATAAATTAGGAGGAGAAACAGAATGAGAGGCCTCTAATAAATCAGATTCATGGATAAATGTGCATGCTTCGTCTGGATGATTGATGCTCTTTTTCAGCTGAATGTTTCAGAACCTTCATTTCCAAATTAACATTTTATAACTTCAAATCTTATGAAAAATTTAAAATCTGGAATAAAAGTTTAATTCGCCCATTCAAGCTATTCTCTCTCCATTAAAAAAAAAAAAAAAAAAAAAACTACCTGAAATTTTCACCAAGTATTAAAATTGTTCATATTATGGATAACAATCAAACAATTGTGGTGATTGAACAGATTGGAAATGAAGTTCTTTTTTTTTTTTAAAAAAAAATCACTTTACATTTATGGATGTTTATATGTGTAAGTGTGATGTATGTATAAGCGTGATGCATTATTTCTTTTGGCCTGTCTGCTGAAGCTTCATAAAACAGACATATTGCCATTTTACTAGCATTTTTCATTCTTTTTTTGCATTCTAAATCCATTCATTTGATAAATATTAAGTGTGAAGTATATCAACCTGTTCACAGTCTATGGCAGAGTTCCCCAACCTTTCTGTGTCGTTGGCCCAGACTGCTGGGGGAGGGCGGGGAGGTATGTGAGAAAGAGGGGATGGATTTGTGAAAGAAGTGTGTATATGTGTGTGTGTGTGTGTGTGTGTACACATACATGTGAGCACCTGTTGCTTGCATGAGTGGGGTTTTGAGTGCTTGCAATGCTCACACAAGTGAGACCCCAATTGCCCATAATATTTGTCACGTGGCCTGGTTGCGAATAGACTGCCAGCCAGTTGTGGCCTATGGCTCACAGGTTGGGGACCCCTGGTCTATGGAGCATTTTTCTACAGTAGAGGTAGTCCTCAACCTACAACAGTTTGTTTAGTGACAAGTTACAACGGCATTGTCAAAAGTGACTTATGACTGTTTTTCACACTTACGATCATTGCGACATCCCAATGGCCATATTATTTAAATTCATATGCTTGGCAATTGACTCATATTTATGACAATTTGTGTGATCCCCTTTTGTGACCTTCTGACAAGCAAAATCAATTGGGAAGATTTAACCACCATGTTACCAACTTAACAACTTCCATGTTTCACTTAACAACCATGGAAAGAAAGGTCGTAAAATGAGGCAAAATTCACTTAACAAATATCTCACAGAAATTTGGGCCTCAATTGTGGTCATAAGTTAAGGACTACCTTACTTCACTCAAGATAGCCATGGATGTCTTCTGCAAGTCACAACAAATTCCTAAGTCTTTCCACAACAATATGAGGTGTATTACTGGACAACTCTCTTTTCAAATTCCAAATATCAAATAATCAAAAAACACATACACACACACCAAAAAAAAAAAAAAAAAAACCTGGAGATATAGGAGACAAATTCTTTCCGGCAAAAATATGAGTGTGGGAATTTCTCCCCTTGTAAAGTATTGTATCAGAAAGCAGTAAATGCCTGACCTTTGGTTGAGTAACAAAATAATTCAGCAACCATGAAGCACAAACCTTGTTAGTTTTTAATTATTATGTAACTTAAAAAGGTGTTTAGTGATATTATTTAAAACCTTTATCTCATCTAGGCTTGTAGCAGCCATGAGAGAAGTCATTATTTCCATTTCAGTCAGGGCTGAAGCTAAGAGATAATTGTCGGTAAGACTAATTAATGTAAAATAGAAGTTCTAACGAGTCCTAGTAATTATATAGGAGCCTTTTCAACCTAGCAAAAGCCAGCACTCTGCCTCCTCAGGTACTAAATTGGAAAGAGTGAAGTGTTGCTTGATTAGTTTTCCCATACTGATCCCAAAGAAATGTCAGAGCAACACAATGTGGATTTTTCTACTTCGTGAATTGAAGATATGAGTTTAATGTGGTCAGCTCTAATGATAACTGTATATCAAATATTAACATGATTGAGTGGGTTCAGAGGTATTTCTTGAGAATTTCTCTTCCACTCCTTCACTTACAATAGAATTCTCTATGCCTCCAGGCTTGAAATTTTGGGTTGGACAATCTAGAACTGCGCCATCTGCGGCCCAATCTAAGCATAGTACACAAAATTGTCTGCTACAACATCTTACCTGTCAACTATTTCTTCAGCTTCCACCACAATAATACATGGGCAAACAATCAATACAAACTCAAGGTAAACCGCTTCAAACTCGATTGCAGAAAATATGACTACTTCAACAGAGTGGTCAATTCCTGAAATGTTCTACCCAACTCAGTTGTTATAGCCTCAAAACAGCTTCAATCTCAAACTGTCTACCGTCAACCTCATCCCATTCTTAAGAGGTCCTTAAAGGGGGCGTGCATAAGTGTGCCAGCATGCCTACTATCCCTGTCTTACTGTCCCCATTCATCTGTATTTACTTCCTTTGTTCATGTTTATATTCATACTTATACCTGCTATTTTGTACATGTTTGACAAACAAACAAATAAAATAAACAAACTGTTCCAAGCACATGTGAGGGCTGGGAGCAACCTTGGAGATGCTTTTACAGTAAATAAATCTTAGCTATGCATCCAGTTTAGATGTGTTTTCTGTTCTTTGATTTAAATTTAAGAGATAGTTTGTTGAGCAGGATTCAGCAAAACATTTCCCCACCCATCCACCCCGATTCTCATCAAAATGCACATTCCAATATTATATAATAATTTACCATAAACATAGACATATTCTAAACATAAACTTACTAGAAGCTATGAATACTTAAAAGAGTAACGGAAGAAATAGCATCTTGATTAAAACAAGAGCATTTGATCGATGGTGCTCGTAAAAGTTCTACAATTGAACTGAGATTAAATTTTTAGGTTGTAATCAAATATACCTTCTCACTTGGGCAGCAGCTGGCTCTGGAACATTATTGTTGATGCCCTATTCTCCTTTAATACCTCTTGCCTCCTTCTTGATGTTCTTTGAGTTTTTATTTCTTTCCTTCCCTTTTTCTCAGAGAGACTGTCTGAGTGCTGATTTGGGAGATGAAAATTCAATGTTCTTCTTTTACTTATGGCTGGCATGTTAATTCATTTAGGCCTGCAGAAGTGGATTTCCATGGTTTTTTTTCCCCTCTTCTTCATGAGGTCTATGACAATTTGCCATAGCCAACTCATTGTGGCCAATTCATCATGGCCAACTCCCCATAGCCAACTTGCCACAACCAACTCGCTTGTCATGGCCAACTTGCTGCAGGCCAACTCACCACAGCCAACTTGCTGTGGGCCAACTCACTGCAGGAAAAGATTGACACTAATATCAAAGAAATGGTGGGATGCAATCATTAAAGAAAGGATATAAAAGGAGGGACAGGATGGGATATGAATGGCAAAAAATAAAATATTTTCAAATTTATTTTCAATATTTAAATTGAACTATTAAATTGTCCTGTGGCAAGTTGTCCCCCAGTGAGTTGGCTGTGATGAGTTGTCCTATAGTAAGTTGGCTGTGGCAAGTTGGCCACAATGTGTTGGCTGTGGCAAATTGGCCCATTCTGCTTTCCATGCAACCATCCTGGTTGCAGTCTCTAAAGAAAAATAAAAGACCAATGAACATGATTACTCCCCTTGATGTATGCTTCAAATCCAGAATACCATTTCAGTTCATAGGAAAACATGTGTGAGCTTGTGAAGCCTTTGAGGTGACCCCTCTGTAATTGAAAAAAGGGGGAGCTTTTCTTGCCCACTGAATTCAAGACATAGAAAAGATTCTCTAATATTTATCAATAACCCTTCTAAAGAAAAAGAAAAAGAAAAAGAAAATCAGGAGCCTGGTTAGCATATTTTCCTGTCTTTTTTCTTTCATTTCTTCCTGCAAAAAATTTGCGAAAGTTATGCCTGTGTATAAAATGTTTTCATCTGAAAAGGAAATGCTACCAGACCCCTCCAGCTGTGCCTTGCAGTCACACTAAAAAAAAACACCTTTCTTGATTTATTTTGATGGTAGAGATTTATCTAATCTTATATATCATTGCATAATCCCTGTCAGGAGTTTGATCCTAACAGGGCTCAAGGTTGACTCAGCCTTCCACCTTTCCAAGGTCGGTAAAATGAAGACCCAGATTTATTTATTTATTTATTGGGGGGGGGGGGGGACAATGTGCAAATAATGCATTGTAAACCACACAGAAAGTGCTGACAAACTCTATGGGACATGAATTGCATGTTCATTAAGTAAATTCCTCTTCCAAAATGTTTTTTTTTTTTTTTCTTGCTGGAAACCACAAAATCACAGTCAAGTCATCATGGGATGCCGCTAAAATGACCCTTTAAGGCAAACATGTGGTTCCAGGTGTGTGTGTGTGTGTGTGTTTCACTCTCTCTGTGTGTGCATGCAGCAGTTGTAAATTCAAGAATAAGCTGTAAGTAATTTGGAGGTTCCTTTGTAACTTTAAATGGTCATTAAGCAATCAGTCATTAAATGAATAAAGTGGAAGAATGATTTAATTAGCTCTTTCTTTTTTTGTATTCTTACAATATTCTTTTACGATTTATGTTATACAGCTCCCATAATTTTTCAAGAATAGAGCGCTCTATGCATTTTGTTAATCCAATAAATATTCTGCCCATTTCTTTCTGTGAATATGAGAAAGAGGATGTCTCAAGGCTATGTACTGAATTTCTAACACTCCTAACATGTCAACCAGTCTCCTTTCTCAAACTCAGTAGTGTTCAATTGAATTGTGTACTTTATAGTAGCTGATGTAAACTGTTAAGCCTGGTCCCCCAACCAATGTTAAGGAAACACGCTAAACAGAATGTGCAGTGTTAGTCAGTTAGGCAGACAGGTAAATGTGTGAGATAAGTTTGTATGTTAGTTAACACTCAGTAAAAAGCAGATACGCTTGTGCTATCAAAAATATAGTTTATTCCATTTAAGAGTTATAACATAGTCAAAAAGCAGTCCATTAGTCATGTATCATTTCAGTCAGTCCATTCGGGGATACTCAATTTGCAAAGTCCATGTTGAATATTCAATGTCAGTTCACTTACAATAAATCAGTCCGTATTATCTCTTCTCACCGTTGAGAAATCAACACTCCTTTTTCTCTCCCGTTCCAGTAGAAAAAAATGCAGTCATCAATCCATCCAGTAATTAGGGATCATTAAACCAGAGAGCGAGCCGTTGTCTTGCTCCTTTTATGGTGCTTTTACAACCACACCCTTAATTACATTCTTGCAGTTAAAGTTACACACACTTTAACCAACAAACCATAATAACTTATTTATTATTTTACCTAAACCAGTTAGGGTAAAAAATATTATCCCTAACATAAACTACTTTTTTGAAAATCAAATGTTTATCACGATCCAATCGTTAGGTTTAGTACTTCAAACATAGGATGCATTTCAGATAGGTAACAAATAACCAAGGAAGATAGGAAAAGAAAATCATAATGAATTTTCAAATAGAAACTTAAATTATTTTTCATTCCAAGTTATAACTTGTCAGTAGAAGAGACAAAATTATATCAAAATCAAAATTATATCAAGACTTTAGACAAAATTCTATTAGGATCAAGTAAAAAAAATATATCTAAATTTTATAAACATTTATTAGAAACAGAACTAGAACAAGAAATTGTCAAAGGAAATATGATTGCATGGAGCAGAAACGTGGGACGGAGCATTACCTTAGCAGAATGGGAAAGGATTTGGAACAGGAACATTAAGATCATGAAATCAGCAGCTTATAAAGAAAACTCATATAAAATGTTTTATAGGTGGCACCTGCCTCCTTCGAGATTGGCGAAGATGCACCCCAACACGAGCCCCTAATGTTGGAAATGTCAAAATATAGAAGGTACCTTCTTCCATATGTGGTGGTCATGCAAGGAAACCCAGAAGTATTGGCAAAAAATTAGGTGCTGGCTAGAGGAGATAACCAAGGAACAAATTGTGTACAAACCAGAGTCCTTCCTTCTTGGAATTTTTGATAAACAAATATCCAAAAAATCGAAGTATGTTACAATTCATATCTTAACCGCGGCCAGACTGGCATTCACCCAGTGCTGGAAATTACCTTCCATCCCCACTGAACATATGGTTATCCAGAAAATTTTACAATGCACCGAAATGGACAAACTAACCCAAGCATTAAAAAATAAAGAATCCTCAACCTATTATAACAATTGGAATCCTTGGTAATATATGTGTGTGTGTGTGTGTGTTTGTAGATTTTCATGGGTACAGATATGTAGGTCTAGGTGTGTTCTGGTCTTTTCCCATATAAGGTAATCACACACACACACATATATGTCCACCACAGGATCTTGAAAAATGGAGTTGGCATTTAGGATATGATTTTATATGTGTGGTCTTCAAAAGATTGGATGCTTCACATAGCACTGTTTGAGTTTTTTACTTCCAAAAATATTCTCTGCAAGACACCGTGAAGTTGAGCTGTTTGTGCAATATTTAAAGAGTAGTTGACTTCACCTTGCATCACCAAGCAGCATTGTGTTTGTATTTTTGTTTTTAATGGTCTTTTTTTTCTTTTTGGTTTTTTAAGAATCATATATAGGTAAAACATTATATTTTATTTTCCTCCTCCTCCTCCTCCTCCTCCTCCTCCTCCTCCTCCTCCTCCTCCTCCTCCTCCTCCTCCTCCTCCTCCTCCTCCTCCTCAAATTAGCAGAAGCACAACAATATTCAACAATACAAATTATTCTACAGTAGCCAAATTGGGGTGAAAAACTGATATAATTTCCTGAACAATACCCAGGAGGCTTCTGAAAAGTGAATACATTCAATGTTTTATTATATTCTCACTAACTATCAATACAGTTTTGGTAAATTCTGGCCCACCATATGACCAAAGTGTAAAAAAAAAAAGAAATATTTCAGAAGAAATAAAAATAGTTGCCAACACCTTTCTAAGAGAGCTGTTTTATCTCCAGAAGACATCAAACTACATTTTTAAAAATAAATCTCACAGTAAAAAAAAAATAAAAAAATAGAGTTGCTTGTTTTTCTAATTTTAATCCTGTTTACATTAAATCATACTTTATTTTATCAGTTTCTAACCAATAAAGATCCAATTGAATTTCCACTTTTTTTACCCTCCAAATAGAATTCATCTAGTTGCCCGGGAAACTTGTTACTTTATCTGAAATAAGCAAGTTCAGCCATATGTTTTCTTCAGCTCTGAATCAAAAGATATTTAGCAATAATCCCTATTGTTCAGATGTATAAATAAATGGACTTTTTAAATAATTGGCTGTATAGAATATTATAACATATCCAGTTCATCCACTCACTCACCCATCCCTCTGTATTCTGAATAGTGATGTATTCCAGGTGACAATGAAAAACAATTGTTCCAAAATTGGTTGTTTTCAGTAATTTTGGGGATTCTCAATGCTTTTTGTTGACCATTTCCATTCTGTTGTCCAGTTATTTTGGTTGATCAGGGTTGGCTTTTGCATAGAGTAATCTCATAAACAATTTCTTAGAGAGGTATTGTTCTTCAACTTATCCCAAAGGTGCTTTTTCAAGAGGCAACTGGACTTTTTGGTTTTTCTTTGAAGTTGTTTCACTTCTCATCCAAGAAGCTTCTCCAGCTCTGACTGGGAATGGAAGGATTGTATTCCTTGCCGATAGCGGGTCATTTGCATCTTTTTAGAGGGCCATTGAAGCACTCAGAGATTTATCTGTGTCCTCAGGGTCACCTGAGTAGTGTAAATGGTTCCTGCAGTCTGCATTTTTTCCTCTGGAAATCCATTCCTACTCTCACATTCATTCCAAATTGTATAGCTAAAAGTCTGTACAGATTCTCTGTCATCACCTGTCCCAAGGGTTCTTTGTCAAGAGTCAACTGGATATTCTGGTTTTTCTTTGAAGCCAAGGCGTATAAATCCTTCCATTCCCTACCATCCAGTCAGAGTTGAAGAAGCTTCTTAGATGAGAAGTGAAACATCTTCAAAGAAAAAACAGGAAGTCCAGTTGACTCTTGAAAAAGCACCTTTGGGTCAACGATGACCTGAAGGTCTGAGAAACTCCATAGACAGTTCTTCAAATTGTCACTGTAATGGAACCTAGAATTCCCACTGTAAGTAATGATTGTTGTAAGTCATGACTTCCAATGGACTGACCCAATTTTATGCTCTCTTTTTTGTGGCAGTCATTCAGTGAATGCCACAGTCATTAAGTGAATCAATGTGAGTTTAGTGCCATAAACATAGATCAGACTATCAAAAAAAGTCTCTGGGCACTTTGTTATCTGTTTGGTTAGGAAAGAGACATAGTTGTGTACAATTAAATGTTCAGAACTTGCCCGGTGCATTATATGCAGTTTTCTCTGAAATATTAGGGAAAATATTTTGTGAACAAAAAATATAACTGAATAACAACCAAGGTACCAGTTATATAGGTAATAAAATGAATAAGCTAGCTATGCTTAAAATTTTGTGCTTTTTTCCTGTAGCAATTAATCCTGTGTAAATGAGGATACATTTCTCAGTAACAACATATTGATTTTGGGTCTAATTTAGATAACTAAGACTTCTGTCTATTAAGATTTTATGTAATGAGGGGAGGAGAAACAAACTGAATTCTTAACAGCTTTGAAACACTTTTGATTTAGTCATTACTTCTGGAAAGCTATTCATCATTTCCTTCCTTCCTTCCTTCCTTCCTTCCTTCCTTCCTTCCTTCCTTCCTTCCTTCCTTCCTTCCTTCCTTCCTTCCTTCCTTCCTTCCTTCCTTCCTTCCTTTTGTGATTTATAGGCTCTCAGCGACCAACCATCCTCTGACTCCTCAATGTGATATGGACCTCAGTACTTCTGAAGAATTCTACCAAGCTGTTCACCATGCTGAACAGACCTTCAGAAAGATGGAAAGCTACCTGAAGCAGCAGCAACTCTGTGATGTTATTTTGATCGTTGGGAACCGTAAGATACCAGCACACAGGTATGTGTTAAACTAAAAGAATAAGAATCATTTGTTAGACAGGAATGGGAAAAACATCAAAATTACTGGCTGCAATTGCACCTCATTCTTGAAAGCATGTCATTATTATCATTATTATCATCATTTTAAAAATATTCAATTCTTTTAAGAACAGCTTCCTCTTAACAAGAGAAGCAGACCATGGTGCAAGCTGACGATTATGAAGAGTGAGGATCAGATTGTTGACATGATGCTTTTAGCTTGACATTTTATTTTACAATTTGTGTTTTTGTAACTAAGGTTAAATGTTTATTAATGGTCCACTATAACCACTACAAGAAGTTTGCTTGATTAGTAGAGGACAAAACTCTAGCCAAGATAAAAATGGGAGAGAGAAAGATTTAAACTATGTAGTACTTTTTACTTTTTGTTGGTTTGTTTTTTTGAAGACTGAGCAAATTTGAGGCCACACTGATTGTAACCTTTGCACACAAGCAAAGGAGGTTTAAATATATATTTTTCTGTGGCTCTTTCATACCATCTCTATGTATCATGTTTTTTTTTTAAAAAAAACATAGCATTTAAGCTGTATCATATACATTTTGTAATAAAGTACTTATTTGGCCAAATAAGTTCAATATAAAAATGCAAATTCTGTTCTTTTAGCACAAAGTTGGTATTTAATGGGAAGGTGGATTTTCATCTGTATCTTGATTGAATTTGATTCAACAGCTAATGCAGTTCAGTAGAAATCAGAACTTTTGGGACCAATAAATGATAAGGGTCGTAAGCTTGCCTCTGAAATAAAGCTGTATTACAGTTCATCATCACAGTTAAAAGTACAAATGTATGGACTGTCTGTTTCAGATTTCCAGGCTATTTGAAAACATTTTTTCCTTTTGGAATAGCTGACATATATACATATATAGTATATTAGCGGTCTTTGGGCTTAGTGGCCTGGCTGGGGTCTGTGTGTAGAGGGAACTGGGCCATGTTAGTAGAATAGAACAGAACAGAACAGAACAGAACAGAACAGAATAGAATAGAATAGAATAGAATAGAATAGAATAGAATAGAATAGAATAGAATAGAATAGAATAGAATAGAATAACAGAGTTGGAAGGGATCTTGGAGGTCTTCTAGTCCAACCCCCTGCCTAGGCAGGAAATCATACACCACTTCAGACAAATCGTTATCCAATCTCTTCTTAAAAACTTCCGGTGTTCAAGAATTCACATCCTCTGGAGGCAAGTTGTTCCACTGGTTAATTGTTCTCACCATCAGGAAATTTCTCCTTCGTTCTAGGTTGTTTCTCTCCTTCATTAGTTTCCACCCTTTGCTTCTTGTCCTGCCCTCAGGTGCTTTGGAGAATAGCTTGACTCCCTCTTCTTTGGGGCAGCTCCTGAAATATTGGAAGACTGCTATCATGTCCCTCCTAGTCCTTCTTTTCATCAGACATACCCAGTTCCAGCAACCATTCTTTATATGTTTTAGTTTCCAGTCCCCTAATCATCTTTGGTGCTCTTTTCTGCACTCTTCCTGGAGTCTCAATGTCTTTTTTACATTGTGGTGACAAAAACTGGATGCAGTTACCAAGGCATTATAAAGTGCAAGAGTTCACGAAACTCCACTCACACAAGAGACTTGTGGGGTGCAGTTTTGTGCTCCTTCAGGTTTCTCTGTGCCAAAAGCTTTTGCAAAATGACTGGAGGCCTGAAACAGCATGAGATCTCTCCCCCAAAGCCCTCCGTCCATTTGCAAAAGCTTTTAGCATGGAGAAGAGAAGCCTTTGGGGACACGGTCTCATGCTCCTTCAGCCTCACAGAAACTTCCCAATGTTCCAAAAGCAGATATGGTATTCTGGGCAGGCAGCCTTGGTGAATCAGCAAAGCTGAACACGGTACACTTGTCAAACTCATTGTCAGCATTCCAAGTAATGCACAGCTAGTGAAAACCAACTCTAAAAGTTCCCTCATTTTTTCCTCTAATTAAAAGAGCAAATAATTCCCTCCCCAGATGTCACCAGTCACAATGAAAATAGCTGGCAGGCTGCTTGGTCACTCCTCTCCTCCTTCAACTGCCACCTGTTCAGATGACCTTGGTTCCCACAAGAAAACTTTTTGTTTTGATTGGTAGTCAGTCTATCTACTCCCCCTCCCTCCAGAGTTCATGGCAACTATGAGGCAGCTTGGTGGCCCAGCTGGAAGAGGCAGAGAGACAGATGCGCATGCAGCTCATGCAAGAGAGGAAAAAAGCTTTTGAGATGCTATTCATGCGAGTGGATCTGCATATGCTCACCAGCCCATCTCTTACATGCCCTGATTTCGAATAGTCTGTGGCCTGATAGTTGGCTGTGACCTGGGGTTCAGGGCCCCCATAGTGTATAATACATTCACATTTCCATATCATGAATAAGAGAAATGCTTAGGTAGTGCAAAGTAAAATGATATGTAATGATACATGGTATGAAGGTCTCAGCAGGGGCTCCCTAAGGGCCTGTGGATTTTACCTTTTCTCTGCCCTCCTCTGTAATAACCAGGTTTTCTAATGGAGGGGGAGAGATATCCCTTCTTGCCACCTGTTCTCTATTCCTGATCTACTAGAGCAAGTTTAGAAGGTGAAAACCATTTATAGCAGGCTTGTCAAACTCAATTTCATTAAGGGCCACACCAGGGTCGTGTTTGACCTTGGAGGACCAGGGATGGTTGGGGAGGGGTGTGGCCATGATGGGTGTGAGACGGGACTCATGTTGGAGTTGCCTGTGTTGGCCAAGGGCTTAGGGAGGACTTCTCTGAGAATCCCTGTGAAACTTCCTTCCTTCCTTCCTTCCTTCCTTCCTTCCTTCCTTCCTTCCTTCCTTCCTTCCTTCTTCTTTTTCATTCCCTCTTCCTTCTCCTTTCTACTTCCTTCCCCTCTTTCCTTATTTTTCCCAACTGCTCTGCCAGCGAAAATGGGCTCCCATGTTCCATTTTTGGGTGTGACGGCTTCCTGCAACCTTCTAAACTAAGCTCAGGAGGGCTGTGTGCGGCCCTTGGAAATCTACATTTTTGGCCACAATGGTCTCTTGCAACTCTGCCAGCAAAAATGGAGCTCGTGAGGGCCACATGAGGCCCTCCTGAGCTCCATTTCCTTCCTTCCTTCCTTCCTTCCTTCCTTCCTTCCTTCCTTCCTTCCTTCCTTCCTTCCTTCCTTCCTTCCTTCTTCTTTTTCATTCCATCTTCATTCTCCTTTCTACTTCCTTCCTTCCTTCCTTCCTTCCTTCCTTCCTTCCTTCCTTCCTTCCTTCCTTCCTTCCTTCTTCTTTTTCATTCCCTCTTCCTTCTCCTTTCTACTTCCTTCCCCTCTTTCCTTATTTTTCCCAACTGCTCTGCCAGCGAAAATGGGCTCCCATGTTCCATTTTTGGGTGTGACGGCTTCCTGCAACCTTCTAAACTAAGCTCAGGAGGGCTGTGTGCGGCCCTTGGAAATCTACATTTTTGGCCACAATGGTCTCTTGCAACTCTGCCAGCAAAAATGGAGCTCGTGAGGGGCCACATGAGGCCCTCCTGAGCTCCATTTCCTTCCTTCCTTCCTTCCTTCCTTCCTTCCTTCCTTCCTTCCTTCCTTCCTTCCTTCCTTCCTTCCTTCCTTCCTTCCTTCCTTCCTTCCTTCCTTCCTTCTTCTTTTTCATTCCATCTTCATTCTCCTTTCTACTTCCTTCCCCTCTTTCCTTATTTTTCCTTCCTTGCTCTCTTCCCATCTTCCCTTCTTTTCTTTGTCTTTCCTCTTCCACATTTGCAGCCTTCCCCCCAGCTCCATTTTCACTAGCAGAGGCACCATGGGATGGTCCTTTGTGCTTTCCCAAAATTTATGTTGCTAAGTGAAACATTTGTTAAGTGAGTTTTGTCCCATTTTTGTCCCTCTTTCTTAGTCGTTGAATGAATTGTTGCAGTTCTTAAGTTAATACCATTGTTGTTAGGTGAATCTGGCTTCCCATTTGGCTTTGCTGGTCAGAAGGTCACAAAAGCTGATCACATGACCCCCCCTGGGAAACAGCAACCATCATAAATATGGACCAATTGGCAAGCACCCAAATTTTGATCACAACTGCAATGGGATTCTGCATCGGTCGTAAGTGTGAAAAAGGTCATGGGCCACTTTTTTCTGCACTATTGTAACTTTGAACAGTCACTAACTGAACTGTTGTAAGTCGAGAAACTCCCTTTATCCACCCCTGTTATCCCCTGATCCAGCTAATTGATATATTAAATACTCTTTTGAATGTTGGAAGAAATTGTGATTTTCATATTGTTCCAATTTGGGCACATATCATTTCATTTTGGGGAACTAATCAAGGAGCATATGTGGAAGCAGAAGGTTTGATTAAACATGTTATGGAAAAGTTAAAGCCTATTATATTTATATCCAATTAAATTTTGGAGTCAAAAGCTTTGGACTCCATGTATTATGCAGCAACCCACGAGAGAAGCAGGCTCCATGAGTTTATTTCTTGTAGAATTTATTCTTGTGAAGTAGTAGTAATTAGAGAGGGGGAAAATGATATTTAAAATACAAGTCTGTAGAGAGTCTCAGTCATCCAGGTCATGGTCGTCCAAAAGGTGCTTTTTCAGGAGACAACTGGACTTTCTTGTTGTTTTTTCTTTTGAAGTCATTTTGCTTCTCTTCCAAGAAGCTTCTTCAGCTCTGACAGGATAGTGGGGAAGGGAAGGATATATATTCCTTGCAGGCAGCCTCCCAAGTACTTCAATGACCCTTTAGAGCAGGGGTGTCAAACTCAAGGCCCACGGGCCGGGTCCACCCTGTGGAGTGCTTTGATCTGGCCCATGGGGCCAACATGGAAACAGTGAAGGATCGGCCTGTGGTAACTCTACCTGTGGAAATGGAGCTCAGGAGGGCCTCATGTGGCCCTCACGAGCTCCATTTTTGCTGGCAGAGTTGCAAGAGACCATTGTGGCCAAAAATATAGATTTCCAAGGGCCGCACACAGCCCTCCTGAGCTTAGTTTTCTCTGGCAGAAGGTTGCAGGAAGCCGTCACACACCCAACAATGGAACATGGGAGCCCATTTTCGCTGGCAGAGCAGTTGGGATATCAAGCTTCCCTCCTCCCCGAGGTCAAATACAACCTTGATGCAGCCCTCAATCAAATTGAGTTTGACGCCCCTCCTCTAAAAGGATGCAAATGACCAGCTGTCTGCAAGGTATATAAATCCTTCCATTCGCCACTGTCCTGTCAGAGCTGAAGAAGCTTCTTGGATAAGAAGCCAAATGTCTTCAAAAGTTAAAAAAAAAAAAAAAAAGTCAATTTTCCTCATGAAATAGCACCTTTTGGACAATTGATGTAGGTTCCTCAACCAAAATTGACCATTCCCTCCGACCCTTGGGAGTTCTGAGATCAATAGCACATGATGAATTCAGGAAGATTTCTTGAATGAGATTAATTACGAGGCACTATTTCATTAAATAATAAGAAAAAAGAGAGAGAACCATGCACACAGGAAGAAGTAATGCTGCCTGACAATTGCAGTTTCACTTGTCAAAAAAGAGATAAAGTTATAAAATACATATTTTGAAAAGTTCAGGCATTTAACTGTATTCAAGTCTATCATACATGAGGTGTGATCAGAATGCAAAAGAGGAAAACTGGAGACTTTTTCCACTGGGACTGCTTCCATTATTGATTGTAATGAAAGGGGACTTTAGATTTTTCTTTTTCATTAGCCAGGAACATCTTTAATGGCTGAGTATATTTTGTAGAGAAAAGCACTTAGGCTACCTTTCATTTTTGCCAATGACAGCTGTGTCTTTATTTTTATTTTATTTTTTTCCAAGGCAGAACTGAGGAAAAAAGGAGTAGTCGTATAGTAGAAATTGACTTCAAGGAACTTTCTTGATTTCTGGACTTTTATTTTATGCATATAGACAATTTTTTCCTCTTCACCAGACATTTCTATCATTATGATCTACAGTATTCCTTCAAAGAGTTTCATTTTGCTCTGTTTGGATTATATATCTCACTCATAGCTCTTCTGTTTTATTCACCTGCTGTTAGTGTGGCTTCATTAATGAAGATAGTGTGATTTTATGATGTTATTTTATTATATGGCTGGTTTTATAAGCTACCTTGGGTGCTGGTGTGGCAGAAAAGCAGGATATATGACTCTTATAAACCATTTGATATTCTGCCTATATCCAGGAAACAGTTTCTACCCTGTGTAAACAGATGTTCATCAAAATTACTCAATGGATATATATAAGACTCACTCTTACACACAAAACCATATAGTTCTACTTGGTATCTGTGAGGAAAATATCAACAGTCCGTCTTCTATATAATCAAATCCTTGAAGGCCCCCATATCTGGCCAGATCTATCCAATAGAGACATGCCCCCAAGGAATTTAATTTAGGCACTTAGACATGGATAAGAAAGGCTTGTATATGGATTTAAGAATAGGGAGAAGTAAAACAAATGATACCACAGTACAAAAGGGCATAAGAAGCAGCAGAGAAGGAAATTCTTTTCCTACAGGGTATATAAACATGTGACCTCATTTGTTTATTTATTTTCCCAAAAACAACTTTCATCAAAATATAAATTTGGCTGCTTACTTGTTGCTTCAATGCACATTTTTTTTGTGGGTGAGTTCGTTTCCTGAATTTTATTAAATGCCAGCAGAGTAAGACTGCTCTGTACTTTTACTTGAAAAAGAATGTGATTCAGGAGAACCTGTTTCCAAACAAATGTTTTATAAGGTTGCTGTTTTCCCAGGCTAGAGTGTGCTAGTCTTCCATGACTTTTGAAAGTTTACAACACTTGTTGTGGGTTGAGTATTCTCAGAAGTGGAATGCACTGAAATACAGTACATTAACAGATAGATATGTTCCTTCTTTTTCTCTATCTCTGCCCTTCTCTCTCTCCTTATGCTACCCCAGGCTTGTACTCAGCTCAGTTTCAGATTACTTTGCGGCCATGTTTACGAATGATGTTTGTGAAGCCAAGCAAGAAGAAATCAAAATGGAAGGCATTGATCCTGGTGCCCTTTGGGATCTCGTTCAGTTCGCATACACAGGTAATCCTCATGTATTAAATTCTGCTTTCAGGAATAAACCCTGATTCTTGTGTTCATCTTTCTTTAACAACAATAGAATATTAATACATCAGCAGTTTATATAATCTGAATTAACAGATGGTAGGAACTTGCAAAGATAACATCCTAAACTCGCAAAATGTAGACAAAAATCTCATCACTGTTCTTCAAATTCATGAATTATTTGTATAGATTATCCCAAAGTTGTTTATCTGGTATTCATAGTTTTTCATACTGTTGCCTCCAAACTGGAGCTACCTTTATCAATAGTAATTTGGAAAAAGTAGCATTACATTCCTTTGCTATCAGGAAAACAAAAGAATACATACCAGTTTGTAACTTATGATTAATGATTGTAACTATGCTTTATGATCTATGACCTATTACTCGCTGTTTGTATGTACGCTGTAAATTTATTCACCGGAGACAAATTCCTTGTGTGTCCAATCACACTTGGCCAATAAAGAATATCTATTCTATTCTATTCTATTCTATTCTATTCTATTCTATTCTATTCTATTCTATTCTATTCTATTGTTTCCTCCACCTATAAAATATACAATTCTGTAATTAGTTTATCTTAAATCTGTGCTTTTAGGAAGAACCATCATTTAAAATGAAAAACAATTGAAGTTCATATTTATGACTAATATAGCTTAGTGGTTAAGGAACAGATTGTAAATGGGAATGCATTAACGCAGATTATCCTCAGGGTGCAATCAAAAAGACAAGATGGTGACACATAAAAATATAGGCAGATCTTTAACTGCAATATTCTAGTCATCATCTTGACTTTTTTTTTTACCCTATTCTATATTATTTCATCCTGTTGATCAATAAAAGACAATTTCCTGCCTCTTCCATGGTTTTTAAAATGCTGTTGGGCTTAAAAGTACTAAAATTTGTTTCTGTGCTTGTGATGTTGAAGCCAGAAGAATGTATATTCTTTCCTAGGACCCAATTCTTGACCGTGGTCATAAATTTCAAATACTATTCCTCATTCCTGGGACATTGGATAACTTACGAAAACATTGCACACGATAACTTTGAAACTCCGTACACAGTGATATTGATCCTTGGGAAAAAAAAAATGTTAATCAGTGTCCTACTGATAAAATTTTTCAGGCTAAAGGTTTATACTAATCATTCACACAACCATCTCTCCAAGAAAAATACAAAACAAATATTTTATATTTGTCCTTCAGCTTTTCTTTTTTTTCTTACAAAGAACTAACACATTGATTAAAATACTATGGATGCTTCAAAACTAAAGGAGCATTAAATAAAACTTCAAAATTAATATTTCAGCTTGCGACCACAATTCAATGCATAAATTACTTGGGCATGTAAGCTCCATTTAACTTAGTGTTTACTTCCAATTGTTTTGTTTTAGCTTTACCAAAAGCTATTCAGCCAGGTGAACATGCAATATTTATGTTTTAATTTGAACTTTGGGAAATGTGGCAAGCAGTTGTTAATATTCAAATTTCCTGTGGAAAGACAAAACTCCATTAAAGGAAATGAAAAAAAAAAAAAAAAAGACTTGCTGAATGTTTGGAGGTCTTTTTTCCCTCCTCCTCATTTTCTGACTTCTCTATCATGTCTAGAGAACCGATGGCTTTTTCAAGGAGGCACCTCATTAATCATCTGTTTTCTGGTACAAAATTAGCAGTATGGTGTCCTTGAACCACTGCTGAAGTACAGAGATATGATGATGTTATCCATTTGGTTGTGTCTAATCTCTTGGTGATTCTATGGGCCAGGTCTCTCTGCATCTTCTGAACTTGCACTGCTTCTTTGAGTTGTTCTGTTCTCTGACTGATGTAAGCTTTGATGATGTCTATCCACCATGTTCTGTGATGGCCTGGTTTCCTGTTGTGGCCCGCCAGCTGCCAGCGGAACTGGCAGACTCAGACGATGAGGAGGTTGGGGAAGAACTTGGGCCAGTTCTGGAGCCTGGGAAAGGCTCTGATGGATGCTCAGCATCAGACAAGAGATGGAGGGCCATCCAGCATTTCCCAGCCAGAGAAGCAGCTGCCTTTGGAGTCAGAGATGACTGAGGAGGAGGAACAGCTGGGGCCTGTTCCAGATGTGTGTATGCGCAGAGCAGATAGGAGAGGTGAACAACGGAGGACAATGAGCTGCTTGGGAAGCAAAATAAATGTGGACGCTGAATGGCCTCTCCCTGGCTGGGGAATAAATAGGAGGAAGGGGAGTGGTTTGGTTGTTGCAGACAACCCTTCACATTTCTGGAAAGTTTGCTCCTTGTATGTTTCATGCGACAAAGACTGCTATGCCAGAACTGAGGTTTGTTTATTTCTCTGTTTGAACTGACTTAATATGCAGGGAGCTCCCGGCCTTGCATTTATCATAATGAGTTGATAAGGACTATCGTTTCAGTTAACTTCTTTCAGGAGTCTTGCATGGACTTTCTGTTGATGAATGAAGTTAATTCCCAATGTGTAAATAAAGAGGGATTTTCCTTTGCACAGTTTGTTTCTTGCTTCTGCGAAGGAAGGGTCAATGCAACATAATTGCATTCTCCAGCAAATTTCCCTGCATGACATGGCCAAAATAAGTGAGATACAGTGTTACGATTTTCCACAAAGGTATATCCATGAGTATATTTGATCTCTCCAAAAGAAACCACAGGTGAATTTCAAAATCTTCTCTCCAGTAACTAATCTTCACCACACCCATCATATCCCTAACAGCTACAGGCAGTCCTTAACTTACAATAGTTCATTTAATGACCAAAGTTACGGCACTGAAAAAGGGGGCTTATGATGATTTTTCCTTTGAGATATCTCTTCTAAATATTTCCTTTGAGATAGCTCTTCTAAAAGATATTTCTTGACTTACAACAGTTCATGTAGGGACCATTCAAAGTTACAATGGCACTGGAAAAAAAAGTGACTTACGACTGTTTTTCACACTTACAACCTTTTGTAGCAATCCCATGATCATCTGATCCAAATTCAAATGCTTGGCCACTGGTTCATACTTATGACCATTGCTGTGCCCCAATGTGGTGGGATCCCCTTTCTGTGACTTTCTGACAAGCAAAGTCAATGGAGAAATCAGATTCACTTAACAATTGGGTTACTTACTCATCAACTGCACTGATTCACTTAGTAACTGCAGCAAGAAAGGTCATAAAGTGGGGCAAAACTCACTTAACAAGTGTCTCACTTAACAGACATTTTGGGCTTAATTTTGATCGTAAGTTGAAGACTATCTGGACTTTCTCCAGGGGTGGGATGCTACTGGTTTTGCCCAGTTCTAAAGAAGCTCTGAAGATCAGCAGACACCAAAGCGGTTCTGTGTTTGCTGCTGTTTGGCCCACCTGCCCATCCAGGCTCTTACCTATCCTTTATTTCCTGCTTTTTCAACCTCAGCTGCTTTGTGCAGCACAGCTGAGGTTGAAAAAGCAGGAAAAAAGAGGCTTTTCAAATGCTGTGCACCTGTGCGCAGTGCTTTTCAGCCTGTCCAGGTGGCATAGCTGATGTTTGTTTGTTTTTTTATAGCGCGCACAGCGTAAAACATAGTCACGGAACTGGTAGTAACACCGGTTGAATCCCACCCCTGACTTTCTCCCCATGTGGGAGATTTCCCTTTCAAATACGAAAGCAAATATGTGATGACTTGGAAATTGACCAGAAATGTAGTCCAGAAAGATTTAGTCAGTTTCTTTCTTATCTGTGTTGAAGTAAACATTCCCGGAGTTACAAAGTGGATTGCCCATGTCAATTACTTTTCCTTATCCTAAGGAGACAGAAATATATGGATGTTCATCTACTCCAGGGATGTCAAACTCAATTTCATTGAGGGCTGACTTCAGGGTGTGTGGGCATGGCTGACTGGGTAGGTGTGGCCGACTAGATGGACATAGCCAGCTTGACACCATGCCCCAAACTGTTTCCTCTTCACAGTGAGTAGACTGGAACGAAGCCACGCTGGCCTAATTGGGTAGACTGAGCCGAAGCTACATTGGCCTGATCTTTCCACTCTGCATTGGGTAGACTGGGCTGAAGTGATGCACCGGTAGACCAGGTAGACCAGGCTGAGGTGATGCAGGTAGACTGGGCTGAAGAGACGCTAGTAGAACAGCCCTGTGGGCCGGATCCAACAACATTGCAGTCCGGATCCTGCCCCCAGGCCTTGAGTTTGATACCCCTGATCTATCCTGTAATCATAGTTCGTATTTATTCTATGGATAAATATTTGCCTTGCATACAAAGTATAGGTTTCATATTACAATAATATCTTGATACAATAGATATTATATGATAGGTAAGGCAACTAATGGGAAAAAATCTAATACTTTTCACAACACAGATAGTTCAACCTGTTTGAATGTGTATGTGTGAATTTGTATCTGGATAGCTAGAGTTACATTTTATATCTAGATATTTAATCACTGGTATTGCCAAACGATCCAGCAAAGGCAGTTTGTTAAATGAAAAATGCAGATCAACCTAGCTTTTATAAACTTCCTTCTTCTTTGTAAAATAGCAAACCCAGTCCTGAAATGTTGAAGTTTCGATTTAAAATTCTATCAGGCAAAGCAAATTAGTTTTACAGGATAGGTAGTATAAGAGGAAGAATAAAACATGAAACTGTAAAATTGTAAATATGTCTCAAGAAGCAATAATGTTTCCTTGGCAATGCAGTACTCTCAGAAGAATGCCTTTAGCTGGTAGATAAGGAATATCAAAGACTACAACATGTTGTATCTGGGGGGGGGGGGGGAGAATGAAAGAGGAGAAAGCAAATCTGCCAATCATTCAACCCCCGACTAGAAAGTAAGTAATCAATTGATCAATCAATCACTCAATCAAAAAATGATCAATCAATCAAAACTTTCTACCAACCATCACTGGACTAACATGGTTAATTAGATCCATAAACTTTATAGAAGCAAGATTCTTTCTGTAGAGGATTGATTCAGTCTGAAATCTCTCTCTCTCTCTCTCTCTCTCTGTCTGTATTTCCTTTTTGTTAAATCTCTTAATTGAATATTAAGAAACATGAAAACTTGAATGGGAATGCTAGATGTAATGTGGTTATATTAACTCAATACATGGTTTCATTACAGCAAAAATGAAATTACTGTTTCATGAGGACTTGTTTAATTCAAATTGTATGCATTATGCAAATGTACAAGTAACACATTGTACAAATAACACATTTATGCATGTTTTGGCCAGAGTATTAATGTTATAACCTTCCATATCATTAGACCCAGATGGGTCTTCTCTCTGTTGGTTTAGAAAAGGGAATTCTGTATGTAATTGAAACGAAAACTTTCCGAGTTTGAGTATATATTATCTGAACATTGAAACAAAATTACACTTATGGATATAAACATCTGAAGTCCTTCAAGTGTATATGCAAGAATTGATATTTTCTGCCTAAATTGTTGTTGTTGTTTGCATATTAAACACACACACACACATATATACACATACCCAAATTCATCAAGGTTGTTATTGTTGGATTTTGTTGGTTGTCACATTTTTTGAGAAGAGAGAAATCTCCACTTGATTTTGTCATCATAGATTTACAGAGGTGGGAAAAATGGACATTGTACAGTTGTGTTTCGTTTTGTTTTGTTAAAAAAAAGTGTTGGTATAGAAAAATGAGAGAAATCCCTTCATACCCATCTCATGTTTGTTTCACATGAAAAATGAAACAACTAAATATAGATAATTATGAACAATGGCTAAATCACTTTTAGGAGACTTCTCTGGTGTGGCCTTGGATGGATGGATGGATAGATGGACAGATTTACTTATCTATCTATCTATCTATCTATCTATCTATCTATCTATCTATCTATCTACCTACCTACCTACCTACCTACCTACCTATCTATCTGATGTTTGCATAAATCCCAAAGAGGTCTTGTGCACACACATGAAACTTCTTTTACAGAACAGCAACTGTATCTTTCATGTACATATAGCTTTGTGTGTGTGTATGTGTGTGTGTGTGTGTATGTGTGCATGCCCCCCCAGAAACATTGCTTTGTGTTGTAAATTTGGAGGCATTACCTGTTGAGAAAGGATAGTTATCAAATATTCCCATACATGCATCATGAAAAACTTTTGGAAAGTTTTTGCAGAGCATGATGTCAGTCTTCACAGTCATTTTATTGGGGGAGAAATCAGAGGTGGTATTCAGCAGGTTCTGACCAGTTTTGGAGAACCAGTAGTGGAAATTTTGAGTAGTTCAGAGAACCAGCAAATACCACCTCTGACTGGCCCCGCGCACATCTATTTTCTGCCTCCCGAGTCCCAGCTGATCAGCTGGATCTTCTTTGGTTGCCCTGCATAGGAGAACGGAGCTGGAAAGCAGGTCAGTGGGGTGGGGAGGGAATAGGGATTTTGCAGTATCCTTCTCCTGCCATGCCCATCATGCCATGCCCACCATGCCACACCCACAGAACTGGTAGTAAAAAATTTTGAATCCCACCACGAGGAGAAATAGCCTCCATCTATAGGAAACTTTCACAAAATATATCAGATTCAAAGCAAAAAGACAAAGATTTCTCTGGCGAGTCTAGGGTGCGGTACTGATCTCCATTTGTTGACTGAGAGAGCCAGCGTTGTCCAAAGACATTTTCTGTGGTCATGTGGCCAGCATGGCTATTGTTCTGACCCAGCTTTAGCAAGTAATGATAAGATACTTACTCACGAGTAAAAACAAACTCCTTTTCAAACAGGGTAGGAGCAGTCTTTTATTCACATGGCTAAACAAAAATCAAAAGGAATTAGTCCCAACAGACATGGCCAAGAAATCCAAATTGCTTGTTGTATCCTAAAAGTAAATGGTTGTCTGCGACAAGCATCCATATCCAAACCCCTCTTATTTGTTTCCCAGGGGCTGGCTAGCATCCATGTCTGCTTTTCCTTGGGAGCCAGCCTATTGTTTTCCTTTGCTCTCCTCTCCTTTTCTCTCTGTGTATATGTGAATCTGGGATGGGCCTCATTTGTTCCTTTCCGTCACTCAGCTCAGACCCTGAAGACAGCTGCCTCTCCACCTGGGAGAGGACGGAAGGCCCCGGCTCTGCCTCAGTCTCTGATGCTGTTTCCTTATCAGAGCCTTCCAAAGGCTCCAACACCGGCCCAGGCTTTCCCTCCACCTCCTCGTCCGACTGCAGCTAGCTCTGCTGGCAGCCACAACAAGCTATATGCCAAAGGAGCACTGAATGCTATTAGCTTCCCATTGAAGTGGTACCTATTTATATACTCACATTTACATGCTTTCAAACTGCTAGGTGGGAAGGAGCTGCGGCAAGTAATGGAAACTCACTGCGTTGTGTGGTACATGAGTCTTGAACCTGGGTGGTCAGCTTTCTAGTTGACAAACTCAGTGTCTTTAACCACTGAGCTACTGTGCCCCATCAGATTCAGGGTACTACAGGACTATTCCATGCTAGCTGACGATTACTTCTACAATCCATGCGATGGAAGGGTGATGCATGGCAAAATGTAGATGCCAGCTTCCTTAAAAAGGCAGAAAATAAGTGGCACAATTGCAATTGAGTTTCAAATGTGTAAACAGTTGTTGTTGTTTTTTTCAAAATCATGATTGCTTTTTTTTTTTCCCTTCTTGCCTTACTATTCAGAAGGGATATTTTGAAAATGGCATCTGAAGAGCTTGTGCTTCATAACTCATTTTGTTTCGGTAAGAAATAAAAAAAGAGGCAGCAATGGAAAAATATATTCTTTGGACTTCAGTAAATTTTGACCAATGCACAGTTCTCTCTGTCTCCCCTCTCCTTTGTCTTTCCCTCTGTCCATCATTTTCTCTCTCTCTTTCTCTCCCTCTCTCTCTTTCTTTCTCTCTCACCTTCCTCCCTCGCTCCCTATTTCTTTCTCTCTCTTTTTTCTCCTCATCTCTTTCTCTCTTTCTCTCTATCTCTCACTTATTTTTCTTTCTCTGTCCCTCCCTTTCTCTGTCTCTCTCTCTGTCTCTTTCTCTCTCACATACACAAACACACACAGAGAAACCGCAAAAAGGAAAGCATCTTGTTTAGAAGTTTAAATAGAAATATGAAATACAAATATTCTGTGCTCTTAAATTTCCTCATAAACAGAGCAATCTACCATAATTATGATAAAAGGTCTAGAAGGCTTCATATTTCATTGCATTTTGCTTTGTTTGTTTTAACACCTGGGGTGAAAAGTTTAAGGCTGCATCCAAGAGAGCTTATAGGCGTCTTTCGGAGTTCTCAAAGATACTCTGTAAATATCTAATTTGCTCAATGCCTTGCAAACGCCTAACAAAATATATTTAAAAAAACCCTCCGATTGTAGCATCAATTTGCTTATTTTTATTGAAAATTCTTTTCTGTCATCCAAGGTAAGTTACACCATCTTGGCAGTACAATAAAGAAAACAAATTCTGTCACCCAACTAATAAAACAATTCAACATAAAAACACAATGCTACTATTATCTAGCAATTGCAGGAACTGAGCCGGCATTAAAAAAAACCCAGAATAGCTAAAGTTACAAGAATTTTAAAATCTTACTCTGGCTCCGAAAGAGCCCTAAAGTGAAACATTTGGTTGTTGAAATGAGTAAGTTTCACATAATGTCAATTTCTATAGAGATACAAAAATAAAATGCAATTTTGCTTTTTTTTTCTTTGTTTAGGTTCTTGAAAGAAATAGAATCATTCATAAGGTGTGCTTCTTATTTTAGTCTCTTTTTCTTCCACATCAGGCCAAATATCCTGATATTACTAAAATTTTTCAAGAACAGAAATCAATCCTGGTTCTGGATCTAAGGAAATATTGTCCTTGATTTTAGTTCTGCTTTTAAAAAAACACTTAACTCATTGGATCTAACCACATTTGGTCAAACATTTAAGCTCAGGTATCTTCTATCTATATATGGAGTCTTTCAAGAATCTCTTTACTGTTGCTGTGTTTTGTATCTTTGGCAATTTTCGGTTCTAAACCAATTATTTCAAACCACAGTATAGTAATCAAAGCATTGTGTAAAGCTATTATCCTCTGTAAACCCAAGGTACACTGTTATCCAACATCAAATGAGTAATATGATAGAAACAGCAGAATGTTTTAACCTTGTTAGGATGAAAATGAATAGTTTTCACATGTTGGTACATAATTGCTAAGCTATTAGTTTAAGTCTGCATCTACTTCAAGCATCCCGACCACAAAACTTGGAAGAGCAGGTGATAGGAAGATAAAGTTTCCTTAAGTCATTTGAGAATAGTAATAGCAATAGCACTTAAACTTATATACCACTTCACAGAGCTTTCCAGCCCTCTCTAAGTGGTTTACAGAGTCAGCATATTGCCCCCAACAATCTGGGTACCCACAATATCATGTTAGAAAGGGATCCCAAAATTACATTAGACTTCTCCACACTTAATAATTAATGTTGGGTTTGGTATTACTCTGATATCCCAAACTGTATTCATTTTTATCCACTGAATCTGCAGTGGAGATTCTCAGTCATCCAAGTCATGGTTGTCTCAAAGGTGCTTTTTTCAAAAGGCAAATGGACTTTATTTTTCCTTGAAGTTGTTTTGCTTCTCATCCAAGAAGCTTCTTCAGTTCTGATTGAATGGTGGAGGTTGGAAGGATGTATATTCTTTGCAATCATCTGATCATTAGCACTCTCTCTGAGAGTGGTTGAGGCCACTTGGCGGTTCAGGGTCTTCTGAATAGTGCAATCTCCTGTTTACAACACAGTCCTTTCAGCGGTTCCAAAAAGATTCCACACCCATTTGTACTATTCAGCTGATTGTGGAGCCACAGATAGACCTCCAAGTGGCCTCAACCACTCTCAGAGAGAGTACTAACGACCAGAGGACTGCAAGGAATATAAATTCTTGCTTCCTCCACCATTCAGTAAGAATTGAAGAAGCTTCTTGGATTAGAAGCAAAACATCTTCAAGGAAAAACAAAGTCCAGTTGCCTTTTGAAAAAGCACTCTTGGGACTTTTATAAACTGAGAGTATGTTACCTTTATTTTTTTTTCCCTCTGTTATGTGAAGAATATTTGTTTTTTCCTCAGATATTTATAAATGGACTCTCTTCTACTTCATTCTTCCCCAAGGTTGGATGTCATTCTAAACCAAAATATAAAAATTAATATGACGGATGTTGCAGCATCAATGTATAATCTCAGTTAGCAAATGGCCTTTAAGGCCTCGGATATCATCAGAGTTTTAAATCTTACAGCTTTATTATTTTTTTTCTCCCAGTGGCCAATTTATCCTAAAATTATCCTACGTGATTAGTTTTAAATAAAGAGGCAAACATCTGACATATTTATCACTCTGATTAACTTAATTTATGCTTTGGTGACCAGAATAAATTTAAATGTTTACTCAGAGATAGACAAAAATTGAAGCAAATATATTAACATCTGTAAGTGCTCAATAGCCTTTATTTTCATACTACGTTCAGTAAATCTTCTCACCTTACTTAATGCATTTTTCTCGTACTCACTTTAATCAATTCCTGCTTCAAACCTGGAAGACTTGGGATTTAACATCTCATTCTTATTTATTGATTTTGAGCTAGATCCAATTAATAATACTTACAAGTATATTAGATATTGTGAATCAGGGGGTTTAAGTTGATTATGATTTAAATCCATCTGAATGCAATGAAACTAGTGTAACACTGGTTACATTTCAGTTCTTTTAGTTCTAATCTAATCCAACTGAGCTTGATTTCTTGGAAATGCAACAAATCCAACCTTATTTAGTTTCAGTAGGTCACAGGAGCTGGTTCTCTTCATCTGAGTTTGGAAGCTCAGCAAGATAGAACCAAGTTAGCAAGGGACCGTAGACTTGATTGGAAGTCTGGAAGGTAAAGACAGATGGAATTAGCAAAGTAATTCTGTACAACCCAGTTCTCTACCACACAAAATGCCTGTTTAGTCATCCTACCATGACTTTGGAATGACTTCCAATTTTAGACTTAGACTAATTGAACAAAAACAAGTAAACATATAATTTATTTGAGACCGAAATTTGGGATAAAACAAAGGAAAAGAGAATATAGAATATAGTTGAAATAGACCTTGGAGGTCTTGTAATCCAACCCTCTGCTCAAGAAGGGAACCCTATACTATTTCAGACAAATGATTGTCCAGACTATTTTTGAAAGCTTCCAGTGATGGAGCACCCACAATTTCTGATGGCAAGCCATTCCATTGGTTGATTGCTCTCATCATTAGGAAATTTCTCCTTAGTGCTAGGTTGTTTCTCTCCTTGGTTGCTTTCCATCCATTGTTCCTTATCTAGCCTTTTGATGCTTTGGAAAATGTGCAACAATTAGAATAGAATAATGGAGTTGGAAGGGAACTTGGAGATGTTCTAGTCCAACCCCCTGCCTAGGCAGGAAACCCTACGCCACTTCAGATAAATGGTTATCCAACATATTTTTAAACACTTCCAGTGTTGGAGCATTCACAACTTCTGGAGGCAAGTTGTTCCATTAGTTGATTGTTCCGTCAGGGAATTTCTCCTTCATTCTACGTTGCTTCTCTCTTTGATCAGTTTCCACCCATTGTTTCTCATCCTGCCCTCAGGTGCTTTGGAGAAGAGCTTGACCCCCTCATCTTTGTATGAGCCCTTCAAATATTGGCACACTGCTATTATGTCTCCCCTAGTCCTTTTCACCAAATTAGACATACCCAGTTCCTGCAACTGTTTTTTTTGTATGTTTTAGTCTGTAGTCCCCTAATCATCCTTGTTGCTCTTTTCTGCACTCTTTCCAAAATCTCAACGTATTTTTTATATTGTGGTGGCCAGAAGGAGGATGCAGTATTGCAAGTATGGCCTTATTAAAAGCTTTGTAAAGTCATACTAGCATTTCACATGATCTCGGTTTTATGCCATTGCTACTGCAGCCTAGAATTGCATTGGCTTTTTTTTTGGCTGTTGCCATACATTGTTGACTCATGTTTAAGTGATTGTTCATTAGGACTCCATCCATCTAGGCTCTGAATTAATTCCCCCTCCTTTTCCACAAAAAAAGAAATGTATGTTTTATAATGTAGAATAACAGAATTAGAAGTGACCTTGGTGGCCTTCTAGTCCAGCCCCCTGCTTCAGGAGGAAATCCTATACCATTTTAGTATCTTCTTAAAAGCTGTCCAATCTCTTCTTAAAAGCTTCTAGCAATGGGCCACAACTTCTGAAGGCAAGCCATTCCATTGGTTAATTTCCATGAGGAAATTTGTCCTTTTAGATTAGAATTGTTAGTTTTTGTTTGTTTTTTGACTTGTGTGCCATCCATCTCAGGTACAGGTGACTGGGCAGCTTACAAACATTAAACATTTTGCATTACAGCATATAATGTGGTTTCATGAAGCCTATTATTTGAAAAAGGGAGAGATGCAATTTTAAAAATAAAAATTGGCCATTTCATTTATTATAAAGGGCTAGACTTGAGTAAATGTTCATATTTTGCTTTTGTGATTTATTTGTCTAAAACTGATTAGCTTTCTAGTGAGATTGATAAATTGATAAATGAGTATTCAATTATGTTTTTCATTTTATTTAGACTTAAATCTGCATATCAGTTATTGGTATCTTTCAGCTAGATTGTAAAGTTGAAGATTGCAAAATGATGTATGAACTATGTGCTTTTTAATCTATTAGTTAAAATTTCTAAAAAGTGACATTAAAACACAGGTAGAGTTAGTCCCACTTTTTCCTTAGTTTCACCCCATGGAGAAAAGAAAATATTGTGGTGGTGATCTCAGAGGAATGTATTTTTCAAAACTTCAAATGTTTAATTTATTTAATAGTGCAATGCAAATACCATGGGGTCATATTGTATGCCAAGATTATTCTGAACTGCTGTGGATAATCTACTGATACTTGAGAAAGGAGAACCCAATGAAGCATTCAGAGAAAGCAAAAACATTAAAATATTGCATAAAATTGTGTTTCCACTGGTGTTATAATGGCTGAGAATTTTTTTTATGTATTTTGTGATCTTAATACCTGACTCCAAGTTATGTACAAATCTATGAGTAGCAAACTGATCGTGTTTCTTCATCTTTTGTCCAGGTTGTTTGGAACTTAAGGAAGATACCATTGAAAACCTCCTGGCAGCTGCGTGTCTTCTTCAACTCCCTCAAGTAGTTGAAGTCTGTTGTCATTTCCTCATGAAACTTTTACATCCATCCAATTGTTTGGGAATCCGGGCTTTTGCAGACGCTCAAGGATGCACAGAACTTATGAAGGTGGCTCACAGTTACACCATGGTAAGGAAGTGCTGATATGCCTTATCATCACTGCATGAAATCCAAAGATATGTAGAATGGACAGAAGCTGTGAAGTTTGCTCACAGATATACAGTAGTAAGGAAGTCTTGATATTCCTTAGTGTTAAGAGTGCAAAATCCAAGGATATATATGATGCACACAAACTATGAAGGTTGCTCACAGATATCCCAAAGGGGCTTTTTTCAAGAGGCAACTGGACTTTCTGGTTTTTCTTTAAAGATGTTTTGCTTCTCATCCAAGAAGCTTCTTCAATTCTAGATGAAGCTTATTGGATGAGAAGTGAAACATTTTCAAAGAAAAACCAGGAAGTCCAGTTGCCTCTGGAAAAAATGTCTTTGGGACAACCATGACCTGGATGACTGAAAATCTCCATAGTCACAAATAACCAGTGATAAGAAATCCTAATATACCTTATCATCACAGCATAGGAGCACGGTGTCTCGAGTGGTTGAATTGCTGGGCAGGAGATCAACAAACCCACATTTGAGATCCAAGAGCTGCTGTTGGGCAGGGATGATTTCTTGTCCTTCGCTCCAGCTCCTGATGGGGACATGAAAGGACCCCCCAAGTAGATGTCCCCAGGTGATGTCACCAACTAATCCTTTCAACCCAGAAGCTCCTTGGTGCTTCTGAAACAAGTGCAAGTCACAGCATGAAATCCAAAGATATGTAGAATGCATAAAAGATACAAAAGGGATTCACAGTTATATCAAGCTAAAGAAGTTCTGATATGATACAGTATATTATCAGGGCGTAAAAACAAACCAACCTTTTAATGAAACATCTGATTTCCTTTTTTTTTTTTGTTACTAAAACACTTGAAAGCAGATAAAGAAGGTACAAATAGCTTTCAGTGTTGATAAAGCAATATTATGAATAAAAGGATTGAACTGGCTACTGTTCATGCATTTTGATAACATTTCAAGACTTCCCTTTTGTTTTTGTGTTGCAGAAGCTATTAAGCATGTATTTTAAGATAGTATAATTATGAAATCATAGTATAAGTATTAATCCATTGGCTGTTGAGAAACTTTTATTTGAACAATATGTGCAACATATCTATGCCAGACGTTTACATGAAAAGTTAACAGATTGGTTTGAGAATGAAAACAATTTGGCAGATGGAAACAGGTGTTACTTCAGGACCAGCTGTTACATCAATCAGGCATAAATATCACAACTTCCCCATAGAAAAATAAATTGCCAAATGATTCAAGCTGTTGTGTATTGCAAACTTCAAAAGGAGTTCAACCCAATATCCTATAGGAGATTTGTCTGCCTTTTTAAAGAAATATATACATTTGTTTTAGGATTCCCACATAAAGATGTGCATTAGGACATCTAACCAAATAAAATTTGGCTAGTAAAATGTATGAGAAAATTTACATTTGTGGTATCATTGGTTTTTAATTTTAATAGCACTTTTCTTATTCCATAACTTTCTGATTTGAGTCATCATTCAGCACGATGAGAAATACACATACAGTCCTTGGTTCATTCAGTGACCATTCAAAGTTACAACAGCACTGAAAAAATGACTTATGACTTTTTTTCATACTTATGACCATTACAGCATCCCCATGGTCACATGATCAAAATTAAGATGCCTGGCAAGCGTCTCATGTTTATGACAATTTCAGTATCATGTGGTCAACTTTTGGGACCTTCTCACAAGAAAGGTCAATAAGGAAGCCTGATTCACTTAACAACTGAGTTACTTGCTTAACCACTGCAATGATTCACTTAATAACTAGGGCAAGAAAGGTCATAAATTGGGCCAAAATTCAGTTAACAAATGTCTCACTTAACAACAGAGGTTTTGGGATCAATTATGGTCATAAATTGAGAACTACCTGTAGGTATTTTGTGTCATACAAATATACAATAGAATAGAATGTAAAATAAAATAAGTACAATTGGAAAAGAAGAATATAACATAATGTAATGAATTGCCGCTAAAGGTGGAATTCAGATTTCCAGGAATGTAGGCTGTATAGTCAAGGGGTTTCATTTAAGACTTGGAATCAAGTTATTTCCTACCTTCGTAGAGTTTCTGAATTGTGTATCAGAAACAGATGTATCTTATATGTATGCTTGCGCAATATTTAAGCAAAAGGAATCAGAAGTCATTTCCTAAAAAGTAAATGAAAAGAGAAAAAGAACAAAAACCATGATTTCCCAGATAAAACATATCCCACGCTTGTTGCACTCAATTTGATCTGTATGGCTGAATATAACATTACAATATTTGGCTGATAGACACTGCATGATTAGAGAGATATCTGGCTGCTCTGGTTTAGATTGAAATGATTCCTTTAGTAATGAGCTGTGTCTTAAACGCAGCTGCTGTACTTTGGCTTGGCCAGGCTTCTATCAGCACAAAATAGCATTCTCAGTTGGCTATCAAGATAGTGTTTTCTGATGACAGATACATCCTTCTAGAATAAATGTTTTCACACATGATTCAAGAAACAATAAGCTTCACTGGAATATTAAGCAGCATTTTGTACAAATTTTAAATTTCAGGAAGATTAATGAGACACTGTCAAGGAATATTGAATGGAAATTATATATTTGTATTCCTGTCTGTATATAGCCTGAGAGTTGATCCCAGGAATGAAGCTGGGTCCATTTCCTGATTAACATCTACTTTGAAAATAGCTCTGGAGGTTGAGAACAGTAGAAGCTGTCCCTCTTTTTAAAAACGAGAATTTGTAATTCCATAGGAAATATTAGTAGGCGCATCGACAAGTGGCAAAGGTGTCCAGAACAGATTTGTATAATTACTTTAAAATATGTAGAGTACAAAATAGGAAAAAGGAGGAGGAGGAGGAGGAGGCGGCGGAGGAAGAAGAGGAAGAGGAAGAGGAAGAGGAAGAGGAAGAGGAAGAGGAAGAGGAAGAAGAAGAAGAAGAAGAAGAAGAAGAAGAAGAAGAAGAAGAAGAAGAAGAAGAAGAAGAAGAAAAATAACAAAGAAGAGAGAGTCAAAGCTATTCTCCAAAGCACTTGAGGGCAAGAAACAATGGATGGAAACTAATCAAGGAGAGAAGCAACCTAGAACTAAAAATAAATTTCCTGACAGAACAATTAATCAGTGGAACAACTTACCTCCAGAACACTGGACATTTTAAAGAAGAGATTGAACAACCATTTGGCTGAAATGGTAATAGAATTTCCTACCTAAGCAGGGCATTGGACTACAAGACTTTCAAAGTTTCTTCCAACTTTGTTATTCTATTCTATTCTATTCTATTCTATTCTATTCTATTCTATTCTATTCTATTCTATTCTATTCTATTCTCAAATTTAAAGCGAGAAAAATAGGAGATAATAGCAATAGCAATAGTACTTAGATTTACATACTTTACAGCAGTCTCTGAGCAATTTACAAATGTCAGCCTTCAGCAGTCTGAGTCCTCATTTTATCAACCTTGGAAGAATTGACAGCTGAGTTGATCTTGAGACCCATCAGGATTGAACTTCAAGCTGTGGGCCGCATTTGCCTGCAGTACTGCATTTAACCACTGCACCATCAGGATAAAATAATGATGTAAACTTATGTAAAGGACATTCCCTGTGCCTTTCTGTACTCCATTATCATTGCAAATTATTATTTTTTCTTGCATAACGAAAGCACATATTCCATGTTGTTCTTTAAACTTCTCGTCTCTCTGTTTATCAGGATCTCATCAACTCCACATAACCATGACTTCTCTTCTCCTTCCACTCTACTCATTCTTCTTTCAGATATTTGTTTTCCATCTTCCTTCTTCCTCCCTCTATCAATAACACCCTCTACCTGCTTCAATATTCATTCCTAACAATTTATTTTGTCATTTGACAGCACACGTTTGAAACTCCCTGTTCTGATTATTTCCCTCTGTACTTCCAATTCTTTATAACTTCTCCGACCAACCACTTTTCTATAATGGAACAAATATTTTGTAACCGACCACATACCCATCACAAGCTTTCTACCAAAACTTGAACATCTAAATATTTATTTTTCCAGCATTATAAACATTCTAGCAAGGCACACACATCCATCTATTTGCTCCAGCTTTTCACTATTTATGTTTTGCTTGCAATTGTGTATTCCATTTTCCTTTTCAAACAGAAACACCTTGGTGCTGGTAGAAAATACCTTCATCTTTGATGCATTAATTTTTGGATCCGTTTCCTGGTGCTGTTTGTTGAAAATCATTCAGATTCTCAGTCAGCAACCCAGCTTCATCTTACACAGAAACACACACTTTCATGTCCCCCATCTGACATCCCTGTGCCACAAACAGAGCCAAGGTTTTTTTTGTTCCAAAAGGCACTAAATGACAAAGGGGACATTATGCACTTTTTTGTCCTATAAAATTATTCTTGCACAGTTTTCCTTATTTCTATCATACCAAGCCTTTGCATTTGGCAGCACATGTTCAACACCATATCCACACAAGACATTCCATGATTTAAGTTGTTTCCCCTTTTCACATCCTTTCTCTAAATCCATGTTTCTCAACCTCAGCAATTTTGAGATGAGAGGACTTCTGGGAGTTGAAATCCATACATCTTAAAGATTGCTCTATATCAGAGGTGGAAACAGCAAAGGACCATCCCATGGTGCCTTTGCCAGTGAAAATAGGATGGGGGGGGGGGCATGCACAGCCCCTAGGCTCTGCTTTCACTGGTAGAGGGCTAGCAGAATTAATTAAAAACAAAACAAAAAGAGAATTTTTTCCCCTTTTGTATTTGAGCATGTAAGAAGGGGCAAGAAAGGAGAAAGATAAAGAGGACAGAAAAAGAATGAAAGATGGGAAGAGAGCAAGGAAGGAAAAATAAGGAGAGATGGGAAGGAAGAAGAAAAGAAAGGCGAATGAAGAGGGAAGGAAAAAGAAGAAAAGGAAGGAAGACTGACCTAAGTGCTAGAACTACATAGCCAAAAGGGCATTAAGAGTTGTTAACCTAATCTTACGTAGCTTTTTCTCTGGTAGCTTTTACGTAGCTTTTTCTCTTTTTTTGTTCTAAAAGGCACTAAATGACAAAGGGGACATTATGCACTTTTTTGTCCTATAAAATTATTCTTGCACAGTTTTCCTTATTTCTATCATACCAAGCCTTTGCATTTAGCAGCACATGTTCAACACCATATCCACACAAGACATTCACCCACACAAGACTTACACTACTAACTAGAGCATACAAAATATTTGCTAGACTAATACTTGAATACAGCTCATCAGTCTGGAACCCACATTACGTATCTGATTTTAACACAGTTGAGAAAGTCCAGAAATATTTCACAAGAAGAGTTCTCCACTCCTCTACTCATTGCAGAATACCTTATGCCACCAGACTTGGAATTCTAGACCTAGAAAACCTAGAACTACTCCGCCTTCGGTCTGATCTAAATATAGTATATAAAATCATACATTGCTATGTCCTACCTGTCAATGAGTACTTCAGCTTCAACCATAACAATACAAGAGCAAACCATAGATGCAAACTCAAGGTTAAGCGCATCAAACTTGATTGCAGGAAATACGACTTCAGCAACAGAGTGGTCAATGTCTGGAATACTCTACCTGACTCTGTAGTTTCTTCCCCAAACCCCAAAAACTTTAACCTTAGACTGTCTACTATTGACCTCACCCCTTTCCTAAGAGGTTTGTAGGGAGCGTGCATAAGTGCACCAACGTGCCTACTGTCCCTGTCCTATTGTTTCTTTTATTTTTCTTATATGTATCCATTTATTCATAACTATGTTTTTACTTATACCTATTATCTTGTAAGCAATTGACAAACAAAACAAAACAAAAGTAAGATTATAATGAGGGTGAGGGTGAGGGAGAGTCTCAGGGAAGTCCTGCCTTAGCATTTGACCACCACAGGTGCCCCCCAACAAGAGTGACATTGAGCTGGCCACGTCCACCATGGCCATGCCACCTTGGCCATACACCGCCCCCAGCCCTCCAAGGTCAAACACAACCCTGATGTGGCCCTCAATGAAATTGAGTGACACCCCTGCTCTATATTAACAGTGGTACAAGAGCATGTATTTCTCAATCATCTGATGAAAATCTCACACGAAAAATCTGCCGGTACAAAGTTGCACTTCGTTTCCCAATTTTTCTCATTTTAATTTTTTTATTCTCTTTCAGTCAAAATCTTGGGCAGCCCAATTAACAGCCTAAACCCTCCTGGCGATGTTATATTCCTCCTTGCAACCTTTCCTTTGATAGAGGAGAGCAGTAACAATAGTACTGCAGTCATTAGACACAGTCTCGGTCTCTGCGCTCATTAAACAATTCTCACCACCTTCCTTAAGCAAACTGCTTTTTCTTTAAAAAAAAGAAAACAATTTTAAATTTATCATTCAACTTGCATCCTCATGTCCAAGCATATTTTCATCTATTCCACTTTCCTTCAGATTTTGTACACTCTCTTAGTTTCACAGGCACATAAATACATTCCATTCATGCTCATGAGCATTGATTCCTGATAGAATATAATAGAGTAGAGTAGAGTAGAGTAGAGTAGATAGAATAGAATAGAATAGAATAGAATAGAATAGAATAGAATAGAATAGAATAGAATAGAATAGAATAAGTGATAGTGGACTTTTTGGACACTGAGTGCCCAACCTTTTGAGCACTGAGTACACATATACCCAAAATGCAAAGTGTGCCCTGTGCATGCACGGCCCTTGCACTTGTGCCCCATCCATGCATATGCGCTGCAGAGACCCAAAGGCCAGCTGGGCAGCAGGAAGCGTGTGTGCATGCTTGGTGGAGCTGAACTGGGGTGAAGGCACACATGCCCACAGAGAGGGCTCTGCTTGCCAACTGTGGCACGTGGGCCATAGGTTCGCCACCACTGGAATAGAATAACTTTATTGTCACTTTGAATGTACACTAATTGGCATACATTAAAACTGAAATTTCATTGCATACAGCTCTTAAAGAGTCACCATTTCCAATTTTACACAAGATAAACATGACAAGATAAATAAATAGATAGATACATACAAAATTATGTATATACCCACATATATTATATGACCCAGAGAAGCAACACCGTCTAGTTTGGATATATACATGTTTATGCAAACAAAATGAATCTTATGAGTTTACCAGATGGGTGGCATAGGGAATAAAGCTGTTTCAGAATCTGGAAGTCCTGCTAGAAATATTTGAAAACAGAAACAGGCCAAAAAATGGATGTGTGGGGTCACTAACGATGCTTTTGAGTTCTAAGCACATAGTACTTATAAGCAGCATCCTTACAAAGGGAAGTGAGCTTCCTATAATCTTCTCAGCTGTCGTCACTACTCTCTGTACAGACTTTCTATCTGAGGCATTGCTACCATCAAATCAAACAGTGTTGCAGTTTGTTAAAATGCTACATGTCAAGTAATAATTTTCCCTGTTCTGAAACTATAACTTTGACTTCCATTGCCCTCCTTGAGTTTCACAACTCAAGACTTTCTGCCCTCTTAGTATCTCCAGTGTGAGAACTATAAACAAGTACCCATTCAGGAGAATATTTGGAGCTCAGGATTGAAGTGAGGCATCCTTAGTGTTTTCTCAGCAGATATTGCATTTCCTGACTAGGCAACATCATCAGTGCTAGACTAGATTAGCATTGACGATGTTACCTAGTTTGGGTAATGAAATACATTGTCTGCAAGAAAATCACTAAGTTCAGAGAGCATAACTCTAACCCTAACCCCACACTATAACTAGTTTTTAAACTCCAAATGTTTATTTGCTTGCTTGCTTTGTTTGCTTATTAACATTTTAAAATGCCTATCTCCCCTACAAGTAACTTTCAATTAACATAGCAAGACATGAGTTCACCCTCTATATAGATAGGGTGGAGAAAGGTTTCATGAAGCAACGGAAAGCTATCTCCTTTGCGTTAAAGGCAACTACCCAAAATGGTGTTTTCAGTACTTCAATAATGTTTAGAAGTTGCTTCTTCTCCACTCGCATGTTTGCTGTAAACAGCTGCACTTCGTACAATCATTGCTTTGTGACTTTTTGCTATCTGGCATTGCTTCTTGGAAATCAATGGGTGTGACTAGAATACTTATTCCAAAGTGGAACTGCTTTGTAACAAACTTTGCCATTCGGAATACTCTTTCCATAGCGCATTAAGGTACCACTTTATCAAGGCTCGGTGGGGAAGAAGAGCGAAGGTGAACGTTTATGGACCCAAAGATGCGTAGCCAGTCAATTGGAAGGCATGTAAGGAAGACAACTGAGGACAGTGAAATGCTTCAGATCCTATCCGAAAAGTAGTTAAGTAAATAGTCCGTGGTTAATTAGTCTGCCATCTAATGCCTAATTTAACCCTAAAGATTTGCATCCTTATTTCTTTTTGGGGGAAAGAAAACCCTCTATAAAATAAGGCTAAATTACTACATGGGCAACAGTCAGCCTGCTACTCGAACTGAGTGATTTTACATTTAAGATGGAAATGAGATGCAACCCCATCAAAAAGTGCCATAAAATTCAATTTAGATTATTTTTGTGGTGGGGGAAAAAATCTATTCATTCACTCCCCTTATATAACAGGCTTATTTTCTCACAAAAACAGATCATATTCACTTTTATGGGAAAAAAATGCTTTATTATCTAATGGGAAGAAGTCCAATGCACTATTGATAGTGTGGATTGTGAAAAACAAATCGTTAAATATCTAAATAACCATTTAAATTCATTCAGATACAAAAGGAATAAGTACACATTTCTAAGTATTTGTCTTCTAGGCAAAGAGTGCTAGTCAACTTGATACGTTATGGGTTTTTTTTTTTTTTAAAAATAAATCCTGGCCGATGACATTGTCTAGTTATCTAGATTTTAGGTATCTTCTTTTGAAAAAGTGATAAAGGGGATAAAAGTTTTTTTTTTTTAATGTTTTCAAAAAATCTTAAAAATGATTTAAAAACAGATTTTGTTCAATTTTTTCTATAGGCTGGGCAAATAAATAACAATCAGCATAGATTACTTCCCCAATTCTTTTTCAAATCCTGAGACCATAAACGAAAACAAAGTTCTTTTTGTGTAATTTGTGTCTAAAAACCCCGTTTTGGTTTAAACATCAGAAGCAAACTTAAGTTAGGTTATCTTTATTTTCTGTTTCATGCACATTCTTTTTGTTTAACGCATTTAGTGCCTTTCCATCCATTTCTTTTTAAATTTCCACAATTGTCTATAGACTGAAGAACCCACCCTCTGGATATGATTATGGTTTTTTTTCCTCTCACAAATAATGACTTTCATGTCTTCAGAAATTTTAGGAAGAGACTGGACAACCATTTGCCTGAAATGGTCTAGGGTCTTCTGTTTGAGCAGGAGGTTGGAATAAACTCTGTTTATTCTGTTAAGATGTCTTAATGTAAAAGGTGTAAACCTATAAATTTGAAGTGGAAACTCATGGCAAAAGAACATAAAAACCCAGAATAGCAATAGCACTTTACAGTGCTTTACAGCCCTCTCTAAGTGGTTTATAGAATCAGGCTATTGCCTCACAACAATCTGGGTTCTCATTTTACCCACCTCGGAAGGATAGAAAGCTGAGTCAACCTTGAACCTGGTGAGATTTGAACTGCCAAATTGGAGGCAGCTGGTAGGTAACAGAAGTAGCCTGCAGTACTGCACTCTAACCACTGAGCCATCGTGGCTCAGCTGAATTCTGGAGCACTTGTGTATCATTTTTGTATATCCCTCACATATAATTGCACTTATTTCAGTGACCACATGTCTAATCTATCTCTAGATCAGGGGTGTCAGACTCGTGGTGCTAGATTGTCATCACATGATGTATCATGATTTTTTCCCTTCGATAAACCAGGGGTAGGCATGGCCAGTGCATGACACATTTGACTCATGGGTCCCGAGTTTGACACCCTTGATTGAGATGATAAAATTAGTTTCTTTCCAGGAAACTGAATACAGAGGCCATTAATTAGGAAGAGGAATCTGAACAGACCGGGTGAGACCAGGCCCAATAGCAGTAACTGTGAGAGGGATCTTGGAGTCTTAGTGGACAACCAGCTAAATAGGAGCCAGCAGTGTGCAGTAGCCATCAAAAAAGCTAATGAAATCTGGAATTGCATAAACAGAGGGATACAATCAAGATCAAGTGAGGTACTAATACCACTCTATAAAGCCTTAGTAAGACCACACCTAGAGTACTGCATCCAATTTTGGTCACCACACTATAAAAAAAAAGATGTTGAGACTTTAGAAAAAGTACAGAGAACAGCAGCCAGGATGATTAGGGGACTGGAGGCTAAAACATACAATGAACGGCTACAGGAAGTGGGCATCGCTAGTCTAGTGAAGAGAAGGACCAGGGGAGACATGATAGCAGTCTTCCAATATTTGAGGGCCTGCCACAGAGAGGAAGGGGTCAAGCTACTTTCTAAAGCACCCAAAAGCCAGACAAGGAATAATGGATGGAAACTGAACAAGGAGAGATTTAACTTGGAAATAAGGAGAAACTTTCTGACAATGAGAACAATCAACCAATGGAACAGCTTGCCCTTGGAAGTTGTGGGAGCACAACCACTTGAGACTTTCAAGAGATTGGACTCCCATATGTCAGAAATGGTGTAGGGTCTCCTGGTTTGGCAGGGGGTTGGATTAGATAACATACAAGGTCCCTTCCAACTCTGATTGTCTGTCACATCTGTTACAACACTCATCAAAGATAGAGTTTGAGAAAGAAGTCCATCAGTAAGGGACATTCATGTCTGAAAACATCACAAGAGATTCACAAATAATGTTCTTCCAGTAATCCTATCAAGCTCCTTAAACAAGAATACTTTCTGATCTGACCTGGTTTGCCTTCTCTCCTTAGATCAACTCTTCCAAATCTACCTTATAGAAAAGTTATTCCTCTTATGTTGTCTTATCCTTCTGCTGTTGTCTGTTCATAGAGCTGCACTGCTGAGGGCTGGAGAGATTCCTATTAGGGTCCCATCTAGCTGATATTAGATATTAATATTATATATTATATATTGATATTCATTATTAATATTTGATATTAGATATTTGATTGGTCTGATCTAAGTATAGTATATAAAATCATACATTGCAATGTCCTACCTGTCAATCAATATTCAGCTCCAATCATAACAACACAAGAGCACACAATAGATACAAACTCAAGGTTAATCGCACCAAACTTGATTGCAGGAAATACGACTTCAGCAACAGAGTAGTCAATGCCTGGAATACTCTACCTGACTCTGGTTTCTTCCCCAAACCCCAAAAACATTAATCTTAGACTGTCTACTATTGACCTCACCCCTTTCCTAAGAGGTCTGTAGGGGGCATGCATAAGCGCATCAACATGCCTACCGTCCCTGTCTATTGTTTCTTTTTATTTTTCTTATATGTATCCATTTTATGTATTCATAACTATGTTTATACTTATACCCATTATCTTGTAAGCGATTGACAAATCAAATAAATAAAAATAAAATATCTGGTGGGAATAGTAGAGTTGTAGCTGATGAAGGCTTTTAAAACCAAGCCATGACATATTGTGAACCATAGCTTTTAAACCAAAAGTTAAATAAGTTTCCAGGAGTCAAGGATATGATGCGAGAGCTAGCTCTTTGATGTGAATAACTTCCTATCCATTCCTGTTCACAGATATTTTAGAATCAGAACTAAAATCCTACTGAAACTTACATACATTGATCAATATATGATTAGAGCTAGGAACCAAAGATCTTTATGGGAAGAAAAAATGGGTGAAAAGGAGATATTCTCCATCAGTAATCAAATAATTTATCTCCATTTTAATGTGACACTTATCTGATTTCCAGAAAAGCTCAGTGGGATGAATTCCAGAGTAGAGAAGTAGCAGGAATATGTATAACCTTGAAATTACTTTATAATGTGCAAGGAATATGTATAATGTACATCATCAAATCAGCTGAGATGGCACAGTGGTTAGAGTGCAGTACTCCAAGCTACTTCTGTTAACTGTCAGCTGACTGCAACCTGGCAGTTCAAATCTCACGAGACTCAAGGTTGACTCAGCCTTCCATCCTTCCAAGGTGGGTAAAATGAGGACCCAGATTGTTGGGGGCAATAGGCTGACTCTGCAAACTGCTTAGAGAAGGCTGTAAAGCACTGTGAAGCAGTATATAAGTCTTAAGTGCTATCACTATTGCTATCACAGATCTGATCTTATCGTTTATTTCAAAAGCATTTCGGAAGCACATCTTTTTCTACCACATTTGTGAGAACTGGTATAAAAAATGCAGGATAACTTCCCTGTATAATGCACATTACTGTGAGGTTATTAAATCCAAAATAAAAATTTTAGCTGAGTGGAATCACTCCACCAAAACTGCAAACACCACGGGTATGGACATCCTGAACTGTCTTTTACAGTACAAGAACCAATAAACTTGAAAGCTTATTTTCTTTTTCATTAATTTTCTTTCCAAATTTCAATATGTTGAAAGCGATAAAAGCCTTCAGCCACTGGTTGTGCACTAAACTACAGCTCATAAGTGCCAGTAAATCACATCACAGCATGCAGATATGGTCTGTGTTCCTATGCGTGCTGTGCAAAGGACGCATGATGCATTTGTTCAGAGCAACATGCTTAAGCAGGTATTCTCCTGATGGGCACCTAGATAGAAAATTTCCTGAGAATCCAAGGTTACTTGAAATGAATTATGAAGTATGCATACATTTCTACTCCATGTGGCGCATGGAAAAAGCATAACCGACATATTGTCTTATCCTTGGGCATATGTATTTTATAAATTATGGAATGGATAGACGAGAGAGAAGAGGTGGCAGGGAGAGACAGAGAGAGGAGAGAACAAAGGAAGAGAGAGAGGGGAAAGAGTGGACAGAAAGGGAGAAAGAGAGAAATGGGGGGGGTGGGAAGAGATAGTAAGAGAGTGAGAGAGTAAATATTAAGTTAGCAAACCATGTTGTCTAGATAAAATTCAGAAACAAGTATCAGGATTCTGGTTTCTTGGACTTACCAAAATTCACCCCAAAAGTAAACTAAAACTGCTGTTAGTAAATGTTTCAAAACATTTATTTAGACAATATAGTCTTAAGCCTATACACCAGATGAATACTTTGTTGCTTATGAAATATCCAATATTTTTTCTTTTCTTTTCACAGTTAATAACAAAAACAATGTCTCCTCTCTCTGCTTTATTTTTATTTCTCCACCATGGAACCATATAGTGTCTACTTACGTGCTTAGTTCAGTGGAAATTAAGATTTTAAATCTGAAGTACAAAAGTTACATTCTGTTCCCTTTTGAGCAAAATGAAAATTTGCTGTATTAAATATTGAATGTGGAAAGATTTTATATTGCTTTCTTATATCTGTTGGTTCTGCTGTTTGTCTCTGGGCAAAGAAGTGTTTTTCAAGAATGTATCTAGCAATGGCTGATTCTAACAATGGAACAAGAGAGCTGTTTTTCTCATTTCTTCATCTGCTCAAATTTTCCCAGGATCTTTTTAAAAGGGTCACTCAGTTTCCAATGTCAAATTAGTATAGAAAATCGGGGGGGGGGGGACGACAAACAATTTTCTCCCTTTTAAGTGTCAGGATTGTCCTATGGACAAAAGCGCTTTTGGTATCAGTCTTGAATTCTAACATCATTCATATCAAAATTTGCTGTAATATTTTGCAGAACAGGATCTCCAATCTTTGTTTAGCCCTCTTAATTTATGTCTGATTAAAATGTCAAAATAACTAGTGCATTGCAGGAGCTGTTATTACACCCTGGGAGTGAAGTTTATACGCCTATACAAATCAGCTCTAATTTTATTCAGAGTGGGATGTTAAGATCGGTTTAGTTTACAAGCTAAGATTTGAAATAGAGGCATTGGATTTAGCTGCATTAAGACATTGGAATCATTGCTTGCAGTTCGGCACAATGATGGGCAAAACTATGTCATGATGCAAAGGGTGGAGACTTGAATTTCAAATTAAGCAAAATAATTCAGAGTAAACTTTTGAAGAGTCTGTATTATTTTGATGAGACAGTCAGTAGTGAGATAAATATATATCAGATGGCAAAAGAACTTGAATGGAACATTTTAATTGATTCACTTGGACATTATAGAAGTAGAGAATTATACAGTAGAGAGGAAAGAGAGCTGTAGATTTGATGACCAACTCCTTTTGGGTCAATCTGGTCTGTATATAGGATTGATGAGTCCTTGGTACTCTCTGCAGACATTTCTTGCATACTCTAATGATGCTATCTACCTTGGGGAATGAAACATATGCAAGAAAACAATGAAGCTCAGAGAGCACCAAGAACCACTCATTTCAACCCTGAGTCATCCAGGTTATAGTTGTGCCAAAGGTGCTTTTTCAAGAGGCAACAGGACTTTCTTGTTTTTGTTTTTCTTTGAAGACATTTTGTTTTTCATCTAAAGAAGCTTCTTCAGTCTAACTGGATGATGGGGAATAAAAGGATTTATATTCCTTGCAGACAACTGGTTATTTGCATTCTTTTAGAGAGTTGTTAAACCTACCTGGAGTTGTGTCTATGTCCTTAAGTTCACTTGAGTAGTGCAAATGGATGGGGAGCCTTCTTGCTGAAAGGACTGTGTTGTAGAGTGGAGATAATTGATGTTGTAGACAGTTTACAGTCTACAACACTGTCCTTTCAGCAGTTCCAAGAAGGCTTCACACCCATTTGCACTCCTCAGGTGACCTGAGGACACAGATAAACTTCCAAGTGGCCTTAACAACTCTCTACAAGAATGCAAATGACCAGCTGTCTGGAAGGAATATCCTTCCATTCCCTACCATTCAGTTGGAGCTGGGGAAGTGAAATGTCTTCAAAGAAAAACCAGAAAGTCCAGTTGCTTCTTCAAAAAGCACTTTTGGGGTGTTCTCCTTGATTGTATACAGCATTTTCTTAATTTCCCCTTTACAAAGTAGCACATTGAATCAAATTAGTAATGAAGCCTTTTATAGGTAGGGACTATAATTTTGTTTAGGAACACTAATGTCATAAATGGTGTTTCCAGTAAAGACCTTGGGAATGTCTGATTGCCAGAAAGCAAAACTTTCTGAGATAACAATGTAACTTCAAGGTCCATTGGGTTGTTGCTGGTGGAGGAGAAGGAATTATCCTTAACAAACTTTGGAAAGTATTGAGCCATTCTTCTGTTTCTAAACTTAAAAGAAAAACCATACTGGGCCTGTACCAGAGACTTGGAGATAGTTTTAAAATATATTGATTGTTTGATTCTGGGGCTGAGAAATTATTGTGCAGCTTGAGTTGAACACCACACTAAAGCTGAGAAATAAAATAATATACTATTTTCTCCCAAGTACTTGAAATTATAACACACAACCAAAAGTCGTAGCCAGCAAGGTCAAAGTAAGAATACAACAAGCAAAAAAAAAAAAAAAAAGTATGAATCAGGCTGAGGTTGAACAAAATAGATTGTGTTTGTAATAATAAAAATACAAATATCTTATTTATTTTTTCATTAAATTTGCACCCATTATTATATCCACTTATTAACAACTGACTTGGTGCCTTTCTAACTGTACCACATTATGATAATTTTGAATATATTTAAGTCTATTTCAACAGTACATCTGTTAGGTCAGAGAAACTGTTGGCCCTCTGCTGATAGTTCACAAAATCCAATTCTTTTTTTTTTTTTTTCTGTGCCAAGCACTTAATGATAGAAAGTTTAATAAAGAGGAACTGTGCTTTGCCATGGCTATTTATATTTTCTCAGACTCCAGCCTGTTGTTTTTGATAGTCCATCTATCTGGCAAGAATGAGATGGTTCTTGTCCACTGTTTTAATGTTACTAAATCTGGACTGCAATACTCTGGATAACCCCTTGATGACAACAAATCCTTTTTATGATCCTGTAACACACGGAGTTCACACGCGACCTAGGGTTGAACTCTCAACCTTCTGAGTGGGAGGCAAGAGTCTTCACCACTAGGCCACCATGCCTCTCATTACTATGACAACAAAGAGACACAGAAGTCTGTCATTTAATGGTCACCCAGATTTTAGCCCAGATATGTTGACTCTAGTTCATCTCCTTTAATTATGTCTTGGTACTTTCTACCAGGTTGGCTATTTGAAACAAATCATACATATCTCATTTAGCTGCCCTTTAAAAAGATATTATTCTCTCTATAATTGTGTCATAGTATGTGTGCTTAACAGCATTGTGACAAGGAGTAATCACCATTGCTTCATCTAACTCAGAATTGCATAATAAAAGGCACACACTATAATATATGCACAACAGGTTTTCTTTTTTTAATCATATACCAAAATGATCTTATCCAGCCCCTTAGTGCTGAGTCAGCCACTTGTCTATATAATTGGCATTTTAAATAATACAGTAGTTTAATGTGCATTTTCAAGATGAGCAGGGGCTATTTTCCCTTTCGAATTGTACAAAATTGTTGACTTTGGCTTGTTGGCTTTGATATAGGTTTACAGAATAGCACTGAGAAGCTATACCTAGATTGGTCGGCAAATAAAAGAATTAAAGAAAGGGGCTGGGGAGAAAGAAGGACATCTTCTAAACTTTTTTTCCCCTTCAAGTAATACATTTTTATATGATGTATATTTAAGATATTTCTGTATATGGGTAGATAACATTAAATAATTAGTAAAATAACCAAAAGAATTATTTCTATCTCACTGATAGAGAAGGGAAGGACTATATACCATAACAGATAAGAAATTCATTGGCTGATTATGTACTATCAAGGTGGTATTGATTCCTGGCAATGAAATAGACCAATTTTCTCTGTGAAGATTTGTTCCTAACATGTTCTTCCAATCATGTATTTATTCATAATTGAGGTATCCAGGGCTGGGCTTCAAAAATTTCAGCAACCAATACTCTGCCCAGTTGCTGGATGGGTGTCACCATGTGGGCCTAGTCAGCCTCTTGCACATGGTGGTGTGAGTGTGTTTTTCGCTCTCCCCGGGTTCCAGAGGCTTTCCTTGAGCCTCCAGGAGGTCAAAAATGGCCTACTGGGCCCCCAGAGGTTCTCCAGAACTTCTGGAACTTCAGCAAGGCCCAATTTTCACCCTCTCCAGGCTCCGGAGGCTTTCCTCAAGCCTCCAGGAAGGCAAAAATGGCTTCCCCAAGCCTTTGAATGGGTCCTGTACTTACCTGACATGCAAAATTGGCCACATGGGGACTTCTGAGAGAAGGGAGCAGGGTGGTGGTTGGGGGCAGGTATGACACCCAAATATAAGCTGGGAGGGTAGCTATAGGAGAATCAAATTAGCACTTGGTCCTGAGCCACCCCCTGAACGAAATAAGAGCCAAATTGTCAGCCTGGAACTACAGGCAATCCAGGAAGATAGAACAGTATCATTGACTGATCGACCCCCAGGGATTCCTGTGATCTGGTTCAAGTCTTCAGTGAGGAGGAATGCAATGTGCTACCTCCCCACCACAACATTGACTGTGCCATAGAGTTCATAGAGGGGGAGGCCAAGGGTGGGATTTACCGGTTTGCCAAACTGCAGAATCTTAAGCTAGACGATCATCCAAACCCATGTGAACACAGAGCAGCCCACCCCTGAGTGTATCTGAGTCTACCCACCATGCTGATGGTCATTCTTCTTTTTCCTTCTAATTTCCCAAGCTTTTGTGCCCTCCCCAGAGAATCATGTTCACAGTAGAATAATTTTAACCTGGTGATTTGTATTTTGAGTGAGAACTCTTGAGTTGATTTATTCAGTGATCTACTGGCTTGTTTTCTTGGCTGTCCATGACATCCTCAAGAGCCTTTTCCCAAACCAAAGTGTTTTTTGTTTTGTTTTAATAATACCCTTCCTCCCCTGCTTCAAATAAACCTATAGGCTTATTCAATGTTTTTAGATAAATTTTGGTGATACCTTTTAGAGACACCTTTTCAAACATGGTAGAACATGGTTCCCTGCTAGGACAATTGTTTGTGCTGAACTTCTAAAGTTTTAAAAGTTTTGAAGTTCACCTTTTTTACTCTTGTTGGACATAGGATCAGAAACATTCTAATGTGGAATATACCTCTGTTTCCTATGGAAGTTTTCTTCTTATATCTGAAAATATTAACAGTTTAAATCTTAGTTCATTATCAAAGAGGATTCCTAAGCAGGTTATTTTGTGATTGTGGCCAAGTCTATGAAACAAGGGAGAAACCAGCCATGTTTGTTTTATCTGGATTAAAAAAAAAAAAACTCCAGGAAAGTGGTGTTGTGAATGAATAATATCAAATAAAGTTATTTTGAGCTTGAAGTCAAGTGCAGGGTTCTGGCCCTGCACTTCTGATTGGCTGTTAATGGCAGGATCGGATTGGTCCGTTCAGGAGCATCTGATTGGCCATTAACAGGCCAGTCTCATTGGCTAACGGAGCTAGCGCTCCCGAATTGCTATTGGTTGAATAGTTAATAAGTTGCCTATATAAGGAAGGCTATAGCAGCCATCCAGTTTGAGCTGTCACAATATGTAAATAAAGAGTTTGAAGTTCACTGTTTCTACTGGCTCGTCTCCATTATTCGCACCCATGCTCCAGACTTAACAGTTTACAAGGAAAAAAATGTTCATTTTTATTCACTCAGCATCCATTTTGATATAAATAACTTTTAGACACCGACTATGCTTACATAATAAGTTTAAATGCAATCTGCTCAAGTTTGATAATAACTATTTAATTTGATATTATTCATAGATGCCATTTTCTTTTAAGGAAGCATATTTATTTTATTGGCGATATTATTCCAGCGAGAGAGATTATATTGCATTATGTTTAAACCACCTCTAATTCAAGCTAGGTTGAGAAATAGCTTCAAGCACCCAATAACTACTTCTATTTTTATTGTTTTAGAGATGTTTATATGTTATAATGTTAATGTTTTATGCTGTAAACAGCCCAGAATGGTGATAGATAGATAGATAGATAGATAGATAGATAGATAGATAGATAGATAGATAGATAGATAGATAGATAGATATAAATACAGGCAAAACAGAAGCAAACAAGAGGAGTTTCAGTTTCAGTTTTAGTTTCAAAGCAGCAACCACATTTTGTACAGAACACTTCAACTAAGCCATAAATGGCTGTTTCCTTCTTGCTCACACAGCAAATATTGTTTCAGTTTTCAAACACCCCTGAACTCTCTCACACACTGACAAGACGCTAGTCAGATGAATACCGATAGATGCTGGTAGGCAGAGGCACATTTCCCCCCCTTATTTTCCTCCCAAAAAACTTGCCCGGTCACAGAGTTTCGTAGCAAAGCACGGGTATCCTGCTAGTCAATTTAATAAATAAATAAATCCAGAAGATTTTTTTTTCCTTTATTGAAATTTGAATCAGCCATTTTAGAGCCTAGAAATATATCTGAGGTTTCAGAATAAATCCCAACTTGAAGGAGATGTTCATGTATCAGTAATCTCTAGTCTCATGTCATAAACTCTCAAAAGTTTTAAGCATTGAGTTTACACACAGCAAAATTTCATGGGATGTTTTTAAATATATTTTTTTCAAAAGAAAGCAAAACAAAAACTGCTTTTTTATTATACCAATTTCTTCAACCTCTTGGCCTAAACAAAGTTAATCATTACAATATCTGGATGTCTCAGGAGAGATGGAGAATGTGGGCCAGATACTCCTGTGATGTTCATTTTATAGAGAGATTCAGAAAAAAAAACCCATATCTTTCCAATAACTTTAAGGTATCCTGGCCATTCCAAATTCTGATACTGCTTATCTCCAGTGGCTGCTTAAGGAGAAATAGTTCATAACTACAGCACAGTTGGCTAAATTATGTGCAGCAGCACGGATGATTCATCATAAACATGTCTAATACACCATCACTATTTTATACAACAAATGTGGCAAACCCTTATCACTACTTATTCCTTTTGCTTTTAGTAATAAACTGATTACATGCCATACACTTTTTGGACTGTGATTTTAGTATAGCTAGACCATGTGTAATGGACAGACTGGATTTTATCATAGATTTTATTTGTTATTTATTATTTTATTCCAGAATTTTTAATTGTATATCGATTGAGTGTTTTTTATTTGTTCTGGTCTCTGGTCTATGACTGTAATAAACATTCTACAATAGCTGGAATAATCTATAAACTATAGTCCTCTAATTCTAAAGAAAGTTAATTCAAGCATTCTGTTTCTACCATAATAAACCTCTGCATTTCACATAAACATATAAACATTTGTGATTTGGAATGTGTGATCCTGATGTCAATGCTGCATTTCAAATTCTGCTTTCACAAGTGCATAACTTTAGACATCAACAATAGCCTCCTACAGTTAACTGTCTGAATGCAAACAGTTTTCCAAGTGAGTAGAGCAGGGCCTCACCTTTGTTGTTCATACATTCAGTTCGGTTGCCTCAAGAAGATTTGACTTGAATGTGAATTTATCTCCTCTGATCTGGAACTATCGGGTCTTATATTTTTTTGAGCCCCGAAAAGACGCTAGGCCGTCTTTTTGGGGGTGACTTAATTCCCCCCCTTGCATCCTCATCTAGAGCACCCTGCAGGCAGCCTCGCCACCAGCTGCTCCTAATGGGTGATCATGGTGAAATGCAGAGAGCTCCCTACTCCCACCAAACATCTTTGCTGCAGACCCAAGACCTTTGGCACCTGCCGCTGTTGCTTTCCCTTCTGCCCATTCCGCTGCCACATTTGGAGCTGCCGCTTCCGTGTTTGGAGTGCCGCTGCCATTTGGAGTGCCCCCGCCATTTGGAGCACCACCATCATGTTTGGAGCTGCCACTTCTGCATTTGGAGCTGCCGCCGTGCTTGGAGTGGCAGCGGCACTCCAAATTGCGATGATGCTCCAAACAGCGGCAGTGCTGCAAACACGGAAGCGGCAGCTCCAAACGTGGCAGCAGCTCCAAATGCGGACATGGCAACTCCAAACAGCTGGCAGTGCTCCAAACACGGAAGCGGCAGCTCCAAACGCGGCAGCAGCTCCAAACACGGAAGTGGCAGCTCCAAACAGCAGCAGTGCTCCAAACAGAGGCAGCGCTCCAAACATGGAAGCAGCAGCTCCAAACGCAGCGGCAGCTCCAAATGCAGCGGCAGCTCCAAATGTAGTAGTGGCAGCTCCAAATGGCTGCGGTGCTCCAAACAGCAGTGGTGCTCCAAATGTGGAAATGGCAGCTCCAAATGCGGCGGCGACATGGGCAGAAGGGAAATCAACAGCGGCGGGCACATAAGGTCTTGGGTCTGCCACAAAGGTGCTTGGCAGGAGTAGGGAGTTTTCCGCGCTCTGCCATGATCGCCCATTAGGAGCAGCTGGTGGCGAGGAATTGCTGCCTGTGGGGCGCTCCTAATGGCAAGTCCCCCCTGCCTTTCCCCCCATTTTGCATGTTTTAAAATAGGCTTAAATTTGGGGGGAGGGGCTTAATTTCATTTTATGCCTAGAAAACATGCTGGGTCTTCCTATTGGGGAGGTCGTATTGTTGGAGAAACACGTTATTACAGAACTGAGTTCCAGATGAGGTTGAGAACTGAAAGGCTTGCAATTGAACACAAGAAGAGCACACACTTAGAATTTACTAATCCAAAAGATGAGAGACTTCAGGTGAGAAAGTGATGTGTCCTCTACTCAAAATCTCATACATTCAGGCAGATTCCTAAAGAGTATTCTTGTGCCAATTTTACCTCTGTTGAGAATGGATGGATTTTCTAGATTTCAGTATAGGGCAGGGGTGTCAAACTCAAGGCCCGGGGACTGGATCTGTCCCATGGAGTGCTTAGATCTGGCCCATGGGGCCACCCTGGAAACAGCAAAGAACTGTCCTACAGTGCCCCTGCCAGCAAAATGGAGCTCAGGGCCATACACGGCCCTCCCCAAGCTCCATTTTAGCTGGCAGGGGGTTGCAGGAGGCTGTCACAGCTGAAAATGGCACTTGCGAGGGCTGCACGAGGCATTCTCAAGTTCTGTTTTCTCTTGGCAGAGAGTTGCAGGAGGCCATTGCAGCCGAAAATGGAGGTTGGGAGTCCATTTTTGCCAGCAGTGCACTCAGACCACCACAGGCACCCCCAACATGAGTGATGTTAAGCTGGCCACTCCCATTTTGCCCACACCCCCTCACCCCCCCCCCAAGGTCAAATCCAACCCTGATGCGTCCCTCAATGAAATCAAGTTTACACCCCTGGTGTAGAGTAATACACTGTATATTGGTTCCAGGTTTGGTCATTTGACTGACAGCTTGCTTTTTATACTGGAAGACAGCTTAATGATTTGGTTTTGGTTTTCATTTTCGTTTTTTGCACAGGAGAACATCATGGAGGTGATTAGAAATCAAGAATTTTTGCTGCTGCCCGCGGACGAACTGCACAAACTTCTTGCCAGTGATGATGTGAATGTTCCTGATGAAGAAACCATTTTCCATGCCTTAATGAAGTGGGTCAAATATGACCTTCAAAGGAGATGTAATGACTTGAGTATGTTACTCGCCTACATCCGACTACCACTTCTTCCACCCCAGGTAAATGTTTAGTTACCTCTGGATATGTCTGTCTGTCTGTCTGTCTCTCTCTCTCTCTCTCTCTGTCCATATTTGGATTTCAAAGTCAATATGTTCTTCAACTATTAAATATGTATTTTAGGTGCTATGAACAAAATTCTGGAACAAAAGATCAGGGGTGGGATTCAACATTTTTAACAATCGGTTCTGTGGGCATGGCTTAGTTGGTGGACATGGCTTGGTGGTCATGTGACTGGCTGGGCATGGCCAACTCAACACCACTCATGTCGAGGCATGCATCTCCTCGCCTGGCTTCTTGTGACTGTGGGGATGTTGCAACTGTCGTAAGTGTGAAAAATGGTCATAAGCCACTTTTTTTTTCAATTCCATTGTAACTTTGAATGGTCACTCTACACAAGCAAAGTACCAGCAAAGGAAGGGAAAAGAAAAGTTCAGAGATGTTCCTGAGACAGGAAGTCTAGTCCTGCCAAGAATGTAATAAGGGTTAATAGAGAGGCAGTTTCTGTAAGCAACACCAGAATGTTTCCTTCCTGCCTTCCTTACAGGATTAGCCCAGTAATTTCTTCTAACAACTGATTCTCCGAACTGCTTAGAATGTTAACAACCGGTTGTAGCGAATAGGTGTGAACTGGTAGAATCCCGCCCGTGCAAAAGATGTTTGTAGAACTTAAGGAACAAAAACAGTGGTGTTATTCTACCAGTTCGTCTCAGTTTGGCTGAACCAGTAGCTTCGACAATCATCTGTGAGGGAACTGGTGATCAGCTGCTTGCGTGGCACAGCCGATTGCTGTGTGTCAGCTGTTTTACACACACAGGGCTTGCAGCAGAAGGCGAATTGCAAATGCTGCGTGTGCACAAAGTAGTAGGAACCAGTAGGAAAACTTTTGGAAACTCACTACTAAACAAAAATGTTCCTAAAGAGTGTGTTGCATCTTTTCCAGCACACGATCCAACTGTTCTGGAGATGGACCTGTGGGTTTTTGGTAGTTAAATCTTCGAACAAGAAACATTTTGTGGTGCTTTAGTTTTGTTTTGGAGCAGAGCACTACCTAGAACATTACAATCTGCTTCTGATTTGGAGGACTATCCGTTGAAAAACTCCTGGGCGTCTCTTCCCCACCATCAAAATGTGGATTGGCATAATATAGAAAATAAATAAAATTTTATTTTCCCTTCCTGTGCATCTTTTTCCATAGATTTTCTCTTCAAAATATGGTTAAACCTACAAATAAGAAAGTAAAAAAAAAAAAAAATATGCATAATGATAAACTTACAAAATAAATAAATAATTTCATTGATTACCCTTCTTAGCATATCATCAATATGCCTATAAGAAAAATAAATAAGCATTGGAAAACCTTACTCCCTAATCAAAAAAAGAATAATTAAAAGCATAACATAGGTCTGTCTGTGGAGATTCTCAGTCATGCAGGTCATGGCTGTCCCAAAGGTGCTTTTTCAAGAGGCAACTGGACTTTCTGGTTTTTTGCTTTTTTTTTTTTGTTTGAAGAAAAACTCAGCTCTGAAGAAGCCTCTGATAGGCGCTTCTCAGAACAGAAGAAGCTTGTTGGATAAGAACTTTTTTTCAAGAAGCAACTGAAGTTTCTGGGTTTTTTTTAAAAGATGTTTCACTTCTCATCCAAGAAGCTTCTTCAGCTCTGACTGGATGGTGGGGAATGGAAGGATTTATACTCCTTCCAGACAGCTGGTCATTTGCCTCCTTTTAGAGAGTTGTAAAGGCCACCTGGAGGTTTCTCTGTATCATCAGGGTCACCTGAGTGGTGTAAATGGGTGTGGAGCTTTCTTGGAACTGTTGAAAGAATGTAAACGTCCAGCTGTCTGCAAGGAGTATCAATCCTTCCATTCCCCACTATCCAGTCAGAGCTGAAGAAGCTTCTTGGATGAAAAGCGAAATGTCTTCAAAGAAAAAAACAGAAAGTCCAATTGCCTCTTGAAAAAGCACCCTTGGGATAACATATCTATGTTTTTATATTTAGGAAAAAAAAAAATTAAGTTAGACTATTTTTCTTTTCAAAACCAATCTAATTCACGTCCACCCATCCATCAGAAGGAGCGGTGAATTACTTTGCCTTGGAACTCCCTCGCTAAAATATCTGGGAATCGGAGAACAGAAGCTCACATAATTGAATCTGGACTTCAGCTGAGAGCACAGTCCCTGGAAAGAACAAGGTTGTACAATGGGGCAAAATTCACTTAGCAACTGTCTCGCTCTGCAACAGAGGCTTTGGGCCATTTTTTTTAAAATGTAGAATTTAAAATGAGACTTGCAATAAAATGAATCACAAGAAACAGGCATCATAGAGGCATGGTGTTTGAAAAGTTAAAAGCAGTACACAAATTGCAGAAAGCAATACATCTGAGAAACAAAAAAACATGGGGCCATAAAAAGTAGGATTGGGAGCATCAGCCAGGATGTAGTTTATGTTTGGTGAGTTAGTCCAGCTGAGTCCTGCACACACAGCCTTCTGCAGAATTTGATTATTTCTACACATATAGTGGAAAGGAGAGTGATGACTCAGCAGTTAAAGATACTGAACTTGTCAGTTGCAAACCTGACAGCTGGGTTTGAGATCCAAGCACCAAGCACAAGGAGCTCCTGTTCCTTGTCCCAGCTTTTGCTCACTTAGCAGTTTGAAAGCATGATCATGTGAATAGATAAATAGGCACCACTATGGTGGGAAGGTAGCAGTGTTCTGTGAACCTTGATATATAATCATGCTGGCCACAGGATCACAGAAGTGTCTTTGGACAATGCTGGTTCCCTTGGCTAAGAAAGGTAGATGAGCACCACCTTTAGAGTTGGACCCAACTGAGTCCTGATCCAGCCTTTGCAAGTAGTGGTAAGACATTTATTTGTAAGTAAAACAAATCCCCTTTTTATAACCGGGCAGTAACAGTCTTTTATTCACATGATAAACAAAAAGTCAAATGTAATTGGTCCCAACAAATCTGGGTTTAGCCAAGAAATCTGAATTGCTTGTCATATACTAGAAATGAATGGTTGTCTGTGACAACTGGCGGCTCCCAAACCTCTCCTATTTATTTCCCAGTCAGGGAGGGGCTGGATGTTGTCTGCATCTGCCTCTCCCTGAGAGCCAGCTTATTACTTTCCATTGCTCTCCTTTCTTTCTTTCTGATATTGTTTCCTTACCAGAGCCTTCCAAAGGCTCCAAAGCTGACCCAGACTCTCCTCCTCCTCCTCCTCCTCCTCCTCCTCCTCCTCCTCCTCCTCATCTGACTCTGTAGCTAGCTGGGCTGGCAGCCAATGGGCCAAACTGCTGGATAGAAGAAGCTTCTACCTTTACACATAATAGATGTATTTTGTCCAAAACAGGACACATTGCAAAGTTCTCCATACAGTCCAGCCCTAATCAGCTCATTACCCTTCCGACATCAGTTTTTGATGAGCGAAGTGGAATCAATTTCTCTCCTTTCTTTTCTGATGACTCCTGTTTTCTGACTTGGAGTGGCTTCCCTTGATATATTTTGTTTACAAGCAAGGAACCACAATGCAAAATAGATCAGTGGAAATGAAAACCCTAAAACTAAGCCAGATAAATTATTGTTCTAATTTTAACAGATTTACTTTTATGTGAGATTACATATGTAAAGTGTTACATTTTAAAAACCTTATCCAAGATAAAACCGCTTAAAGCTTTCAGTGGAAAAGTGCCAGGTTTTAATTAAAATAGATTCAGGCAGGGTTTAAGAATAATTACACTGGATTTATTTTATAGCTAGCAAACTAAATCAGAATATTGGTTAAGGTAAGACTGGATCAATTAGGATCGTAAAGGTCATTTGCATTTCTAATACATGTTTAATCATTGTGGAAAGATTGGCTTGTATGGATCTTTAAACTTGTCTAGAATAGAGGGTCTCAAGAAATTGGCTTTATTGTGAATTTAAAAATTCTAAAAGCCTTTTTAAAAATTATATGCTGTCTTTGGAAAAACCCAAAAAGCAGCAGTTTCACAATAAACCTGTCATGCCTGTGTCCTCTTGGGACAATTCATATCCAATTTCTTAAAAGCAAAATTGACTGGCACTTAAAAAAAAAAAAAAAAACAGAACTGAGTTTTAAAATTAAAAAAAAAACCAATATGGCAGCACAGTTCTGGAAGGAATTTAATTCCTTAAAATTGGAGATTTTTAATTCCTTAAAATAACCAGTGTGCAAACCAAGTTCAATATCATAAAGCAAAGGTCTTGGAGAGGACCTTTTCTTATTTGTTGAACTTGCTGGTAAATCTACAGAGACTGCATTGGCTGCTGGGAGATTCTTCTGCATTTCATGAAAACTGCGAGGCCATAGCAGAAATAGGCAAGATAGAACGTGTAGACTACAATCTTATATTTACTTGCTCAAAAGTTATTTCAACTATCTATGCATATTGATGCCAATTGCTGATATATTCCAGCTCAGTTAATGGCATAAACTTATCCCCAAAACTACCAAATAAATAAATAAATAAGATATAATAATGTCCATTAAATGTTAATAATTCTCCCAAATTTGACTGTCATTTGAACATAGAGGAAGGCCAAAGGATGAAGAAAGCAAGCATGAAGTTATGGATTCTTCTTCCTTGAAGTTATTAAAATAGAAGCATGGTGATCATCTGTCAGAAATGGATAGTGGATTCTGCAGGAACATTAAAATCTGTCCAAATTTGGGATTCTGCGATAGGAACGCAATTGCAGCTTTTGAAACCTGGTGTTAGAGAAGAGTCCAGAGAGGACAGCCAAGAAAACGAAACCAATGGATCACCAAACAAATTGTCCAGAGGTCTGTGGAGATTCTCAGTTATCCAGGGCATAGTTGTTCCAAAGGATTTTTTTTTTTCAAAAGGCAACTGGATAAGTGGAGGATGGAAGGAATTATCTCTATGTTCTATTTGCAGCACAGTCCCTACCCAACAGAGAGGGAGAAATACGATACCACCTTTCTCCTGTTTTACAACAATTTCAGCAGTTCCAAGAAGATGTCACCCATTTGCACTATTCAGGTGACACTGTGGGCACAGATAAACCTCCAAGTGGCCCCAACGGCTCTCAGAAAGAGTGGTTAGGATGACTGCAAAGAAGATAAATCTTTCCATCCTCCAACATTCAATCCGCACTGAAGAACCTTCTTGGATGAAAAGCAAAACATCTTCAAGAAGAAAACAAAATCCAGTTACCTTTTGGAAGAGGACCTTTGGAACCAATTAGCCCAGAGTTTCCACTTGAGGAACAAATGACTGGACTCAGTTGATCCTACTTAAGACCAAAAGTAGCTGTTGTGGCCTGTTAGCCGCTGGCCCCTCCAGCAGCAAATTAGGAGAAGGAGGAGTGGGAGTCAGGTTCAGTGGAGCTGGCAGAGAGAGGGGGAGGGAGAAGGGGGGAGGAGAGAGAGGGGGGAGAGGGAGAGAACCTGGGCCATCCATCAGCCTTCAGATGGAGAGTCAACAGCCCTCAGATCTGGAAGTGGCTGATGAAGAAGAAGAGGAACAGCTGGATTCAGTGCTTGATGCATGGGAGAGCATAAGGCAGAGATGAGGAGAGCAGTGAAAGCCTAGGACAGATCCTGGGGAAGGAAGAGCCACCACTGTTAATGAGGCCCCACCCTAACTCTGGGGATAAAAGTCAGGGGGAAGAGAAGAATAGGTGTAGCAGACAACTATTCATTTTCCAGCCGGCCTGATTTGAGATAAACTTTTTGCCAGGGCTTCTGGCATTCCTAATAAAGAAATATTTCGAGTTCAAGTCAGTGGGTTTGTAGAGTTTGGGAATCTGGGTGACAACAATAGCTCTCTGGTGAAGGCTTTGGTGCTGATGGAAAGAAAGAGAAGAAGACGGATTTAGCTACAATGATGATTGGAAGATCATCATTCAAGTTTTTAAATCAAAACTATCCATTACTTGCACGATGGGTTATTAAGCCTATTAATAGTCCCTGTTCTTTAATCAAGAAGCCAGTCTTTGATAGAAAGAAGTAAAAAAAATATATTTAAAAACTTATTAAAATGAAAATAAGGGTAAAATATTACTATATATTGTTTATCATTATTTTTTTTTACTCCAAAAAATTAAATCACATTGCATGGTTGAATTAATATTCTTCCTTTCTAAACTGCATCGCAATGAATAAAATAACGCAGGATATTTTCTTAATAGGATAATTCTCTGTTACTAAACTGTAGAATTTGCTAAGAGCCTAGCTATCATTTTTCAATGGTTTGATATTTTCAGGACTACGTCTGTCTGGGAGGGAAGTTAAATAAGACAGGATAATTAAATTTATGTCTGCAACAGGTGGAATTTGGTTAAAGAGTTAAGCAAAATGATTACAGAGTGAATTATTTTAATTTGAAATATGTGATCAATGTGAATTGATGTCATTTTTACTTCTCATGGTTTTAATAATTTGGTCTAAAGAGATAGATATACTCTGATCTTTCTTTGACGCATTCAAAAATATATCTACTATAATGCATGCCTTACAGTAAAGTTACAATGAGTAAAATAATAATTATATAATTATTTCAATAACTACACTTCAGAAGAGACTCAATGGCCTAAGCTAATGACTTACTCTTACTGCAATCTCCTGGTTTCAAAGTCTACATATGTGATGAATTAAGATATGGCGATAGGCCCCTCACACACTTTGAAAAATCTTTGAAATGTATAATATCCAGACTGAAGCAGAAGAAAATACTTTACACCTCTAATAGTATAGAGCTTTTGTGGTCAATGAACCAGCAATTATTCTATACCTACAGATTATTTCTTTATTCATGAAGTGTCTTTGGCTGCTAAAACTGCATTTTAATTTCATACATTTTATGCTTTTACATATGTGTGTATGTATGTATGTATGCGCACACACACACAATCTGAATCTCTACATATATTTTCATGCAACATTAGATTGTTCAACTAGTTTGAGTCTAGAAACTAATACCTTAATTTTTCACCCTTTTTGTAATATCACTGCTTGTGCCATGTAATAAAATTATCTTTCAGAAGCATAAAGCTGGTTAAATTCCCATTTAGCAGAGACCAAAGATCTATATTGTTCTGAGGATGAGAATGCATAAAATGGTAATCAAGTTTTCATTGCAAAAACATTTAAATGTTTAAATTGAAGAAACTACTTTACAGCAGGTGATGGGACCCTAGGAAAAGGAAAGCATGAGTCTTTCTTCAGGTTTTTTTTTTTTTTTTAATGGAATCCCTTTATTAAATTTTGGAACTGGAGTATAAAAAGGAAAGTTTTGAACTTGGGATAATCTATACATACAAGATGATCCTATGTCCTTAAAATATCAGCAGTGATACATACAAGACAGAAAAACATGGGGTATTAATAAAGAATTAACAATTCTAAAACTATTGTTAGAGACAGATGATAAATTAATAAAAAATATTGTATAGATATTTATTAGAGTACAAACTTAAAGAAGAGCATGTTAAAGAAACAATGGTGGCATAGGCAAAAAAAAATCGGTTATAATATTGAATTGGCTAAATGGCAAAAACTTTGATCCACAAATAAGAAAATAACTTTGGGAACACTTATAAGTTTTCCATAATTAATTTTCCCCCTATTTCTCTTCACTTATATTTTTAAATAATTAAAATGTTCCCATCCTTTCCTAATTCAATTCTCTCATTCATTTTATTTCATTTATTTATTAACAAACATTTCACTAGATTACAATAATTATTTTATCCATCATTTTAAACATACATTGTTTCATATTTTCTAAAAATATATTTTTATTTCTAATATAACAATACTATCTTATGTATCTTTGCAGAATCCCTTTTTCAATTAAATTTTTACCCGCTATCTCTAAATTGGCCCTGTTTCTCTATATCTTGTTTCTGTCCTTTATAACTTCTTTTCCTTTCCTTCTTCCCTCTCTTCTTCTCCCTCCCTTTTTTACCCCCTTGTCTCTCTACTTCTAATTCTCTCTTCTATATTCCCCTCTTCTGTTGCTTTCTAATATTATACTTATTTTTCAAACTATTCTTTTTGGGGGGCTTGTTTTTTCAAATCTTAAACTTTTCATTCTCTTTTCCCCCTTTCCTTTTTCCCCCCACATAAAATTACTTGTTCATTAAAGATGGCTTCTTCTTTGTCCCAATCTTCTTGTTCTGCAGGCATTTCTTGTTGTTTCTCATAGTTCCCAATCTCCATTTCTAAGAATTGAAATACGAAGCCAAAAGAACCTCTCCCTTCTTGTGCATCTTCTTTGTACTTTTTAGGTTCCATTTTCAGTTCTTCTAAAAGTGGTGCCATTTTAAACACTTTTAAACAACCACCCAATTGATTTTAGTCATTCAAATGCAATAACCAAAAATCCAGAGATCCCCAAGTAATCCAAATACTCCCAAGCTGCTTCTTGCTTCTTTTTTCCACTTTCTCTTCCTGGGGTTCTACTATTTTGTGCCAAGTTTCAGTTAAAATATATCTTTTAGAAGTCTTGTTGAGGTTTTACTATAAATTCATTTTAATTGCAGGCAGTCTCTTCCCTATTTTCCAGATCCTGCCCTTTTGTTCTTTTTCTCTCCTTTCCTGCTTTGAAAAGCTTTTAAGTATTCATAAATCTTGATTGTCCCTTTGACATTTTATTTTCAGCTTAAATGCCTATTGATGTCAAAGTGGATTTCTTTTTTCAATTTCTTGCTTAAATCTCTTAGCTGTCAATATAGGCAAAGGGAGAGGGAAAAAAAAAAATCCTTTCCCTTTTCTCTCTCCTTCGCTGCTTCAAAGTCTTCTTTGGGAACAATGTTACTTTTTTTTTTATAGTTTAAATTCCAGGGTACCTTAGTTATTGCTTTTGCAATTTAACCCGGTCAACCAAAATTTTCTCTTCTTATCTTCCTCCTGCACATTCTTTTCCGGTCAAGTTCTTCTTTGAGGTGGCCATTTCTGACCACCGCTGCAACTGCCTTCAGGAAAGGGAGTAACCTCCTCAACTCTGCAGGCAGTCTCCCCCCTCTTCACGACTCTATGGGGTGGCTTAGCCCTGAAACCAGCCAGCTCGGGGTGCTCCAGCGGTGAGCATGGATCAAAACCACACAGGATCGTGGTTTCAAAGAGGCTCAAACCAGAAAATAACTTTGGGTAAAGAAAATCTTTATAAGAAAATCTTTATAAGAAGTTTTACAGGTAGCATCTTCCACCAGCAAGACTTTCTAAAATGTTTAAAAATATATCTCCAAATTGTTGGAAATGTAAAGCTATACCTGGCACATTTTTTTTTTTTTTTTTACATATGGTGGACTTGCAATGCTGCAAAAAAATATTGGAGACTGATTCAAACATGGATAGAAGAAATGGTGAGAGAGTGTATTTCATTTAAACTGGATATTTTTCTTCTTGGAATAATATCAGAAAAAAATAAGAAGGAAATAATATATCTAATAGTACACGTATTGACAATGGCTAGAATATTATATGCACAATATTGGAAAAATGAAATTATACCTCCAGAAACAGAAATAATAAGAAAAATTATGATGTGCAGAATCTGATAGGTTAACTTTAGAAATAAAAGGCAAAGGAGAGTCTAAATATCATAAAACATGGAATAAATTTTTATAAATGGTTATATAATAGAAGGCAAAGTCAAAATACTAGTAGTTATGATTTGATTAATTAGTAATTAATATTTTAATAAGGAGATTATAAATGATGAAGTAAAATGTATTTATGTATAACAAGGATAAGTTGGATGTATTGTATTGTATTCGCATAATTAAAATTAAAAATAAATTTTAAAAAATATCAGTAGTATTTAGTGCTGCTTTATCCATAATAAACATCTGTTTTTCTACTGTACCCTGTTTTTTAGCTGGGAAAGGGACCAGTGACTATAGAGCAGTGTTTCTCAACCTTGGCAACTCTCAAATGGATGGACTTCAACCCCCAGAATTCCCCAACCAGAATGGCTGCTTTGAGGATACTTAGAGTTGAAGTCCACTCATTTTAAGATTGCCAAGGTTAAGACATTTCAAACTTCTATGGATCTTCTAAAGCTACAGATAAATGATGATAGATCTCAGGAACATTTCAATATCTTCATATTTTTTTATGATTTACTGGATTTCTGTGGGATTGATCTTGAAATCCTACCCCCTAAGTTTATTTGACTATGAGTTGTATATAATTTCAGTCTGTGAAAGGATAAACTTTACAAAATGTTTCATACATTAAGTAGTAAGAAAACCAAAGTGTTACTTATTCACATCAAGGTGCTACAGCCAAAACTACAGAAATGCTTTGTGTGTAATAGTGTTGCCTTTATTCAGACATTTTGAACAGCTGTGATCTTGTTGAACCTGTGTATATTTCAGTAGGATAATCTCTTATCCTCGCTATGAACAATGAATTCCAAGTGAATTCATTGTAGATTACCTACAACACAATATCTTGAAAGAATATAACCTTGATTTTTGGAATTTAGGTTAAAAATTAAAATTGGATTGCGGCAAAACTTTTTTTCCCTGTTAGTCCTTTGATTGTTGCTATGATGTTGACATTTAGTTATCATGTCCTTCTAATGAAAATGTATTCCTTTTATGTGTTGGTTTTATGTATCATCAAGGGGATTATATGAGATGTATTAGATCACATTATAGGACTTTTTGAGTAATTGCAGATATAGAGGGATTATTGTTGGTTCTGAAAGCAATAAAGGATGGTTAATTTTCTACCTAAGACTGGATGCATGCGTGCTTCTAGTTTGTTGAAGTAACCTGCGTAATGATTATTTTTTAGTTAAAAGATTATTGGAATCTTACTTGCTTAGGTTAATCAATTCTCCCTTTCTTACATTAGGTTGATTCAGCATCATCATGTCCATCTTCATCTTCATCATCAGTGTGGCTGTGGACTAGGACTGGGGAGAGCCGGGTTCAAGTTCACCCTCAGCTGCAGATGTTCAGTAGGTGACTTTGGGCCAGTCCCTCTCTTTCAGCCTAACTACCTGTGTATTTCCACAGCTTGAGGTAAGTTGGACTGAACAGAGAGACTGGTCGGAAGTTATTCTTAAAGTTAATTCCATGGTCAACTTGAGAATTTGCAATTCAATTACCCTCTCGTAATACCAGGCAAAATGTTCTAGTAAGAGCATAAGCTAAATATCCTTTTAACAATGGTCATTCAAGATCCAGAAAGACAGAAGACTGGGCATTAGTGTAACCAAGAAGAAGATTTTGTGTTTTCTTCTAACCTGTGCTATTTGAGAGCCAGTTTGGTGTAGTGGTAATGCACGAGTTCAGAAACAAGGAGACTGTGAGTTCTAGTTCTGCCTTGGCCACAAAAGCTGGGTGACTTTGGGCCAGCTGGTCTCACTCAGCCCAACTCACCATCCTTTATTGTAGACTCAGCTTTTTAATTGTGAATTTGGGCTTGTATGAAGTTCACCTTATCTTTCAATCAATCTCAACCCTCTAATATTCATTACTGGATCTTAGCAAATCGACACCCCCCCCCAATGCATCTCTGCCTTTTCCTATCCATCTCTTTTAGTTAGTATTAAAATCAGGCACTTGCATCTTCTATTAAAAGTAATAGTGATTACATAATGCTTGCTGAGGCTGAACTATAAACTGAAGCTAGGCTTGGAGTATCAAAGGCAGCCTTATATCCTACCTCTTCTTTGCTGCTTTCACAACTTTCCAATGTCCTTAACATTTTTATGGGGAGTTTTCCTAGCATACGGACTGGCCCCATGTGCAGGTTGTGTTGGCAAATGCATAAAATTGTGATGTCAGGCCATGCATATGTTGCTTAGATGTTACGGAGAGAGGAGTGGAAAATATTGCCTGTCCCTTGATGGAAAAACTGTCACAGATACATACGATGCATTATTTATTTCTGAACAAACCCTGGTACAATTCCCCTGCGGATGCATGGCAGGGAAGTAAGGTTTATGATAGCACAAGGGCAACAGCTAATTAAATTTTAGTTATTCTGTGTAACACTTTGGGAAGATGAAATGCACAGGAACAAGAGCCTAATGTTTGCTTTGCAGACTTATTGAACCAATGTTATGGGTTAATTTACTATATGGGAAATTTTTACAGCATCAGCAACAGCCATAATTTCTAAATTCATCCCCATTAGACAGTAAAACTAGTTATATATTTTGACTGTTATCCAAGAATATATTTAAGCTTTTTTTATTGCTATTATTGTTGTTTAAACTGACATTAGACATTAGTTCCCAGATAAATCTCTAGGATATATCAAATGACATTATTTATGCCAGTTTAATAAAAGCTGGATGGGAATTTGAGAGATAGAATTTCTGATTTTAATTAATTAATTATTTGGGTCGAGGACATCCAATATATCAAATACAGCATTTGGTCTACCCTGAAATATGGGAATCTAGTTTGCTTTCATCTCAGTTTTACCATCTCATGGGTTTCTTTCAAATTTAAATTCATTGGGTTAGCATCAAGTCTACTGTCTTAAGGTTCCTGAAAAAGCTATAGACAGAAGACAAAATAAACAAAATGTAACCTAAAATATTGTTCTAAAGGGAGATTTTAAACTGTAAGATACATACTAAAAGTTAATATTTTATCTATAACTTGCAATTTCTTAAAGTGGTTATTGTATAAGTTATCTTTTTATCTCTGTCTTTCATCTTTGCTCAAATACTTACAGAATATTTGGTTGGTTGGTATTATTCCTTATTGTAGCATGACTACCAAATCTCCTGGATTTCACTTTTTGTTTCCTGTTCATTCAAGGATAAACTATTTATTTTGGATTTATTAGCATCTCATCGCATGCCACCATTATGTACAAGGTGTTCCCATCATGGAAACCTTAAGAATGTAATTCCCAACTAATCTTCCCCTTTTCACTTTTATGATTGTGATCATCATCTCTGGAACTCATCTTCCCAAAACATTTCCCTTGTAATTCTCTCTCTATTATCTTTTAGAAGGTGGACAGAAGCATCTGTTTGCTTCTGTCACCATTTCTTCTTCTTCTTCTTCTTCTTCTTCTTCTTCTTCTTCTTCTTCTTCTTCTTCTTCTTCTTCTTCTTCTTCTTCTTCTTCTTCTTCTTCTTCTTCTTCTTCTTCTTCTTCTCCTCCTCCTCCTCCTCCTCCTCCTCCTCCTCCTCCTCCTCCTCCTCCTCCTCCTCCTCCTCCTCCTCCTTCTTCTTCGAGTTACTTATTAAGTGAACAGATGTTTCAGGATGTAATGATCAAAGAAATCTTAGCAAGTTTCATTTTGATTCCTGCTCTTTAAGAAAGTCTCTTTCCATTACTCATTTTCAAGTTCAATAAATGGTCATCACCATTTGTATGTGATTGCATAATAACTTATGGTCTTTATGATGATGTTAATTCTCTTATTCCTAGATGGGGTTCTTTGCCAGTCTTCAAAGTTTGATTGGTCTTACATTGTCCAAGCTGCAATTAATTATGGCCATTTGAATGTCAGTCACTGTTTGGAGAAACAATTATGGAACATATTGAGCAGGCTACCTCTATACATGTCCTTGTCAATATAGAATTGTTTTAAAAGAAATAATATTTCCCAGTTGTTACATATCTCTAATCCTTCATTTGTCCTGCAGATGTTGTGGGGAGTAAAGGATGAAAACTTCATATAAAAACAAGATTTTCCCCCAGGGGGGGAGGGGGGGAAACAGGGAGATTTAGGATTTAGATATTCCTTTCCATGAAATTGGGGGAGGAAAACTAGGTATCATTTCTGATTTAGGGATCTTTTCATAAGGAAAAAGAAGTTTCCATAGAGAAAAAATGGGAACATCAATTGTTGAAATGCTGGAAATTCTTGAGAAAAAATAAAATGGGTATTAACATTATACTTTCTAAGACCTCTATTGAAAAGAATGTTCACCCATGTACCCAAGTGTCGTTCTGTCTCCTATTCTCACAAGATCATGGTAACATACCACTATTTTGAAAAGTAGGTTGAATAACGGTTTAGTTTCTCACTTGTTATGCTGATATATTATAAAATGTCGTGTAACTATTTCATTGATCACTGCTCTAAATAAGTCTATGGCCATCTTGTTATCTGTTCATCTGGATTGTCGTTCTTGTGGATTTATTTATATCTTTTTATTTCCTGAAACAAGAGGCCTCCTCAATGTCCTTTGTAAGTCCAAGCCTTCTACATCACAGAAGCTTGTACAAGGAGATCTGAGGATCAGGCCTAAAAAGTAGAATATCCCTATTAAATCACAACTCGTATAATTTACAGATTTTAGCGGACCTAGAAAACCATGCACTTTTTAAAGATGATTTGGAATGTCAGAAGCTGATACTGGAAGCCATGAAATACCATCTTTTGCCAGAAAGACGGACACTTATGCAAAGCCCAAGAACAAAGCCCAGAAAATCTACAGTTGGGACCTTGTATGCTGTTGGAGGAATGGACAACAATAAAGGTATACCAGTTAATAGTTGTTTTCCAGACAGACAGTGTGAAAAGATTATCTTTCTTTCATGTACTAGCTATATATCATTTTTTTTAAAAAAACTTCTCTTGTATGACCAGCCATAAGGTCTGCAAGATGGTATTGTAAATTGGTTCTTGAGCAATTAAAAACTACATAAAGTAATAACAAATAAAGAGCTCAAAGTTGACTGCAGTGTGTTGAGTGGATAATGGTCTAAATATCTTGTGATACTTTACTATTTTTGACAATTGTAGCAAGTTGATGGAAGGGAAAATATATCTACTCATATCCTATTGCTCTCTCTTAGGTCTCTCTCTGGTTGTTATTTGAACGAAGTGTTCCCTTTGACCAAAAGCTTCAGCTTATTTGTTCAGTAATCTTGTCTCATCTAGATTGTCAAAAATAGTTTCTGGCAGGTTGGAGCTCTGAAAGAAAGCTGAATAAGTATCCCATAGATCATTTGTTGAACCACAGAAATCTGAAATGTTTACCAGTGACATCTGTAGTGATAGCCACAAGCATTTGAAAATGTATATGTGTATGTGCAAAGCCCTGCTCCTTTGCAACGTGTGTTACACACAATGCATGCATATAAAAAGGGGCAGGACCAGGTATGGGAATATGTTGGTTTGGACGAGTTCGGGTGAACCTCTAGTGCTGAAGATCAGCTGGGAGCAAACCGGTTCATTCCAACGATCATGCGGGCTTGCCCCTGTGCTGTACTGACCTTTATCATCCTAGCTGATCACCACTCCTCAGCTGTGTTACTCCCCAGAAATAATATAGGAGGTAAGGATTTTTGTATTGTTGTTCACGCGCATGCACAGTGCATGTCAGGTGCATGCTGACATGATCATCAAACCAGTTGTTACACCAACAGCATCCCATTCCTGGTCAGGACTTTGATTTTCCAATCCCACCTGTCATTTTGAAGCCAGTAGCCACTGTTGATCAGAAGACCAGAAAGAACATAGTCAAAACCAATCCCTCTTGTGGTATTCTGCTTGGACAGTAATCCAACCTGGAGCTGTTCTGCATTTCCTGTTCTGGATTTCATGGAGAAACCCAGCTACAACATACAGCATTTAGATTAAAAATGCATCAGATTCATGACCATCTAGATTGCTAAACAATTTTCAAAGGCATTAATATCTTCTTCCTTTTGAATGTTAGACAAAACACTTTTAAAACAGCTAGCTTTTCTAGCCCATGGCCTTGGATTTATAATTGCACTGTAATTTACATATATTAGATTTTCCCCGCAATAATTAAAATTGACATTTTTAAAGTGTGCTCTTCTAAGCCTGATTGGGAAAAACTACAGTCCATTGGACAAGAAAAAATGAACAGCATTTGATGTTCATGGCCACTGTAATGCCTTAGGTTAATTTACTTCTTTTTCCTTTAGGTATGCATGTGGTTTACATTTGGGAAGGTTTGACTTGTTCCTTCACATTGTGTCTTGTGAAAATTAAAAACTTCTTTATGTAGTTGTGAAATAAATAGTTTCGTGAATCCATACGGTCTTTGAATCGGGCTATGAGCTGGGAAAACTGCCAAGTAATAGTTGCTAATGTATTTCCAGATTTTATTATTAGACCAATAATTCTTCATATACAGAAAGAAATCAACAATCTGCTTTCACACCAATATAAAATTAACAGTTACATAAACATTAATAATTCACTTGTGTTCTTTTGGTTTATGGACACTGAGAATAAACTCAACTTGAGACTTGGCTAAGGATAATCTTGGGAAGGTTTCTAGGCAAGTAGGTAAAACTAGTGACATTTTTAAAATCTGTCCCTCGTGGATCAAAAGTGATGATCTAAAAGCAAAATGTGATTTAACTTAAGAAACTACTTTGCTTTTTAAATCTGGTATCCTTTCTAAAACTCCTTGGAATGACATTCTGATATGCTTGCTGTTTGAAAAACCAAAAGCAAAAGAATTACACTATGATGTTTCTCAGGCATGAAAGAATTAAAAAGAAGGAAACTCTAAAGGACTCTCTGAAGCAGCTCATCATAAAAATAAGTAATAAAAACATACATATTTTCCTGACAAAGTATTAAACATTAGAGTTTTGCAAATTTTCACCAGGAATGTTGGCAATAATCCCAAATTTGTCCCCTGAGAAGGGAGTTCAGAAAAAGGCAAAGCTTTGAACTTTGATAAAACTTGCTGGCAAGAAAAAAAAAATCTGGACCAAAACTAGTAGCTTTTATGAAAAAAAAACCAAGACAGAATTTGGAAAGTACAATCAAAATGCTGACCTATCCAGAAAAAAAAAATGTGTTTGGATTAGTTTTTTTTTTTTTTTTTTAATTGCTTTGATAAATAAACACATGTCTTCTGGATAAAGAACAGCATGGCACACATAATTCAAGAAATTTTAATTTTCTTGTCAACACAACAAACATTTGTTTATAACACACTCTCCTTTGGGGAATAGTCCAACCACCATAAAACATAATAATAATAAAAAAGTTAAATAGCAATTAAAATTATACAACAATAAAAGCAAGAGCCATCAGGATATATTTACAATTTTAATAAACATGGGGTGTGCACAGTTATAATGTCTTTAGCGTAAGTATCATCTAACTCAGGGGCAGGGGTGGGATTCTACCGGTTCGCACCTATTCGCTAGAACTAGTTGTTAACATTCTAAGCAGTTCGGAGAACCAGTTGTTAGAAGAAATTACTGGCCTAATCCTGTAAGGAAGGCAGGAAGGAAACATTTTGGTGTTGCTTATAGAAACTGCTTCTCCATTAACTCTTATTGCATTCTTGGCAGGACTAGACTTCCTGTCTCTGGAACTTCTCTGGAGTTTTTTTTCCCCTTCTTTGCTTGTACTTTGCTTGTGTGGAGTAACCATTCAAAGTTACAATGGCACTGAAAAAAGAGACTTATGACCATTTTTCACACTTACGACTGTTGCAGCATCCCCACAGTCACAAGGGGCCAGGTGAGGAGATGCATGCCTCGATGTGAGTGATGTTGAGTTGGCCACACTCAGCCAGTCACATGACCACCAAGCCATGCCCACCAACTAAGCCATGCCCACAGAACCGATTGTTAAAAAATTTGAATCCCACCCCTGTTCAGCAGTATCAAACTTGATTTCATTGAGGGCTTCATCAGGGTTGTGTTTGACCTCATGGGGCTGGGATGGGTGTGGCCAGGGTGGGCATCTCCACATCACTCTTGTCAGGGACGCTTGTGGCGGCCCAAGTACTCTGCTAGCAGAATGGGCTCCCGAGTTCCATTTTTGACTGCAACAGCTTCCTGCAACACCCTGCCAGTGAAAATGGAGCTAAGGAATGCTGCCTACGGCCCTCCCAAGGTCTGTTTTTACTGGCAGAGGCACCACAGGGTCCAGGGCAGCCCCATGGGCCAGATCTAAGCAATCTGTGGAACGGATCTGGCCCCCGATCCGGGGTTTGACACCTCTGATCTAACTAATGACTGATGTCAAAACAGTCTTAGGGCAAACTTCAACAGTTGCTCACGACTTCCCACATACATCCAAAGTTTGCAGAGCTGGAATATGGAGAAGACAAATTCCAACAGTCATTGGAGTCTTTATGGGATCTTGAGTCAAAACAATGATATGTTTGGAAGAAATGGGAATGTGAGATATTGCTTTGAAGAGTTAGTCGCACAAGTACTTGGCTAAATTAACAAATAGGTGCAGTGAACTTCTATACCCCAATAATTCTGGTCATGCTTTTGTTCTTTTGGGACCCCTAGAAAAATATCCCTTCCAATCTAAGTTGGCTTAATCATCGTCAATATTCATCAAGTTTCATGAAAAAAAGGATTGAGCAAAGGGTGTCTCAGCAAGACCCTTCAAAAAAAACCCTGAAAATAAATAATCACAGAAGCAGGAAAAGAAGAAGTGGACAAAGAGTGGGGAAGATGCTGAATAGTTCACAGCAGCCTGTAAAAACCTTTTCAGTTTAACAGCTCCTGAGATCTTATTCACAGGGAAAAACCTTTAAATTAGGAATAACATTCAAGGCATTTTAATTTAAGATTTTCAGCTATTCCAATGTATTATTTCGAAAATGACACTTTATTCTATTTTGGAAATAATTCCCAGAATAAGCTTTTTATTTAAAAAGAAAACATACATTTATCACTGAACAGTAATGTCAAGCCCCATTCTTTAACCTTGGGAACATTACTGATATCTGTATGTTTCCTAGGAGATATTTTGCTGTAGAATTTCAAGGCTTTATAATAAGCCTTTATAAGCATTTGCAGTTTAGGTACTATTTGGGAATAGGATTAATAACCATAGAACAGGATGCTAAATCACATACAGAATAAAATATCTAATACAGAATAAAAGTGAGCTGTTGAGAAGGCTGACCTATAGTTGAAGAGCTGGTTTATTTTAAACCAATATTCATAACAAAATTCATTGACAGGTTAATATACATACATACATACATACATACATACATACATACATACATACATATATTTTCTTATGTTTTCGTGGGTGTTTATACATATGGTATTCAGCTTTGTTTGGGTATTTTCCCACATCTTTAAAAGCAGAACTATAAAAATACCCGAACAAAACTGAATACTGTATATATGTATGCATGTATGTAAGTATGTATGTATGTACAGGGGTGGGATTCAATCTTTTTAACAACCGGTTCTGTGAGCGTGGCTTAGTTGGTTGGCGTGGCTTGGTGGTCATGTGACTTTCTGGGCGTGGCCAACTCTACATCACTCACTTCAAGGCATGCATCTCCTCACCTGGCCTCTCATGACTGTGGGGATGCTGCAACAGTCATAAGTGTGAAAAATGGTCATAAATCACTTTTTTCAGTGCCATTGTAACTTTAAATGGTCACTCCATACAAGCAAAGGAGGGGGAAAAAACTCCAGAGATGTTCCTGAGACAGGAAGTCCAGTCCTACCAAGAATGTAATAAGGGTTTTCAGAGAGGCAGTTTCTGTAAGCAACACCAGAATGTTTCCTTCCTGCCTTCCTTACAGGATTAGGCCAGTAATTTCTTCTAACAACCAGTTCTCCGAAGTGCTTAGAATGTTAACAACTGGTTCTAGTGAATAGTTGGAACCTGTAGAATCCCACCCCTGTGTGAGTATATATGTATGTGTATATCTATATGTATATGTATATGATGTATATGTATCTCTCTCTCTCTCTAGTTTGAATTTAAATGCATACATTATTTGAATATATCAGTTTACTACATTAGTGGCCAATTAATGCTGGTATATTTTACTTTAGGGAAAGAAGAACCTATGAGATATTCATCAGTGAGACTTAAACCACACCTGATTAACTTAGTATGACTAAATCTGAATCCAAAGTTCTAGAAATATGTTAATGTTAAATCATCTTTGAGGTTATCTTGTTATTGCAGTAAGCCTACTAGTCATTTTTCCTGAAACTCTTTTGGCTGATTCTGCTCCTGTTAAAACTGCTGCTGACATGCACTTTGCCTACTTGCTCAAGATTTAGTGGTGTTGCTTCAAGTAGGTGTAAGCTAATGACCTTGGCCTGCAACTGTATGTATTGAAATAAAAATAAATAAATCTATTGAAGCGGAACAAATGTTATTGAACTGAGTTATTGACACAGATATCAAGGAGAATTCCATTAGAAGACAGAAAATAACTGAGGCAGCAGAAAAGATAAGAGCATTTATCTGGCACTCTCCAACCCCCAGAGATGTTCAAGTGTAGTAGTTGATTCTTATTTAAAATTTTCATTGAAAATAAACATGACATGTGGTTTATTGTACGGTCAAATATTCAGACAATCAAATATAGTAGCTTATATTATGGAGTCTCTAAGCGAGTTTTTAGGAAAACAGTTGGTAATTTGGTGACATCTATGCAAAGAATTAAGACCGAACTCACTGTTAAATATGTAAAATCTCATAAACTGTTTATCTGTAGCACAGCAGCACATGCTTAATTACATAATTCCATAGAGACATATTTTCTAATCCTATCTACTTTTACAAAATATTATTTTAAGAATCCTGTATTTAACCCAATGCTTCTACAACAGAAATGTCCAGGTCCCTTTGAATTTATGTAAAATTTGAATGGCAGCTCTCATTTCTACAATTTTCAGTTAGAGTCATGGTTATAGATTTGCTTTAAAAGTAGTTTACAGGAAGATGTGTGAGAGACAGAACACAACAATGTTGAGCAGCCCACACTGTTTGAAATCTTGTGTTCCATTAAAAAAAATAACCTCTTGCCAAATACAAGTTAAGAAGTGAGTATACAAATATCCAAAGATAGCCTTCGGATACCAAAGAATCCACTGTTGTTTAAGGTCTTCATTGTTTACTCTTAGAAGAAGAAAAACAATTCTCTCTTCTAGTACAATGAGTTAGAAGCAACATGCCATATGATCCATAAATAGTTATAAACAGATGTGGAATTAAAAAAAAAAATTACTACCAGTTCTCTGGGCATGGCTTGGTGGACATGGCAGGGGAAGGATACTGTAAAATGTCCATTCCCTCCCCAATCCTAAAGGGAAGGTTACTGCAAAATCCATTTCCTCCCACCCCACTAACCTGCTTTCCAGCTCCATTCTCCTGTGCAGGGCAACAAAAGAAGACCCAGACAATCAGCTGGGACTTGGGAGGCAGAGAATAGATGAAGTCAGGGCCAGTCAGAGGAGGTATTTGCCAGTTCTCTGACCTACTCAAAATTTCTGCTACCGGTTCTCCAGAACTGGTCAGAATCTGCTGAATACCTCTGGTTATAAATCATAAATGAAGACGAATATATGTGACCCAGGATAATGTTGCAGGATCCAGTCTGGGTTGGTTACTGGGACCAAAGGTTTTGTCTTCCGAGTTTTCAGACTCATGTTGGAGCCCATCTCCAGCAAACTTCTCTCTAGCAATTGGGTCCTGCAGTTATAAATCAATTTCTAAAATATTTTGTATCAACATCTATTGCAAAATTAGTTTGAAAACTTTTTACATGCATTAGCCAAGTTACAACTACAAGGGATCAGTTTTGCTTTGGAATACCACAATCCAAACAGCCATTTCTGTAAATTGGCAAAGTCCATGATATTTTCAAGCAACATTCTTGGTAATATGATGGGAAGAATGTTGAATTTAACTCATTCTAATTAGTGGATTAATTCATTTTTATAAATTATTGTTCTGAATTAACAAGTATGGGAAAAACATTTAAATATAATTGAAGCAGGCATTAGCTGATATTTCTTGTACTAAGGAGCAAATTAGAAGAAAATTTAATATCTATGGTTGCATTAATTATAATTATTCTGTTTCACTGAGATTCAAATAGAATTCAAATTACACAACAACTTTTATTATTAAACACTTTCATTTCAACCGAGTTTAACGGGTCTTTTGTTTGGTTTTTCGGTTAGCAGAGTAGCTATTTCATTTCTATTAAAACTTTTTTTTTGAAACACTTACATACAGAAACAGCATAACTGTAGAGAAATAAATTAAAAATATTTAATGGTAAATAATAACTAATGTGCTTTCTCTCTGATTTTGAATCCTTCTCATTTAGAAAGGTTCTTTAAAAACAACACAACACTGTATTGTTTTATACTCTGTTAGTTATTTAACACTATAAATCTGTGTGAGCCACATCCTACAATCTTCTATTCTAAGAATAACACAAGTTCAATGGGAGAAGATCATTAACTCAGATAGGTGGCTTACCCCTTTTTTGATAAGTTGTTGAAGGTTCTATTCAGGATGCTTTAACTTGAATTCCTGCATTTAAAAGAAGTTTGATTTGGTGTACTTTTCATTCTACACCATATCAGTAAGAAATGCTATGGAAGATAGAAAATGCAAAACCTGATAGAAAATACCGAAGAGTAATCGTTAAATCTAAGCCTTGCAATATGTGGATCCATCTAGCAGTAGTAGAAAATCCAACTCAAAGACACACAACATGTAGGAACCGAGAGCTTTAATGAAGTGTGAATGCTCTCATCTGAATTTTAAAATAATTAATTTGTTCCCCTGGGCTTACTATATGATAAGCTGCCAAAATAATAGGGAAGTAAAACCTGAAACGGCTGCTTAGGAACTGTGAGAATTACACCAATACACTCTGTCTTAATAACTGGATTCAAGGATCTGTACATTTGCCAAGACCGAAGGGCTTTGGTTTTAACTACAATGAGTTGAATTAATGTGTTTGCTGATAAATAACGGATTATTTATAAAGAGGGCTTTCCCTCCCTCAATTATTTATTTATTTGCTATAAATCATGCGGGTCCTTCTGTGCTCTCACTAATTTCATTATTGATGTTTCTCAGCAGGTGCTACAACCATTGAGAAGTACGAACTTAGGACCAATATATGGATCCAGGCTGGAGTAATGAATGGAAGAAGGCTACAGTTTGGTGTGGCTGTTATTGATGACAAGCTCTTTGTTATTGGAGGTCGAGATGGCTTAAAGACATTAAACACAGTCGAATGTTATAATCCGAAGACAAAAGCTTGGACGGTTTTGCCTCCAATGTCTACTCACAGACATGGCTTAGGTAAGAGTTCCCTTTATAAATGATGTCTGTGTCAAATGCATTTAAAAAAATGATCACGATAAAGCGAGTGTTTTTGTGTCAATAGGCACAAGTCATCTCGATGCAAGCCAATACCAAAAAAATGAAAATAATTCTCTATTGTTAAACTGGTCCATCAACAAAAAGACATTGAAACTTGGAGTAGGTTCCATATCTAATGTAACTTAGAGCAAATGTTAGTTAGAGTAAATTGAGTAAACTTATCATTACTTCATTCACAGTGGTAGGAAATATCAACAGGACACAAAGAGAGATTGAAAATCAGTACTTTATTACAATTTTAGAATAGCACCAGCAGTAGCACTTAGACTTAAATACTGCTCCACAGCGGCGTTTACAGCCCTCTCTAAGCAGTTTACAGAGTCAGCATCTTGCTCCCAACAATCTGGGTTTTCATTTTACCCACCTCGGAAGGATGGAAGGCTGAGTCAACCTTGAGCCTGGTGAGATTTGAACTGCCAAATTGCAGGCAGCCAGCAGCAGAGGTAGCCTGCAGTACAGCATTCTAACCACTGCACCACCATATAACATATCACATGATTTGTAAATAAACTCCAGAATACACTTCTTTCATTTTCAACTAGCGACAAACACATCACATTTTTTTCCCAAGAAACATACCTGTAGTTATAATGTATTGACTGAACACACTCATATAGAGACATCATCATTTCAGTCTTCAGTTTTTTCATAATAGAAAATGTTTGAAATGAATTCCTACTTTGTTTTCTAAAGATTAGGAATGCTTAGGACAGACTTATGACCTTATAGATAAACCCTGATCTGTTCTTCAGGGATCTAGGACAGTGGTGGCTAACCTTTTTGGGCTCTTCTGCTGATAACTGTGCACATGCTCATATGCCAGCACCCAGAAAGCAATGCATGCATGTGTGACCTCCTAGCACATGCTGCATGTCTCTGCGCATGTGTGTGCATCTCTCACCCCGCCCCCCGTGTATGCGTGCCAGATACCAATAATCAGCTGGTGGGCGGGCAGCATGTGCACATGTGCTCTGGGAGAGGGCTCTTATGCCAGCAGTAATAGCTCTGCATGCCATTTCCGAAACACGTGCCATACGTTCGCCATCACGGGTCTAGGACAATTTACCGTGGTCAACTCATCACAGCCAACACATCATGGCCAACTTTCCACAGGACAACTTACCACAGTCAACTTCCCATGGGACAACTTGCTACTGGACAATTCAATGCTGTATTAATTGTTTCATTCAGTTATTTTTATTATTGGTGACACATTTTTGGTCAAACTTATCATGACTTGTAATTCTGGATTGGCTTTCTTTATTTTATTATCATTGTCCATGCTTCTGTTAAAATTAATTTAGCTTTTCTATTTGTTCAATTGTCTTGATGAGAATTATTCCATGGTTAGTTGGCCACGGTGAGTTATCCTGAGGCAAGTTGGCTGTAGTGAGTTGGACGTGGCAAGTTGGCCATAGCAAGTTATTCCGGTTCTTTGGATGGGAATATTTGGAAGGTAGCCATTCTACATTTTTCTAACCTAGGAGCTAAGTAGTTAACACTGATTTTAAAGCATAAAACAACAGCCAAAATCCTCTATTTTTAATGAAATTGTAAGTCAAAAGAGAAAGATATTGAAGAATCATCTTTGTTTTTCATCATAATTTGATCAGTATTTTGTCATAACTCCTAACTGCCAAAATCAATTTAGTTGCTGTCTTTATAACTCAAAGTAAGCTTTAAAAGCCATTAAAAATTTGTCTTCCTGTTCCAGTTTTTCACGCGTTCTGTATTATAATGTATTTGTATCTTTTCCTTAAAAGTAGCTGACATTAGAAATAAAAAGATGGTGTTCTTCCTAACTTTTCTAGATTACTTTCTTAAATGAGAATAGATTTTTGTTTCGTTAGAGCACAGCAATAGCTGCTTCTCTATGGATGACATTTTACTTTTGTCACGTAATAGATGTCACAACTGATGAGCCAAGAGAAATGTAGGGAGCTTGATGTATCCCTAATAAGAAGAATTTCAAAGAAACAACAGCAGATGGTTACTTTTCTATTTAAATAGATGCTATAGAGATCTTTTAAACAGAGAGATTGCCTGGTTGGAAAGACAGAGCAAATGATTAAAATTTGAAGTGCTCTGCCCTGAACTTGGAACATGCTGTTTCAATGATGTTGGAATCACTCTCTGTTTGAAACATAATGTTTCAGATGCCAAGGAAAGATTTTTCAAGTTCAGAACTTTTCAGGTGTAAATAAGACAGCTCAGTCTGAATCATGGCAGCTGTTTTCTAGTGGTTCAGATTTGAAATGCTTTGCTAGATGATAGTGACAGATCTGAAGACTATACATACAACTCTAATCAATTCATTATGCAATTTTTTTTTTAATAAATACAATTTTAAAAGGCCTAGTATTGGCATAGTATTAATACAATTTTAAAAGGCATAGTATTAATAGTTTTCCACCATTTTCCCAGCAGTCATATGAATTTAAGCTATGTTTAGGTAAAAAGTTAGAACTGATTGAAGTCTTCCATAATAACCATGGAACAAAATCCTTTGTCTTTCTCATCAATTTATTTCCCTTGTAAGTCTACTTAAATGAAAACAGTAATGGATAACCTTTGCATTGTGACAGATGCATTTTCATTGCATTTTAAATCAAGGTGTGATTAACAACATTATCTGCATTCTTATTTATTTTCTTTATATTGTTTTGTTTATTGTCTAGAGCAGTTTAATAAGAGGTCTGTCAAAATTGGTAGTGGATTAAATTACAGGGCAGAGGTACAAGGTCTAATCTTTCCTACTTTCATCAGCAATTTCTTTAAAGTTCAGCAATGTTCTCCAACAGAAGCGTGAGCATAATCCTTATTCATTATGCTGACTCAACTATTATAGATTGTGCACTTTAATTAAGAAAAATAAAAGATCCTCTTTGAAATGCATATCTTGATTATTTCATAAACTAAACTAGTTTAGTTTACTTTATTGTCACTGCACCTCGTACAATGAAATTAAATACCATCTTCAATGTACATTATGACCATGAAAATAACAAACACACATCCTTCACATTCTATACATTGAAATGAAAATCCCCGATATTGCATTAATATTGCACTAATATTATACTAATATTGCATTAATATTGCACTAAAACAACCTAATGCAATTTTAAAATGTGATATAATTTTATCAGTTCAGTAAACAACCTAGTTTGTATGTTGGATCTGACATAAGGAAGTGTTATTGCTTGGGCACAGAATTTAGTTCTTGTATTGGTGATTTCAGGATGCTTATATTTTAGGAAAAATTCTAAATACCATTGGTATGAAAAGCTGGGTAGTCTGTCCATTAAGGGTTGCATTCCTTGTAAAATCTACACTTCAAGGAGACATATTCTAAGGTTTTTTTTATTTTCACTAGGGAGATATTCATTATATTATGAATGATGGGTCAAAAGTTGTCTGATGGTATTTATCAGCCATCATTGCAGAGAGAAAGATGCTACATAAGTGTTATGCTGCATAAGTGTTGTATTTTAAGTAAGGATTCAGTCCAACTTCACTTGTGTGAATTTGCGCTCCACTTAATCTAACAGAACCTAGTTTTGATCTGATACACAGAACTGTAGTGTTTTCAGAGATATTTACTAAAGTAGACATATTAGTAGTAGTTGATATTTCATTTTGAATTAGGGATTTGTACCTTGCATAAATGAATGAATGAATGAATGTGTGCGTGCATGAATGCCTACATTGCTAGTGGCATTAATAGGGCAGGATCCTAATCTGGCCATTTTACTATATTTTTTTCTTTGTTGCACTCACACAAACCAAAAACAATGTTATTATTAATCCTGTATAATGGAACATTTTCACACATTTCTGCAACTTGCATAAACTGTTAAGTGTCTGATAGATTTTCTTGTTAATGTCAATCCCTTTGCTTACATTGATCAAAACCTGCCTTTCCACAATAGAAGCTTTAAAATTTTAATTACAATGATGAAAGCAAAAATTTAGCCTTTTATTTTTATATGGCGAAAGAATAAAGTTTGTGAGTTTGTTTGAAGCACTGCTAAAAGTTCATATTTTAGAATTCCACATTTGCCTTCACCAGAATTTCGGCTGTCCATATATAGCCTGATATATGTAGGCATGATTTGTTCTTCTAACAGTTTGAAGTTGATTTGGTCAAATCATTGAAATTTATGTCATGTTAAATGTAATTCTAGAATAAAAGGATGATTTTTTTTTGCTACATAAATTGAATCATAAAGAAGCAAACATCAACTCTCTAATGACAATGCAGATATAGCCACAATGGTAGATAGCATAATTATAAAACATCTGAATTAGAAATTTTAATTATTCCAGAATACAACATTCTTATTGTCCAGATGAGATGTGTTCCAAATTGTTTCTGGTTCTGGATTCTGGATATCCAGGATATCTAAAGCAATGTCTTCTTACACATGAAGCTCTATGCTTATATCACAACATCTTGAGATATAAGCCCCCATAAAAGCCTTTTTGATGGTAGAAGCTATCTTATTTCTGCCTTGCTTGTTTCACTCATAGTCTTCCATAAACTGTTGAAGACATTTCTATTTACGAAGGCAGTAATTAGATAACCAATAAAGGAGAATATCTGTAGCTCTTTCAGTTTCATTGTTTTCAGGACATTCCATCATCCAAACTAGATAACTTCATCAGTAGTAGTGATGTCACCTAGCACTAGCACTGATGATCATACCTAGATTCAGTCAATGAGAATAGAGTTGGAAGAGACCTTGGAGGCTTCTAGTCCAGTCCTCTGCTCATGCAGGAGAGACCCTGTACCATTTCAGACAAGTGACTGTCCTATCTCTTCTTAAAGTCTCCAGTAATAAAGTACCCACAACTTCTGAAGGCAAGTGATTCCACTGGTTAATTGTCCTCACTGTTGTGAAATTTCTCCTTAATTTCATCTTGCTTCTGACCTTGATTAGTTTCCATCCATTGTTTCTTGTCCTACTCTCTGGTGCTTTGAAAAAAAAAAAAGGGCATCCTCCTCTTTGTGGTAGCCTCTCAAATACTGGAACACCACTATCATTTCCCCTCCCACCCCAGTCCTTCTTTTCTTTAGACTAGTCAAACCCAAATCCTGCAACCATTATTGATATGTTTTAGTCTCCAGGCCTTTAATCGTTTTAGTTGTTCTTAGTTTAAGTACTGAAATGTCTGCATGAAAACAAGCTCAGAGAGCACCAAGCACCCCTCAATTAAATAACTTTAAATGACTCTATTTAATTTGACTTTGGTTTCTGAATAAACTAAATAGTTTAATTTACAGTTAACAGTTAAATAGTAATAGTTAGAGTGTCATTGCAGTATTTTCAGAAATGGTTTTGGCTTCTGTTGACTAAACATATATAACACCTTCTCTCTCTTTTAGCTCTAACCATGTGAAATCTTTATATCAAAGAGACAATAACGACCAAAATTTGCCATTAAAAATATATCCTTTGAGACAATATCTCTCCATCCAAAAGCAGAGATTAGCAGAAGGAGACTTCTCTTGTTGGACTCCTGAAACACTTTGTCAGAGATTATAGACGCACATCCTAAGTACCCCTTCAATTTCTGGATTTTATATCGGACATAAAAACAGAGCAGTAAAGCTAAATGTCCAATTGATCAGCTCCAAGGAAGTGTAAAAAAATTGGTTAGGATATTTGAAAGAGTTTATGATTTTTATGTACACCTTCTATGGTTTTATTACTTTCTAAGTAACGGTGGTACTTTTTCAATTTATTTTCAGTGCCCTGAGGGTGCCATATTTATTTTTTAAAATACTGCTTTTTCCCAATTCTCAGACACATTCAGGTACCATTAATGAACTTTTCCTGAGTATGTGTCTGTGTGTGTGTGTGTGTGTCTTTGTGTGTATGAAAGAGGGGGAGGGAGGAAGAAGAGGAGGAGGAGGAGAAGGAGGAGGGAGGGAGGGAAGGAGAGAGAGAGAGAAGAAAATATCAATAATATAGTTCTAATGTATTTCTATTGACAATCAAAACACATTTACATTTTTACCTGAGATTCATTTCTTTTAACTTAAACAGGATGCTAAAAATCAAACATTCCTTTATACATGCTAGTAATACAAATGCAACTCTTTAAAAATGGTTTCAACAGAACTGATGGAAAGTAAGATTTTGGAGATTCTCCTATAATGAGACTCCTCAGCTAAAGAAATAAACACAATTCCCCTGTTTATTATTTCTTTTCAATAAAAGGCCTTTGTGGTGTCTTATATTATATTCTTCTCACATCCAGACTGTAAAAAGCATCAAATAGATTCACACTGTCTGTTTATTGGGTCTAGTATTGGATATATGTGCATACATTCGCAGAATTAGGTTGGAAACAAACAATAACTTTTCTTCCTGGACACAAGAAGAAACTTTAGTTAATTCTGACACCATTTTATCAAGGAAGCTGCCTAAGTGCTGTGCAGGTAGTTCTCAATTTATGACCATTTGTTTAACAACAGTTACAACAGTGCTGGAAAAAAAAATGATTTCCTTGAACTTACAACCAATGCATCATCCCCACGGTCACATGGTCACAATTTGAATCTTAACAACCAGCTGGATTTCACAATGGTTGTAGCATCTTGCGGTCACATGATCATGATTTGCAACCAACCAACTTCTGATAAGCAAAGTCAATGGGTGAATCCACACTTGCTTAACCATGTGATTCACTTAACATGGATAAAAATGATTGTTAAAAATCGGATCCAGTCATGCAATGAGTTGCTTAATGACTCTGTTTTAGGCATCTAAAACAAACAGAAATATCTGAAAAGCTGAGACTTTTTCACTTAAGCAACCAAAATTCTGATCCAAGTTGTGGTTGTAAGTTGAAGTCTAATCTAAAGACTTTTTCATACCTAAGAGAATGGCTGCTCTATTGTCAGAAAGTTGCGTGCTTAGGCTACTTTGAACCTCATGGTTAAAGAAGGAAGTATAAGATGGATAGATGATAGAAGACAGAAGATGGATGGAGGGATACATGAAATAAGGAGAGAGAAATGAAAGGGAGAGAGAAAGAGATGCTACTTGAATTAAACAGAGCTTAAAAGAAATAAGTTAAATAGTCACTGGAGGAAAAAAATATTTTAGCTTTAGGTACGTTTTTGGAATAATTATCTCTTTTATCCTTCTGTTCTGCCTGAGAAGTATCCATCTTCAGTTATCTCAACAAGATACAAGGGCCCCTTAAAATGATGTTCCATTAACGGCATAAAGCTTAGAATTCCTTAAGACGATTAAGAGATCTGAAGTCTGAAATAAGCCATATAGTTTCAGGATTCATTTTGTCTGCAGATCTAATGGTCCCCCAGTGAGTAATAGTGAAGAATGAAAAGCTGTCATTCAGCGGACAGATGGCCTATTGTGACAGAGGAGTTGCATGGGAGATGCCATCCAGCTTTACAACTATTCCATTGAGCTTGGTTTTGGTGGCTTGGAAAAGCAGGATAAACCATCCCAATGTTAGGAGCCAGGAGAGTTGAATGCATTTTCGATGTTCATATCCAGATGTTGTAAATGCACAGCAGAAGAAAACAGCCTGGCTTTGTGCCCCAAGTTATGACTACATAACTTTATCACTTTCTTTCCTTCCACCTATCTTTCTGCCCCGCTGCTGGCTTGATGGCAATATTTCAGGAAGGAAAGATTTAATGTTTAACTGAAGGTAAAGGTAAAATCCCCTCGTACATATATCCTAGTCATTTCCAGCTCTAGGGGGCAGTACTCATCTCTGTTACAAAGTCGAAGAGCCAGCACTGTCCGAAGACATCTCTGTGGTCATGTGGCCGGCATGACTAATTGCCAAAGATGCATGGAACACTGTTTGCTTCCCATCAAAGTGGTCCCTATTTTTCTACTTACATTTTTACATGCTTTCGAACTGCTAAGTTGTCAGAAACTGGGAGAAGAATAGGAGCTCACTCCATTAAACGGTGCTTGGGATTCGAATTGCCAAATTGCCGATCTTTCTGATCGACAAGCACAGTGTCTTAGCCACTGAGCCACCGCATCCTCTATAATGTTTAACTTCTTTAAAACTCATTAGGAGGCCTTCTTCTTTCAAAAATTTCAAATCCTTAGAAGAAAAGATCAGCAAAATTCACTCCCTAGTATTTTTATATAGTCTTGGCATGTAATAAGTTTTGGAGCTATTCAAAGCTACTACAGGCATATTAGAGAACTTTCAGGAAGGGTGAGAGAATAGGTTTAAGTCAAGCTCCAAAATGTTAGGTCAAATATCTCAGTTGTCAGAATAAGACCTGTTTGATGTATATGAAGCAGGGATGGGCTGCTGGGGGTTCACAGGGGTTTGGGAGAGTCCCTAGCTAAGATTTTGTACAGTTCTGAGAACCTCCAAATCCCACTCCTAGCTGGCCCCTCCCACTCTGCCCCTCCCCCCCCCAGGAGTCTCCACGCAGCCTGTTTTGGACGCAGGTGAGTGCAGGGCATGTGCAGAGGCCCAGGGAGGGTGAAAAATGGGCCTCCCGGAAGTTCGGGAAGGCCAGAAATGGGCCTGTTTCTGCCTCCAAAGAGCCTCTGGAGCCCAGGGAGGCAGTTTTTGCCCTCCCAGATGGTTGAGAAAAACCTCTGGAGCCCAGGGAGGTAAAAAATGCCCTCTTCCCATCATGGTACAGGAGGCAAACTAGACCACGCCCACCCAGAAACCGGGCAGAGAAATTTTTTTGAAGCCCACCTTGATGCTTTCCCTGGGGTCTCTATCAACTTCTAAAAACAAAGCAAACCATTAATAAAAATAACCAGCAAACAAGATATCTAAAGTACGCAAGAAATATATATATATATATATTCTTAAGTTTTATATATATAAATATATATATATATCCTTAAGAAATATATATATATATATATTCTTAAGTTTTCGCTGGTACTTACATGTCTGGCATTCAGCTTTGTTTGGGTATTTTCCCACGTCATAATAGTGGTGCTTTTAAAGTTGTAGCAACGTTTCAGCAGAATCTCATCTGCCATCATCAGGCTTCTGTATAGTGTTCATCTGTGAGTCAGACTTTTACAGTGGTTTCAGATTTAAATTGGGGGCAGCCTATTGCTGTGCTGTTCATCTGTGAGTCAGACTTTTACAGATGGCAGACTTACAGACTGTGAGTCAGACTTACTTGATGGCAGATGAGATTCTGACTCACAGTCTGTAAGTCTGCCATCTGTAAAAGTCTGACTCACAGATGAACAGCACAGCAATAGGCTGCCCCCAATTTAAATCTGAAACCACTGTAAAAGTCTGACTCACAGATGAACACTATACAGAAGCCTGATGAGATTCTGCTGAAACGTTGCTACAACTTTAAAAGCACCACTATTATGACGTGGGAAAATACCCAAACAAAGCTGAATGCCAGACATGTAAGTACCCGCGGAAACTTAAGAATATATATATATATATATATATGTGTGTGTGTGTGACCTTGGCAGTATCTCCAGATTGCTGAGTCAAAATTCAGTTCAAATTGGAATTTTCAAAATCACTTTTCTTTAAAAAAAAATAGTGAAAATTGAACATTGGGCATTCCAAGCCTCTGCAAACCCGTGTTTTTTTTTAAAAAAAGGGGAGAAGCAACAGAGCATAAATAAAAGTGAAATGAATCCTAGCCCCATTCAGAATATTTACCCTGTCCCCTATAATGTTAGGGGGTGGCTCAGTGGTTTAAAACAGTGGCCCCCAACCTTTTTTGTGCCATGGCCCAGTACCGGCATCACAAAATGATCCGCGGCCTGGTACCGGAATCAGCACGCATGACAAGGCAAGGCGAGCCGAGCGACCAGCCAGCCAGCCATCCCCCGCTTCTCCCTGCCACCTTCAACTCACCTTGCCTTGGGTGCTGAAAGAATCCTTGCACCTTAGTTTTGTTCTAAACCGCCCCCGCCTTCGATGAAACTAAGGCGTGAGGATTCCTTAAGAACCCAAATGCCGCTTTCCAACCGGAAAAGCTCACCGGAAGCACTTTCTCATCAAAACAAGATGGCGGCACCCAGCAAACCGGCGGCCCGGTAAAAAATGTTCCACGGTCCAGTACCGGTCCAGGGTCCGGTGGTTGGGGAGTCCTGGTTTAAAAGATGCTGGTCTCTGGTTATTTGAATCCTATTACTGTATGATGGAGTAAGCTCCTGTCACCTGACTCAATTCCTGCCCACTTAGGAACTAGGAAGCATGTAAATGCAAGTAGATAAATAGGTACCATTTTGATGGGAAGGTAAAGCATTCCATGTTTCACTGTATGCTTTGCGCTTTGTTGTAATGACATGCTGGCCACATGACACAGAAACATCTTTAGACATCTGTGGGTCAATGGCCTAGAATCGAAGATGAGTACTGTCCCCTAAAGTCAATTATAATTAGTGAAGTCAAACCCACAGGGATTCCTTTCACCCATCATGTTACATCACTGTTATGTCCCTATAGCTCCAAAAGGAAAATAAACAATTGCATTAATAAAAAAAATCTCCCCTCAAGAGAAAGATTTCCCACCCCTAGCCTAAAGTTATAAATTTCTAAGCTACCTAAGTAATCTGTGGAATTAAGATGTCCCTTGGGGAACTCATCAGATTTTCAGATGACACCAAGCTAGGAGGAATAGCCGATACTTCAGAAGATAGGCTTAAAATACAGAAGGATCTTAACAGACTTGAACATTGGGCACTTTCTAACAAAATGAAATTCAATGGTGAAAAAAGTAAGGTTCTACATTTAGGTAAGACAAACAAAATTCACAGGTACAGTATATGTGGTACCTTGCTTAATAGTCATAACTGTGAGAGGGATCTTGGAGTCCTAGTGGACAATCATTTAAATATGAGCCAGCCATGTGCTGCAGCTGCCAAAAAGCCAATACAGTTCCAGGCTGAATAAACAGAAGGATAGAATCAATCTCACATGAAGTGTTAATACCTCTTTATAATGCCTTGGTAAGCCCACATTTGGCATACTCCATCCAGTTTTGGTTGCCATGATGTAAAAAAGATGTTGAGACTCTAGAAAAAGTGCAGAGAAGAGCAACAAAGAAGATTAGGGGGCTGGAGGCTAAAATGTATAAAGAACGGTTGCTGGAACTGATTATGCCTAGTATGATGAAAAGAAGGACTAGGGGTGACATGATATCAGTATTCCCATATCTCAGGGGCTGCCACACAGAAGGGGGAGTCAAGCTATTCTCCAAAGCACCAGAAGGCAGGACAAGAAGCAATGGGTGGAAACTAATCAAGGAGAGAAGCAACCTAGAACTAAGGAGAAATTTCCTGACAGTTAGAACAATTAATAAGTGGAACAACTTGCCTCCAGAGGTTGTGAATGCTCCAACAATGGAAGTTTTTAAGAAGAGATTGGATAACCCTTTGTCTGAAGTGGTATAGGGTTTCCTAGCTAATCAGAAGACCTCCAAGGTCCCTTCCAACTCTGTTATTCTATTCCTCTATTCATTAGGACCTCCATGTCAGTAGGACCTGGCCAGTATTTCATGTCTCCCTACATTGGCCCATGATATATTTTGGATTTCTCATTAGCCTTGATGATGCTACCTCATTTGGGTAATGAAACATCTGCAAGAAAACAACCAAGCTCACAGAGCACCAAGGACCCTCTCATTAAGCCTTTAGAACCTTTCCATTGCTGGTTCTGTTCTCATGTTCTTTCTCTGCCTCTTCTTTTTAGGAGTTACTGTTCTTGAAGGGCCCATTTATGCAGTAGGAGGTCATGATGGCTGGAGCTATTTGAATACAGTCGAGAGGTGGGACCCACAAAGTCAACAGTGGACCTTTGTGGCCAATATGTCCATTGCCAGAAGCACCGTTGGGGTGGCAGCTTTAAATGGCAAGTGAGTAGGGGGGATTGAGAATAGCAACTGGGAGAGATATAGCGATTTGGGCATTCAAGCCTGCTAGAATGGCTATCTGCAAGAACACTCTACATGTTGCATGTAGCTTTTCCTCCCAAGCCGTTTAAACACCAATGAGAAAGCCAAGTGATGGGCTATTACATTTTCCCCCCAATGATTTTTCTCCTTACAAATTTTAAACATATTTTAAAATTCTTCTCTTTTCTTTCTATTATTGTTGCCGATTTAAAATCTCAGTTAGGCAGGGAGGGTTACATAACATTTAAAGAGTTGATCAAAACTTTTAGCTAGTAAAGCCCAATTATTAGTCCTTGTATATTCTACAATATAGCAATAGCAATGACAATGACAATAGCACTTAGACTTCATATACCACTTCATAGTTCTTTGCAGCCCTCTCTAAGTGATTTACAAATATCAGCATGTTGCTCCCAACAATCTGGATCTTCATTTTACCAACCTTAAAAGGATGGAAAGCTGAGTCAACCTTGAGCCAGTCAGGATCAAACTCCAGGCTGTGGGCAGAGTCAGTCTGCAACATTGCATTATGACCACTGCATTTCCATGGCTCATAGATAATATACTTATCTATTCTATCCCTCAAATGAAATAGAATAAAAATAGAAATTGAGGACATACAAACTGTGAAGCACTGAAGTAACCATTTTGTAATTTTAACTGCCAAACTAATAAAGTCTGCAGCAGAATTTTGAGGAATTTGAAATAAAAGTAAGTATTTCAACAAACTTCCTCTGAAGTCAAACTTATCTTAGGGGGAGATTGTTGCTAAATTAGCAAGCATCAGCTCCCATAATTCACTTTTTGGGCACAGTAAGGCAAATTTACTTTGATGGTACTTTTCCAACTTAATCTGTTTAAACTCACCCACTAATTTAGCCAATTTAAAAATTCTGAATATTCATTATGCTAAAGTGTGCTTTGTTCAATGTCCTTGTCACCATTGTATGTGACTTGTAAATCATGGCTTAGGGTCTAGCACAAGGAGATAAAAGCCACTGAGAACAAACTTGAATTTAGCATTGCTGTTCATTGGCTTATTTTCTTAACAGGCATTTGAGGATATATATTCCTGTCCAACTGATCACAGAGAATTATGGCCCTGTAACATAAGATCTGTTTGCTAGTTGCAATAATAACCATGTGGCTCTATGGAGAATGTTATAAAATTTTGTCAGTTTTCTTTCCTTTCTTTGGAAGAATTAATATTATCTGCACATGGGGAGTTGTAGAGCGTCATAGTTCTACATTGTACATCGTCTTGAGAAATCACACAACAGATCTTCATATCTTCCACAGTTTTCAGTTGAGTCTTGGGAACATCCATTTGGCTTGCCTTGGTAGAAGTTATTCACTGAATACAGGCTTTAATACTCTTTAAATACCAAGACTACTGTGCACACCAACTGTTTCATGGAATGTAATACTACAAACTGAGCTGTTATATGACAGTTCTGGGAACATTATTCCAGCATAGCAGACTAATATTCTATTACAGATATTTTAGGATTGTAAAACCAACCTTTTGTCACTTTTGAAAAAGAAATCTCTTTATGATGTTTCTAAAGATAACTACATTGCAAAGTGTCACTATTATGCAGAAACTCATTAGCCCTTCACAGATGGTGTAAAATGTAGAGAAGTAGCTTTGTGGATGAAGGGTGTAGATGTGTTTGTGTGTGTGTGTAAGTGACATACACAGAGAGAACTTCTTTTGGTATTTGAACATTTATTTATTTATTATTTATTTAATAAATGCAAAGAATATCTGAACAGGAGCCTAACATGCGTAGTAATTCTACAATTGTGCAGGAATGTTAGATTTATTTCTGAATTAAAAGCAAAGGTGAAAATATTACATCTTACATTATTTTCTTAAAGCAGGTTAGGTAGGTAGGTAGATAGGTAGGTAGGTAGGGAGGGAGAGAGAGAGAGAGAGAGAGAGAGAGAGATTACACATATAGGCACATAAAAGAAAAGAATTTAGTGACTACAATTCTGTCTTTTCAAACATGTTTATTTATTTATCAGCAAATAAAACATAGAAAAGGAAAACTAAGCAGACTAACAAACATCCAACACTAACAACAAAAAAGAGGAAAACGTGTTAAAAAAACCCAAATGCTAAATATATCCAACATTAAACATTAAAAAAAATGGCTGAATGCTGAAAGATATATCAAAACTCAAATATATTCCCCTCCCTTTACATAATGGATCTACAAATAGTTATAATTAAATTTTAAAACATCTTCCTAATAGAGGACTTACCATGTCCATAACCATAATCTCAGAATGCCTGCCCCAATAGCTGACCAACCAGTGAACTGCTAAATGTCTGATGAGCTGTCCAATTCTTCATCCATGTTCTCAGTCTGGCAGCCTTATCAAGTTAAAATTACAATGCAAATTGATTTATTCAAGCAAAGATCACCCGCCTAGACAACTGATTTAGAGGAAGAGACCAAAGCTATTCATTTTTCTTCATGCTATGCTCACTGATAAAGACAAAGATGAGTTTCATTCTGAAACGCTCTCCCAACCCAAATTCTGAAAATGGTATGACATGGTCCATTGGGATTTATTCTTTGGCCAATGATTCATTGCTCCCTTCTGAATTATTCAGATCTTCGGCCGTCAAACATTTTTCACCAATATTTTTATTCTCTTTTGTACTACTCAAAATTTTCCCAATATTTCCAACCAATTTCTATTTTTCTCAGTATAACATATTCCATTTATTATTATTATTATTATTATTATTATTATTATTATTATTATTATTATTATTATTATTATTATACATCTTTTCTCTTATAACTACAGTATCTCCTTCAAGGTTCAGTTGCGTGCTACATATTTATTATAACCTAGGTTTGACCCTCATTTATACAGAAAATGTAAGCTATAAAAATGAGCCTTTAGCACATGGAGGACAGATTTATTGTGATGTATGCTAGAATCAAGCTGTTAATTTTTATGCTGCTTAAACATTCTTGTTTATGTCTGCATATATGCATGTATTTATTGTCAGGAACTCATGAATAATCTCAGCAATAAACTCATTTTTAGTATTTTTGTATATGTTAGGTATTTTTGCTTTGCTTAGTGGCATCCATAAAAATCGTTAGCAGTCTAGTTTATATCAAAAGAAACTTTATTTGTACTTTTCATATGTTATATTTCCTGTTTTTCCATGATTTGATAGCCATGCATCTATTTAGCAAAATAGCAAGATACATCTTCAGTAATTCACTGAGATGTAGACTATTGTTTCTCTTTCTTTCTTTCTTTCTTTCTTTCTTTCTTTCTTTCTTTCTTTCTTTCTTTCTTTCTTTCTCTCTCTCTCTCTCTCTCTCTCTCTCTCTCTCTCTCTCTCTCTCTCTCTCTCTCTCTCTCTCTCTCTTTCTCTCTCTGTTAACACACACACACACACACACATAAATGTTTTTATATATTTTTATATATAAACAGATCCCCCCTGATACCTCCAGCTCAAACACACCTCAACCAGGCACCCAGATGAAACCCAGCTTCCTAACTAATGATAGCCCGTCCATTTACCCGAAGCCAAGCTGCACTAAAGGCCTCCAATAAAGTAACACAATGTTGCCAGCCAATCAAGATACAAAAAGAGCCAAAAAATAGACAGAAGATATTAGAAGCAGAACACAGCAAACTCCAAGACCAATAAACACAGACCAAGCCTCTCAACCAATCAGGAGGAAGAAAAAACCATTCTGGCTGCCCTAAATTTAAATATGAAACCACTGTAAAAGTCTGACTCACAGATGAACACTATACAGAAGCCTGATAATGGCTATCTATCTATCTATCTATCTATCTATCTATCTATCTATCTATCTATCTATCTATCTACATACATACACACACACACGCATGCACTTGCTTAACAGCTGGCCCAGTTACCGAGTCAAAAAATCCTCAAAGTTATCACACACACATCATATTCCTGTGATTGCATTTTGGGTGCATTTCAAGGCACAGTGGTCTAAAGGAAGCCTCTTCCTCAAAGCCCTGAAGCATTGGTCCTGTTGGCATAGCTATACAGAATTGTTTTACAAGTTGTTGCTGGCCACCTGTGCATGATAGACTCTTCATCTTGATATCATTTCCGCCAAAATCCTAAAGGGGAAGTTGATGTGATGGAAATGTTCCAGTTATGGCATCCTTGATGTTCTCTAGGAAGAGATTTTTCACTAGGAAGGAGTAAGATCTGTATATATGTAGTTCCATTTTTTTCCCTTCTGGAGTCTTTGCACCTGAAAACAAGAATTTTATTATTTTATTTTACTTTATTATTATTTTAATGTTTGAACTCCCCCCATTTTAGTTTTTTGTCAGACATTACATGCAGCCACATTTGATTACCTTGTGATAAAAAAATCATAAGCAGAAATTGCTGTAGATTTTTTAACTGTATTAAGTTTAAGAAAACCAGCTATTGGATATATTTATAAGCACACAAGGCCTTCATTCATTGTTCCTGGATGAACTGAGCTTCCTGAAGACTTTTGCTTTTTTCTTTAAATGTGAAGTTTAAATACATAACGTGCTGAAACTTGAGTTGACATTTATTTCCTACTGAGTCATCTGGACTTCATTCATAATTCAGTATGTGAGCCTGATCTTTCGACACCTTTTCTCATAATAGTAAAGCTCCTGAAAAGCTTTATTGATGATCAGTACATGAGCACAGATGTGTGTATGTAGGAACTTTAAATTCTATTCAGAATAACAAAAGAAGGAAGGAAGGAAGGAAGGAAGGAAGGAAGGAAGGAAGGAAGGAAGGAAGGAAGGAAGGAAGGAAGGAAGGAAGAAAGAAAGAAAGAAGAAAGAAAGAAAGAAAGAAAGAAAGAAAGAAAGAAAGAAAGAAAGAAAGAAAGAGGGAGGGAGGGAGGGAGGAAGAAGGAAGGAAGGAAGGGGGGAAGGAAGGAAGGGTCTAAATAAGAAGATTCTGTGTAGAATTAAAACTTACAAATCATTGCACATAGAACTTCTTACATGACAACAACAAAAAATAGAATAATTAGAAATCTGTTTTTTGTTTGGTTTAAACACTGTTTTTTTGGGAAATAGAATAATTAGAAATCTGTTTTTTATTTGGTTTAAAAACTGTTTTTTGGGAATTGTTTATTTTATAGAATGAAAAATATCTTTAATCTTTCATATTCCCTTTATCCATCAGTATGAAGTCTTTTATTAGCTTAGTTGTAGTCATTCTAGGTTTCAGGAAATAAGTCACATTATTTTCAGTGGAATTAAATTCTAAGTCAACATGCTTCCGTCTGTTGTGTCCTTTCATCTTGTCAAGGTGTCACTGTGATTAATTGTGTATAAAATGAGATGAATGAATTGTGTATAAAATGAGATGAATGAATGAGCAATGTTCCATTTTTCTCCCAAAATGTGCCAGTTTGGCCATTCCAAGTTTGGTTCATTCCCCCCCCCCCCCCCCAGAAGTAATTAATTAAAGACTGAATACATTCAGAACACAACAGTGAATTGCACTTAATTTCAATAAATATTAAACCAGATGGATATTAAAGTAGGTAAAAACTTTTCTTTGTCCAACTCAGATTTTTTGAGAAGCAAGGATAAGTCCTGAAATTCATTATGGATATGTGTCACCACATTATAGATCTGTTCCACTATTTCAATGGATTAATGAAGAAAAAAAATCTGATGAAAATTAATTCAAAGGCTCCTGCAGTTTCCAGAAAACTGCTCAGAGTTTCTGAAGAAAACTGTTGATTAATAATTCCTGAAGGAACATAGTGGGTAATGTTTTTTTTTTTTTTTCCTAATGGTTGGTATGATAAAGTTATAATGAAATCCCAAGCCTTGTGCAATACAATGCCCTGTTAGTTATGTCTCGAGAAATGAGATGGGCAAAAATGCCACCATTAAGTACTATCAGAGTGAGGTAAGGAAATAATTCATCAAGTAGTTTACCTTTTGGTATGCTCATTGCACAGTTATTACAACAATTTCATTGTTGTTAGTTGTGAAGTAACATCCGACCCATCGCAACCCCATGGACAACGTTCCTCCAAGCCTTCCTGTCCTCTACTATCTTCTGGAACCTATTTAAGCTCACGCCGACTGCTTCAGTGACTCCATCCAGCCACCTCATTCTTTGTCGTCCCGTTCTTCTATTGCCCTCAATCTTTCCCAGCATTAGGCTCTTCTCCAGTGAGTCCTTCCTTCTCACTGAGTGGAAAAAGTATTTGAGTTTCATCTTCAGGATCTGACCTTCTGAAGAGCAGTCAGGGTTGATCTCCTCTAGGACTGACCAGTTTGATCACCTTGCCGTCCAAGGGACTCGCAGGACTCTTCTCCAGCACCATAGTTCAAAGGCCTCAATTCTTTGGCACTTAGCCTTCCTTATGGTCCAACTTTCACAGCCATGCAATCAACTGGGAACACTATAGCCTTGACTATACACACTTTTGTTGGCAGGGTGATGTTTCTGTTTTTAGTATGCTGTCTAGATTTTGCATAGCTTTCTTCCCCAGGAGCAAGCATCATTTAATTTATTGGCTGTAGTCCAATAGGTTGTGCAATAAGACCAGAATTTTGCTGAAGGAACCTTTGCAAGGTAGAGACTTTATTTGCTGATGCTTCATTTGTTGTAGCCAGAATGTTATTCCCTACTTAGAGATGGTTTATATTTTGGTGAAAGGAGGACTGTAGTAAAATCACATATACGCAACCTTGGAGTAGATTCAGGAAAGGAAAAACAGACCTTTGTCTTCCTTTGCATGGGAACTGAAGGCTGTAAAAGGAGGAAATATATGGCCAAAATAACTGCTATTGTTTATAGAACTGATTATTAGCCTCTCACAGGAAAAAAAATCATACAGATCATATGCGGGAGGGTCTTGCGAGGTCACCCCAATGTTTTGTCAAAGCCATTCAGGTTTGGAGGTCATACAATGATTTAAAATATTTTTTTCCTCATTCCGATGTAGCAAAAACAAACTGTATTCATGGAAATTGTAACTTAGCTTTGTTGGGACATTTTGGGAGGATTTTTATTTATTTTTTGGCAAGGAACCTGCTCTGTACCTTCATTTGAATTCTTGAGATCCCCGCGCTTTGATTGTCCAAAGCGTGGGGCAATCGGATTGGCTAGGCGAGCCGCACTGATTGGCTCACTGAGAATCTCCCGCGATTGGTAGATTCGAATCGCGGGAGATTCAAAGCGGTGCCATTGGCCGCGGCCGCGGCGGCTTGGGAATAAAAAGCCACAAAGTTTTTCTAAGAGCCAGTTCGGTTCCTGACTGCAATAAAGAGCTTGATACAAAGTCACTGACTCCTGGCTTCCTTCCACGTGGACTTAACACTGGCGACGAAGGTGGGATCGGTATCCTGAACCGAAGCACGTGTCCGACAGAAGCCAGCCAACCGACGAGATGGCCAGCATCGCGCCACCAACCCCCTTCAACCCCACCAGCGAGGACTGGGAATATTACACGGACAAATTCCACATGTTCCTCGAATGCAACGATCTGAAGGATGCCACGGGATCGAAGAAACGAGCCATCTTCCTAACGCACTGCGGGCCCGCAGTGTTTAAGATGGCAAAAGCGCTAGCAAAGCCCGCTGATGTTACCGCGATGGATTGGGCGGAACTCGAGCCATTACTCCGGAAACACTACGCTCCAGCCGTACCCATTCTCATCCGACGACACGAATTTTATCAGCGGGACCAGTGGTCGGGCGAGAGTTTCAGTGATTTCATTGCAGAGCTGCGGCGCCTTGGAAGACTATGCGAGTTCTCCAATATGAATGAGGCCCTGCGGGACCAAATCATACCCGGCCTTTGGGACCCCGTTCTCCAAAGTCGGTTGATGGCTAAGGGCAACATCGCTCTCGCCGATGCCATCTCCGAAGCCGCGGCAGCCGAAGCAACCCGACAATCAGCAGACCGCATGCGGAGACCGAACGCCGGGGACCGCACTGCAAACAACAACCCTGAAAGGTCGACCGAGGCCCAACCTGAAACTACCACCCACCAAGGCGAACTCCACTCCACCTCGGGCACGTCAGACGAGGAGGAAGACATCCACCGTCTCCAGGCAGGCCACGACCAGCGCAGCTGGCGGAGTCGTAAGTTGAGGACTGCATGTGCCGGTTGTGGAGGTGACCACCCCAGATCCGAATGCTGGTTCTTCGACTCCGTTTGCCGGCACTGCGACAAAAAAGGCCACATAGCCCGCGTCTGCCGCCTCAAGAAAACCCACAGACCCAGACGATGGGACCCGAGCGAGAGAGTGGAAACGAGAGAGCCCACCCCCCAGGACCAGAGACTGCCCAGCAGACAACCGTTGGGAACGGAACAGATGAGCCCAACGAGGGGGCGAGAGCCGGCGGAGAGAAGAGACACATCAAACGGTCACCATCGGCCACGCAACTACCACAGACACCAGAAAGGTCTCCATGGAGGTAGGCATCGAAGGCGAACCTTGTAAAATAGAGGTGGACTCCGGGTCCTACCTCTCAATGGTAGCATGGCAAGAAATTAAATGCTTGGTGCCTACCATCCAGAGGAGGGAACTAGAAAACCAGAGACTAATCCTCAAAGACTACCAGGGAAACCGCATCCCTGTAGTCGGAACAGGAAAATTCATAGTGACACACAAGGGGCACACCGAAAGACTTCCCCTGACCATCGTCGATCAAGACTGACCTAGCCTGCTGGGACTTCAATGGTTCGCACCGCTAGGCATCACAGTCACGGGCATCGACCACATCGCCGAAGCCGACTGGGAGCAGCAACTGGCCCGGGACTTCCAAGAAGTGTTCGACGGCACCCTAGGCAAGTACCGAGGGCCCCCTATATCCTTCAGCCTAGACCCAAACATTCCCCCGAAACGCCTAAAACCAAGGCGGGCACTCAAACCGAAAATCGACGAGCAAATTGACAAGCTCGTCAAGCAAGGGGTTTTATAACCCATAGACCATGCCCGGTGGGAGACCCCCATAGTCACCCCAATCAAGCCTGATGGGTCAGTGAGAATCTGCGGGGACTATAAGGCCACCCTAAATGGCACCTTGCATCAAAGCACTTACCCCGTCCCCGTAGTGCAGCATCTCCTACACTCACTGGGAGGGGGCAAAGTTTTTGCGAAACTCGACCTGGCCCAAGCATACCAGCAACTGCCGGTCGACAAGGAAACTGCAGAGGCGCAAACCATAGTCACCCACCGGGGAGCCTTTGGATGCAACCACCTCCAATTTGGAGTCAGCATGGAAAGACTCTCATGGAAAGACTCTTACAAGGCATCAAGGGGGTGGTACCATACTTCAATGATGTACTAGTATCGGCAACCAACCAGGCCGAACTAGAGAGTCGTCTAAGGGAGGTGCTAACGAGATTCAAAGAAACCGGGCTTAAAGTAAAGAGGGAAAAATGCCAGCTGTACAGAGTGGGTCGAATTCCTAGGATACCTCTTAGACCGACATGGCATTCACCCCACCGACAAAAAAATTAAAGCCATCAAGGAAGCCCCCACACCCAGGTCAAAAACAGAACTGCAGGCCTTTCTGGGGCTACTTAACTTTTATAATGTCTTCCTGCCCCAAAAGGCGACCACGGCGGAGCCTTTGCATAGGCTTTTGGACAAGGCGGCTACCTGGGCTTGGGGAAAACATGAGAAAGCCGCCTTCAGGAAAACCAAGGACCTGCTCACTTCGGATGCCATCCTCATCCAGTACAACAAGATCCTACCACTAGCCATCACATGTGATGCATCACCCTTCGGCGTCGGCGCTGTCCTCAGCCACACTCTCACCGACGGAAAGGAAGCACCCATCGTGTTCTTTTCAAGGACCCTCACCAAACCGGAGCGGAACTACAGCCAGCTGGACAAAGAGGCTTTGGCTATCGTTGCCGCAGTAAAAAGGTTTCACAAGTACCTCTACGGCCGGACGTTTACCATCATCACCGACCACAAACCGCTGCTGGGAATACTCGCAGGGAACAGGGCCACCCCGAACATTCTGTCTCCCAGAATGACAAGGTGGTCCGAATTCCTGGCCGCCTACAACTACGGGCTCACACACCGACCCGGTAAGACTATCTCCCATGCGGATGCCTTAAGCCACTCACCGTTACCCGAACCAGACACTGACCCAGCACCCACGATGACCACCCTCAGCATAGAGACTCTACCCAACCTACCCATAACCGCGTCAGACATTGCCTGAGAAACTAATAAAGACAAATGTCTGGCACGGGTTTTGCATTGGGTAGAGAAATGGTGGCCGGAAAAGGACAATGATGAGACCTTCAGGACATTCCGGAACCAGCAAACGAAACTCTCGTATACTATGGGGGGATAGGGTGGTCATCGCGGAAAAACTACAAGGGAAGGTTTTGGAACTGTTACACGAGGGGCACCCGGGCATCGTTAGAATGAAAGCCCTGGCCAGAAGTTACGCTTGGTGGCCAGGGATGGACAAACAGATCGAGGCCTGGGTAGCAAGGTGTCAACGATGCCAGGAAACTAGACCAAGCCCACCCACAGCACCCATCCTAGAGTGGGAAACCCCCAGGGGACCTTGGTCTAGAATCCACATAGATTTCACCGGGCCCACAAAAGGACACACTTTCTTAATAACCGTAGATGCTTACTCCAACTGGCTGGAGGTAAGCAACATGAGAACAACCACCATGGAGGCCGTGACCGAAGAACTCTGCAAACTCTTCTCAACACACGGCCTCCCAGATGTCCTCGTGTCCGACAACTGGCCCCAATTCACCTCGCTAGTATTCGAAAAATTCCTAGCGGAAAGGGGCATACGACACGCACTGACAGCCCTGGCGCATCCAGCGGCAAATGGTAGGGCGGAACGGATGGTTCAATTCACAAAAAAAACCATCCAGAAAATAGACCATGGGGAGATCCAGGACAAAATAAATAAATTACTTTTCATACAGCACATAACCCCGAACACCACAACAAATAAAAGCCCGGCAGAACTGCTAATGGGGAAGAAAATAAGGTCCCCACTCGATAGACTACTTCCACTTACAACCCAGAGAAATCCCCAGACTCCACCAGCAAACACCGAACCTTCGCACCAGGCAACGCCATCTATGCGAAGAACCTAAACGGAGACCCATTATGGGTACCAGCAATCATAACACAGCTAACAGACCCACACTCGTACTGGCTACAAACAACCGACAGACGAGCGTGGAAACGCCACATCGATCAGTTAAGATCGAGGATGACCACACAAGACACCACCGACACACAACCAAACAAAACCAATCCCCTCAACACAAACCAAGAGGGGAAGGGATACCCCGGGAACCAAAACCCATAAAAAAGAAACCAGCCATACTCACCTGCAAGCAGCCAGCACGAAACCTCACCAGGAAGAGACAGCCAGGCCAGCTTAACCAACCCAGGAAGACCGAGCAGGAGCAGCGAAACCCGCAGCGAAACCAACCCGGGTAGCCCAGGAGGGAGCTGCGGAGAGCAGCCCAGCCAGATAGACCAGGCGGTTCCCATGACAGAGTCCGGAGAACAGAGACCCCAACCGAACTGGCCGGGATCCAACCTACGACTGACCTGCACAGGTCCATTGGCAAAGATGGAGCCCCGCCTACCTACGGGACTACGCTACGTAGGACTGAACCAAGAGGGGAGGGGTGTTCTGTACCTTCATTTGAATTCTTGTGATCCCCGCGCTTTGATTGGCCAAAGCACGGGGCGATCGGATTGGCTAGGCGAGCCACGCTGATTAGCTCGTTGAGAATCTCCCGCGATTGGTAGATTCGAATCGCGGGAGATTCAAAGCGGTGCCATTGGCCGCGGCCGCGGCGGCTTGGGAATAAAAAGCCGCAAAGTTTTTCTAAGAGCCAGTTCGGTTCCTGACTGCAATAAAGAGCTTGATACAAAGTCACCGACTCCTGGCTTCCTTCCACGCGGACATAACAGAGCCCATCATCACTGTAGTTAGTATGGAGCAATGTAAAAAAAAAAACTTCATTGCATCTATCTCTAGTTGCTTTGGTTTCTCCTGCAAAGTGACAGTTTCCAGAACTGAAGGAAAAGAGTTGATCTTTTGATCCTTTGCATTCACGATCATTTTATACATCGTGCTGATATTCCTCTCTCCCTCTGATTACTTATTTATTTGTTGCTTTATTTATATTCTGCCTTTATTATATTTTATTTTTTATAAGCAACCCAAGATGGCAAACCTATCTAGTACTCCCTTCATTCTCTTGTTTTCCCCACAGCAACATCCTGTGAAATGAGCTGGGCTGAGATTGGCCCAAGGACACCCAGTTGGCTTTCATGCTAAGGTGGGACTAGAACTCCAAGTCTCCCAGTTTCTAGCCTGGTGCCTTAACCATTAGATCAGGGGTAGGCTTCAAAAATCTTAGCAATGGGTCCTCTGCCCGGTTGTGGGTGGGTGTGGTTATGGTGGGTGTGGCCTAGTCAGCCTCCTGTACCATGGCAAGTGGGGTGCTTTTTGCCCTCCCTGGGCTCCGGAGGTTTTCCTCAAGCCTCCAGGAGGGTGAAAATGGCCTCCCCTGGCTCTGGAGGCTCTCTGGAAGCTGGAAACAGGCCCATTTCCAGCCTTCCCAAACTCCCAGAAGGCCCGTTTTTCACCCTCCCTTAGCGTCCATGCACCCTGAACTTACCTGCATTCAAAACAGTCCACATGGAGACTCCTGGGAGGAGAGGGGAGGAATGGGTGGGCAGGGCCATCCAGGAGTAGGATTTGGAAGTTCTCCAAACTGCACAGAATCTTAGCTAGAAGTTCTCTCAAACCCCAGCGAACACCCAGCAGCCCATGCCTGCGTTGGACCGAATTGGCTCTGTTTATGAAGTAAAGCTTTTTAGATAGAGAAATACTTATTTCAAAGTGTACGTTTATAAGAGCCCATTGGTGAGAAAGCAAATGTAGTCATCGCTTACAGTAATGATTTACACCCCTTGCTAATGGTCATTATCCTGATAAAGTACATAGATGCTAAGAAAGAACTGAATCACATCTAATAGCTCCGTATAACTCCATTGTACTATTGTTTTCTTCTCTTAGTTCTGGATGATAGTTCATGTATCTCTTAGACAAATCCCACATAAATCAGCTTATATATCTACTTCTATCAATATATTGAAACACTGGTTTGCACAATTTGTGGCCATCAAATAGAATATTACTTGTTAGTTGCGTATAGAATGCCATGCTTCAGTAGTTATATTGTATAAAACAGATGCATTTTTCATTAAGTCTCTTTTGGTGACACAATACTTGTGATGTGAGTATGCTTGCATTAGGTCTAACTCTGCAGAGGTGAACATGATGTTCCTGGGTACTTGAAATATATCAATTATTTTAGCATTCTAAGAGACTGAGAAGTTACAATATATAATAAATTAACTTACTTAAATAAATGCATTGTAAATGAAAGTATTCCACTTTCTAAGCCTGACATATCTCGTATATCAGGAAGTATCCTAGGTATTATTTAGATTTTTTTTCTGTGCTTGGTGTATATCAGATTAATTTATTTACCATAATACTAATTAAATTTCCTATTGCACTTCTAGAGAGTCAATATATAAAATGAATGAGATTTTTATCGCTGTAGACAAGGGGCCACTGAAAACCCAGCTTGTGTCCTCTTATATTGTTTCTTCTATCAGGATTCACAAACTAATGTTATGACTCTTACCTGATAAAATATCCAGGAAATTCTGATTTCTTTTACATACAGCTGTTGCTGTCAGACCAGTATGATACAATTTCTTCAAATATAGCAAAATTTTGCTGCACTGTCTGTACAATTCTGGTTACCCATCGATGCTTTCACCACTAATTATAATATAATATTATATTTTAAACATAAAAATTGCTCTGTAGCATGGGAATATTATATTATGTTTTAGCTGTTGCAGTTTTAAAATTTGTCATGACTGGATAATATTTTGTTACTTTTTTAGTTCATATTTTCTAAATTTCCAAATATTTCTTTGCTACGCTTAGAAATACGGAGGGATGGGCTAATTCTTAGTGCCAGATTTTCTACCACTGTTGTTGGTAGAACATCAAGATTAGCTAGATTACTCTAAATACCCATTTGTGATGAATAGTGAATATGTTATAGTATGACTTGGGAAAAGAAAAAGGTCAGTTTCAAAGGCCGAAGTAATAGCTCAGGGGAAATTTTGCTCCTGTCCTTCTGTCAGTGTAAATCCTGGACAAGTTCCTTCACCTTTTGTAAATACTTTCAGACCTTGATCTTATCAAAACATCAGGCAAGAATCTACCAGAGACTAAATCAAGGGTATTTTTTTTTTCCTAAAGAAATCAATTTTGTCAAGGAGGATTAAGCCAATTACAGATCTGCAACCTTTAGCTATTGTGTTGTTTTTAACTTATTGTGTTTTTGTAAGTTAATAGATGGTGTGATTATAATTCTCTCTTGTAAATATCTTACCACCACCCTTCAATCCTCCTGGACTTTAACCTGATCTTGATTTGGAAAAAAAAGCCCCATTAGAGAGTGTGCCGCAACATATCTTCCTTTCGATTTGACTGAAGAAGAGCAAATACCCTCCATCAGAAACATTCACAAACTCATTATAAGTAAAATAATCACAAAGACCCTAGTGTCAGCTAGGAGAACCATAAAAAAGTATTTTTATGACTTGAAATAAAATTGAAGGAGAATGAAAAAAGGTCAACATTTTTAATGATATATACAACACATGCCTCATCATTTACAACATGAAGTTGATGATATATGAGATACAATTTAAATATATATGTATATATGTTTGTGTGTGTATACTCACATGCACAATGAGTGACTATATAGATTGAGTATAAAACCGAGACTAGATACGTTCTATAGAATAAGTCAGCAGATTAAGTGCTTCAGTATCCAAAATATATTCAAGACTGTCTGAACACTGTCCTTTCCAGAATACAGATCAGAATACAATCAGGGTACTATAGGAGAAACCTTAAGACTAAGATTTTTTTGATGCTTAACAATGCTGTGCTATTTATTTTAGGTTATACTCAGTTGGTGGCCGAGACGGAAGTTCTTGCTTGAGTTCTATGGAATATTATGATCCTCACACCAATAAGTGGAACATGTGTGCTCCAATGTGCAAAAGAAGAGGAGGAGTTGGAGTAGCCACCTGTGATGGTTTTCTTTATGCTGTCGGAGGCCATGATGCCCCAGCCTCGAACCATTGCTCCAGACTCTTGGATTATGTTGAGAGGTATCCATCTTCTATCAGTTTACTTTCAATGGGTCTGAAGGCAAACCAAGCCATTGACTTGAAATGTTGTTAGCACCCAAAAAAATGCAGTGGTTTTGGAGATACAGAAATATATTTTCAATTCACTTTGGGAGTTCAAGATTAAATGATAAAAAGTTGTGCTTCTTCTCTCCTTCTCTCTCTCTGACTTGCTTCTTCTCTCTGTCTTTGTTGTCTTATATTCCAAATTTAAAATTTTACAATGTTACAATCTCCCTTGAACTGAATTCTTGATTACATCATGGGTATGTGCTTGGGCAGGGACAAAGTAACTTGCATTGTCTTTATCTGGGATATTTTTCTGACTTTCCAATCAATCCTTGAAGTTACCACCCTACAAAGTACTAAATAGATTCAACCTTAATCAGCTTTTTCATGACTCTACATACATCTTTCCTCTGGAAAGATCATGGATTCCAGACAGTTGTGGGCCTGTGGATGATCGATTTGTATGGATAAATTTCTTTTATTTTACAATCATACCTAGCAAGCATAAGCTTTATTTTACAGGCTTTAGGACAATAAAATTTCAGTACAGTATTCACTGAATAATTGTCTCTTTTTTATTCAAAGAATCTGGATGAATGCCCATCATCGCACAGAAAACAAAACACAGCTGTAATGAATAGAAATTGTATTTAGTTTTTCTTTGTTTTTGTTTTCTAAAGGAGTAGCAGGGGAGTAATAGAATACTTAAAACTACCCCAGACAGACCTAGAAAGAAATGAGCATGCAGACTGAAAAACTGCCTTTATTTTGCAGTTTTATTTTGTCTCCTTTAAAAAAATGGCCACATGCTTAATCTTTATCATAACGTGATGTGCCCCAAGGTGAAACAGGAGATGCCATAAAGATTTTGCATACAAAAAGAAATCAGTTTGCTAGTGCTGAACTGAAGGTAGGAAGACAAGCTTTACAGCCTTCCATTGCCTAAAGCCTTTTAACATCATCCAGAGTGAAACAATTGCTGCAAAGTATAAGAAAAATATGTATTTTGAATTGAAATATATTGACAGTTTTGTAACAGTCTGATTCAATATTCTCTTAAGATATTACAGTTGAAAATGAAGGGATGTTTTACTTTGCTTTACAAAATAAAATTAAATCCAACTCCAATCATTATAAAATTTGCCTAATGGAAAACTGAAATAGTTACACTATAACTATTGCCTTATAATCATATTGTTCAGAATGGACCTGAAATAGTTACACTATAACTATTGCCTTATAATCATATTGTTCAGAATGGACCAAGAAACCAACCAAAGAATCAAGGCATACACACATGTCTTAACATTTATGCATAACATCTCTATAGCATTAATGCTCAAATATATGTTTGTACTTCACATTGCAAGGTATCTGAATACTTAAAGCATAGTTCAGCTTGGTCTATGAAGAAAATAGAAAATCATATTACTAAGCACCTGAATGAATGAAAATAATTATCTGAAGGCAATAACAGTATTTTAGTGAAGAAAATAATTAGATGATGGTGTTTACCTTCTATGGCTAAACAGACTGATTTTGGAAATATGTCACCAAGAAATAGAATAGAATAACAGAGTTGGAAGGGACCTTGGAGATCTTCTAGTCCAATCCCTTACTTAGGCAGGAAACCTTATACCACTTCAGACAAAGGGTTATCCAATCTCTTGTTAAAAAGCTCCAGTGTTGGAGTATTTACAACTTCTGCAGGCAAGTTGTTCCATTGATTAATTGTTCTAACTGTCAGGAAGTTTCTCCATAGTTCTAGGTTGCTACTCTACTTGATTGGTTTCCATCTACTGCTTTTTGTGTTGCCTTTAGGGGCTTTGGAGAATAGCTTGACTCCCTCTTCTTCTTTGGGGCAGCCCCTGAGACATTGGAACACTACTATCATATCACCCTGATCCTTCTTTTCACCAAATATATTGGACTTCTAGGACAGAAAGATGTATAATGTTAAAAGTCATCTTGATTCCTAAATATGTTCTCATCTGGTATACTTTGTCTTTCGTTGTGTAGGTATGACCCCAAAACTGATACCTGGACAATGGTGGCCCCATTGAGCATGCCTCGGGATGCTGTTGGCGTTTGCGTCCTTGGCGATAAGTTATATGCAGTGGGTGGCTATGATGGCCAGACGTACCTAAATACGATGGAATCCTATGATCCACAGACCAACGAATGGACACAGGTATCCCTCATTGTGTGCTTTGCATGCCGTTGATAGCAAGCTTTGGAGGGATTGGTGGATAGCTGAGGCTTCATAGCACTGCAATTTTAGCAGTGGTGGGAATCAAACATTTTTACTACCAGTTCTTTGGGCATGGCTTGGTAAGCGTGGCTTGGTAGGCATGGCAGGGAAAGGTTACTTCAAAATCTCCATTCCCACCCCATCCCACTAGCCTGCTTTCCAGCTCCATTCTTCTGTGCAGGGCAACAAAAGAAGACCCAGTCGATCTGCTGGGACTTGGGAGGTAGGGAATAGATGGGGGGGGGGGGACAACCAGTCAGAAGAGGTATTTGCCAGTTCTCTGGACTACTCAAAATTTCTGCTACTGATTCTCTAGAACTGGTCCGAACCTGCTGAATACCACCTCTGAATTATAACGATTATTTACTCTACAATGTCTCAAGGTCTTATTAAAGAAAAGCCAATATTTTGTTCTTCGATGATCAATATTAACATTTTATGCGATAACGGATTAGTCATTGAACTTCCCAATTGTTGAATACTACTACTGTTATCAGGTCTTTTGTTGGAATACTTGTGTTGATCTTTTTAGTCTGAATTTAACTTGTCAGGTACAATGGTGTTTTTCTTCCTCTCTCTTATTTAAAATTCCAGCTCCTGTCTAGTTTTATTGAAAAAAATAAACCAGTTGATAAAGCTCTATTTTCCTTTGTGTATTCTCTAGCTTGGTCCTAGACCAACATGATATATCAGAGCTCCTTCTTAAAGTTGTACACCTCCTATGGTTCTCTTCAGATAAAATGCAAATTTCTTTATTATACTAGTAATTATCACATAGGATTGTACATAAACAGGTATGACTACATGATTTGAAATCAAATACTATCTATGTTCTTTTTTAAGAACATTCCTAAACAAGACTTTTGCTCTTTAGGTCTATATCATTAGAATAAAAATTAATTTGAATAAATACAGAGACATAATAGATTGCAAGCAGCACTCATTTTAAATGCTTTGTCACTATGCTGAGGTTACATTATTTATGTTTGTATCTTAATTGTGAATACACAGTGGTGTTCTAGAACAATACTACTTTGTAGACACCAGAAAAGATGGCATTGAAATCAAAGTGGGAAGGAGGGGAGGAAAGAGAAAGGAAAGGAGCTAGGGAGGGAGGGAGGGAGGAAGAAGGAAGGAAGGAAGGAAGGAAGGAAGGAAGGAAGGAAGGAAGGAAGGAAGGAAGGAAGGAAGGAAGGAAGGAAGGAAGTTGGTTTAAATAGTTTGTCATGATTTAATATCTATTTGGAAATTCTGGATATAATGAATTTGACTACTGTTTATGGATTTTGCTAATATTTTATCAACTTTACCAAGTTCATGAATTATGAACTGTTAATTTAAACTTCTCAGAAGTACATACAGTACCACAAACTATTAGCATTTCATCTTCACTTTGGAACCTAAACTTAATATTTATTTCTTCTGTGCAGATGGCATCTCTAAATATTGGAAGAGCTGGAGCCTGCGTTGTAGTCATAAAGCAACCATGACTCTATCTGTAATGGATTTTATTGACTCCTAAGCAGGATTTTTCTGCCAAACAAGAAATAAAATTTTGTCAAGCAGCAAGGTCAATAGATGCCTTCAGCCTTCTGTTGATCACAACTCACCGACATTAAAACAAAGAGAACAAAATGAGGATTCAATGTCCTTTTCTATTAGTAGATACTGCTTTATGGTTTAACAAGGGGGAAAATCTGTTTTAGTAGCCAATCTGTCTATGTGAAAAGGAAGAAATTAAATTACTGATCTATTGGCTATTTAAAAGGAACCAAGCAAAAGACCAAATTAAGAAATGGATGGTTTTCATAGCACTATATATTTTAACTTCATCACAGCACATTGTCACTTTGTAAAACATAGTGTTTTCTTTAAAAGTTGTATTTTATTTATTTGCATTCTTTCTTCGCTTAAGGCCTTATCTTCAAACATTTTAGCACTTTGCTACTGACACAGACAATAATGAGACGGGACAACCTTCTACTTTTGTTTCCTCCTGTAATAAAGTACAAAGGCACAGTTCTTTTCCGTCATTGAAAAATGATTCAACATTAAACCATGATTGTTTTCCTAATCAATGACTGGTCCTTCCAACTAAGCGAACAGATGGCTTGGATGGAATTGTGTTTCTGTTGAGTGTTGCGGAGTAAACATGCTTCAGAGAGAAGAGTTGAACCTTCAGACAATTAGGGTTTGATGCCATAAAGGAGAGCCAAAGGAATACGACTTCAAATTTACCCTGCTCAAGCATGTGAAGCCTTCTTTCTTTCAAAGCTTTTTGACTTCTCCTGCATGTGAGATTATGTAGAAGATGGAAAATGGCAGTTTTGTCCACCGTTGTATCCTCTAAGAGATATCATTGAGCAATCACAAGGGAGAGACTCATTGGGACCTCCGTGGGCAGTAAGAGAGATATGGGAGTTCTAATGCCTTTTGTGAAGCCATCTTTGCTGTGCTGTAATTCAAGTTAACTTGAATTACTCTCCGATCACTGCTGCAGATGATTGAACCTAACTTAAGGGGCTAACCCAATTTTTGAATGGGAGAACCAGCCCTCTTGCTTTTTTTTTTTTTTGAAAAAAAGAGTGTCACTCAGAGAAATCGGCTTGTTTATTTGGAAAAAAAAGAACGTTTAGGCACATGGTGTAAGACACTCACTTCCAAATGGCTTTCTCAGTCAATGGCAAAATGTGGACAGATTGAAAGCAAGAAAGGCTCAAAGTGGCAAGAATTAGCATGTAAGAAAGGTTTTTAGAAGCCCATCTCTCTTCAGATTGAGTTGATAGCTTTTTATATCTGATCTTTAATGCAAACATTAAAAGAAACTTTGGGGAGTTATTGCATAAGGCTGTTGTATGATATCTATTTTGGCTGTAAGGAATGAAACATTCATATATAAGAAGAGAGAAGCCCAGACGTTTTTCCATAATGATGTGCCCTGCCAGCAGAGCATCTGCTTTGCATGTATGAAAAAAAAAATGTCAATGAGTCATGTTGCCTTTGTAAAATTCTGCTTTGTATACGAATGAGAGGCAGAAATCATCTTTGTGGTCACTCAATGCCTGGGATCATAAGTGGGTGTAACTCTTGGCTGTATTATATTCTAAGCATGCTTGAACTTTCTTATTAAGGTACCAAAATGATGTTGATTTCCACTGCTACTTGTGGGGGGAAGAATCTGATGTCAAGGATATTTTCAACTGGATCAGGAATAAAACTTTGGCTAATGTGAAGTCCTTTTTTGGCTTGTCTTTCTCCACCCAGACTAATTTGCTAATTAAATAAAACATTGGTGTCCAAATGACTTGGATCTTTCAGCCTTTTCATTTTGTCCTCAGTTATAATTGGTAGCTTGATGTGAATTCTGTGATCTATCCATAATTTGAATGCCATAAATTAATAAGGAGCAAATGGGAAACAAATTCACATTTTAGGGCTCAGGGAAACAGGGTGTGGATTGGCCCTGGGTTTCAGGACAAAAAAAAATGCTTTAGTCATTGTAAGGAGAACATAAACTTGGATGATAAAACCATCAATCTGATTCTGCACAGATAAATCATTTGTGATTGTAGGGATATCTTTACTGCTTAGAAGTTGTTGTTTTTTCTTTTTGAAAAAAAAACACAAAACAAAAATAAATTAAGGAAACTAATGCAAAGAACTGATGTTAAAAAACATAGAGCAACTCCACATGTATAGTCATCATTGCCAATTTAATTTAATATACTTTCAGTTCCCACTTGCAGGTAAGATGTCCTCATTTTGTATGTTTGCATGGAACAAACTTACCATTCCCACACCAGCCTTTAAGGGTTGTGTTAAAAACCAAGATTAGAAAAGGCCAAGCATTAAATTAGACTTTAAAAATATTTTAAAATGAAATGCATTATTTTCACGAAATGCATTAAAAGAAGTAAAATTATCCCACAGTATTTTCCCATGAGTCAATGGCATAATTCCAGGGGTGGGCTTCAAAAATTTTAGCCACAGGTTCTCTATTTTGGTGTGGTTGTCCATTTTTCTAATTGCTACCAAGCTCCTAGCAAAGGTTGAGCTTCAGGCAAGAGTCTCACCAGGATCTGCTCCCCACTATAGCTTGTAGTCTTGAATAAATGAAAGCCCTCTTTCCTCCTTATAATAACTACCGATCTCCTGATGTTACCTCCACTTGTTTATCTGTAAGCTTTTTGTCTTTCCTGCTACACACGTCCCTTCTCACTTTTTGTTAGCATTTGGTTTTGTAGACTAAAAGTCCGAGTTGGGTGAGGCTGGCCCTGAGCATTGGGGCAATGCCTATTCAGAAGATCACATTCAGTGGTATGATTCAACCAGTATGACAACTGGTTCGATGAGTGCATGCTTTGCATGAACACACACCCAGCATTTAGAAAAGATCATTTTTTAGCTATAATACTTACCTTTTTCAGCAGCTCCAGTAAGTAAAACAGCTGATGTGTGGCAAACTGCTCTGCCGTGAGAATCAGCTGTGCTCAAAACCAAGGAAATAAAGCACAGGAAAAGAGCAGGGCAGGTGGGCAGGGCCAAATGATCACCAGAACTATGCGTTCACCTGAACCAGTCCAAACCAGAAGAATCCCACTACCCCATGTCACATTGCACCCAAAGTCAGAGCCACATTGCCTTAGACACATAGGGTTTGTTGTCACATAGTATTCCACAGGCTTTGAACTTGTCCATGCTGGCTTTATTACTTTCACATACCTGGATTTGTTTCTTTGTACATTCATTTATTAATATAATTTAGGAGCAGCTTGATGGCCTAATGTTGAAGAAACTCGCCTCTCACATGGAAAATTGACATTTCAATACTAGATAGCTAGATATTTTCCACTCAGGAAAATATCTGCTGTGAACTTTGTGTAGGTGTCAGGAAGAGCATCCAGGCAGTAAATGCTCCATTCAGTTGCCCTGACTCTAGCCAAAATTAAGGGATTATAGGATCATAAAGAGGGAATTCTGGCTCTCACAAAAGGGGCTCTGAGTGGATAGAAAAGAGGGAAAAAACCCAGATTTTTGACAAAAATATCCAAGATGTGAATCTGTTACATGTTTGCTTTCTACCTTCCACCCCACCATCCTAGGAACACACCACAAACCTTTTGGAAGCAGGCTGAGGGAGAGAAGAGTGAACAGATTAGAAGAGAATGAAATCTGAGCATAGAATTCAGAAACAAAAGCTCTTTGTAGAATCCCAAATCCAGATGTTAGAATTATGCAGAGAAGGTGGTGAGTAAAACAGGTTTTTTTTTCTTTTTTTGCAAACCAAGAAGAAAAATATGATGGAAGGAAGCATGCTGCATAGAATTAGAATTAGAATTCTTTTATTGGCCAACTGTGATTGGACATACAAGGATTTTTCTTGATGCAAATGCTCTCAGTATACATAAAAGAAAAGATGCATTTGTCAATAAAAGACAATAGTATATTTTGGGGTCAATGGTAAAGATTTTGCAAAAGGAAACACAATAATATAAGCCAAAGAGCTGTTTCAGAGTTATTCAATGTTTACTGAAGCCCACAACAAAGAGACCAAATGGGAATGTCTTATTTTGTTTTTGTTTTTTCAAGTAACATTAACCAAAGTGCATTTGAAAGTCAAACACTCAGATTAAAATATTATCCAGCCCTGAAATTAATTTTAAGAATGTAAAGAGAGCTCCCATGTATTCTACTGTGCATTAAAAAAATATTTCAATTTCTTTTTACATGCATAGAAGAATAATTCTACTCCTGCTACTTATTATTATAATACATTTGCTTTATGCAAACAAGAGCAAATACAGAATCCAAGGTTATTTGTATGTGAATATATGTGTGATACTAAAAAAGCGAACATTCATGTTTGCTATTTCTACCCATTAAAAAAAAAATTGTTTGAAGAAAGTCAAAGAAAAATTGTGTTCCTGGAATTAGAATCATTGTGAATGAGATGGGAGGCATCTAAATTTGATCAATAAAATAAAACAGAGACCAAATTTGAATGAAACTCTTTTTGCTGCCAGATTCTCTCAAGTTTTGTACTGTTATATTCATAGCCATTAGGCTCTCCTGAGCCATTTACTGCTACAGTATATGACTCAAAGCAATTTCCCACAGTTTTGAACATCATTCATAACTGTTTTTTATTGTTTTGGGGGGAAAAGAGTCAGAAATCTTTGCCTATTAGTTGCAAATGATTCAGACATTTCTTTGTATTCTTTCAAAGTATCTTCTGTTCCCTCTACTTTGCTATCAGATGGATTTTATGCAAATACATCCTATCTATTGTCCCCAGATGTTGAGTAATGCCTGGTCCTTAAGCATCATTTCTAACTCACGACAGCTATAATGCTCAAATGATGCTGCAATTCAGAAGTGGTATTCAGCAGGTTCTGACCAGTTCTGGAGAACCAGTAGCAAAATTTTTGAGTAGTTCAGAGAACTGGCAAATCCCACCTCTGACTGGCCCCACCTTCATCTATTCTCTGCCTCCCGAGTCCCAGCTGGTCGGCTGTGTCTTCTTTTGTTGCCCTGCACAGGAGAATGGAGCTGGAAAGCAGATTAGTGGGATGGGTAGGGAATTGGGATTTTGCAGTAACCTTCCCCCAGGAGTGGGGAGGGAATGGGGATTTAAAATATCCTTCTCTTGCCACATCCACCAAGTCATGCCCACCAAGCCATGCCACGCCCACGAAGCCAAGCCCACAGAACTGGTAGTAAAAACAATTGAATCCCATCACTGCTGCAATTGACCTGCCAGGGATTCTGGCATATATTATTTTACAAGAAAAACAAAAACAAAAACATGTCTCAGTTCCAGTCTTGACTATGTTTAGTTATTCTTACTGGCCTTTCTCAAGTTGTTGACCTTACAGTAGGCATTAGATTACAAACTACTGTATGATGCCTTTAGGACTGGTTCTTACACCCACATTTTTTCTGGGTTCTTCTTTCTCTTTAATCTGACCCTTGGGCACAATAGCTATCACCCTTTAGTTTCCCCTCCATCTGTTCACAGCTATGCCCAGATATGGGCTGCTGGGGGTTTGCAGGGGTTCAGGAGATCCTCTAGCTAAAATTCTGCAGTTTGAGGAACCACAAAATCCCACTCCTGGCTGGCCATGCCCATCCCACCCCGCCCCTCCCAGAAAGCCTGTTTTGGATGCAGGTAAGTGCAGGGCGAATACGGAGACTCAGGGAGGGCAAAAAACAGGCCTCCAGAAGTTCTGGAAGGCCAGAAATGGGTCCATTTCTAGCTTCAAGAGAGCCTCCAGAGCCCAGGGAGGCCATTTTCTCCCTCCCAGAGGATAGAGGAAAGCCTCCAGAGCCCAGGGAGGCCTCCCGGAGGATAGAGGAAAGCCTCCAGAGCCCGGGGAGGCCATTTTCTCCCTCCCGGAGGATAGAGGAAAGCCTCCAGAGCCCGGGGAGGCCATTTTCTCCCTCCCGGAGGATAGAGGAAAGCCTCCAGAGCCTGGGGAGGCCATTTTCTCCCTCCCAGAGGATAGAGGAAAGCCTCCAGAGCCCAGGGAGGGAAAAAAATGCCCACCCCCCTGCCATGGTTCAGGAGGCCAACTAGGCCACACCCTCCATGGCTACACCCATGTAGCAACCGGGCAAATAAACCTTTGCTAAATAACCCTTTGCTATGCCTCTCTATCTATTGAGCTCCTATTTGGTAAGATTGGTTTCCTTTTCTGGGAGCAATAAAGTCAGAGGCACATTCAGAACTAGAATTCCAATATATAGTCTTCAGCAACAAGCAGTCTTTCTCAAAGGAAGATAACAGTGATCTGTATTATCCTATTCAAAACAAGGTTCTTTTAAGGTTCTTATTAAACCAAGGCAACTGAATGGTGCAGTGGCCCAGACGTGGATTTCTCACCTCACAATCAGAGGCTGTGAGTTTGATCCTAGGTAGAGGCAGATGTTTCTCTCTCTCTGGCCACAATGAGAATGTATCTACTGAACAAAACTCTGCATTGGCAACAGGAAGGGCATCCAGCCATTAAAACCCTCTGCCAGCTCCATTCAGTTGCCCAGACTTCACCCTGCAAGGGATGATGGAGTTGTTAAAAGAAGATGATAATTATACCAATACAATACATAGTTAAACCCACTGTAATCTCCTCCCTTCTCAGATCTTACAATTGAAATACTTAATCCAGCAATTATCCCATCTTTTGCCTTATTTCTTTCCAATCCAGATAAGTCTTTCCCTTTCCAAACTCTGAGGGGTGCTTGATGTTCTATGAGCTCGATTGTTTTCTTGCAGATATTTCATGGCTACTAAATGTGTCCATCTGGCTGACAATCTTAACGGGCTTTTTGGGGGGGATCGGGCTTATATTACGAGCATCTAGAAAAATCATACTAGGCTTTATTTTGCAGCTGAGTCTTATTTTCAGGGAAACAGGGTATTTATTGGCTAAGTATGATTAGACACACAAGGAATTTGTCTCTCAATGTATATGGAAAAACAATAATAATCACAATAACAAAGGATAATAATAATACCAACAGGGAATGTAGTGAAACTGATGAGAAGGATAAAAGTAATATAGCCATGCTACATGGATAATATACTTAGACATAAGACTGTACTGTGAAAATTAAATGTTCAACATAAATTCTATACAGGAATTTTAGATAGCTAGAGGACCTTGAGAAGGCTTGGATTTGGTCCTCTAAAAGCAGTGGATCTGAGCAATGATGGGTGAAAAAAAATGATGGGTTCAGAACTAGCATAACAGATATCCTTTGGAGTAGAATGGGGCCATGTATGTCAAAAAATTATGGATGCTGCTATAGAGTGATTCCCAAAATGATCCCTAGAGGACATCATTTCGGTTCTCCAGCTGGTGTATGTTTTGCTGGATGAGGCTGTAATCAATTTAGCAAAAGAAATGTGTTGACGGGATGGTGGAATTTGCACAGGAACATCCCCTAAAGTATCTGTGCTTAATGTAGCACTTTTATCTCTCTCTCTCTCCTTCTCTCTCTCTCTTTACATCAGAAATCATTTGTTAAAATTAGGTTTCTCTGAAGTGGCATCTAAAATCAATGATGTGGCATACATTGGCTTTGTCAGCACGATCTGCTCCACCAGATATACTTTGAAGAGGAGGTGTCTCAGCAGAAGTCAAAAAGAAACTCAGGAGCTTAAAAGGCTAGAGGAGCTCAAAGCAAAAATATACTCTGCTTTAATTCTGATACAGGGAAATACAATTAGAAATATATTCAAGGTTCTGCCTGGTGTCTCAGTCATCTTCAGTTATCCTCAATTTAAAAACAAGCAAACAAAAATGCCCAGGCTAATGTATGCTGATTAAATCCAGGGGTGGGCTTCAAAAATTGTAGCAGCCTGTGTTCTGCCCAGTTGCTAGGTGAGCATGGGTTTTTGGAGAAATAGTGTCCAGACCCACTCTTTAATAATTTATATGAAAGTTATAAATCCAGTGATGAAAAAAAAATAATGTAAGCTAAGAAAAATATAAAAAGAAAAAGTGCAAAGAATAAAGAATATATAAAGAAATTGCTTTCCCTTTCATTAAGATGAATACAAAGAATTTCAGCAACTTATCATCCTGCAATGTGTCCACCTTTGTGTCCAACTTGACAATCCATGTTAACTCTCCAGAAGACAATCCCATGTTAGTAACAGTAGAAATTTCACTAAGTCAATATAATGGTTACATAATGGCTATATCAGTTCTAGCGTCACCATCTTCAGCCCTTGTAGTCTGTGGATCTAATAAATAAAAAGTATCTGGAAAATACTATTGGTGCAAGCAACATGTAGGCAATTAATCAACCCAACTTTCAAGGACCATATAATGCCTATCTTGAAAGATTTATATTGATTGCCAATTCTCTTCAAAGTAAGGTTGGCATTAACTATTAAACCCTAATGATTAGAATGTTGGACCTCACATTTGAAGATCACTCCTATCTATGTGTCTGACATTAGTCTATAGGAGGGCATTATGCTCTGAATTAGAGTCACAGATAGCTCAAAGCATGAATATAACATAGAAATAAAATATTAGATTGCATTGAGTCACACAGCAAAAATAAACATGAACTAAATATAGAAAAGCAAGGACATCAGCTTGGAAATCAAATGTATGTTAGTTTGCTCTATTGTGTACCTTGAGTTATGAAAGTTGGACCTTAAGAAAGCAAGACTGGAAGAAATTTGACTTGTTTGAGCTGTGATGCTGGAGAAGGTTCCTGCATATTCTTTGGACAGCAAAGTTGACTTTCAAGCAATCCTAGAGCACATGATATTAGACATGTCACCAGAAGACAAAATCATGAAACTGTGTTTGCCTTACTTTGGCCATGTCATGAGGGGGAATTCCCTGGAGAAAGCAATGGGGTTTGGAAGAGTAACCAGTAAAAGAAAAACCAGGATGCCAAAGAACATGGTAGCTGGACACTATCAAAGCTGACACCAGCCAGAGTACAGAAGAACTCAATGAGGAAGTGCAAGATTGGAAGATGTGGAGATATCTGGCCCATAGAATCACCAAGAGTCGGTCTCGACTGAATAGTTAACATTATCATCATCTTCTGAATGTCCTTGTTCTCAAAGGCTTCTTGGTCTGACATTCTCCTCCATAGTTCCTCATAATCAAGAAACATATCTTCCATAACTTTTTGATCTGATTTTTTTTTTTTTTCTTAAATGATTGAATAATGAAGAAGGATGACTGTGCAGATTTTGGTCTATAAAAAAAGTCAAAGCCAAAAATTAATATCTTTGATAGAATAATTGAGGGTGGAGGTTCAGGAGCAAGCATTTTATCCTGTTCATGTAAAGATTTATGTCCCTTGAAATCAAGATGAAAACACCCATTATAAAAACTAGTTTCTGCAGAATGGGAAAAGAATGGGCAATCAACTTCTGTCCTTTGCCACGATCACTATCTATTTTAGGAGTCTGGATGTGGACTTTTATGATGCTGTATTTTTTAATTGAAAAGTGTTGCTGAACAAGCAGGTTTATTTACATTTTTATTGCACTTTTATAGAAATGCCTATGAAAGCAACCTTGAAAGTCTTAGTAATGATCTATGGTTTTAAACAAATACTCTGAATGGAAAATGCATAGTGGCATATATTATGCATAACCTACCCAAACAACTGCGATGTAATAATCCTGCAAGATAACCTGAATGGGCTTTATGAAATTTCCTACTTTTCCCCCCTTTGGGATCAGGATAAAAAGAAATAGAGGTGGGCTAGATATTTGGGGTGTTAGCATTTGGTGGTGCTTTAAAAATCAATTTGGAAAAATAAATCAATTTGGAAAAATAAATCAATTTGGAAATATAAATCAATTTGGAAATATAAATATTTTGGTTTTTATTCGCAACATCCTACATTGGATGTTTTACTGATGTTCAGCACATATCCACTCTAGGGTATGTATGTATGGTATGTATCTTGTAACATTAGGGTTTTTTTTTAATGAATACCTTATTGATACTTATTTCAAGAATCAATTTTGATTTGTAAAGATAAATGTAAAATGTTCCCTCCTTCCTCACGTGTAAGAACATCGTCCTTTAAAGAAAACCAAAAGAGAGAGGGAAATGGATGGGATTGAATGGAGTAGGAGAGAGGGAAAGAGAGGAAAGTAGAAGAGAAAAGAGAGGGGTGAGGAGATGCGGAAAAGGGAGGAGAAGGAAGGAGAGAGAAGTAGAGAGGGGAAAGGATGGAGATAATTATACAGAATGATATGGTATAAGTATGAAAATAAAGGTTATAACGATGACATACAACAGTATGCAGTTAAAAGTGACTATAAATGTATGATTAAGAGAATACTACTTATAACCAGGGTGTATAACACTATGTATTCTTAAAAAGGACGGGATAAAGCCAGTACACTGTCATTGCAAGACTAAAAATGTGATGTACTAGAAAGAAAAAAAATGTATAATATTTTTTTTTAAAAACAAACAAACCAAGACACCAAATGTATGGTCTCTAAGCTATTCACTCCAACTCTCAAATGTTGTTCTCTTTCTTCTCTTCAATAAGTGAGAACTCAGTTCTGATCTAGAGAGACCAACCAGTATTTCAGAGATTGAAATCAAATACTGAAAAGTAAACTGGTGGGACAGAGCTAGGGTTCTTTTTTCATTTAGAAGCCAACATCTGACATCATAGAACATAAACTCATTATCAACTCTGAAGCTGGCCTGACTGAGGGCATCTTGGAGGCTTCAGTTTTGCCACAAGGGTTCTGAGAGATAGAGAGGGGAGAATAGAGATAGCTGGGTTGTTAGCCAAAACAAAATAGTTTTCCTTGAGAACCAAGGACACTCCCACAGGTGGCTGAAAAGAGGAGTGAAGTTTCCAAGCAACCGGACAGCACCTGGATTGGACCATGTGGCTGACTGTTTGGGAAAAGGGGGGAAACTTTGCTTTTAATTAGGTGAAAACCACGGGAACCTTTAGAGTTGTTCTTCACCAGTCTGTGCCAATATGATATACCCAATAAATGTGCGATTTGAGGAACCTGCTTGCCTCGGAGGTCTGCTTGCTATGGGTGTATTACTTGGAAGCCTGACTCTCATTCGGCTAGAAGGTCAGAGGTCTTCTAGTGCAAACTCTGCTCATGATAAGAGTGTTATACAGGGGTGGGCTTCAAAAAATTTAGCAACCAGTTCTCTGCCCGGTTGCTGGTTGGGCATGGCCATGGTGGGTGTGGCCTAATTGGCCTCCTGCACCATGGTGTGGGGGGTGGATTTTGGCCCTCCCTGGACTCTGGAGGCCCTCTGGGCTCATTTCTGGCCTGCCAGAACTTCTGGGAGGCCTATTCTTTGCCCTCCCTGGGCCCGGAGGCTTTCCTCAGGCCTCTGGGAGGGCAAAAATGGTGTCCCCAGGCTCCAGAGGCCCTCTGGAGCTTCCAAGAGGCCCAGGTTTTGCTATCCCTGAGCTCAGCATGGGCCCTGTACTTATCTAAGATCTGAAACAGGCCATGGGAGGACTCCTGGGAGGGGAGGGGTGGGCATAGCCAGCCAGGGGTGGAATTTGCCAGTTCGCCAAACCAGCTATAAATGTAGCTACCAGCTTGGTATGGGTTAGCCCAAATGGGGAAAACCAGTAGCAGCCCACCCTTGGTGTTGTACCACTATACTTGTCTTCTCGTCTCCTTTTGTTCTCTCTCAAACAAAATGATTGGGAATCAAATTCAGAACTTCTGGTTTCTCGATGTAACTGTGTAAATTAAATGGTTAAAGAATAACTGCTCCTAAGATTACTTAAGGACTCAGAAGTGAAGGGCAAAGAATGCCAAAAGGAAAAGTCTTATATGAGCTTTGTAATCTGGCCCATATACTGATTCAGAGAGTAGGAAATGGTGGTTATAGCGATTGCTTTAGTCAGAGAAAATGTTGCAATAAATCCTCCAGCCTGATCCTTTCTTTGAGAGCAACACTTTATAGCTGTTGAAGCATCCTGGGATCATAGCAGATGTCCAACCTCAGTGGTTGTCAAAATGGTTTCTGCTGGCTTCCTTGCCCACCCCGAGGCTCTTTCTTCTTTCTCTCTCTTTCCAGTGACTCCATAGATGTACCAAAGGAACTTGAGGAAAACATAGATTGCATACTAATTATGATTGTACACTCCAAAGATAATATGACATCTGGCCTTGGTGAAACTTAAGTACTGCCTTGATTGGACTTTACAGATAGGGATGGTCTAGTCTGAATTTTTACTTTCTGCAAGGTTACAACTGAATATTTAAGGTTATAACTCATTTAGAGTTCTTCAGAGACATCTGTTCTTTGAACTAGCTCTTACTTAAGGATCTTCTTTCATGAGGGAAAAAAAAAACCAATATTTTACCAACTTTATTTTGGCCTTCCTTTTTTCCCTTCCTTCGTTCTTTCCTTCCTTTCTCCCTTCTTCCCTCCTTTCCTTCTTTACATCCTTCACTTCCTCATTCCCTCTCCCTTGCTTCCTTTCTTCCCTCTATCATTCCCTCCTTTCCTCCTTTCCTTCCTTCTTTCACTCCCTCCCTTCCCCTCCCTCCCTTCCCTTTCTCTCTCTCTCTCTCTGAACAATTCCATGAATGCATAATATTAGCAGGATGGAAAAAAAAATACACTGTCATCCACAAAGGCACATTTTTCATCCTCATGATTTATCACTTATTTCTTGATGTCAATGTTCTACTCTTTATTTTGTTCTAAAAAAACCCCCACAGAGTTTATGCCTATCATCAGTTTATTCTTAGCACGGCAGATGAATCTCAAAAATGGAAATGAGACTTCTTCATTTTCCTAATTTGGGAATGTCTTACTATCAAGCTGAGTCAAGTAATTACAGTACAACCCAATTCTATGAAGAAGCAGATAGAAATCATTTTTGGGACTGCCTCCAAATTTAAGAATATAGAGCTATACAATGTGTGTTTCTGTGTTCATTACAGGTGCATTGTTACTTATAAGGAAGAGTCAGTTTCCTTCTGGATCATATTCCCTTCAATGTAGCTTCAATGGTACCAAAACCCTAGCCACTATAGAAAACCCCAGCTACAGAATTATTAGAGAAGTCATACAGATTGAAAAAAGACCTGAAAGCATAAACAGAAGAGATGACTCCACCAGACTATCAATTATCTGGAAGCCTGCACTCTCAAACAAAAAAATCTCCACACCACAAGCCAGGGAAACACCTGGGCACAAACAGACTCCCCCGATACCTCCAGCTCAATACACCCCAACCAGGCACCCAGACGAAACCTAGCTTCCTAATAAATAATAGCCGTCTGTTTACTTGGAGTCAAGCTGCACTAAAAGCCTCCAATACAGGAAACACAATGTTGCCAGCCAATCAAGACAAAAAAAAAGCTACAAAACAGACAGAAGATATTAGAAACACCAATCAAGCAGAATACAGCAAACTCCAAGACCAATAAACACAGAGCAAGACTCCCAACTAATCAGGACGGAGAAAAAAAACATTCTAACACAGTAGTAGGCTAGCACCAAATTTAAAACAGAAACGGCTATAAAAGTCTGACTCACAATATATATATATATATATATATATATATATATATATATATATATATATATATATATATATATATATATATATATATATATATATATATATCTGGCATTCAGCTTTGTTCGGGTATTTTCCCACGTGGTGCTTTTAAAGTTGTAGCAACGTTTCAGCAGAATCTCATCTGCCATCATCAGGCTTCTGTACGGTGTTTGTCTTGAGTCAGACTTTTACAGTGGTTTCAGATTTAAATTTGGGGCAGCCTATTGCTGTGTCAGAATGTTTTTTTCTTCCTCCTGATTGGTTGAGAGTCTTGGTCTGTGTTTATTGGTCTTGGAGTGTGCTGTGTTCTGCTACTAATATCTTCTGTCTGGTTTTTTTTTTTTTTGGGGGGGGGGGCTCTTTTTGTATCTTGATTGGCTGGCAACATTGTGTTACTTTATTGGAGGCCTTTAGTGCAGCTTGGCTTCGGGTAAATGGACGGCTATCATTAGTTAGGAAGCTGGGTTTCATCTGGGTGCCTGGTTGGGGTGTGTTTGAGCTGGAGGTATGTGGGGGGGATCTGTTTGTGCCCAGGTGTTTGCCCGGCTTGTGGTGTGGAGATTTTTTTGTTTGTGAGTGCAGGCTTCCAAATGATTGACAGCCTGGTGGAATCATCTCTTCTGTTCATGCTTTCTGGTCTTTTTTCAATCTCTATGGCTTCTCTGATGATTCTGTGGCTGGGATTTTCTATGGTGGCTAGGGTTTTGGTGCCATTGAAGTTGATGTTATGACCTGTGGCTTCCATGGGTTGGACAAGTGAGGAAGTGTGTTCCAGCTTTTTGACTGCATTTTTGTGTTCATCCAGGCGGGTGCTTATTCTTCTATTGGTCTGTCCAATGTATGTGGCCGGGCATGATGCACAGGGGACTTCATATATGCCTTGGTTTTCCAGGTCAATTTTGTCTTTGGGGTTCCTGAGGATGGCTGCTATTTTTCTGTCTGTTTTGAAGGCAGTCTTGATGTGGTGTCTGTATAGAATCTTACTAATTTTGTCTGTGGTGCCTCTTATGTAGGGCAGGACAGCTGTTCCATGGGTCTGTTCATCTTCTGGGTCTCTATTATGTCTCAGTGTGCTTTTGTGGATCAAGTTGGTGATTTTGCTTTTGTGGAAGCCGTTGGCTGTCAATATTTTAGTCAGGGTGCATAGTTCAGTCTTAATGTGTGTCTTGTCTGCCAGGCATTTGGTTCTAGTAATTAGTGTTTTAGCCACGGAGTTTATCTGTGCTGGGTGGTGGTGGGATTGGGTGTTGAGGTAGCGGTTAGTGTGTGTTTTCTTCTGGTATATGGTGTGTCCTAGTGTGCCATCTTTTTTCTTGTAGATTAGTACATCTAGGAATGGTAGTTGTTCGTTTGTTTCTGTTTCCATGGTGAACTTGATTTTGGGGTGTGCGCTGTTTAGGTGTGTTAGGAAGTTGTTTAGGTTTTCTTGTCCATGGGGCCAAATCACAAATGTGTCATCGATATATCTTAACCATAGTTTGGGTTTGAGTATGGCATTAGCCAGGGCTCTGGATTCGAATTCTTCCATGAACAGGTTTGCAATGACAGGTGACAGTGGTGATCCCATGGGGGCTCCTTCAATTTGTTTGTATCTTTGTCCTTTGTATATGAAATATGTGTTGGTTAAGCAGTGTTCTGTTAGTTCCATGAGGTGTTTAGCTGGTTGGTATTTATTTTTGATGATTTCGAGGGTCTCTTTTATCGGGACTTGAGTGAATAGTGAAACCACGTCAAAACTTACAAGCAGATCTTCTTGCTCCACGTGTAGATCTCTGATCATTTCCAAGAAGTGGTATGAGTTTTGTACATGAGAAGCTGCTGTTTCAGCATGGGGCTGTAGCTCTTTTGCTAGGTGTTTAGCCAGGTTTTGTAGTGGTGCTCCTCTGGAGCTGACTATGGGTCTGAGAGGTATGCCTTCTTTGTGTATTTTTGGGAAGCCGTATAGTTTGGGGCATCTGGAAGATTTCTCTCTGGGTATGATCGTGTGTTGGATCTCTTTGCTTATGTGGCTGGTTATAATTTTCTTCTTGGTTAATTTTTCCAGATATGTGGTTGGGTCTGTGTTTATGGGTTTGTATGTGGAGTCTTGGAGTAGGTCTGTCAATTTAGTTTCATAGTCTTTTCTGTCCATTACTACAGTGGCATTCCCTTTATCTGCTGGGAGGATGATTATGCTGCTGTCTCTTTGCAGGGTTTGTAGCGCTTTAATTTCATTTTGCTGTAAGTTGCTTTTGGGTGGTTTGCTTGTGCATAGAATGTTGGTAACTTGGTGTCTTATTTTATCAGCTTCATCTGTATTTAATTTAGTTAGGCTGGATTCTACTGCACATATGATGGATTCTGTGGGGATTTTTTTGGGTGCTATAGCATAATTGAATCCTTTGGTAAGGACTTCTGTTTCTGTTTTGGTGAGTTCTCTGTTGGAAACATTGTACACTAATTGTTTCAGGTGTTGTTGTGAGTTGTTGGGGGTTTTCTTGTCATGTTCTAATTTCTTTAATTTGTTCAAGAGCTTTTCCTGTTTGTAAATGTTTGTTTTGGTGAGTTCTCTGTTAACCAAGAAGAAAATTATAACCAGCCACATAAGCAAAGAGATCCAACACACGATCATACCCAGAGAGAAATCTTCCAGATGCCCCAAACTATACGGCCTCCCAAAAATACACAAAGAAGGCATACCTCTCAGACCCATAGTCAGCTCCAGAGGAGCACCACTACAAAACCTGGCTAAACACCTAGCAAAAGAGCTACAGCTCCATGCTGAAACAGCAGCTTCTCATGTACAAAACTCATACCACTTCTTGGAAATGATCAAAGATCTACAAGTGGAGCAAGAAGATCTGCTTGTAAGTTTTGACGTGGTTTCACTATTCACTCAAGTCCCGATAAAAGAGACCCTCGAAATCATCAAAAATAAATACCAACCAGCTAAACACCTCATGGAACTAACAGAACACTGCTTAACCAACACATATTTCATATACAAAGGTCAAAGATACAAACAAATTGAAGGAGCCCCCATGGGATCACCACTGTCACCTGTCATTGCAAACCTGTTCATGGAAGAATTCGAATCCAGAGCCCTGGCTAATGCCATACTCAAACCCAAACTATGGTTAAGATATATCGATGACACATTCGTGATTTGGCCCCATGGACAAGAAAACCTAAACAACTTCCTAACACACCTAAACAGCGCACACCCCAAAATCAAGTTCACCATGGAAACAGAAACAAACAAACAACTACCATTCCTAGATGTACTAATCTACAAGAAAACAGATGGCACACTAGGACACACCATATACCAGAAGAAAACACACACTAACCGCTACCTCAATGCCCAATCCCACCACCACCCAGCACAGATAAACTCCATGGCTAAAACACTAATTACTAGAACCAAACGCCTGGCAGACAAGACACACATTAAGACTGAACTATGCACCCTGACTAAAATATTGACAGCCAACGGCTTCCACAAAAGCAAAATCACCAACTTGATCCACAAAAGCACACTGAGACATAATAGAGACCCAGAAGATGAACAGACCCATGGAACAGCTGTCCTGCCCTACATAAGAGGCACTACAGACAAAATTAGTAAGATTCTATACAGACACCACATCAAGACTGCCTTCAAAACAGACAGAAAAATAGCAGCCATCCTCAGGAACCCCAAAGACAAAATTGACCTGGAAAACCAAGGCATATATGAAGTCCCCTGTGCATCATGCCCGGCCACATACATTGGACAGACCAATAGAAGAATAAGCACCCGCCTGGATGAACACAAAAATGCAGTCAAAAAGCTGGAACACACTTCCTCACTTGTCCAACACATGGAAGCCACAGGTCATAACATCAACTTCAATGGCACCAAAACCCTAGCCATCATAGAAAATCCCAGCCACAGAATCATCAGAGAAGCCATAGAGATTGAAAAAAGACCAGAAAGCATGAACAGAAGAGATGATTCCACCAGGTCAATCATCTGGAAGCCTGCACTCACAAACAAAAAAATCTCCACACCACAAGCCAGGCAAACACCAGGGCACAAACAGATCCCCCCTGATACCTCCAGCTCAAACACACCCCAACCAGGCACCCAGATGAAACCCAGCTTCCTAACTAATGATAGCCGTCCATTTACCCGAAGCCAAGCTGCACTAAAGGCCTCCAATAAAGTAACACAATGTTGCCAGCCAATCAAGATACAAAAAGAGCCCCCCCCAAAAAAAAAAACAGACAGAAGATATTAGTAGCAGAACAAAGCACACTCCAAGACCAATAAACACAGACCAAGACTCTCAACCAATCAGGAGGAAGAAAAAACCATTCTGACACAGCAATAGGCTGCCCCAAATTTAAATCTGAAACCACTGTAAAAGTCTGACTCAAGACAAACACCATACAGAAGCCTGATGATGGCAGATGAGATTCTGCTGAAACGTTGCTACAACTTTAAAAGCACCACGTGGGAAAATACCTGAACAAAGCTGAATGCCAGACATGTAAGTACCCGCGAAAACTTAAGAAAACATATATATATATATATATATATATAAATATACACACACACACAACATCTTACATGGTATTGGAGTCAGATCATTCTATTGCTCTTTGAACTGAATCTGATTTGAGATCCTCAAGTATATACTATCTGTCTGTCTGTCTATCTATCTATCTATCTATCTATCTATCTATCTATCTATCTATCTATCTTTCTATCTATATCTAATCAGTCTGTCCATCCATCCATCCATCTATCTATCATCTATCTATCTTTAATGACCCCCAGCCTCCTTTTTGATGTCAGAGGCCTCACACACTCGGACACCTGTCTTGCCAGCCCATTTCATCTGCAGCCAGCAAGGCTTTCCTGAAGGCTCTGCCGCCAATTACAGAGTGATCTGGACGAATCCAAAGTTCTGTTATCAGGTACAGAGGCCTTCAGGAGAGCATCCTGGAGTGGGCAGGGTCTTATTTAAGGCTTATATTGGGTGCACATATAAAAATCAAGCTAGGACTTATTTTCAGGGTAGGTCATATTTTCAGAGAAACACTACACACACACACACACTTTAAACAAGAGGCCAGGTATAGTACAACTATTGAATTTAAATAAATGAAAATTAAAGTCAAAAGAGAGATCCCTGTACATGCAAAATATTTTGAAGGAGATTAATTAATAAGCTTAGTAGAATCCCTAGGGGTCGGTTTAGCAATAGAAGACGATCTGTTAAATTGTTCTATTTTGCAAATAATTGACTGAAGGTCTGTTAAATCTAAGATTTAGGTTTATAAATGACATTGAACGCCCATCCTTTTGCAGGATATCTGATTCAAATCAAATCAGGATATCTGGCATCAAATCAACTGCAAAGATAACAAAGATGTCAGGACCCCTCAAGTTATCATACACGGATGGTGAACTATGTTCAACTTGAAGGCACATAATTTGGACAGGCCTCGTTAACTTCCTTGCAGCAGGTTTTTATGGCCAAAGGATTTACAGTTAAGGAATATTCTCCAGATGGAGATCCATATTCACACATGGAGATGGTAGGTAGGTAGATGGATAGATAGATAGATAGATAGATAGATAGATAGATAGATAGATAGATAGATAGATAGATAGATAGACAGACATCATTTTAACTCTGCTTTCTGTATTACAAGTACTGATTAACATTTATTACATTGAATAATGCCTTACTAAAAATGCAATTCTAGAGGCTCAGCTGTAATTCAGGCTTTGGCTTTGTTGGTTCCTAAGTGAATTCTTAATTTATTCTAAAGATAGCTTTTGACTTTAGAGAAAAAAGAGAATTAAGAGGAGGAGGCAGCAGAAGGGAGATGAAAAGAAGAAAAGGAAGAGAAGGTGAAAATGGTTTCTCACATAACTTAAAAAAAAATAAAAAATTGAAGGCTGTTTCACAGTGAAAACTTGAATTTATGCTGTAAAGAGTAACAAACAGTTATTGCCTATAGAACAATATAACTAATATGACTGAATGAAGTAGTATTTAATTCAGCTATCAGCTTAACAGCTAAACTAGACCCATTTGTTCCCTTTGAACAAGAGTAAGTTTTTCATGCAGAATCCGAATGTGGCTGGCTTACTATAAAAAGGCAGAGCCACTGAAGGTAATCATTAAATGTGTTGCCAGATGGACAAGACTACATGGACCCATTTATCTGGGAAAAATGAAAGGAGGAAACAGGGAAGGAGAGGCTCTCCTTATGGACAGAAGCAGATTGTTTATCTTGTAATGGCAAAATTATTCTAAGTTAAAAGAAGGTCTTCACTGGAGAAATGTCGTATTTCTTACATCTTATCACTTTGTTATGATGCAAATGTTATATGTATGATTATGCCTATGAGTGATTATTAAGCAAAGGCATGGGGAACTGTATCTGGACTTACATATTCACAACAGTGGTGTGGTGCCCTAGGAGTGAAGACACTCACCTCTCACTAGGAAGGTTGAAAATTCAGTACTAGGTAACAATAGATATTTCTCTCCTAGGGCACATACACAAAAAAATAATATCTGCTATGAACCCCACTGTGATATCAGGAAGAGCATCTGGCCAGTAAAGGCTCAGCTCCATTTAATCGCTGAGACTCTGCCTCAAATTAAGAGATTACTGGGTCATAAAAAGGGAGTTTATATGAGTTCTTGTGCCTTTGTGCTTTTAAAGTCCCAAATAGTCACTGTGGAAACACTTTGGACATAAGTGTCCTTGCCAGTGGTGGGATTCAAATTCTTTTACTACCAGTTCTGTGGGTGTGGTTTGGTGGGCGTGACAGGGGAAGGATACTGTAAAATCTCCAGTCAAAGGTGGTATTTGCCGGTTCTCTGAACTACTCAAAATTTCCACTACGTATTCTCCAGAACTGGTCAGAACCTACCGAATACCACTTCTGGTCCTTGCCTGCTGCACAAAAAGAATTGGATAAGTGGTGTCCTCTTTTGTTTTGAAATCATTAAGGGAAAAAAAAAAAGATGAACTACCAAGCAAGAAAATATTGGTTTTCTCATTTGATCTTCAGCTAGCAACCTTGTAATGAGTGAAACATGGATGTGGCAACAGTTCCTGTGAACTATGGGATTGTGCTTCCTCATTTAGTCTTCCTCTCTGCTAAATTTCATAAAGGAAGCTTTGCTCATAAAAACTCAGTGGGTTTCGTTCCTCCTTGTGGGAAGTTCTATTTATTTTCTGTGAATACAGCTATAAAATCAGCAAGAGACTATTCTCAACAGGATGTAGGAGAAAAGAGAGATCCAGGACTTTATCTTTTATCATAGCTTATTACTTCTCAGCTTTTATAATGTAGCAATAGAGCTAAATAAGGTCATGGACATTTATAGTAATGCACACTGTGAAAGCAACTTAGGGTGATTAATGAACTAACTAATTAATTTTTACCAATGGATGTGGTGACCCATCTCATGTAGTATCACTCTGGTTAGTGTACAAACATAGCAACAGGACCAATTTTGAAACATTAAATGTGAAATTAAAAACAAACAAACACAGAAAGTCAAGAACATGTGATAATAATTTGTCATTCCTTCTGGCCATATGATATTTTCCTTGCATTATGATGGTATCTCAACAGCTTCTATCATCATGTATGACTATACTTCATGAAATCAGGTCCTCCTTTATATAAAGGTTAGGTGTCCTTTTTATTTTGCCTTAATAGCAATAACCCTTAGACATATACAACTTCACAGTGCTTTACAGCTCTCTCCAAGCAGTTTACAGAGTCAGCACATTGCCTTCAACAATCTGGGTCCTCATTTTACCCACCTTGGAAGGATGGAAGGCTGAGTCAACCTTGAGCCTGGTGAGATTCGAACTGCCAAATAGCAGGCAGCCAGCAGTAGCAGAAGTAAGCTGCAGTAGTGCATTCTAACCACTGTGCCACCACAGCCCTTACATAGTTTGGATGAAGACATGGGTAGTCTACAAAGAGACAAAAATGTCAACTTGGCTGTTTCAATTCCATGGTTCTGGACCACCATTTTGAATTTTTAATTCTCTCTTTTCCTCCTCCTGCCCCAGCACTGTTCCTGTAGGCAGATTCCAGCCAAACCTCCTTGTCTATCATGTATTTAACATCTGGTTATGCTTCATTACCAATTTTATTCTGTTAGGTAAAAGATTAGAAACCTTTTTCTTACTCAGAATGGTCATTATATTCTCATTTGGAATGCACTGTTGAATTCCACCAGCAAATGAAAAGCATAATATTTTCTAAAGCATTTCTGCTATCCTTGTCTTAATGAGGGTTGGCAGATCCTGTTGTCTTTTTTGCCTGCTGATTCTATAATGTTAAGCCCTTTTTCTCAGTGAAACTTACTTTCCTTGGTGTTAACAAGTAAAAAAAAGTTTTGCATTTTAAATGCATTTCATTCCATTTCTTTCTTTGTGAGTTGGTTCGGGAGAACAGGTAACACATACAGGGGTCTTCAAACTTGACAGCTTTAAGACTTGTGGACTTCAACTTCCAGAATTCCTCTTCCAGTCCTGTTAGGTCAGGAATTCTGGGAGTTGAAGTCCATAAGTCTTAAACTTGCCAAGTTTGAAGACCCTTGAAATACAAACAAACAAACAAATAAATAAATAATAAGAAAGACAAGAGGTGGAAAAAGGAGAGACTAGGAACACCATTGATAAAAGGAATAATGAGAAATAATTGTTGCAATCCTTTGTTTGTATTTGCTTCTGACACTACAAAAGGAACTGTACAGAAACATCAGGAAATAATATGTCTTTTTCTATAATATGTCTTTTTCTAAAAGCTGGTTCCTTCCTAGCTGGCTGAGGAACTCTGGGAGTTGAAGTCCACAAGTCTTAAAGTTGAAGTCCACAAGTCTTAAAGTTGAAGTCCACAAGTCTTAAAGTCCACAAGTCTTAAAGTTGCCAAGTTTGGAGACCTTTGATTTAGAGAAATGATGAACCTAGTCAGGATTTACAGCTATTGTACATTAAATCCTTCAACCAAGCTGATGGAGTCGATACCTTAATTTTTCAGGCTCATAGTTTAAAGAAAATGTGTTACAATTATGTGATCTTAAGTCACCAGAGGAATGAAAAAAGTGACACAGTCAGTGTGTGGTTGTCTAAAATGTGTGTGCCTTCTGCTTCAATAAATTATGACAAGGATTTATTGTGTGGTGTGCTTTTGTGGTGCACTAATAAGTGCAAGAAGAATGATAATGCAGTTAATTGTACAGTAAAACATAACATTTTCTCCTTTATGTGCAGATAGTAGTGGCACTCTTTCATGCTTTGGATCACTGAAACTCCTTCCTTCCTTCCTTCCTTCCTTCCTTTTTTTCTTTCTTTCTTCCCCCTTCCCTGCCTCCCTGCATCCCTCCTCCCTCCCTCCTTCCCTTATATTTAAATGTGCATGTGTGTATGAGAGAGAGACAGAGACTGAGAAAGAGAGACATAGAGAGAAAATGAATAAAATAATCTGAGCTCAGTCCAGAACTTTTCAAACATTTCTTGTCTGTAAGAAACAGAAATTCAAACTTAGATTATATGTTGAGCAAGTGAATCTACCAATGTCATGTCTACTGTATCTGCCTTTTCTTATCATGCTTTTGGTTTGTTTTTTTAAGAAGGTGAATTTTAATGGCAATTCAGCAAAACTATATTCAATTAACAATACATATAATTGCCTTGTAAAAAGGCAACCCGTTGTTTATGGTTTTATAGACACTCTCGTGGTGATGGCAATAAATTCTGAAAACGAAGTTCCAGAACATTTCTGGAACAGCTTCATGCTAGGGTTGGGTGGTTTTTTTTTTTTTTTTTTTTTGTTTTGGTTGTTTGTTTTAAATCAAAGCCAGTAGAATTCGAGGGTTGGTAGGTTGGTAAGTAGCTAGCAAGGTAAGGTAGATTTTTTCTTCTTCTTTGAGCAGATAGAGAACATAACCATAGTATTTCCTTGTTCCTTTCCCAGTTTATCTTTCTTAATTTCTTAGCAGAGAACTCATGAACACTTTTACATTTCAATGACTTTTTTTTTCTTGAGGCAAGGTAGGAAGTGGTGGTTCTTGAAGTACCTCAGTAGAAGACTTAATAGTCCATACACCATCCTTATAATGGCATGTGCTTCTTAAGGATATTTCCCCGTCCCTCTTATGAAATGAGTAGAATTCTTGATGACTAATGCCATGAAGTCAATGGCTATTAAATAACTCATCAAACAGGATTTTAACTACCTTCTTGTTATCCTGATTATTCATGTCTGCTTTTTTCCTGGTAGTAAATCTGTCTTTTGACAAAAGATTTACTCAATTTTCTTCCCATTCATATTCATTCAGCTGAAACTTGCTTAATTAAAATGATAACAAGAGTAGATAAATCTATGATTTTCACTAAATGTCAGTTCAGCATTGCTTTGCGTGCTTAGCTACTAAGGTATGCTTGCATCATGCTCCAACAACTCAGATACTTGACTTGTGATTCTATTAAGTATGGTGCAATCAAATATTACTCTTGAAAAATAAAATAATGCCATCAGCTATGTGCCATTCAATTAAACTTTGGTTCACTTTTGCTCTTTTGTTCTCTGTTCTCATCATCATCATCAATTCTTCATACCACCTGAAGAAGAAGAAAAAAGTTGTAACTATAACTTTGGATACCAAGGCCATCAGAACTTCCAATTGAAGAAAAGGAAAATACTTCTATCTCTCTCTCATCTCATTGCTTTAACAACTGACCTGAAGGCCATACTTAAAGAGAATATTTGGATTTTGTCAGATTCATTCTGACACAGAACATAGAACATCAAAGTTGGAAGGTACATTGGAGGTCTTCTAGTCAAACAGGAGACCCTATACCATTTCAGACAAATGGCTGTCCAGCCTCTTCTTAAAAACCTCGAGTGATGGAGCTGTTGTGGTTAGCTGACAGCAGGTGCAGATGGCTGAGGAGAGCGAGGACTCAAATGAGGGACCGGGACCATTAGGGAGTGGACTGCTGCCTTCAGAGATTTTGGGGGCTGGCAGCAGTGATGAGGAGGTTCCCAAGGAGCCTGTGCTAAGTGCGCATGTGTGCACGATTGCTCAGAGGAAAGAGCAGTTACAACAACATGGGCGACTTGGGAGTAAGGCAGCAAGGTAATGGCCCTTCCTTCAAGAAGATAAAAGCCAGCTGTGAAACGAACGTACTTTGCAGAAGGCAAAAATATTTTGAAACCAGCCTCATGGACATTCCAGTATCCTGAGTTTGTATCTGAAGATTCTTATTTTGCAAATTATTTCTTGTCTGTTATCTTTTGGCAAGTCTTACACAGTTTGGCAAGACTTGTGCTTATCACAGCTAATTATTTTGTAAAAGCATTACAAGGTTTTTGTTCTTTTTGGATTGTATTTGGTTTGTTGGAAAAGGGGGTGAGTCAGAACAGGAGCACCCACAACTTCTGAAGGCAAACTTTCCACAGGTTGATTGTTCTCACTGGAAGGAAATTTCTCCTTAATTCTAGGTTGCTTCTCTCCTTGACTGGTTTTCATCAATTGCTTCTTGTCTTGTTTTCTTGTGCTTTGGAAACTAGGTTGGCCTCCTCTTCTTTGTGGGAGCCCCTCAAATATTGCAACACTGCTGTCATGTCACCCTTAGTCTTTCTTTTCATTAGACTAGTCATACCCAATTCCTGCAACCGTACTTCAAAGATTTGGTCTCCAACTGCTTAATAATCTTTGTTTCTCTTCTTTGTACTCTTTCCAGGGTCTCATCATCATCTATTGTGGTGACAAAAACTGGATGTAATATTGCAAATGTGGTCTTACCAAGGCCTTATAAAGTGTTTCTAACACTTCATGTGATCTTGATTCTATTCTATTAATGAAGCCAAAGATTGGACTTTCCTAGTTTCCTTTCCTGTTGATAAGGTTGCCTTGCTCTTCTATTTCCAATACATATGTTCTTTATAAGACCCCTGAAATGCTAGATTTTGGTGCAAGATATTCTTCAGGTCATTTTTCCTCCCCATCTATTTTCCTTCAGTAGCTGGGTCTTTTTTAGATGGCAGTTGGGAAGCAAAGATATTTCCCCTCTATTCTCTCAATTGTTTAGTGTGCATTTAAAATAGTGCAGAATTTATCTTTAAGCATGACCATTTTAACCGCATTTCGGCTGGAGAAAATATTACAAAATGAATTGATTGTAATTCTAAGTATGGAATTCTACTTCTGAAGTGCCCCAAAGTTAAATAACACAGTTTTATATCTTTTTGATGAAATGAAAGCATTCCACAGAGACATTGCTGCATAACCAGACAAATGATGCTGGATTTCTTCTGAAGAGTTATCAAACAACAAGAAGAGAATGCTATAGAAATAGCAAAAAGAATGGCCAATTTCTAATGTTTTGCCTCAGGCAAATCCAGTGTTCACGTCAGGTTTACTCTTGATGCACTTCTGAGAGGAATGTTAAAAGTTTGGGTGAGGGGAAATCTTTGATTGTATTATAAACCTTTAGGGCTGGATTCTGTTTGGGGAAATAGAATCCAGAAAGTATCATATTCAATAGAAAATAAATGAACAGGATTGTCTGATGCTTTGGAGCAGAATCTCTAATTTTTTAATCTTCCTTTTCTAAAAAAAATAAATGAATTTTAGGCAGTCTGAACTTGTGGAAAAGTATCCTTAATCTTTAATCTTCCTTTTATTGGGTAGTCTCTGTAGATTTTGTGCTATTAGCCAAAGAGGAAGAGGAAGAGGAAGAGGAAGAGGAAGAGGAAGAGGAAGAGGAAGAGGAAGAGGAAGAGGAAGAAGAAGAAGAAGAAGAAGAAGAAGAAGAAGAAGAAGAAGAAGAAGAAGAAGAAGAAGAAGAAGAAGAAGAAGAAGAAGAAGAAGAAGAAGAAGAAGAAGAAGGTCTTAAATTCTCTGAAACATTGAACCAGCAACAGAATAGTCAAGTTAGGAAACAATTCAGCATCACTAATTCAATTTATCAATTTCTGGAGACATGCTGACATCATGTGAAATAGGTTGAGTAACTGCGGAAGAAGAAAACAATGGAATTGTTCCAAGTAAATCATGTCATCCATAGTTAGAACCCCAAAATAGCTAAAAAAGACCAGGATGTGATTGCTTCTCTCTGTATTGTCTCTCTTCATTAAGGTAGGGATATTTTGGAAGAAGCTTCAGAAGCAATACCTAGCAAGTAGACTGAAATGTATGATATTGTAGCTATAGAAGTATTTCTCAAGGGCTTCCCAAACCTCTCTTGGGGATAGATAGATCAATAAATAGATAGAGCTGGAGATTTGATACACACACATACATGTGTGTGTGTTGGGTGATAGTATATAAGATATCGCCAGTTGTTTTTGATTCTTCAGTTTTTTCACTGGCTCTGAAGTCTACATTGTTACCTTGGAAAACAGGAGGTGTTTATTTCTCAAGATTTCTCATTTTCATAGTTGCCTGGATCAGAGGAAATTGGAGGGAAAGCTATCTTTTAGAATGAATCTGAAAAGACTTTTATGAAGTGTGTTAGACACAAAACTATTGAATCCTTCCTAAGCTTGCACATGGGCAGCTGCTTGGGAAACATTTTCAAGTTGTCTGCTCTATATTCACCTGACAGCTGCCAGTGCAAATGTCTTTAAAAACTGCTGGCTTTCATGTAATAAAACAATCAAGAAATAAGCAAATTAAACCTATTTTGCTCCAATAGACTTGTGCTAATAAGGAATATTAACTGCATAGTCTCACTGTCCTTTTGAATTTCAACGCACCTTTGGTTCTATGGTTTAAAAAAAAGTGAATTGTGTGTTTTGGCATAAGGGAGAGGCATACTGTGCTAAGTTATATATTTATTCACGTGTTATGGCCTTGATCACATTCCAAATAGTGATATTGTTCATATTTTAAAGGGCATTTTTTTTAAAAAAAAAAACCCACATAAATGTGATTTGTGCTGTAACTGCCTGCACATTTAGGTTGTGAATACTTAAGAGAATATTTATTCATTTATATATGTATGGACAACAAATCACACCCTGAAAGGCTACGGTTTACAGTAATATTGATATATATATAAAAGTGATATATCTCCCCCCACTCTCTTTCTCTCTCTCTCACACACACACACACACATCAGTTGAAGCATTCAAGTTATCAGGTGCTCCGTCTGTCTAATAATCTCTGAAAAATTACAATATAGATTAGTAGAGTTGGAGTCAGAGATCTTCTAGTCCAAACTCCATGCCCTTAAGCGCTCAAAGAGCCACAAAGGTCGTAACTGGAAGCCCCCCCCCCCATTCAGTCTGGAGCCGGCCAGAAATCCGGTTCTCCCACCATAGAGTCTCCTCCTGTGCAGTGCCCTTTTTCCTTTTACCAAGTGGTGACAGGGAGCCACAGCAGAGGGATGAAAGAACCACATGAACTCCAGAGCCACAGGTTACTTATATCATTTCAGACAAACTGTTGTCCAGACTCTTTTTGAAAGCCTCCATTGATAGAGCACCAGAGGTGGTATTCAGCAGGTTCTGACCAGTTCTGGAGAACCGGAAGCAGATATTTTGAGGAGTTTTGAGACAACCAACAAATACCAACTCTGACTGGATATTTTACAGTATCCTTCCCCTGCCACCAAGACACGCCCACTGAACCAGTAATATATATATATATATTTAATCCCATCACTGTGGAGCTACTCACTATTAGGAAATTTCTCCTTGAGTTCTAAGCTGCTTCCCTCTTTGGTTAGTTTCCATTCATTGTTTTTGCCTTGCCTTTTGGTGCTTTGGAAAATAGTTTGACTCCCTCATCTTTGCAGGAACCCCTCAAATAGCTTGCTAGCTTCTAAAGCAGCCTGAGATATCTTCTGGGAAGGGACTCCCACAAAATCTGAGCCACCTTAAAAACAGAAACAAAATTAAACCAAAACATTCACTCTGCTCAGTTTTCTTACTCCTAATGGTTATAAATCTAAAACGAAGTTCATTTGCTAAATGATGGATAGGCAACCTTTTCAAAGACCAGAGTAAAAGCAGACCAGCTCAAATCCAAAAGTATTTGCAACAATGCTGGCCTATGGAGGGAAAAAGACAGATCTTTAAGTGGTTTACATATTTGTTAACATTAATTCAAACAATACAAAAGAGTAACCAAATACTTCTTGAAGTGATGATAATCAGGCAAGACAGTATTAAAAGAGAAAATGGAGAAAAAGCAATTCCTAACTAATTCATCTCTTTCATGCATAAGATTATGGTTGAACATCCATCTGATAATGTAGATTTTAGGCTGCACCAGCTCAGTGAATTATTCAAAGAAAAAGTCATGATAGATCTGAAGAAAATCAGCATTCTATGACACAGAATGTACAAGAATATCAGGAACAGATATTTACCAAGGTGGTATGTGTCAATTCTCTTTTCTCTTTCTAATTATTCTGCTGCTAATAGAACTTTCAAACATGTAAATAGGGTTTTCTATTTTAGTTCATTTGATTCAATCAACCAAACAACCACCATTTCTTCCTTATATTCCACAATGATATTACAATTATGATAGACTTCAAATGAGCATGTTAAGTCATAACATAAATGCCACATTAGAAGATGAAAATTTGATTTGGGCCACACATATAATAAATTATTATAAAATAATTATATTATAAAATTATATATAATAAATAATAAATTATTTTTATTATTTATTATTATTTATTTATTATTTATTTATTATTTTTTAATTAATTTTCCAGCCAAATTTTGTGGGGTGGGGAGGCAGCGGCGGCGGAAGGGGCAGAAGTGGCAGCTGTGGGGCAGAAGCGGCAGCGGGGGCAGAAGTGGCAGCGGCAGCGGGGGCAGAAGCAGCAGCGGCAGCGGGGGCAGAAGTGGCATTGGTGGTAGTGGCAGAAGCTGCAGCGGCAGGGCAGAAGCGGCAACAGCGGCAGAAGCAGCACTGGCAGCAGGGGCAGAGGCGGCAGTGGCGGCGGGGCAGAAGTGGCAGTGGTGGCAGAAGCGGCGATGGGGGCAGAAACAGCAGTGGCAGCGGGGGCAGAAGCGGCAGCGGCAGTGGGGGCAGAAGCGGCAGCAGCAGGGCAGAAGCGACGGCAGGGGCAGAAGCGGCAGCGGCGGGACAGAAGCAGCGGTGGGGGCAGAAATGGCAGCAGCGGTGGGGCAGAAGCAGCAGCAACAGGGCAGAAGTGGTGGTGGGGGCAGAAGCGGCAGCGGCGGGGCAGAAGTGGTGGCAGCGGCGGGGGCAGAAGCAGCAGTGGTGGCAGAAGTGGCAGTGGCGGCAGAAGCAGCAGACACAGGGCAGAAGTGGCGGCGGCGGCAGGGGCAGAAGTGGCAGCGGCGGTAGAGGTAGAAGCGGCAGTGGTGGCGGGGGCAGAAGTGGTGGCAGCAGTGGGGGCAGAAGTGGCAGTGGTGGGGTAGAAGCAGCGGTGGGGGCAGAAACGGCAGTGGTGGGGAAGCAGTGGCAGTGGGGGCACAAGCAGCAGTGGCGGCGGGGGCAGAAGTGGCAGCAGCAGGGCAGAAGCGGTGATGGGGGCAGAAGCAGTGGGGGCAGAAGCAGAGGTGGGGGCAGAAATGGCAGTGGTGGGGAAGAAGCGGCGGTGGGGGCACAAGAAGCAGTGGCGGCGGGGAAGAAGCGGCGGTGGGGGCACAAGAAGCAGTGGCGGTGGGGGCACAAGGAGCAGTGGCGGCTGGGGCAGAAGCGGCAGCAGCAGGGCAGAAGTGGTGGTGGGGGCAGAAGCAGCAGCAGCAGGGGTAGAAGTGGCAGCGGCAGGGGCAGAAGCAGCAGCGGCGGGGGCAGAAGCGGCAGCGGGGGCAGAAGTGGCAGCAGCAGGGCAGAAGCAGCGGCAGGGGCAGAAGCAGCAGTGGTGGCAGAAGTGGCGGTGGGGGCAGAAACGGCAGTGGCAGCATGGGCAGAAGCGGTAGCGGCAGTGGGGGCAGAAGCGGCAGCGGCAGTGGGGGCAGAAGCAGCAGCGGCAGTTGGGGCAGAAGCAGCAGCAGCAGAGCAGAAGCGACGGCGGGGTCAGAAGTGGCAGCGGCAGGACAGAAGCAGCGGTGGGGCAGAAGCAGCAGCAACAGGGCAGAAGTGGTGGTGGGGGCAGAAGCGGCAGTGGCGGCAGAAGAGGCGGTGGGGGCAGAAACGGCAGTGGCAGCGGGGGCAGAGGCGGCAGTGGCGGCAGAAGCGGTGGTGGGGGCAGAAACGGCAGTGGCAGCGGGGGCAGAAATGGCAGCGGCAGTGGGGGCAGAAGCGGCAGCAGCAGTGGGGGCAGAAGCAGCAGCAGCAGAGCAGAAGTGACGGTGGGGTCTGAAGCAGCAGCGGCGGGGCAGAAGCAGCGGTGGGGGCAGAAATGGCAGTGGTGGTGGGGCAGAAGCAGCAGCAACAGGGCAGAAGCAGTGGTAGGGGCAGAAGCGGCAGCGGCGGCAGAAGCGGCAGTGGCAGCAGAAGCAGCAAACGCAGAAGACGCAGGGCAGAAGTGGTGGCGGCAGTGGGGGCAGAAGCGGCAGTGGCGGCAGTGGCAGAAGTGGCAGCGGTGGTCGAGGTAGAAGCGGCAGTGACGGCGGGGGCAAAAGTGGCGGCAGCAGTGGGGGCAGAAGCAGAGGCGGGGGCAGAAACGGCAGTGGTGGGGAAGAAGCAGCGGTGGGGGCACAAGCAGCAGTGGCGGCGGGGGAAGAAGCGGCGGTGGGGGCACAAGAAGCAGTGGCGGTGGGGGTAGAAGTGGCAGCGGCGGGGCAGAAGCGGCAGTGGTGGGGCAGAAGCGGCGGTGGGGGCAGAAGCGGCAGCAGTGGTGGAGGTAGAAGCGGCAGTGGTGGCAGGGGCAGAAGTGGCAAGAGCAGGGCAGAAGCTGTGGTGGGGGCAGAAGTGGCAGCGGCGGGGGCAGAAACGGCAGTGGTGGCGGGGGCAGAAGTGGTAGTGGGGGCAGAAGTGGCAGCGGCGGTGGAGGTAGAAGCGGCAGTGGTCGCGGGGACAGAAGCAGTGGCGGCGGTGGGGGCAGAAGCAGAGGCGGGGGCAGAAGTGGCAGCGGCAGGGTAGAAGCAGCGTTGGGGGCAGAAACAGCAGTGGTGGGGAAGAAGCTGCGGTGGGGGCACAAGCAGCCGTGACGGCAGGGGCAGAAGCGGCAGCAGCAGGGAAGAAGCGGTAGCAGCAGGGGCAGAAGTGGCAGCGGTGGTGGGGGCAAAAGTGGCAGTGGTGGGGCAGAAGCGCCAGCAGGGGCAGAAGCACCAATGGTGGCAGGGGCAAAAATGGCAGCGGCGGGGCAGAAGTGGTGGCGGGGGCAGAAGCAGCAGCGGCAGGGGCAGAAGCAGCAGTGGCGGCGGCAGTGGCAGCAACAAAAGGAGGTGGTGGGGTGGGACTTTTGGGCTGCGGCTTCCCACCATTTCTGTTGCTCGCCTTGCCCCGCCTCACCCCACCTCGTACCTGCCTCTCCTCCTCCTCCTCGCTGGATCTTTCATGAAAGTTGGGGTGGGCGTTGGGCCACATTACAAGGTGACCTGAGCCATATGCGGCCAATGGGTTGCGGGTTGGACCAGCCTGTCTTAGACTAATCATTACCCAATACTGAAGTCAAAGTTTATTCCCACATCTCCCCTGTTTTAGTTTTTTGATGATCGCAGATGCCTCGGTAGCTTTTCGCCATCTGCAACAACAGTTCTCCTTCCGTAGGCTTTACCCAACACATTCCTAAAAGTCCAGGGAGACATTGGATACAAAAGCATACACAAAGAGAAAGTATAAAAAGCAATATCACTCCAACAATAAGGTGACGAATCCATGAACCATCTGGCAACCAGGACCAAAGTGCAGACCACACGTCCAGTCCCTCGTCCTCCGATTGTAATGGATTCTCATTCATGGTTTGTTCCATATGCTGTATAGTAGCATAGTAGTCAAGGATTTTTCCTTGCTCTTCTTCAAGCAGCTTTAGTGTTTTAATGGTGTCTTTAAACATAGTAACTGTCCAATTGTTTAAATGATGTAAATCTCTATAGTTCATCATGACTCCTAAAGGAGGAATAACTCCCCGTGATATCTGTGTCCAGTAGTCCTGAGTCAAAACAGAGTTTACTTCCATTACGGAATGCGCATTGCGGATATGAGCAATCCCCAAAGATTTTAAAATGACATGAGATGGGATTACTTTCCCAAAGGTGCAGACCCCTTTCCATCATGCTGATATGCTATCATAGGCCATCTGTCCACACAGCAACCATAGATTTGCTCCCAGGAGATGACCAACCTTATTTGGTTCAGCATAGATTAATTGTGTAAAGGATTCCATTAACATAGCCAAATAAGTGGCCGGTGGTGCGTATTTCCCATTTGCACATTTGGGCAGCTGGTTTTCTCTCGTGGTAGGACAACATGTGGCAGGGATAAATGCACACCCATTTTCATTGATCAAAGATATGATATCAAATTTAGAAATATTATGTATAAAGTAAGTGAGATTTTTAGATGTCATGTCATCCAGATAAACCCAACTTCCATTGCTAATGACAATTGTTTTGTTGCAAAATGGATATGTTCCCAAGTAAGTCATATTCTCTACTGTCTCATTGTGGGTCCAGCAGATACCCGCCACCTCTTGGATTTGGCTTCCAAGGTGTAAGGTATTTATGTTACTTGTAGTCCAACTGCTAGACCACGTCCCTGAACAACCATAGCATTGTCCCTTATACCAGTCATCTTCGGCCAGAGGTACTGCAACCATTGGAAGCCCTGATGTTTTGTGAGTTGGCATGTGCATACATATCCAACAATCAGTTTTATTATGAAGATTTGCTAGCTTCTCCAATGGATCAATGTGTTTCTTTTCCATTCCCCCAAATCCACCCCCTTGCCCCTTTGACTGATGATAAGGATGCACACAGCGAGCAGGAACTCAAACAACTGTCCCCTCATCTTCAACAGCAGTGTATCCTCGGCCCCAAGTTATCAGTGGGACAGGTCCTCTCTACGTTGGATCTGGTAGTCTCCTATACCAAACTTTCGGTCTTGGCATACCTGCAGAAGGGGAGGAAGCAAAATGCCTACTGGCTGCCGGAGCAGCAGGAGATCCTGTCATGTTTAAAAAATTTAAAGTATATAAAGTAATATTAAGAATGTTTTGTATGTAAGGCAAACCATATCCATCCATTTCCCCCATTTTTGTTTTTATGTGAAAGAGCGCTTTTCCTGTGGAAGTGGCCATTGGTCAATCCAAACTGGCTGAGAGGTTAACAATTGTAATTTTTCCATTATCCAATAACAATGTTTGTGTGGAACTGTAACAGTAAATCTCTACCCCACAAGTTTATATGCAGGGGCAACACAAGAGGTTGAATCCATGCAGTCTCACCAGTTTCTCTATGCAATGCCTTCAACCAATGTCCACTACTTCTTGCAAACTGCATACCACCCACTCCACAAACAGCCGGAGAGTCCTCAAGTGCCCATTCATTTGGCCATTCCTTTTGGCGTATCACAGAGACATCTGCTCCGGAATCTATAAGGCCAGAAAATGATTTTTCTTGAATTTCAATTGTCATTTTTGGTTGGTCTATACTCAAATTTTTTGTCAGTGCTAGCAATTCTGCAGCAACTGGAGAACTGGCCATTTCAGTGGACCCAAAACCGCCAGTTCATGGGATCCCAATTAAAGGATTTATAGGAATGTATGGAAGTAATAATAATTGGGCAATAGAGTCACCGGCCATTAATGATGCAGGAGTATCAATGTACAATTGTACCTTAATAACCCCTTTATAATCTTGATCAATAACCCCTGGAATAATAAAAAACCCCTTTTCTGATGCAGAAGACATGGGAAGTACTAATCCCACTGTTTTTTCTGGCAGTGGCCCATGCAAATGAGTGTCCTCAATGTACACTTGATTAGGAAAGGTCACATTAATTGAGTTCAACATTTTTAAACCCAAACCTTCACTCCCAGTAATTGCAGATGATGCTTTTGTGACAGCCTTGGGAGCGGGGCTAGCTGCACGCCCCAAATTTAGTTTCCCGGATTTTGGTTCTGATCAGAGCGACATTGATTTGCCCTTTTTTGCATTTTGGACAGATCGACTTCGGGCGGACGTCCTTATTTTTGTTTTTGTTAAATGCCATTCCCCCCCCCCCCCCCAGGGGCACCAGGCTTTAAAATGTTCAGGCTTTCCACAATTAAAATAATTCCCTGTAAGTTTCATCCCTTTTTGCAATGCCATAGCCAAAGTCTCCATGTTGTAAGCCTGAGAACCCACCACTGAACATGCCTTTAACAGATCAGCCAGAGTAACCTCACCTCTAGCCACCAAAGGCTGTAAGATATGCTTGCAGTCAGCGTTTGCATTTTCAACTGCCAATTTCAGCAAAAATTCTTTTGCAGCTTCCTCATTAGAGATTTGCCTGGTAATAGCCAATTGTAGCCTTTCCATAAAATCATTATAAGACTCAGATGCTGTTTGAGAAAAAGACCATGCCGGGGTTCCCACATCCTGGATGCGGGACAATGCCCCAAGGACAGCTGCCATAACCACTGGAAATATGTGATCAGGCAAATTAGCAGCTTGATCAGCAGTGGATTAAAACAAGCCTGCCCCATAGATTTGGTCTGGCGTATACAGCCCCCCCCCCCCCCCGAATTCCTTCCCCTAGTGACAGCTTCCCTTTGGTATTCTGAATCAAAAACCACATACTGAGTAGAGCTCAATATCATTCTCATTAAATCTTTCCAGTCACTAGGAATCATGCGTGAGGTAGCCAAACTTGTCAGGAGCCCCTTTGTAAAAGGACTTTGAATACCATAATCTTTAACTGCTTTTTAAATTTCCCTAAGAACTGCTAAAGGAATCGGAACCCATTCATTCTGCAGATTGCCTTGAGCATCCACTTGCCTATTGACTGGAAACAAATTCATCTGGGGAATCTCATCAGGCTCTAATTTCCCCTCATTGAAAGCCTGATGCATCATGGCTTGAACTTTTCCCATTTTTGGTTGGATTTTCTCATCCACAGGCATAGGCGCTGTTGGAAATGATAAAGCACCCTCCAGTTTTGGGGTAGGAGGGTGCAATACAATTCCTTTATAAGGAGGAGGTTCTACTAAAGTTTTTAAAAGAGGTTGTTGCTGGGTCTCTAAAGCAGTCATAACAACTTTCCATTATATCAAAATTTCAGCTGTTGCCCGTGGCTCTTCATGAAGGATAGTTCCAATTCTCCTCCATGTATCTAACTTTAAAGAGCCTTTCTCTGGATACCAGGGACATTGCCGCCAGATCTCTTGCAGCAGCTCTCTCACATTACCTTTTGAACGAACTATTTGCTCCCCCCCAGAGGGTTTAAAGATAAAGAAGTTTGTCTTGACTAACTTCAGCAGCTCACTAACATGCTGTTCCTGTGGCTGAGAGAGTTTTCCCCCCATGTTCCCTGAAAAATCCTATTGTCCAGCAACAGTTAAGTACGTACTTTACCTATTCCAGGCAAGGAAACACGGAGGTCCGGACACATACCACCTGCAGTGGATCACGTTGGGGTCACCACTTGTGGTGGTCTCCCATGGAAAGAATGAGACACAAGCGTGTGTACTCGGGATAGGAGCCCAGAGTAAAATTCCAGTGCTCTCTTTTATTGAGATTTTTGTACATAGTAAGCATTCATATTGTGGATTACAATAATTAGATATAGTACACAGAATTATTTACAGTTGTCTGAGCTGCTTAATTGTTTCTGGTGATTGCTTTTAATTTCCTTGCTTTATCTCAGTGACCTTTAGGCAGACATGTATGTATAAGGTCTTAGACTAATCATTACCCAATACCCAAGTCAAAGTTTATTCCCACATCTCTCTCTCTCTCCCTCTCTTTTTTTTCCCTCCCTCTCCCTTTCTCTCACTTCATTTTTTAACTTTTCTGTAGCTGATCAATCCAACCCCATAAACTGATGACATTGGCATTTTAAAAGATATTTAACTGATATTAAAGAGCAAAGTTAGCTCTATTGTGAGTATAAGACATATTTGAAAGGCAATGTCTGAAATAATTGATGAAATTTGAGAAGATCAAATATTTATTTTGTTTTTTTAGGCCTTTGCAATAAGACAAAAATAAATGATATGTTGTAGCATTTGGAGTTCTTCGGTTCTATGTCTTAAGTGTAGTTAATCTACATAGAATGAAACAAATAGCAATTTGGTGCAAAAGTCTCACAGAAGATAAAATGTTGGAAATTCAAAGGAAAAAAAAGGCATTTGCTTTCTCCATGTGCTTTTTTTTTTTTTTTTTTATAAAGCTCACTATGTATTTGTTGACTGTATCAATAAAAATCCACCCCTCAGATCGATAACAGGTGTTCTGATTCAAATTGTCTTCCCGGAATTATTCCCAGTCATGGGTAGGTATTCCATTTACAATAATTGCCACAGTTGTGATTTTCAAACTCTCTTCCAGAAAACTGGAGGGAGTCCTCCAAACTTTAACAGGGTATCTCATTTAGGATGCTGGAAATGACAGTGATACTCTTGCCCTGGCTTTTGATTTTCCCTGGAAATTTTCCTTTATTTAATGTGGTAGATGTGAAATGACAGGAGCTTAAATGGCTGAGAGCTGAGAGTCCTGTCCCAGGAAAGAATGTTTTGTGTAAGTTGCTTGAAAGGAAGCAGAAATAGGACTTGAGTGGTCATATTGTATGGGGTGGAGCACATTAAATTCCCTCTATTTAAACAAATTTATGTGTATGGTAAAACCTATTCTTAAATCAGGCTCATTTTATTCCAATCTACTGCAACTATGGATGCTGTATTTCTCCTACAGAAATCAAGCAAATGTAAGATAGTAAAACAAAAACTGACACAGAAAACCATCCAGCTGGATTTCTTGCAGCCTAGATACAGTGAAGGGAACTTGGAATCTCAGTTCAACTGGTGCAATTATCTACTATAATTGTCTACTCTTTCACATGGAGTTGAGCATCCAAAATCTTCTGCAAGAGGCAGAAATCATATGGCTCAGGTGTCAAATGGGAAAACATTTCCAGGCATTACAGAGGCTGGCCAGCTTGTGTTTGTGATCAATACAACGGTCACTCAATAAGTTGAATACATAAGGAAACTGCTTCTGGATATTCTCTTAGGAGCTTCCCTGAACAAAGTTGCTGATCACAGGGGGGTTGAAAACTTGATAACTCCAAAAGAGACCTATGCACTTTTGCTTTTTTGTGGTAGGCTTCTCACTTTGTATGCTTGTCATCAGTCTGCCAATGATTCAGATTAAAGTACTTTTCATGCTTGAAGACTATGTCTGTCAGACTGATTTTCTATCAGAGAGAAACATGGTTATGATTTGAAGATACTTTAGAAAACTTGCAGGTGGTCTGTAATTTCTAGGTGATTGACACAAAGATGAATGTTTTACTTTGTGCCAAAAGTAAGGTTTTTCTGGGATTTTTTAATATCTCTTTGTCCCCCAAAGGATTATTAGAATTCCCCAAAAATGATGACTATAAGTAGAATATACATACTTACACATGGATCAAGGCTTAATTTTAGGGATCTAAGGAAGACAGGATCTCAGAAGACCATTGCATTTTGAAGACACACAGAATTAAATAGATTGACTAAAAACTAGTCCTGGGTTATTAATCAAAATAGTTTGCTTTTATTTGCCTTGATTTTTATCAGCTTTTTTATATCAGATTTTTATATTAGATATTTGGATATTTGTTTTAAGTAGTTTTAATAACTCTTTTTTTCTGAACAAGACAAAAGCCAAGGAAGGATGTTTTAGCTTGTTAGGGATGCTTCCTTTATTTATGTAAGCTGAGATCAAGCCTATCCATTATATAAATTTATATATCTTAAGTCAACCTAGGCAATTTGAAGACACCTGGACTTCAACTCCTAGAATTCTCCTGCCAGCTATGCCATCTGGGGAATTTTTGGAGTTACTTCAAGTTGCTACAGTTGAGAAACATTATTGTCAAAGTTCCAGCTAATGAACTGAACCAATGCAGCAACTCTGAGACTTTTTACTTTCTCAAAGAACTGTTTTATTGAGTATATCATTTTGGCATGAATGAAAACAAAACCAGCCCTGACTATTTCCCATGTTTTCAGTAGAATTGCAGAATAGATAATTCCTCATTGTCACAGGTCACATTATCCAATTAGGTGTTCAGGTGTCTCCTTGGTAACCTCTTCCAGTCTCTGGCCAGCACCTGTTGGGATGTCCTTGGTTCCCATGAGATAGTAAGTTGTTTTGTCTGCTTTTCAAGCTTCTCTCCTCCTGGGGACAGAAGCGGCGTAGGCAGGGCAGAAGTTGCAGCAGCAGTGGGGGCAGAAGCGGCAGAGGCGGGGCAGAAGTGGCGGCGGTGGTGGCGGCAGGGGCAGAAGCAGCAGCGGTGGTGGAGGCAGAAGCGGCAGTGGCAGTGGCAGAAGTGGCGGCAGCAGCAGCAGCGACAGAAGCAGCAGCGGCGGTGGCAGTGGTGGTGGCAGCAACAGAAGGAGGTGGCGGGGCGGGACTTTTGGGCTACTGCTTCCTGCCTTTTCTGTTGCTTGCCTCGCCCCGCTTCGCGCCTGCCTCTCCTCATGAAATTATTTCCGGCCAAATTTTGCGGGGAGAGGGGGAGAAAGCTCCTCCGCCTCGTGCCTACTTCTCCTCCTGCAAATGCGGTGGGGGCAGAAGCAGCGGCGGTGGCAGCAGCGGCAGAAGCAGCAGTGGCGGCGGCGACGGTAACAGAAGGAGGTGGCAGGGTGGGACTTTTGGGCTGCAGCTTCCCGCCTTTTCTGTTGCTCACCTCGCCCCGCCTCACCCCACCTCGCGCCTGCCTTTCCTCCTCCCCCTTGCTGGATCTTTCATGAAGGTTGGGGTGGGCGTTGGGCCGCATTACAAGGTGACCTGGGCCGCATGCGGCCCACGGGCCATGGGTTGGACAAGCCTGCCCTACACCATTTCTGACAAATGGCAGTCCAATCTCTCCTTGAAAGTCTCAAGGGATGGCGCTCCCACAACTTCTGAGGGCAACCTGTTCAACTGGCTGATTGTTTTGAAGTTGACAATTGTCTTAAGTGATATCATCAGATATCAATACAGGAATACTGGTTTGGTGACTTGTCCAGAGTTATTTGGCCACCATTGTTGGACACCAAAACAGGGCTGACCTCCATGCTTGATGGTTTGTTTTTGAAGCTTGGAAAGGTCCACCAAGAGGTATTTAAGACCTGAGGTCTCCAAAGTATTTCTTCTCTGTTTTTCTGGGGGAACAAGGAAAATTTCATTAAGTATGTAGCTTTTTCTATTGGCCAATTCTGAACTTTTGCTTGCAATATTTTCCATCATCATGAAGGAACTGTGGTGATGCAGTTGAAAGAGCCAAATTGCACAGTGGTTAAAATGCAGTATTATAGGCTGATTCAACTCATTGCTAAGAGTTCGATCCTGACTGGCTCAACGTTGACTCAGCCCTCCATCCTTCTGAGGTCAGTAAAATGAGGACCCAGACTGTTGGGGGCAAGATGCTGACTCTGTAAACTGCTTAGAGAGGTCCGTAAAACATTATTGAGTGGATTAGTGCTATTGCTATCAAAACATTTTGCAAATGAAAAGGAAATATGCATAATGAGGGAACATTATTTCAATTATCTCAAGTTATTTCTACAGATTGTTAGTGAATAGTGGAACTCAATGTTTTCTCTTTTTGATTTTTTTTTAATTAAAGAAGGGTTTTTTTGCAAACTAAAAGAATAGAAATTTAAAGAAAAAAAATGTAAAAAAAAGTAGTAAGTAAAAAGAAAAGAAATAAAAAAGACAAAGCAAAAAAAGAATTTTCTTTACAACAGTTAGAATGGATTGAATATGGGAGGAAAAGAGCCACACTATAGCTATAGAGAGAAAGGATAAAGTGTAAATGTATTTATAACTATTTTCCTCTTTTCCTCCCATATTCAATCCATTCTAACTGTCAAATGCATAAGTCACATAAGTATTTTTTTAAAAACAAAAACTTAATTTAAAGGTTTCCAGTCACTAACAAATGTAGTTGTCATCTTTTCCCTAATTAATCATATCCATTTTGCTAATTCTCTCATTTTCACCAGCAATTCTTCCATTGTGGATGGGAACTTAATATTTTCAAGCCCTTCATAAATATCTTTCACTGAGATTCTTGGTTTCTGTTTTGTATCACAGCAAATCTGGTAATACTTTTGTGAGAATGCACCTTAAAATGATGTACTGCACTGGATACTTATCTTCTTAAAGAAAAAGAAAAACTCCATGTTTCCTCCCAATGCATACAGCTGAAAAAAATATCTAGGAGAATCTTAGAAGAACAGTGTCTCTTAAACACACAATTCTAGTAGAACTTGCTTTATATTTACATAACGTTAGCCTAAAGGAATCATTTTCAAAATATGTTCCCTGTACATGTTCAGTTCCTCCTTTACGATTTGCAACATATTGTAGCACTACTTTGTGTAGCTAAATGCACACATCTTAGTTTCTGCATTTATGTATGTGTTTGCCTGTTTCTGTCAGTGGTGAGCAACATAAAAAAAAGTTTTTAAAGAGCAATCTTCAAATCTATAACGCCAAAGTAAAAAAAATCAATAGCTCCTTCTATAAAAGTCATGCAGGGAATCAGAATGCCAAAATACTGGGCTTGAACAGATAATATAAATTAGTGTTCTCCATAAAAGAAAAATCCTTTGGAATAGAATGTTACAAGAGCAGAATCAATATTCTTTTTCTGGATATGACAACTTTTGAGTTGATAAATCAAGTTCTATTTCCTGTTTCAATTGATGCAAAAGTTCAGATTCACAAATTTTTAATATTACAGGAAGAATGCATATTCTCATCCAGTAAGCTATTTCACTGTCTTTAATATGTGGAAACAGATGAGGTTAATACATAATAAGTTGTCTTATTTAAGTTAGCCTTTAATCCAAACACTTCATTCTAATTCCAGGATTGCAATGTGTGTCTGTTCAGAAACTGGTAGATTCTAGCCAGGAGTGGAATTCAAAATATTTTACTACCAGTTCTGTGGGTGGGTATGGAGTGTTCTAAAAATGGGCAATTTTAAGCATGAAAAGTTATCATCAGCACTGGTGAGTAAAACAGCTGAGGTGTGGAAATCCGTTTTGCCACGCCTATCAGCTGAACTACAAAAAAAGGAAATACAGGACAGGAATGGGCAGGGTGGGGGCAGGGCAATTGCTGACTGGTGCTACCAGATTGCTGGAACCAGTGTGAACCAGAGCTTCCTACCACTGATTCTAGCTTATCATCAATAAGGAATAGAATCTGGAGCATCTAGAAAGTCATAGACTTCTCATCCCTAAATTAATATTACAACCACAAGACTTTTTTCTTCTTCTTCTTCTTCTTCTTCTTCTTCTTCTTCTTCTTCTTCTTCTTCTTCTTCTTCTTCTTCTTCTTCTTCTTCTTCTTCCTCCTCCTCTCCTCCTCCTCCTCCTCCTCCTCCTCCTCCTCCTCCTCCTCCTCCTCCTCCTCCTCCTCCTCCTCCTCCTCCTCCTCCTTCTTCTTTCAATCTTATATTATTTTCTACTGATGAGAACTGAAGCTTCAGGCATCTCTTGCCATAAGATGACCTTCTCCTGAGTTAAGTGTTTGTTTGTTTTTTTCTGGTGACACTGGTCTTTCAGGGCAACCTGGTCTAACCCAATTATGGGACGGAGCATACTGCTTCCTCTTTTGCCTTTCAGCCCCGATCCAGGCAGTCACTTCTGTGACAAAGTATATTTGAGTTGAATTCTCCTGAGTTATTAGAAAAATCAAGTGGACCAATAAGGCAGGAATTCACAAAAAAGGATTGCTTTAAATTCCATTGGCTCATCCTTTGAAAGAAGGAGGTTCCTCGTGTCTCAGGGGATTTTTTTTTTTTTTTTAATAATAAGTGTCTTAATGTTAGGTCTTCTAGGGACTACAGAAGAAATGTTGGGCATTTGCAACAGGCATCATTTCAGATTAAATATTTCATGGCTCAATGTAGAATATATCTGGGAATGTGGTTTCTATTTATACTTTGACTGCTGACCAATCATCACACATCAGGTGGAGGAATCAGCACTTCATTATCTGATATGTCTTTGAATATTAGTTTTGGTCCACTGGCGGCCTGCAGAGCTGGCAGCAGAGTCAGATGGGTGGGGGACACGAGCCACTTCTGGAGTCTGGGGAGGCTCAGAAGAGGGATCTGTGTCTGACACATAAATGGGGTCAGGGCCATCTGAGAGTTAGGTGCTGACTCCAGAGCCTCCAGAATCTGATATCAGTGAGGCAGAAGAACAGGGGGAGTCTGTTCCCAGCACGTGCTTGCGCAGAGCTGCCAGAAGGCAAGAACATTTAAGACAAAAGAGGTGACTCAGGAGTAAGGCTTGGAGATGATTAGGCCCCTCCCATAAGACATAAAGGAGGAGCAAAGGGACATGAACCTTTGCAGGAAGCAACTTTGTTCATTCTGGTCAGTTTAAAATCTGAAGCTCCATGTTGACTTTGTGCTCCATTTGCTAATTGGCAATTTAGTCATTGGCAACATTTCAAGGGAGATAAAAGTGGGTGCTTATCAGCCTTATCCCGAAAGACTGTGGCAGAATTCTGTTGGACTATTCTGTTGGACTATGTTTGGGACTCATTACCGGTTGTGAATACATATAATTCACAGCCATTGAAATTAAAAAAAACAAAAGGGTTTTGGGAACAGCATGTGATTGCTACTGTCTCAGGAAGTCTTGGTCAGAACAATTACTAGCTTGGGTTGGTAGTTATGTTGTTGGTTTGAGCTCCTAGCATGGCGACTTTAAATGCTGCCTTCAGGGTCATAGTTGATATTGCTCTTTCATTCTAAGTGGTTGGTAGATTGGGTCAATGTGTCTGTTTATTGGTGGAAAAGCAGGCTTCCAGGAATTCCCTTTCTCTCCATGTCTTTGCCTGGGTTACAACTGTGGCCCCAGTTAAATTGAAAATGTGTCCTTTGGAGTCGTGGTGGATGGACATGAGGGATAGAGGGCCATGTCTCTTGATGGCTAGGAAGCAGAGGTGGTATTCAACAGGTTCTGACCAGTTCTGGAGAACCGGTAGTGGAAATTTTGAGCAGTTCAGTGAACCGGCAAATACAAGCTTTGACTGGCCCCGCCCCCACATCTATTCTCTGTTTCCCGAGTCCCAGCTGATCACCTGGGTCTTCTTTGGTTGCCCTGCACAGGAGAACAGAGCTGGAAATCAGGTTAGTGGCATGGGGAGGGAATGGGAATTTTGCAGTAACCTTCCCCTGCCATGCCCACCAAGCCATGCCCACAGAACTGGCAGTAAAAAAAATTGAATCCCACCACTGCCAGGAAGTGTTCATGCAGCCTGGTTGATAGTTTTCTTCCTGTTTGGCCAACATAGTTCTCCCATTTGCTGCATTAGATCCAATATATGACTCCTGATCTTTGTAATAAATTCATTCTATTCTAGTCTAGTCTAGTCTAGTCCAGTCAAACATAGTCTAGTCTAATCTAGTCTATTTCTCAATTTTTGTTACAATTCTAACCTATAAGTGATAAGAAAGAGAGGATGAGTTAGAGACCCAATTGAATTTCATTATCAGAATGGAAAATATTAGAATAAATTATTATTATTTCTATATATTATTTTTTTCTTTGATGTCTTCGAAGAGCTCTTCTCTTGAATAGCTTGATTTTGTACCCTAATACCCTCTGGATATTCTGTCTTTGCACCTCCGTTCTTTATCTAATCAGCAATCTCCAATCCCCCTACATTTTTTCTCCTTTAGTAATGTACATTTTGGATGCAGTGTCTCATTTGTTCCCACAGTAAGCAGTAAATAAAGGCACACAGTTGTGTTCCTGCAGGGGGTTGCCTCTTTCTGAATAGCCAGATGGCATTATTTTACATATAAGTGTAGATGGCATTTTTTATTATTTAAAGTTGGTCCGATGCGGATCTTACATTGTCCACAGAGTCATTTTTATTTGTCTTTATGACTGTTTGCAAGATGCAGACATTAAACACATTGCTAAAGCTATCAGGGGGTAGGAGTTTACTTTTCTTGAGATAAAAAGATGTTCTCTTTCTCAGTCTCTTACTCGTGGAAATAAATATCTCATGGGCTTCCTTGGGAAAAGATCTCTATTCCATTTCTAAAGTGTGCCCCAAGAAATGTATTTTTTCCTATCCTTTATCAAGTAAGTGAGGCTGAAACAGAGAGCTAAAGAATGATATAGTTCAAAATATTACCTATAATATCTATTTAACTGCCCAAAAATTGGGGGCATGTTGTAAATGTGCCATCTCAGAACCAACATTGCTGCATACAACATCTCTATATTTTTAGTGCGAGGTGGTATCTGTTAATATCTTTGGTTGGCTATACTCATAGTTGGTCTACAAACAGATATCTTGATAAAAGAGGATTCTTGGTCAAGATTAGGATTATAAATGCACAAAAGGATTAGATTTACTTTAAGAGAATCCAATATCTAATTTGGATAGAGAACCTGCTATCTGAAGGGGAAAGATATTTATATGACTAATGCTCTTATTGCTACCAACAATCATATAGGAGATAATTGGTAACCCAATATGTAGACTGTGAAGTGGCAGGTATGAAAGGAGATTCACTTCAACTGGCATGGACAGGACAGGCAAAAAGGGACTGAGATGATCCCAAGATTGCTTATGTTACATTAGAAATAGTTTTTAGACTTACATACCATTTCAAAGTGCTTTACACTCTCTCTTGGTGGTTTACAAAGTCAGCATATTGCCCCCAACAATCTTGGTCCTCATTTTACCAACCTCAGAAGGATGGAAGGCTGAGTCAATCTTGAGCCAATCAGGATCGAACACAGCAGTGAGCTGAATCAGCCTGCAATGCTACATCCTAACCACTGTGCGATTTGGCTCTCTTAATTGCATCACCACAGTTCCTTCATGGTGGTGGAAGATATTTAAGGCAAAAGTCTTAAAGTTCAGAATTGGCCAATAGAAAAAGCTACATACTTAATGAAATTTTCCTTGTTCTCCCAGAGAAACAGAGAAGAAATACTTTGGAGACCTCAGGTCTTAGATGCCTCTTGGTAGACATTCCCAAGCTTCAAAACAAACCATCAAGAATGGCAGTCAGCCTCATTTTGGTGGCCCACAAGGGTGGCCAAATAACCCTGGACAAGTCCACAACTCACCAAGCCAGTCTTCCTGTGCTGATATTTCAGTCATCGTATCTGATATCACTAAAGACAGTTGTCAACTTTGAAACAGATCAGGCCTGTCTCAGCCCTCTTTTCGTTTCTCAGGTTGCCACAAAGTATGGGAGAGGGGAGAAGCCACATATTTAATGAAACTTTCCTTATTCCCCCAGAGAAATAGAGAAGAAATACTCAGGAGGGATGGAAGGCTGAGTCAACCTTGAGCCAGTCAGAATCGAACCCCTGGCAGTGAGCAGAATTAGCCTGCAATACTGCATTCTAACCACTGTGGCACCACAGCACTTATGTTAGTCTCAGAAGGAAATGACTCTGGTTAGGAGATAGAAAGCCCATGTCTACTGCCATCTCATCCAGGGCCAACATTCAAAACAACTATGTTAGTTTCCTTAACGATATTCTGAATGAAACACTTTGGTAGTCCATTCCTTTGAAGACTTTGGGGCTTTAGAATCTTTCAAAACACCCAGGGATGCATCTACATTCTCATCTCAGTTTAGCTTGGCATGTCAGTAGAGTGATATTTAATTTAACACACTGTTCCCCTTGATACACTTCTATAATGTTTAGAATTTCTATCCCACAGGCATTTCAAAAAATATTCCAGCATGATAAACACTCACATATGGTGTTTTCTGGCAATTAGTCATGAGAAGGATTTTTTTTTTTTTTTACTATAAAATAATGCAATTTTCTTGCTACTGAGCAAATCTAATCAATATTTTCCCTTTTCCATTGTTGGTTCTTTAGGGATATATTACTTAAGTACTTATTGAACAAAAAGAATAAAAATGAGGATTTTTCTATCTTGCTACTACTTTTTATTACTATTAATAGCAAAATTTGTATACTTTCTATTCTTAAGAGGCCAAAAATTATGAACGTAAGACCATAACATTGATTGTCTATGGAGATTCTCAGTCATCCAAGTCATGTTCTAAAGATGCTTTTTCAAAAGCCAACTTTTGTTTTTCTTGAAGAAGTTTTGCTTCTCATCCAAGAAACTTCTTCAGTTCTGATTGAACGGTGGAAGATGGAAGGATTTATATATTCCTTGCAGTTATCTGGTCGTTAGCACTCTATAACACTGATTGTTCAGTGAAAGCTGAAATAACTGTTTTAGAATGTGGAAAGGAAATACAGACAATAAAATCCAAGAATGAAGATGGAGCAATTTAATTGTGATGTTTTCTAAAATGTAACAGGGAAAGGAACGTAGAAGGAGTACATATAAAGGGTTCACCTCTTTAGAAAAGCAAGGGAAGCTTAAGAAAACAAGATGAATAAAAGGGGCTCATCTTGTTAAGTGTTCTGAGTCCTCAAATCTAAGCTTTATTTCAAAATTTACAACTCAGTAAAGAACGGAAAGCAAACTAAATGGTTGTGTGACAAAAATGTCAAAATGTTCCATTTCAAATGATATACAATAGTTTTATTGGACAGCACAGAAGAAAATGTAATTTTTGGAATATTTCTTTAGAATGGTAAGTATAATCCATCTTCCTTATATTAAGCTTTCAGACTGGAGAGAACACAGATGTTACTTTATGTCATGAGAAAAGTCTATTTTTTACCATATGTGTCTTGTGTGATGCTTTCACTTATATTGACCACCAATAGGTAGTTTGTAGTTTTTGGGACTCATCAGACATATGGTTTTCTGATGCTCATAGCTGGTCCAAGAGATGTCATTTGAAATCTTCAAGGAAGGACCAAAGTAGGCATAAAGTACCACTTTAAAATGCAAACTGTATCAATGGAATGGTAGTAATAGAGAGAACAGGTTTAATTGAGAAAGAGAAAGAGAAAGTTTAAATAACTTATTCCACCCAATCTTTGAAAGTAATATCTTTTTTTTGTAAAGAAGCATTGATTAAATAAAATGTTTTCCAATCTCCTTGCAATCCCACCAGGATGAAGACTATAAGTCTTGGTGTGAAATGTTCTTGAAGCACAAGCAATGGTTTAGAGCAACGAACAAACTTTCTTTTTTTAGACAGGTGTCATAGTCAACACTCTGAATATTATTGAGCTAGGTCAAGCCAGAATGAAAAGTGTGGGAGGCAAGAAGTGAGAAGCATTCCAGGAAATGCCACTCTTATTTTTCCTTTGCTGGCTTCAACATATTTGACAAACTCAATGAAGTTGTTGTTCAAAAATAATTCACTTGCAATCACCGCTTTGCATGGATTGTACTGATGCCTCCATATTATTGTAGAACATTTTGAATTTGCTTTCAGCAGTGCTAGCAATTCAAACCAATCTGGATTGGAAAACAAGAAGAATCAGACCAACCATATTGTAAAAATGTAACCAAGTGATAAAGAAAAAAGGCACCAAGATATTTTCTGCCAATTGCCTTTTGTAGGAGAAGAGCAAGCAGAGCTGGGGAGGGGGGCAGAATTAAGTACATCATTAGCTTAGGATCATTACGTTACCACAAATGGTTCAACTTCAACCCTTTATCTGGCACCAATTTATTACTGTATTTTGGTTGACTAAATTCTTGTGTTTTCAGCAATACATCTTTTGAACTGCATGATCCTAATGTATGTTCCTGACTGTTTGCCTGACACTTTTGTTTCTATGGTATACTCTGAGCTGCCTATTCCCCTGGTTGAAAGGCATAAAGTGTACTTTAAGCCACAAGAAGAAACACTTAACTATAGAAAATGTCATCATGGATCATAGGTCTGGAGCCAGCACAGTTCTAAATTGCATAAATGAAAAAGCCAGCACAGTCCTAGACTGCACAAACAGAGGGATAGAATCAAAATTATGTGAAGTGTTAATATCACTTTATAATGCCTTGGTAAGGCCACACTTGGAATACTCCAGTTTTTGTCACCACGATGTAAAAAAGACATTGAGACTCTGGAAAGAGTGCAGAGAAGAACAATAAAGATGATTAGGGGACTGGAGACTAAAACATATAAAGAATGGTTGCTGGAACTGGGTATGTCTGATGAAGAGGACTAGGGGTGACAGGATAGCAGTATCCAAATATCTCAGGGGCTGCCACAAAGAAGAGTGTGAGTCAAGCTATTCTCCAAAGCACCTGAAGGCAGGACAAGAAGCAATGGGTGGAAACTAATCAAAAAGAGAAGCAACTTAGAACTAAGGACAAATTTCCTGACAGTGAAACAATTAATCAGTGGAAAAACTTTCTCTCCAGAGGTTGTGAATCCTCCATCAGTGAAAGTTTTTAAAAAGAGGTTGGACAGCCATTTGTCTGAAATGGTGTAGGGTTTCATGCCTAAGCAGGGAGTTGGACTAGAAGACCTCCAAGGTCCCTTCCAACTCTGTTATTCTATTCTATTCTATTCTATTCTGTTCTGTTCTATTCTATTCTATGTACATCTTTACATTTCTTTCAAATGTGTCACTCTGTGACACATAAGATATGTGACGGGTAATGTTAAGACAACTCATTGTCATTTTCTTGCCCAAGTACCTACACTTAAAAAAAAAAAAAAAAAAAAAAAGGATTAACCCCTGCATTCTCCCTTTGGCCCACCTCATGACAAACATCCAAGACAGATCCCTAAGAAACATATCCTTGCTTCCTGACTCTTTAAAAGCTCTTTATTTTTAAATCTCTCCTTTTCAAATGCAATAACCTCTTTTTTTTTTTAATTTTAGACTTCAGGAGCTGCAGGAAAACATGTCAGCAATATTAAAATCCGTCCTTTATTGCTTCAGGGTCTGTCTTTATTCATTCAAAATTCATCAAGGTTTGCAGGCTTCGCTGTAATGAAGTGTACTGTGGGCTCCTCATGGTTGAAAAACCATCTTCAAATGTTTTCCTCCCTCACCCTCTACTGGTGAGAGTAATGATGATGTTTTAACTCATGATAAAATAGGTATTTTAAACTTTGATAACACTGTTGCTGAAGCAAACTGGGATACAAAGTAAATAAAGTGTCAAAATCAAGGCCCGGGGACCAGATCTGGCCCACGAGGTACTTAGATCTGGCCCACGAGGTACTTAGATCTGCCCCGTGAGGTACTTAGATCTGGCCCACGAGGTACTTAGATCTGGCCCATGAGGTACTTAGATCTGGCCCACGAGGTACTTAGATCTGGCCCATGAGGTACTTAGATCTGGCCCATGGGGCCACCCCGGAAACAGTGAGGGACTGGACTGTGATGCCTCTGCCAGTGAAAACAGAGCTTGGGAGGGCTGCACGGGGCCCTTGTGTTTTCATTGGCAGAGGGTTGTAGGAGGCCGTTGCAGCTGGAACCGGAACTTGGGAGCCTGTTTTGCTGGCAGAGTGCTCAGGCCACCACAGGTACTGCCCCTGACATGAGTGACATCGAACTGGCCACACCTACTCTGGCCTCACCAACCCTGACTCCCCAAGGTCAAACACAAGTTTGATGTGGCCTTCAATGAAATTGAGTTTGGCACCCCTGTCCTAGAGTAGTTTATGCTGGAATGATTAGTGAAAAGGGTCAGAGTAACTGTTTAATATTGGGGAAATGAGGAAATTGCATAGATTCTCAGTTTTGCTTCTGAATTATGCATCTGGAACCTTATGCTTCTGGAACTCAAACCTTTCCTAGTGGATGGTCAACTTTCTTTCAACCTTACTTTTTTTGAGGGGACAAAGTACTAGACATGAAGACACACCATCCATGAAAATCTAGGCTTCAACCTTCCAAAGCTTCCAAATATTGTTATTGAAATACATTTTATCAGTAGAAGAGGGATGATGTCATGGTGACTAGTGTTGGAAGTAAAATCCAGTCTGGTTCTGGGACTGGATTTCAAGGAGAAAGGGAAAAAAACACAGGAGCCAATGAATTTGAGGTAGGCTGCAGGAAAGAAGGGCTCCATTTATTTAGGAATCAGAAGCAAAGTGATTTGGCATCAGTTCTGGGACAGCTGACAGCCTGACATGAGGAGTACAGTGTTTTTTACACCTGTTTTGACCTTTGAGATTAAGATGTCCTAATGGGGTTATTTGATTAGATTAGATTCTGTATTCTAATTTGTCCCTATTTGGTTCCCTAGGTGGTGGTCTGGATCAAGGATAGCTTTGCAGAAAGATGGGGAATGTAAATTCTGTGTGGCTTTTTGTTGACTGACGTAATCCTTAATCCTGTCAATTCAGCCTGCCTCAGTCTTCTATTTCGAGTTACTTGAGGCCATTCTGGCTGGGAGGCAAGGATTGCTTTACCTTCTGTGAATGGTTTTTCTTTGTCTTCTCTGGGTGGGGGGTTGGAAATAAAGAGTGATTCTTCCTACACTAGAATTCAGTCTTATAAAATTTGTAGATGGTGGGAGAGAAGAGAAGGAAGGAAGGAAGGAAGGAAGGAAGGAAGGAAGGAAGGAAGGAAGGAAGGAAGGAAGGAGAGAGAGAGAAGGAAGAAAAGAAAGAATGAATAAATGAGAGAGAAAGAGAGTGAAGGAAGGAGGGAGGGAGGGAGGGAGGGAAGGAAGGAAGGAAGGAAGGAAGGAAGGAAGGAGTTTCAGTGATCCAGGTTTTTATATGGGTGGTATGCATGCTTTTACATGTTGTATGAAGTTATGGCAATATTTTCAATAAAGGATGATTTTATGTCATTGTAATCATCCATACATAGTCTGAATCGGTAAGCAACAGGTCCATAAATTGCAAATCATATCAGGATTTCAATTCACCAAATGACTAGCTCAATAGATTTATCTTTTGAGTGTGAAGGATAAGTCTCTTAGCACTAAAATAGATATGGAGAATCCATTCCATTGTCCTGTCATCAGTTTCCATGTAACAAGTATGCAATTCAAAAGAATATGGACATCCCAAGCTATTCAACCCTTCTCTTAAAGCTGTTATTCATTTGTATTGGTTTAAATAGCTGCTGACTCATACACAATTCTTTATAGAGTAAATATATAAATAATTTTAAAACATGGCAAAAAAGAAGCAGCAGCATTCTCATTGAATTTCCACCAACATTATTATTTTATTATTTTTGTCATTCATTTTCTAGGAAAGCATAAAGAGTTTTAATGTCCAACATATCATGTTTTTGTTGTTGTTGAATAAGTTAGAATCTAAGAGCTATGAAAATGTTTGAAATGGAGTTTTAAACAGTTGTCTACTGCTTAGATATAATAGGGATCTTCAATTTGTTATACCATTCAGTTTTTAACAACAAACCGATTTATTAATAATGGGTATTGTCCTTTTATTTTGTGTCACATAATATTTAGTGATCATGTAATACATTAGGTGTCTCTGGAGTGACAAGTAATTAGTTCAGTTTGTGATGTCAAAAATGTTATAATTACTTTATAATAAATAGTATGTATGAATTAATGAATATCTGCATGGATCCGTGCATATATGCATACATGCACAAATCAATCAATCAATCAATTAATTGATATCTTGGATGGAACTCAACATCATGTTGTACCATTGTAAATTAGAGATGCCAAGAACATTTAGGCATGTGTTTCAATATGGATAAATAGGGATATTTAAAATATTACCTTTGAGGCACAACAAACTTTACTTTAAATCAACTATTAGTGACAATATTAAGATTTTATTAATACCTATGCTAAAAGATAAATATTTGTCCATATGCCACTCACTAAAACATTTTCCTCTGTCAGCTCAGTCATTTATATTATGGTTATTAATTAGTGATTAACATAACTGTAAGAAAAAATATAACAGAAATAATAGAATCCTGAAAAAATCAAGAATCAAGAAAAATACAAATATACTATTTATTATACAGTAATTATAACATTAGTTGACATCTCAAAATGAACTAATAGCTCTTCACTCCAGAGGCATCTAATTTAATACCTGATGTATGAGTTCATTCATTCACTTAATGTCTATGGAGATTCTCAGTCATCCAAATCATGGTTGTCCCAAAGATGCTTCTTCAAGAGCCAACTGGACTTTCTGTTTTTTCTTTGAAGACATTTCACTTCTCATCCAGGAAGCTTCTTCAGCTCTGAAGAAGCTTCTTGGAGCTGAAGAAGCTTATTGGATAAGAAGCAAAACATCTTCAAAGAAAAACCAGAAAGTTCAGTTGCCTCTTGAAAAAAACATCCTTGGGACATTCATTCACTTATTTATTTACCATATTTTTCAGTCTATAAGACACACTCCCCCGCGCAAAAAAAGTGGGTGGAAATGTATGTGCATCTTATAGAGTGAATGTTACAGAACCCCAGCCCACCCATCAGCCCCCCAGCCCCCCACCCTTCAGCCTCTGCCTTCCAGCAATTTGCCTCCTTGCTGCAAACAGCAAACAGCCTGGTCAGTTTCAGCACAGCCTGATTTAGCATGAGTAGCTGATGGGTGGTGGGATACCACCGATCAGCTGTTCCAGGCTGTGGGGATTGTCACTGCCTATCGCCACCTCCGTGTGCCCCATTTTTGACCTCTGCACCTCATTTTCAGCCTCTGCACGTCCCACTTTCGGCCTCCACATGCCCCATTTTTGGCCTCCAAGCAACCCATTTTTGGCCTGTTCCAGGCAGCAAGGATTGCCACCACTGCCGCTTATCACCACTGAACAAGAGGCCAATCCAACTGCCAATCAGCTGCTCATGCTAAATCAGGCTTTGCTGAAGCTGAAACAGGCTGTTTGCTGTTTGCTGCAAGGAGGCAAATTGCTGGGAGGCAGGGGCAGATATTTTCCCTCCTCTAAAGCTAATGTATATCTTATATTCTAGACCATATTATAGTCCAAAAAATATGGTATTTACCTGGTGGTGACCTGACATAAACCCTGTGTCTTAGAAGATTTTTTTTAATAAGTGGTGGTACCAACTATTTAGAAGTCTCTTCCAAGAAGAGATCAGGTAGTACATGTGATTATGTATGTTTGTTTATTAACTAAATCACAATTAGCAGCAATTTCTAACAGCCTTACAGCTATGCAGAACTGAGAAGAGGCATCTAATGCCAATTTTCCTTTTCCAATCCTTATAAGAATTTCTTTGAAGTGGCTACAATTTCCAAAGCTTCTGTTTATACAGTTTGACCTTGCATTCAGGTGCTCCTTTGGTGTTTTTCATCAGCAAGTGAAAATGTCTTTTTTTCCTCCCATTAATCTCTCTTGAGTTAATACTAAGAGCTTGGATGTACGCATTGGCACATCCACAATCCTCATTTACAAATTACCAATGAGCAATTTAATACAGACAAGAGACAGAATTTCATCTTTCAAGAATGTCCTTTTCAATACTGTTTCCTCATGAAGTGCACATTTGTCTCCAAACACACATTTCTGAATATGTCTTATCCTAAACATTTTATGTGCTTTCTGTTTTTTTAATTGCTGTGGGTTTTGTTCTGACATAACCATCCTGTCCTTTGGAGGAGAATAAAATCTGTGAAATGGTCTTATATATATTAGTTCTCAAAGTACAAACCATTTAGTTTACTTTGAAAAGCAGATTTAACACTTTTCCTGAGAGTGAGCAACAGAACATGAGCTAAAAAACAGATGTTTTCCTCCAATTCATTATTAATTTTATTTGTACATGTTTTCCAGTTGGGCGATTTTGTCACTGTTGTCTTTTTTGATGTCATTGAAAAGATTATTTCCATTACTGCTTAACTCCCAAAGAAGTACAAAGCAAAATTAATTGACCCAATCTCTAGTTCATCCATTAATTGCTTATTTGTTTCCCAAAGGTTTCTCAATGATGCTGGAAAATGCAAGAGGAAAACAGGTTAGGGTGGCATCTTTGTATTCATGTAACATCTTCAGATCGTATCTATGAAGATTCTCAATCAGTCAGAACATGATTGTCTTAAAGGTGTTTGGTTGTTGTTTTTTGTTTTTTTTGTTTTTTTAAAGGCAACTGGGTTTTGTTTTTCTTTGAGGAAAACTTTTCACTTGTCATCCAAGAAACTTGTTCAGTTCTGAATGAAGAAGCTTCTTGGATGACAAGTGAAACATCTTCCTCAAGGAAAAACAAATAGAATAGAATAACAGAGTTAGACCTTGGAGGTCTTATAGTCCAACGCCCTGCCTAGGCAGGAAACCCTATACCACTTTAGACAAATGGTTATCCAATTTCTTCTTGAAAACTTCCAGTGTTGGAGCATTCACAACCTCTGGAGGCAAGTTGTTCCACTGATTGTTCTAACTGTCAGGAAAATTCTCCTTAGTTCTAAGTTGCTTCTCTCCTTGATTAGTTTCCACCCATTGCTTCTTGTCTTGCCCTCAGGTGCTTTTGAGAATAGCTTGGCTCCCTCTTCCTTGTGGCAGCACGTGCAATATTGGTACACTGCTATCATGTATCCCCTAGTCCTTCTTTTCATTAAACTAGACATACCCAATTCCTGCAACTGTTCTTCATATTGTTTAGCCTCCAATCCCCTAATCATCTTTGTTGCTCTTCTCTGCACTCTGCACAAGTCCAGTTGTCTTTTGAAAAAGCACCTTTAAGACATCTTCAGATTTCAGCACTGAAGATGTCCCCTTGTTGGCGAATGAAACATCTGCAAGAAAACAGCCAAAATCAGAGAGCACCAAGGCCACCACAATAATAGATTCTTCTGGTTCTTTTTCTTTCTTTCTTTTTTTTAAATGTTCAAATGCTCTTCTTGATTTCTTTAGTTATCAAAATCAGAATTTTCTTCTGGGCTTGTAGCATTAATCCATGACAAAACAAATATCCAAGGATCTGGTGAACTTTTAAAGGCCAATACATTTATTATTGTTTACATTTTAGTTGATTAAATTTAGAAATTCATTCTTTGTGTATTTGTCTGAAAATATATATATATATATATTTTACTGTCTGATACATTACAGTGTATTTCACCTTTTCCAAATGCCAGAGGCTATTTAAGTTTTAAATCAAATCAGGAAAATCTATTTACAAGCCTCTTATTTTAAAAAGCAAGTTGTTGGTTTTGGTGAAGAAATCCCTCTGCTTATCTAATATTAATTTTCCATACAATATCACTTTTGCCTTCTTTGTAGTTCCCTGTCATACCAATCTCCACCTACTTGATTTTATTCTTGGTCTTCAAGTCTTTTTCTTTAGTTTTTCAACACCAAATTAGGCTGAATAGGGAGAACTGACATGCAAGCAATTTTCAATTTATTTCTATAGTTCCTGTTTGAACTCTGGCAAATTGGTTAGAATGGGGCCCATTAAGATGGCCATCGAAGTGTTTTAACCATGCACCCACCATTCTGGGATATATTCCCAGGGCAAACTCTAAGTTTGAAAAAAAATGTGAGAAAGGGAAGGAAGAAAAGAGGGAAAGAGGGAGAAGGAGCCAGAGGCACAGATGGAAACAAACGAAAGAAGAAAGAAAAAGTGAGAGGTGGGATTAAACGGATGAAGAAGGGAAGGGGAAGGAGAAGGGAAAGGAGTAAATCTTAAATTATCATAAATTATTATGATGAACCATGTGATTTAGCAGAAATTTTTATAATGTGCCATGTAATTTAGCATAAAGTATGATAACAAATCAAGTAAGGCAGCATAAATTGCCATAAATTATGATAATGCCAAGCTAAATTAACAAAGGTATTATAAATGGTGGATTTCCAGGTAATTTATAGAATTAGAAATATAACATTGAGAAATATGACATTGAGCTTTTTCTAAAGCCTCTGTTTAGTTTAATTTAATTTTTAATTAGCTTCTTTGCTTAGAGTCTTTTTATTTTATTTTATTTTATTTTATTATTTTAATCTTAATCTTAATTTTATTATTTTATTCTATGTTCAAATCTTTTGTTCATCTGCTACTGAAGACCTGTATTTTTACTATTTTTATTGGAGGCTGATTTTTATTTTATTTTATTTGCTTCTATGTTTGCTTCTCGGACTTCATTCAAGCCTACTAAACAGCTCATCTCCCATCTTTCTATTTTTATTTCTTACTTGGTAGTGGTCCTTAAGTTCATTTATGACATGGAGAAGAATGATTGGATGACAAATGTGTACTTTGTGAACTCTACTGCAATGTCCTACCTGTCAATGAGTACTTCAGCTTCAACCATAACAATACAAGAACACACAATGTAGATACAAACTCAAAGTAAACCACACCAAACTTGATTGCAGGAAATACGACTTCAGCAGCAGAGTGGTCAATGCCTGGAATACTCTACCTGACTCTGTGGTTTCTTCCCCAAACTCCAAAAACTTTTAACTTTAGACTGTCTACTATTGACCTCATCCCTTTCCTAAGAGGCCTGTAGGGGGCATGCATAAGCGCACCAATGTGCCTACCATTCCTGTCCTATTGTTTGTTTGTTTTTCTTATTCGTATCCATTTCATGTATTCATAACCATGTTTATATTTATACCTGTTATCTAATACTTGCTTGACAAATAAATTAATTAAATAAATAAATAAATAAATTCGTAAGGACCACAAAGATAGATTTTTCTCCTTGACAATGTCCTTAATCTGGTCTTTCAGGACTACCAGAGCAAGCCAAATGAAATGAGACAAAACCTTAAGAATTTATGAAGATATTTTGCCTGATTTATAAAGCTAAACAGGATTAGCCCTTTAAATACTAGGAAACCATAAACTAGGATTACAAAGTAGACTAAAAAATTTTTTTAAAAAAATCCAGAAGAAAACAAAAGAAAAACTAATTAAAAAGGTAATTTTACATTGAATTTAGATACTTATTCTTGCATTATTGTCAAAAAGATATATGCAAGAATAAGTATCTAAATTCAACCTAAAATTACCTTTTTAATTAGAATGTTGATATGATTATTTCCTCTGTATTTAATACTTTCAAAGTATAAGTTATACATGCTAATACAGCCTGGGCCCTCTTCTTTCTAACAATCTTCATCATCTTTTCAATATGTACTATTTTACCCATTTTCACTTTCCTTCATTTTTAAAAGAGTGTTAGAAATTTAGGGAAGGAGTACCTGGGAGCAAAACATGCTATGTTAAATTTAAACTGACTATATCAAGGCTCTATTATACCTATCTGACTTGTCTACATTTTACGTCATTATTTCTCTCTCTTAAATCTGTCCGTGTTGCTCTCTCTCACACATAAATCTCTGCCTTACAAACACACACACAAGGACACTTACATACACATACAGATCTCTCGCCCACACAAACATAGGTACACACAAATATCTCTCCCTCACACACACAATTCTCTCTCTCACACACAACACACATGCAAACAAATCTTCCTGTTCTCTGTCTGTCTGTCTGTCTCTCTGTGTGTTTGTGTGTGTGTGTGTGTGCCGCACGTGTGTGTCCATGAACTTCATTCATGTATTTATGCAAGATGTTTAAAACATAGAATGTCTCCAAGTACAAAGAATTAGCCAAGAATTTTGTTTTTATTTTAAGCTTTTACTGCCATCATGTGGATTATTTTATATTACTGTAGAAAAACTACTTTTAACACCTACAAGCACACACACATAACGAAGGCATATTCAACAAGTTAATTTGGGTTGAACTTTCTCTGTGAACATAAAGTTATTTGAAGGAAAAGCCCTTTTCTGATTAGGCATTTCCTTGTTTCTCCGTTGTTCCTAGATTCTTCCTCACCTATCTGATTTTTTTTCCCCTCCTTTCACTTGTTAAACAAAAATCTTTAAAGTGATTTAAAGTTATAGAACTATGCATTTAAGGATAGAGTTAGAAAAAGGAAATATAATATGTGATGATGGTGGTGCTTATTTATTATAGTAGGTGGAATTTTGAAGAAATATTTTGCCTTGTCCAGATTCATCACACACAAAACTATTTTTATTGGTCATTAGGAAAACAGTTAAATGTCTGTTAGTAGCATCTCTTAAAAGCTCTCATCTAGCCTGATAAACCAAGATGAACTCTGGATAAAGCCAAGTTAGCATAGAGGAGTAAGAAAAACCTTTTCCTGGTGCAGAATATAAATTCAACATTGCAGCTCTCGGATTCTTTAAGCTCAAGTGGATTTTCAGCTGACCAGAATAATAGAATTGAAAATTACTATGGAGATCTTTTAGTCCAACCCTTCTGTTCAAGCAGAAGACCCTATATACAATTTCTAACAAGTGGTTGACCAATCTTTTCTTAGAAACCTCTAATGATGGAGCACCCAGAACTTCTGGAGACAAGCCATTCCACTGACTAATTTGTTTTACTAACAAGAGATTCTCCATAGTTTTGGTTGCTTCTTTCCTTGATCAGTTTCATCTATTGCTTCTTGTTCTGCTTTGGAGAATAAATTGACCCCCTTTGCTTTGTAGTAGCTTCTCAAATATTGGAAGACTGCTATCAGCTCTGGTCCTTCTTTTCAGGCTGGACATATCAACTACTGCAACCTTTCTTCATATGTTTTATTCTCCACTCCCCTTATTATGAGCCATGGGGATGCAGTGGTTAGAGTGCAGTCCTGCAGGCTACTTCTGCTGACTGCTGGCTGCCTGCAATTTGGCTGTTCAAATCTCACCAGGTTCAGTCTTCCATCCTTCTGAGGTGGGTAAAATGAAGACCCAGATTGTTTGGGGGCAAGATGCTGACTCTGTAAACTGCTTTGAGAGGGCTGTAAAGCACTGTAGAGCAGTATATAAGTCTAGGTGCTATTGCTGTCTTTGTTGTTCTTGTCTGCACTCTTTCTAGAGTCTCAACATGGTTTTTATATATATATATATATTGTGGTTACTAAAATTGAATGCAGTATTTCATGTGTGTAAAATGCAAGCATTTTATGTTCCCTCAGCTGTAAATCTGTATATAAAAAGACAGAACTAGACCAGTTCACTGCAGTCCATGGAGTTTCCTTTCTGGGTTTGAATGAATGCTTTAGGATTTCAACTGAATGGCTTTGATTATATAGTCAGGTTTTGAATTATAATTTGTTCCACAAAATATAGGCAGTTTGCTAGCAAAATTATTCTGGCTACCACTAGAGGGAGCTATTGTAAAAATGTAGAGAAAACCTCAAAAATTTAGCACTGTTTACATGCTGATGAGGGAAATGTGATAATAATTATCAATCATCTTATTCTTTTTTAGTTCCTTTCATAGAGGTGATTTGCTTTTCAGAACACATATTTAGATTCACATATTAAAATAAAGAAATCATCTATAGACATGCTTATTGTCTACTTATCTAAAGGTTAACGAAAAGAACCTGGGAATAATTCATAATTTTCTCAATGATCGGTTACTCAAGCATTTAAGTTTGAAGGATAGTTCAACTATTATAAGACATGGAGACAACAAAATAGAAGAGAAAGAACCAGATAAAATGACAAAATACAAAGACCTGAAAATAGAAGTAGAACAATCATGGCTAAAGAAAGCAGAGGTAGTAGAACTAGTAAGAGATGCCTTGGTTGTAATCCCAAAACATCTAGAGAACCATTTGAACATCACTGACAAGTGACAAAAATCCCCATTAGACAATTGCAAAAGTTAGCTTTACTTGGACAGCATCTATCTCAGGATGATACCTTTAACACCATCAAACAACATTTGCCTATTCCAGGTTCTGGGGAAGGAAGTAGGATAGGATAGGATAGGATAGGATAGGATAGGATAGGATAGGATAGGATAGGATAGGATAGGAAAGGAAAGGAATAGGCTAGGCTAGAATAGACATAGAATAGAATAGAATGGAATGGAATGGAATAGAATATAATAGAATAGACATAGAATAGAATGGAACAGAATGGAATAGAATGGAATAAAATAGAATGGAATAGAATAGAATAGAATAGAATAGAATAGAATAGAATAGAATAGAATAGAATAGAATAGAATAGAATAGACAGAGTTGGAAGAGAAATTGGAGGTCTTGTTGTCCAATCCCCTGCTCAGGCAAATAGTTGTCCAATCTCTTCCTTAAAATTTCCATTGTTGGAGCACCTACAATTTCTGGAGACAAGTTGTCCCACTGATTAATTGTTCTAACTGTCAGAAAATTTTTCCTTAGTTCTAGGTTGCTTCTCTCCTTGATGAGTTTCCACCCATTGCTTCTTGTCCTGCTTTCAGGTGCTTTGGAGAATATCTTGACTCCCTCTTCTTTGTGGCAGTCCCTGAGTTATTATTGGAAGACTGCTATCATGTCACCCCTAGTCCTGCTTTTCATTAAACTAGACATACCCAATTCCTGCCACCATTCTTCATATGTTTTAGCTTCCAAGTCCCCCAATCATCTTTGTTGCTCTTCTCTGCATTCTTTCTAGAACAATAGATGGACTAAATTGCAAAATCCAATCTGAACATCTGCCTGACTGCGCAACCAACCATAATAATCCAATACAATGTATCCGAAGTATTGTAAAGCATCTATCAAAAAGAAACTAATCCTGTTTGAAATGGTTAATAAGTGGTTGAAAGTCCACAAGGAGAAGCAGGATAGGAAACACCAAAACTTACCCAAAACCAGGGTTTCCTGAAATGGTCGATATCAATTCTCAAGGGTGAATAGGACTATCAATCCTTGTTGTTATTATTAGTTAAAGTAGTATTTATTCAAATATTTTCCTATAGTAAATATTTGGGGTCAATGAACAATCTGAAACTTCATTAAGATGTCAAGGAGCTGAAGAGTTGGGGCTGCTTTCTCAGGTGTGAAAAACATGAGGTCCAATTAAACTGATTTATTGTCACTCATGCCTATGTACAGAGATATTATCAACAAATGGTTAGCAACTGTTGGGAGTTAGATAATAGTCAACTGAATTCAAGAGATGTTGGAGTTAGCTTACATATTTAGAGATTCTAGGCTATGTAGAGATTCTAGGGTGATCCCTCTTCTGAATCCTTCCCCAGCTTCTGCCACTCATCCCCTGCACTCCTGCCCTTAAACCCTCATTTAGCAAGATCACCTGGCTTGTTAATATATGCTGCTTAACCATTTACCTGCTGGTCAACATTAATCATAGCTAATTTACATTCTCTGAAAAGACAAGGCGCCCATAGTGTATATGGAAAAACTTTCAAGTAATGATAACTACATTAAACCACACCCATTCCTTATTTTAATTTGCTGAAACTGTCTGTTATCAGAATAAAGTAATCCACCTCCATAACCTTCACAAAAATTCAGTAAGGGAGGGCAAGCCATTCCTTGAGTTGCTAAAATAGTTTGTGAATCAGTCTATTATGATGAAGGACTGAAAAAAAAAAAAGAGAGATCAGATTTCTTTGAAAAATGAAACCTTTTAAAAATTGAATCTTCTTTTTTTAAAAAAAAAAAAAAAATACCCCAGAAAGATACTATTATAAATAGTTCCTGGTATTCATATTTTACTTCTTAGTTCCTGCATACAGATAAAAATCAGCATTGCTCTTATTTCTTTGTAAACATTTCCTGGAAATTAAAAATAACTACTTTTTACCGTTATTAGGATTACAGAGAATAGTATCTGATTTTTCCATTTAATCAAGAATTTTGTATTTCTTTGTAAAAGAGAATGCAATGAAAATCTTCTGAAGTCATTGCAGGTCTTGGACATAACAGCTTCTCAAAAAAAAAAAAAAAAAACCCAAAAAACACCCTCCTAAAATTAAATTTTATGATTTTTTTTTATATGTGTGTATTTAGATGGATGCTCTTTTTTCCTTCACTCTTGATGTTAAATTTTAAAGTTTGTTTTTAACAGCTGTAATGTTCTTTTAATCTCTGGTTATATACTGCCTATAGTCACCTTGATTGCCATATATATTTGTTAAATAAAAAAATAAAAATCTGAATAGAATAGAATAACAGAGTTGGAAGGGACCTTGGAGGTCTTCTAGTCCAACTCCCTACTTAGGCAGGAACTAGGGGTGACAGAGGTGGTACTCAGCAGGTTCTGTCCTGTTCTGGAGAACCGGTAGTGGAAATTTTGCCACCTCTGACTGGAGATTTTACAGTATCCTTCCCCTGCCAGGCCCACCAAGCTATGCCCACAGAACTGGTAGTAAAAAAATTGAATCCCAACATTGCAGGAACCCTACACCACTTCAGACAAAGGGTTATCCAATCTCTTCTTAAAAACTTCCAGTGTTGGAGCATTTATAACTTCTGGAGGCAAGTTGTTCCACTGATTAATTGTTCTGTCAGGAAATTTCTCCTTAGTTCTAGGTTGCTTTTCTCCTTGATTAATTTCCATCCATTGCTTCTTGTCCTGCCTTCAGGTGCTTGGGAGAATAACTTGACTTCCTCTTCTTTGTGGCAACCCCTGAGATATTGGAATACTGTTGTCATGTCAACCCTAGTCCTTCTTTTCATTAAACTAGACACACCCAATTTGCGGTAACCATTCTTCATATGTTTCAGCCTCCAGTCCCCTAATCATCTTTGTTGCTCTTCTCTGCACTCTTTCTAAAGTCTCAACATCTTTTTTTACATGGTGACTAAAACTGGATGGAGTATTCCAAGTGCGACCGTACCAAGGCATTATAAAGTGGTATTAACACTTCATGTGATCTTGATTCTAGCCCCAAAACATTGTAGGAATGATAGCAGAAAGCTCCAGATTTGAGAAAGTCCTATTTGTTTGGATGTTTGCACAGTTTACAAACTGTGGACATTGTTCTTTGGGAAAATGAACAACTTGGATACATGATATATCACAAATCATATTCTTCCCTCTTTCCCCCCCAAAAGATATTAAAGAAAGAACAATGAATTTGGAGACAACTGGTTTTCTTTTTTCCTCAATAGTTCTTCAGTTGAATGGTTCATCCATCCTGCTGTTACTTAATACTCATAACTTGATTACTGAATGATTGTGTTTTTGGAGGCTGCACAATTTCTAAAACCATAAAAAGATAACATGTTGCACTCACAAAAATGCTAAGCCACTCAAAGCTATCACCTAAAAGGTAACGAAATGTTGTGGGACAGCAGATAACAAGAAGAAGCCAATCAGGACACAAGTCCAACTACCTGGTCTTGAAAAGAACCAGCTCAGATAAGGGAAAACATCAGAGTTCTATGTATCTCTTTGTTTTCTATGGAGATTCTCAGTCATCCAGGTCATGGTTGTCCACAGATGCTTTTCCAAGAGACATCTGGACTTTCTATTTTTTTTTCTTTGAAGACATTTTGCTTCTCATCCAAGAAGCTTCCACTATTCATCTAGAACTGAAGAAGCTTCTTGGATGAGAAACGAAACATCTTCAAAGAAACAAACAAAAAAACCCCAAAAAGTAGAGTTGCCTCTTGAAAAAGTACCTTTGGGATAACTCTTTGTTGCCATCAGTGGTTTTCTGGACTTTTGCAGCCTAAATAAGGTGATTTTCTTCTTTTTCCCTTTGAGCCTTCAGAAAGAGAAAAAGAAAGCAAAGTGAGAAGTGGCCAGGCCAGCAATGATCACCAAGGCTGATGCTGTTCCACAAATGATGGATTAACTCCAGAAGCAACAGCATACAAAGCCTATTTCATCCCCTTTTCTGTTCTCTTTCATACCATAGTCCACCAAACATCACTTTTCCAAAAGTCAGATAACTGTTGGACTCGTTGAAGGCTTAAGACCTTTTGCAAACCAGGCCATCACCTTCACAGACCTAAAAAAATGTACTGGGCAAACTTTAATAACTGTGCATAAATCCCTACATCTGTATTTTAATTGTCCCTGTATTGATTTTGCACAAGAATAAGCAGATAATTTCCAGTGCAATTAATCATATTTAAACTCCCCAATTATACATGATAATGTACTAATGTATTTATGGAAAGTAATTAATTTCTCTGCTGAAAGTAAATTGAATCATATTAATGTTATGAAGATTAATTTGATTGTGATGTTGTTCCATTGTTTAAATACTCGGTTGCTGGAATTCACGCAATACACAGATGTAAATGTTCCCATCTACAACAAGGAGGAGAGCTACAGGTCAATCAGACTCATGCCAATTCCTTGAAGACCACAGAATACCTTATAGGGCACCCATGCTGAAAACATTGCAATAATTACTAGAACTCAACATGGATGTGTTAAACAATATATCTTTACAGATTGCTGCATTGTTTTGATCAGATAACATCTTAATAGTTTGTAGGAATGCTGGTGAAGTATCTCATGTCACTACTGATTAATATGCTGCTTACGTCTGGCCTGGATGGCACATTAATTAGATAAATGCAAAGCTGGCTACAAAAAAATAATAATAATCACACCCAAATAATTTGTAAGCTCTCCGCATTTGTTTGCACAATTGAGTAGGACATTGGAGAAAACAGAAGTAAAAAATGAATAAAATAAACTATAATCTCTCCGAGAAATGGGTCAAAAGTACTAGATTGCACCTGCCTCGGTTAAACTTCAGAGCTTCTCACTCAGGAAGGACAAATCAAATGCATAGCTATGGGGCTACAGCAACAATAATTGTGCAAAGTGTTTGGAATAGCACTTGATTGCCAACTGAGTCAGTAGGCTGATGTCGCTGCCAAGAAAATAAATGCAATTTCAGGCTCTATTTGAAGTACAGAAGATAGTATGCTCTTTCTTCTTCCTTGATGCCCCCTCCTTCCCAATCTTTGATGCCCCCTCCTTCCCAATCTTTGAGTATTAGGTCCATTTCTAAAAATAAGAGACATGTCGACATGAGAAATAAAGAGGAACAACTTGACATTTGACATTGTGTGTTCTGTGTGACTTGGTTTTTAGGTCTTTACCTAAAAGAGAAATGTTCTCTGCCATATCCCTAATCTAGGAAATACATTTACACCCTATTGCATTGCATATGCACCTGTTTTTCTATACAGTTGTGATTCAACTCCACTGCAATTGCCCCAAGACAAAGGAAATTGAACTAATTTTATACACTGCACAAGTCAAAAAGAGGGCTGTGAAAATATTTACAGACCCCTCACTGTTTCAACTCCTTCCCTCAAAACGATGCTACAGAGCAACTAGACACAAGGACAGTTTTTTCCTGAACACCATCACTCTGCTAAACAAATAATTCCCTCAACACTGTCCAACTATTTACAAAGTCTGCATTACTATTACTATTAATCTTCTCCTCACTCCTTATCACCCATCCCCTCACACTTGTGACTGTATGACTGTAACTTTCTCGCTTGTATCCTTACGATTTTATTTATCCTAATATGATTTGATTACTTATTGTACCCTATGACTATTATTAATTGTGTACCTTATGATTCTTGACTCTTTTCTTTTATGTACACTGAAAGTATTTGCACCAAGACAAATTCCTTGTGTCATCATCCTAGGCCAATAAAGAATTCTATTCTATTCTATTCCATTCCATTCTATTTTCTCAACTTGATATGTTGGGTCAGGTCAATGGCTGTAATTGTATTTGGCACTGCTGGATCAGTCCATACTTCCTTCCCAAGGAAAGGTTCATTGAAGTTACCCAAAGTTAAAAGTTGGAGAACTTCATTGCCACTCCTGCAGTGAGGCCAACTAGCTGTAGAAACAATGTTGTGGTATATTGAGGGGAATGGAATACAGGTAGCAACTCATCAGGTCTCTTGCCCAGCTGCACGAAATGAGTCTCATATCACATTATCTATGGCCTGACACTTCTTCAAGGCAGTTGATCAACAGTTTTTATGAACAGGCCAAGAATCATAATATTTAAACACACAAATGTATCTGCACCCCCATGCAAACATTTGAGGTTGACTCAGACTTTCATCCTTCCGAAGGTCAGTAAAATGAGGACCTAGATTGTTGGGGGCAATAGGCTGACTCTGTAAACTACTTAGAAAGGGCTGTAAAGCACTATGAAGTGGTATATAAATCTAAGTGCTATTGCTATTGCCCATCCATCCATCCATCCATCTATCCATCCATCCATCCATCCATCCATCCATCCATCCATCCATCCATTCATCCATCCATCCATCCATGATGCAGAGTGGTTAAAGTGCAGTATTGCAGGCTGACTCTGCCCACTTCCAGCAATTCGATTCTCACCAGGCTCAAGGCTGACTCAGCCTTCCATCCTTCTGAGGTTGGTAAAACCAAGGGGCAATATGCTGACTCTGTAAACTGCTTAGAGGGGGTTGTAAAAGCAATGTGAAGCGGGATATAAGTCTAAGAGCTATTGCTATTGTCAGTCTTGTAGCATTCTCGAAATCTTGAAGTTGTGGAACTGGAGGCCCCATGGGAATGATGCAGGATCGAACCATTGAAGTTGAACAACTAAAACCATGCATGTGTTATCCCTTCTTTGCCCTAAAACTATGCAGGAATTGATCTGAAAAAAAAAAAAAAATACACAACATGGCTTATTTAGCATTTTGCCAGACCTGCTGATAAGGTTTGTATGTGTTTCCTTTTAAGCCATTCAGCCCCTGTGCTTCTGAAATTTATACTTTTGATTTAAACAGTCTGAAGACCTGGATGAAGATGGACTGTTTGCTTGATCTGCAATAGATTAGTAAGTTACCTTGGAGAACCAAGCCAATAGCCCAGCACATCTGTGTCTTCGACTCCATGGCTTGAAGCCACTGTTCTCTTTTCTGCATGACCAACTGACTAATTACTATTCTTTGCCTCTTCCAATCTCTCCAATTAATGCAATGTACAATTGCACAAAGCTACAGAGTGGGTGTAGCACTATGATGGGTACATCATAGTGAAGAATCAGTGCCAAGAATTAGATTCCAAACCCCAGCAGCACCTGCTACCCAGCCAAAACATCCAGATGGCGTACTCTGTTTGGGAAGATGCATTTGTCTTTCTTAGTTTTGGTTTAAGGTTATCGACATGATTGGCTCTAAGGCAAAAGAGAAAGTATTTCCTAAAAGAACAACACAAATCCTGCTGGTGGATCCATGGCTTATACGGAAAAACCTTCAATTTGTTTATCTAAATCTTTACATCCCAAGGAGGCTTACAATGAGGTATACAAATTGTATTAGCTAGTGATTACAAGGCAGGCTTTGGCAAAATTAGGAGGATTTATACACAGCTGTAAAATTGAAAAAACAACAACAACCACAGTCTTGAACTGTTTTATGGTGCCATAGTCTACATTCCAAATGAAGGGGTCCAAATGAATTATTGTGCTATGGACTTTGTAGAACTGGTTAGAAACAGAAAATGCCTTTGAGTATCATTCTGTTAGTTACGTTACAACAACTGCGTTATCAAATATCATATGACCTCCATAGACAGACAGACATATACACTAACAGAATACCTTTACAGATCATTGTGTAAAAGCAGCCAGATCTTTATGGATGAATTTGAGCCCTGGTCATAGATAGTTCTTTTCTTTAAAAAGCATAAACTTCTGAAATAAATGCTAATGGCTAAAAGCAAGGTGAAAATTTTCAGCTGTAGCAGTAGCAAAAGCTTGTTTTAAATGGGTGTTTCCATACAGTCAAAGTAAGCTAATTTTTGTGTATGAAAAACAAATTTTTGTATATGAATAGATGGATAGATGGATGGATGAATAGATGATAGATAGATAGATAGATAGATAGATAGATAGATAGATAGATAAGAACCTCCATAGACATCAAGCAAAGGGAACCATATTCACTAAACAACCAGGTTACTAATTTTTCAAGTGCAGTGATTCACTTAACAACTGGGGAAGATAGGTCCCAAAATGAGGCAAAATTCATACTTAATGTATGTTCCACTTAACAACAGAAATGTTGGGCTCAATTGTGCTTGTAAGTCAAGGACTTCCTGCACTGGATAAGCTGTATCTGCCAGAGCTGTTCTATTTTGGATTTGTGAGAAACAAAAATATAGGCTATTGATTTATCAGATTCAGCAAGGCCTTTGGATGATAGTAGGGCCTAGAGCAGAGGTCTCATTCTTGTGGCCCGTGGGCCAATTGTGGCCCACAGGATGATATCCTGTGCCCCCCCCCCCGTGATACGAAAGTATAATATTAGTGTATAATATAAATATAAAGTATAATATAAAGTATAATATTATGCGGCCCAGCCTCACCCAGCCTCTGCCTCCAGCGGCCCCCAGGTAAATTGTGTTTGAGACCCCTGGCCTAGAATAATGAGACACAAACCAAAGTTTTATATAGGATGATTTCAAAATGTACCAGAACTATTTGCAATTCTGCTGAGTTATTGCTAATTGTGAAACATGGTTTTGCAAAAGTATAAATATATTAGGTTGTAGAAGGACGAAACCACGAGAAATAAGGAACTGAAAGTAGCTGGCGGATAGAGGTTTGAGATGTACGTGGAAACTGTCATTAAGAAAACAAGGAAGTAAGTTGTGAAATGAGTACAGAAAAGTATAAAAAGTATAAAAAGTCTTGGGATAAGTTCAGTGCCACTGGCCGTAGCTTTTCCTTGTTGGACCTAGCTATTGTCTCTGGACCTCATTGCAATGGGTTATTACTGTAAGTTGTGTTATGATGGCTGTTCATGTTCCAAATTGCTCATGAAATAAATCTCTGATCTTAAAGGAAGAATTATTGTTTGTGGTCTGACTGTGTTCCTCTTTATTGAGATAGTTTTACAACAGATTCTTGAACTGTGAAGAAGATGAGTCGATGGCCTGAATATCTTTTTCTGCCTCTCGATTTCTGGAGTCCCATTGTGCCTGACCACTTAAATTAGGACAACATTGATTTGGGCAATCTAGACTTTTAAGCATTTTCTGGCTGAATGACTGACTGATTTTTCACTGTTTTCTTTTCTTTCATATTGACTCTCTCCCTGACCCCTGTCTGCACACAAAGGCCTTTCTTCCTTGCTTTAAATAAACCTGCAACTTTGGGTACTTTGCCTAAAAAGAACCCATCATAAGTAAATTGTTTTCCCCAGTGAATGGTGTATCAGATCCTGCTTTCTTATGCTGAAAGAAAGTAGGAACTTTTTATATTTATTTGTTGTTGGGCAGAGGCAAAAAAAAAATTGGGAAAAATAAATTTTAATGTATGATATCCTTTCTCCTGCTTAACTACCTGGCAAGCAGCAATATAGATCATAACTGCTATTTGTCTTCCTAACCTGATGTAAATAAATAAGTATAATTACCCCTGCTCTTTGCATCATTTGTCACTTTCTGCAGCTATGCCTTAATTACATAGTGGATGGAAATCATAGCCAAGATACATTATCTTGTAATAAAACACCAAAGCAATGAGCAGTTTTTGAAATGTATGTTAAAATGCAACACATTCTTTCTTGCTGCTGTAATTATAATGTATAAATATTTGGTTTCGTACAAAATATATATCATGATGTTTCATCATAATATATATTTACTAAAGCATCAGGCTTTAGTAGAGAAAATTATCAAAGCATGTTTCTTGAAGTAACCCAATATACATTTAGTTTTTTATCTGGATAGTACATTCTTTTGCTCGTTTTAATCCATGGATGGCACTTTTTTTAATCTACTATTTTCTTATTATTTGTAAAAGCATTCTAAACAGTGTACTGCTGTTCAGTCCTTATAGGAATACCTACATCCATAATAGAAGTCTGAATTCTTGTCCCTCTTGGTTATCTCACTTTGTTTGCTCTGTTTACCATTTCTTTCTTTCTTTCTTTCTTTCTTTCTTTCTTTCTTTCTTTCTTTCTTTCTTTCTTTCTTTCTTTCTTTCTTTCTTTCTTTCTTTCTTTCTTTCTTTCTTTCTTTCTTTCTTGCTTCTATCTCTCTCTCTGACTTCTATATCTATATATCTTTTTTTTTCTTTTTATGATACTGTGATCCCTTGCTTTTTTGGGGGGGGGGGTGATTGAGTGGAGCTGAGCATTTACTGTCCAGATGCCCTTCCTGACGCCTATGTGGAGTTCACAGCAGATGTTTTCTCTTTGAGGCCTGATAGAGAAACATCTGTTGTTGTCTAGGATTGAACTTTTAATCTTCCCAGTGGGAAGTGAGTGTCTTCATCTCTAGGTGACCACACAACTCTTATATCTATATCTATCTATCTATCTATCTATCTATCTATCTATCTATCTATCTATCATCTATCTGTTTATCTATCACCTGTCTGTCTCTCTGTCTGTCTGTCTGTCCATCTATCTATCTTGAACAACATGTGGGCTGGAAGCATGAGAAGGGCCTCCTGTAAATTGGACAGACAAGTGTTGGAGATATTGACAACTGGATCAGAGTAGGAGTTGGAAGTGTGGAATCTGAGAGTCTAGCTTCCTACACAAGTATATGGATTCATTGCTTCCATTGGTGACAAAATACACCACTGGCTCTTTTGCTACTTGGCTTCCTTCAATATAATGTATTGTTTAGTGTATAGCAGAATAAAGTAATGCTTTTCAAAAGATGGTAATTCATTGGCTTCCATTTCTCTTCCCGCATCTATTCTGAAACTTCCTGTCATCATCTACATCATATCTTCTACCAGGAACCATTTTCCTTCCTCACAACAACTGCTGGAAAATACTTCAGTATAAATAACCGCTCTGAGAAGAGGCTGCTTCTGATTATCAAGACTGACTAATAACAATGCCATAAAAAGGTTCAGACTCAAAGTAGATTTATTATTAAGCTGTATATTTTCTTATATTCCCCTTTCCACAGACTCTCCATCCCAGAAGCACATTTATCATCAAGTAGATGGCAAAACTCTCTGATTAGTTATTTTACTGCTCAATTTTTGCTTTTAGATTTAAAGGAAAAAGCCTAAAAGGATAGAAACAATTATTCTATACATTATTTCGTGGTCAGGTAATTGCCAGGATCTGGGGAATTTCTTTCTAATAGCAGGCAAATTGATGAGAAGCAAAACCTTGAATTAGACCCCCTGTGCATTCTTAACTGAAAGGCGTCTTCCTTGAATTAGCAATCTACAGAATAAAGTCCCCAGGGACTCCCAGAATTTTTTGCACCTTAACAAAAAATAAATTATCCAAGTCTAGATGTTGCAGTTTAGAAGAAATGCTTACATTAGTTGGATGTAGTGCAGAAGTCCCTGGGACCTAAAGCTACATGAAGAAAAAAATACATTTCTCTTTCCTTTCTTTATTCTGAAGCATTTAAAGAATGTGGGACAGGCCAAATGTCACACTCAGCACCAACTTCTGTTACCATATTGCTACTCCTCTGTTCTGTAGCACATACCATTTCACCAATTGTAGGATTGGATCATCTGATCCAAGCTTCTGCAAAATGATGGAAACTGATTTTTAAAAATCCAGATGAAGTGGCTGCCCAACCCTTTCTTAAAATCCTCCAGTGATAAAGAAAGCAAAGCCACTGTAGATGGACAGGTGTACAGATTGCAGGAAGTTTTTCCTTATATTTAGCTGCAATCTGTACCCATTTCTGAGTACACAGTTTCTGTGGTCATATAATATAGTTCTTGAACATATTCCTTTAATTTCCCTTTACATCTGTAAATATTGGTGTGTGCTACCTGCTCTAACATATGACAGTGAAACTTGGACACTAACCTCACAATTGATACAAAAGCTACGAGTGGCACAAAGAGCCATGGAAAGATACATGCTTGGCCTTACAAGACAAGATAGAAAGACATGCATGTGGATTAGAGAACAAACAAAAATATACAAGATCATCAAGAGAGTAAAAGAATTGAAGTGGAAATGGGGTAGTAAGAAGAACTGTGGGCAGGTGGACCAAGCCAGTAATAGAATGGATCCCACTTGATAATGACGATGACAACATACTGTACATGAACTTGACTATCATAACTTCTCTTGATATCTTCTTTCTGAATATTCCAAGGTGTAGGTGTCTCACTTCACCAAAATTAGACTGTCCTTACACAATCTAGAATATAAATTTGTAACTCACATTACTTTAAGAATCACAGTGGTGCGGTGACCTAGAGGTGGAGCTTTTACTTCACAATCAGGAGGCTGTGAGTTCGATCCTAGGTAGTGGTAGATATTTTTCTCTCTGGGCACAAGGAGTAATCATCTGCTGTTGTTCTGACCCAAGCCTTATTCAAACACCAATTGTTCATAAAAGCAAACATCTTCTAATGTGGCACTGTGAATTCTGTGCATTCACAGCCAAGAGTTTTTTAAAACTAATTGTCCAATATTAAAAGCAAGCCCTTTCAAGGTTGTGAAAGGCTGCCAAGAACAAAAGACTAATTGCAGATAAATATCCAAAATCAGGAGTTTCCAAAAACAAACCGGAATAAGCAGGGCTTTAACAAAAATTCTGAGCAGAAAGAACTTCTTTGCTTCCTGCAAAGAAGCCAACCCCGAAGGCTAGCTTTTATCCCTTATGGGCAGGGCCATCACATTCCAGCCTTACTCCGAATTGCCCGTGCTGCTTCAGTTGCTCTTTCCTTCGAGCAGCCCTGCATGCACGTGCACTGGGCACAGGCTCCTCGGGGTCCTCTTCATCACTGCTGCCAGACTCCATGACCTCTGAAGGCAGCACCCCACTCTCTGATAGTCCTGGCCCCATCCCTGCATCACATGCAGGCCCCTCATCCAAGTCCTTGCTCTCAGAGACCTCAGTCATCCGCACTTGATGCTGGCAAAGCACAACAGCTGTGAACTCTGCATTGGCAACATTCCGCTCCATTCACTTGTCATGACTCCACCCCAATGTAAAGGATTATGGGGTCATTAAAAGAAAAAAAAAATAAGGATCACATTAATTTTCATGTGCCATTTTAAGAGCCATTCTACAAAAGAGAGAAGATTTTGGTAAAGGAGGGTAAGGGATTCTATTTAGATTTCTTGGCAGTATATAACATAATCAATATCAAAAGCTCAGGGATTAGAAAAATGGATAAGTAAAAGCAAATCTCATACTCATTGAAAGATGTTACAATAAAACAATTCAATGCAAATTCGATATAGTGATCAAGACCATCTATTGGCTGAACTCCACATATAGGAATAAATATGTTTGACTTATTTAACATTAATGTGAACTTGGTAGTACTGCTTTGATTAAAACAGAAACCCATTTCCAGGTAGTGACAGATCAATATAATTGCATAGACTTTATATGTTGATAATGCATGCACGCTCTCTTTAACACAGTTCAAATATTTTGGCCATAGCAATTTATTGCACAGAGAAACTGAGGAACAGCTAAATATAAATTGCACAAAACCAAGATCAAGACTTTTTCAAAGATTCAGTGCAGTGTAAACATCAATAGCATATATACGGAAAGAACATAGACAAGATCTTTAAATATCTTAGAGTCATCTTTCAGTTGTGGAATGGAAAGAACAAATTAAATCTGTGGAGGATAAAAAACAGAAAAATGCTAAAGCTCTTTTCTTTCTTTTCCTTTTCTTTCTTTCTTTCTTTCTTTCTTTCTTTCTTTCTTTCTTTCTTTCTTTCTTTCTTTCTTTCTTTCTTTCTTTCTTCCTTCCTTCCTTCCTTCCTTCCTTCCTTCCTTCCTTCCTTCCTTCCTTTTCTTTCTATTTTCCCTTCCTTCCCTTCCCTCCCTCCCTTTTTTTTGCAATGGAGAGGGTATATATATTTGCCACCCTTGAAGCAAGGGCAATTAGCTAGATGTTGGTTATCAAGTGTGTATGTGTGTAAAATCATCTACACACTGGACATTATTTTTGTTGTTGCCATATTTTAGTCACTATGGTGTCTTTTTGGTGGAGAGGACCAGTGCTGTAGATTCAAATCTATGGCTAAGGATCTCTTTGATTGTTTTTATTTTAATCCGTTTTTATTTTCCAAGAATTATATCTTAGTCTTGAAGAAAGAAAGAAAAAAAACAAACAATGTGACTTTTTAAATCAATTTTTGGTAGCACTGGGATTTAATCAGGCAGGATAGAATTCAAATAGCTAGTATTTTATATGAACTATGGAAAAGATCTGGGTTGAGATTATATCTGCTGAATTTAACTCTGCATGGGCGACAGGAAAGGCATTTGGCCAGTAAAACTCAGCTCCATTCTCTACCCCATAAGGGATTATAGAGTCATTAAAAGATGATGAAAAAGATCTGGGCATGTGTTCTTTATTCCAAGCCAATGTTCCATTCTCAAAGCTTTTGAGAAGTGCAGATGCTAAGGTCATCATTTTTTTTTCCCAAATTAAGTTAACCAAGCACAAAAATGGTCTGTCTGGGGACAATACTGTATCCTAGTGTGTGTTCTTAGTCATTTGGTGATTCATTATAACCTTGTCCTTTTCCTTGGAATTCTGTTTATTGACGAATTGGTTGATCAAAAGTATATGAAGACAGGAAACCATGACTTAATTCTTTGGCATTGTAATGTTAAATCAGTAAAGGATCAATTTCTTAAGAAACCTGAATATGACCCAGCACTGTGCTGCAGCTGCCAGAAAAAGAAAAAAACAACAACAATGTAATCTTAGGCTGCATTAATAGAGGGATAGAATCAAGATCATGTGAAGTGTTAGTACTGCTTTATAATGCCTTGGTAAGGCCACACTTGCATATTGCACACAGTTTTGGTCACCCCAATATAACAAAAAAAAAAAAAAAGATGTTGATATTCTGGAAAGAGTGCAGAGAACAGCAACAGAGATTATTAGGGGACTGGAGACTAAAACATATGAAGAATGGTTGCAGGAATTGAGTATGGGAATGAAAAGAAGAACCAGGGGGTGACATAATAGGAATGTTCCAATATTTGAGGGGCTGTCCCAAAGAAGAGGGAGTCAAGCTATTTTCCAAACCACCAGAAGGCAGGACAAGAAGCAATGGGTGGAAATTAATCCAAGAGAGAACCAATTTAGAACTAAGGAGAAATTTCTTGACAGTGAGAACAATCAAACCGTGGAATGACTTGTCTCCAGAAGTTGTGAATGCTTTATCACTGGAGGTTTTTAAAGGAGAGATTGGATAGCCACTTGTCTGAAATGATGTAGGATCTGACTAGAAGACCTCAAAAGTCCCTTTCCCCTATGTTATTCTGTTATTCTTTTAACTAACAGGGCAATCCTTTGTATGTCTACTCAGACATACACAGCTGGATTTATTCCAAATATGGCTTACAGAAGGGCAGCCTAAAGAGTCCATTTATATAAAACATTATATTAATAGCAACTTGCAACTTGGAAACTTGAACAGATGTTTCCAATAACTCATTTTTTTGGTCTAGAGTCTCCATAGGATGATTATTATAATTGTGAATGATATTTCCAATGACTAGATGAAAAATTCTACTAGCTGTGTAGGTTGGATTATTTCAAACAGGTGCTCCCATTGTTAGTACTAAATATGACAATTAGGGAATATTTATAGATTTAGCCCAATTTAAATTAGACATAACTAATCTTTTTTGGCACCTCAGAAGAACGGCAAGGGGGGAAGGAACATTTGGATTTATTTAATGCAATTTTAAAATACATAATCTATCTTTCAAAAGGCAGAGATAATTTATTTTTTAAAATAGCTCTGTGATATTAACCATACCCCCCCCCCAAAAAAATGGATAACTTGGGGTGCTGTGAAATTCCACGTTCCAGGATAGAAAAAATCAGTGTTGTATTCTCAGTTTCAGTTCTGTGTTCTGAATAACAACAGACTTAAGATAATTATTATTCAAAATCTGGGCAGAAGTGAATGGATGTACAAGCTAATCCTCAATCAAGTGTTTCATTAATTTCTTTTTGAAGCAGAGGATAGCAGCATTAGAGGATAACAGAATATCAGAGTTGAAAGGGACCTTGGAGGTCTTCTAGTCCAACCCCCCACTTAGGCAGGAAATCCTGTATCATTTCAGACAAATGGTTGTCTAATCTCTTCTTAAAAACTTCCAGTGTTGGAGCATTCACAACTTCTGGAGGCAATAGGCTCAGAATACAACATGGACAGATATTGCTTCCAACAGCTTTTTAGCATACAGATGGTGAACTCATCATTTCTCATTCATTAACATATCTCTCTCTCTCTCTCTCTCTCTCTCTGTGTGTGTGTGTGTGTGTGTGTGTGTGTGTGTGTGTGTGTGTCTGTGTCTGTGTCTGTGTCTGTCTCTCTCTCTCTCAGTGATAGACATGGCATCATCTTCTAGTGTAGAAAATTGAAGCAAATAGAATGTAATGGCACAGGCCAGAATTTAAGTAAGTGATTTCTCTCCCCTCCTTTTTGGTAATATCTTAGGCTATTCTTCCCATATTACATTCCTGCAATGACAGCTGCAACTGAACTTTATGCTTTTTTTCCCCAATGAAAATGGAAATAGGCTATCTTTATTTTTTTTTAATGATGTGTCAGCTTAAATGTATTTCCTAACTACAAAGTCAAATTTTCAAGGCAGGAGGAAGAGACAGATCAGGCATAGGTAGAAGAAAAGTTGGAGATATTATTTCAGTTGTATAAATGAAAAATTCTGCACCCAATACTTCTAAGCTGCCTATAATTACTTGACATGAAACTGGGTTTTTTTTTTAGTCCAACTTCACTCCATATACAGCTTCATAATTTGAAAATGATATTTTTTATTCCCATAAATGAGAGAGGATATAGAGATAATAATGTATTATCAAATATGCACATAGGTATTAAGGAAAATGTGGAAAAATGAATTCTTGCTTATGCTGTATATAATGAATTTGCTAGAATGTTTGTGTATCGGTCATACTTGGAATGCTATGAACAGAATTATTTCCCAAGGAAAAAAAATGCAACCAGATTTCATGTAATTTAACTTTGTGAGGCTGCTGCAAATGAAGTGAAAAATATTGTTGGCAAATTAGAGTTGTGGGTTTAAATAGGTTCACTGCAGTCAATCAACAGAAGAGATTTCCTCCTTGGTATATCATTAGAAGGTGAAAATTCAGTACTGCGTTACAAAATGGAGGAGCAACTGCCTATGTAAAAAAGATTTTGGCATGATTCACGGTTGAAAATTACACTTTTTTGTCCTTTACCCAAGAGAACCGAGCTAATGTAATCATAGTCTCTGTCGGAACTGAAGAAAAATGTGAGTTATTTTGTTTTAATGTGATACTACGTTGCTATGATAACAGGGTCATGTGAACATAGGTGTTGAACTAGGTGTTTAAACTCTTTAACAAATGCCCAGTATTAATAAACATGGAAATTATTAAAGTTGTTTTAATTCAGGGGTGTCAAACTCAGTTTCATTGAGGGCTACATCAGAGCTATGTTTGACCTTGGGGACTGGGACAGAAGTGTGGCCGACTGGGTGGGTGTGACCAGTTTGACGCCACTCCTCAAACTGCTGGCATGTTTCTGTTCTGACCCAAACCTTGTTCCAAGGAAACAAACACGAAACAGCAACAACTTTTAATGATTCTTTATGAATTCTGTTCCTTCACCGTTAAAAGGCTGTTTCAAACTAATTGTCTCGGATAAGAACAAGTCTTGCCAAGGTTGCACAAGGCTGCTAAGAATACTAGATAAAGTTACTAAGAAATATTTCAAACACAAAGAGTCTCCAAACACCAGCTAAGATACTCCAAACGTCCACTAGGCTTGAGTGCAAAAACTTATTTGCTTCCTGCAAAGAACTCCAGTTTCTCAGCTGGCTTTTATCTCTTAAGAGAGGGGCCATTACATTGTAGCCTTACTCCTGAGTTGCCCATACTGCTGCAGCTGCTCTTTCTTTTGAGCAGCCCTGCGTGCATGCACACTAGGCACAGGCTCCTCGGGGACTTCTTCATCACTGCTGCCAGCCTCCACAATCTCTGAAGGCATCATTCTGCTCCCTGATGGTCTTGGTCCCATCCCTGCATCACAGGCAGGCCCCTCATCTGAGGCCTCATTCTTCGAGACCTCAGCCATCTGCACCTGCTGCCGGTGAACCACAACAGTTTCCTCTTCTCATTGAGTACACTGGGCTGAAGCCATGCTGGCTGATGTTTCCTCTTCACATTGGGTAGACTGAGCCAAAGTGATGCGAACCAGCCCCTTACATGTTCTAGGACAGCCCCGTAGGCTGGATCCAACCACATCAGTCCGTGGACCTTGTGTTTGACTACCCTTTTTTAATCATTCAACTTTTGGTGACTTTATAAACAAGTGATCTCCATGCCATTCTGTCAAGTACAACTTTTTTTTTCAATTGTTCTTTCAATGGTTTAATAGATTCCCAATATAATAAAGACTGGGGTGGATAATTAATATTCTCAACCTACTCCCATAGTCACTCATCTTTATCATCCACCCTCTTATTTTTTTCTGATCAAATGTTTGACCAGCAGTAAAGGTAAAAATTTCCCTGCCATTCGTATCTGACTCTAGAGCATGGTGCTCATCTCTGTTTCTTGGCCAAGGGAGCCAGCATTGTCCAAAGACAGTTTTTATGGTCATGCAGCCAACATGGCTTATACACTAAAAATGCACAGGATCCTGTTACCTTCCAAGCAAAGCTTCTCAACCTTTGAGATAAAAACTCACCTTTCCAGTTTATTAACTGAAAGGGTTGAAAGAGAGCAGATCACAACAAGGGTTATAATTGTTTACTCACAGTTGCATGCTTTCAAACTGCTAGGTGGGCAGGAGCTAAAGCAAGTAACAGGAGCTCACCCCATGGGAGCTTGGGTCTCCAACCCAACCTGTCAGATCTCCAGCTGACAACCTCAGCTTCTTTAATCATTGAGCCATCACAGTAGCAAAACAAAAAAACAAAAAACCAACTTGCTACCATTCCACTTATAGCAATAGTGCTTAGCCTTATATACCACTTCACAGTGCTTTACAGCCCTCTCTGAGCAGTTTACAGAGTCAGCATATTGCGCCCAACAATTTGGGTCCTTATTTTACCTACCACAATACTTTACAGCCTTCTCTAAGTGGTTTACAGAGTCAGCATATTGCCCTGAATGATCCTTATTTTATTGACCTTGGAAGGATGGAAGGATGAATTGAGCCATTGAGAATCAAACTGTTAAACTGTTGGCAGTCAGCAGAAGTAGCTTGCAGTACTTCATTCTAACCACTGCACCACCATGGTTCATTATTTTTTATTCCATTTTCCCTTTCACTGCTTTATTTTCATATGTTTGAATGCATGCTTATTCAATTTTCCTCATCCTCCAGGCAAATATATGGATGTTATGCCAAGATTGGAGAGAGAGAAAAAAAAACCCATGTTTTCTTGTAGAAAAGTCTGGAATGCAAAAATTCAGAGGTCACTTCCTTCTTCCTTAAAAGAAAAGAAGAGGAGAGGCATTTTTTTTTTTTCAGAAATTTATTTATAAGATTCTTTTTGTCTCCAGTTCTGGAAAACACATATTACTATGGATTTTTTTAATCTAATCATTGCCAAATATTTCCAAACGCTGAAATCCAATATATCTTTCTTAACTATTTTCCAATGAGGTAATGGCCGGAATATTTTATTTGAAATCCATAAATAATGTGCTACACTTAGATGCAGTCAGCAAGAATTATTTGCTGCTAAGTATAATGAATGCACCCAAATGTTACATTTAGCAAACTAGCAAAGTGTGAAGAGTTTTATGGAGAAAATCAGTCTTAGTGTGTTGATCTTTAACTTGCAAAACTTTACAGCTCTGAAAATTAATAAGGGAGCGGATATTTATAATGATATTTTTTTTAACTGTCCCAGGACTAGAATTCAACTTTCTACGTATCAGCTTCTGCACATCTTAAGTCTATTGATCACAGGAGCTGGAGATGAGCAACAGCAATAGCACTTAGACTTATATATTGCTTCACAATGCTTTACAGCTTCTCTAAGCAGTTTACAGAGTCAGTATATTGCCCCCAAAAATCTGGGTCCTCATTTTACCAATCTTGGAAGGATGGAAGGATGAGTCAACTTGAGTGCATCAGGATTGAACTCTTGGCAGAGGGCAGAGATGGCTTGAAATACTGCATTCTAACCACTGCACCAGGTGGCTCCTAGGGTAGCTAGTTACTAGCTACATTTTAATTGCCTTTATTGCCTCAGCAATTTTCTTCGATTGTCTGCATCTAACATGCCTCCTTGTTAGATGGCTATTCTCGGGGTTTCCCCTGATTTCTCTCTGAGGTTGGTTGTCTTTCTCTCTCTTTTTGACTGTGTTGACCATTATCTCTGGATAATAGAAGGAACATATTTCAATTTGTGAGTTAAAGATAGTTTAAAGTGACTTGGCTTTTTTGTTATCATGTTGCTTCTGGGTAATAAATAATGAAACCATATAATAAACCATAATCATGTAAACCATGTTATTTTCTAAATATGGCAAACATTCCTTACATTACAATTACAAATACTTCTGATTTTACTAATTCTTTCCAATGTATGTTATCCATTGGATAAGCATGTTAGAACTTAGAATAACAGAGATTAAAGGGACCATGGAGATCTTCTAGTCCATCACCCTGCTTAAGGCAGGAAACCTTACAGCATTTCAGACCATGGTTATCCAATCTCTTCTTAAAAAACTTCCAGTATTGGAGCATTTACAACTTCTGGAGGCAAGTTGTTCCACTCATTAATTGTTCTAGCTGTTAAGAAATTTCTCCTTAGTTGCTTCTCTCCTTGATTAGTTTCTACCCATTGCTCTTTGTCCTGCCCTCAGGTGCTTTGGAGAATAGCTTGACTTCCTTTTCTTTGTGGCAGCATGTGCAATATTGGAACACTGCTATCATGTCTCTCCTAGTCCTTCTTTTCATTAAACTAGACATACCCAATTCCAGCAACTGTTCTTCATATTGTTTAGCCTCCAGTCTCCTTTATTCAGAGATGCATGCTCTCAAATAGATTTCATTCCTGGCACCTTCCCTGTCATGGGAGGTATATATCAGGAAACCAGCATGCTTATTTTAGCTCCCAAGTCTAGAGTCTTTCTGCCAATCTTCAAATTAACCAGCTTACCAACCCGTATTATTCAGTGCAATGTCAAGATAATGATTGGTCATTCTGTTTTTTCCCCCCAATACAGATTTCAATTTTATAACCATTGATTTGAAGGGAAGGACTTGTTTATGGGCACAAAGAAAATTGGATTGATGCCGGAGTTTATAGTTGACAAAGTAGTTCTCATTTTATATTGGTTCAGGTCATCTCCTTCTATTTAACTCATATTATATGGCCACTCTTCAGGTCCAAAAGAAAAGCAGGGTCTGTTTGTTATTATCATATTTCTGTGAACGTAACTAATTCATTTTTTTATTCTGTTATGTATCTTCCTTTCTCCCATACCAAAGTGAATGGTCTTTGGAAACAATAAGTCTACAAGGAATTTCTGAGCATTAAACAATCAATTGGAAGTGCCTATAACCTTGTCAATAAACTCTACACGTTTCCAACTCTCCTTTTCCATTGCTTGATTTAAATGTTTATTCCAATAAGAAACATAAACATTTACCTTGGGACTTCACTATATAGCTCAAGGACTTTACAAAATGTGTAGGAACTTCTCATCAGCAATATATTCTTAGAGTATCCATGCAAAAGAAGAGACTCACAAATACCAATAATGTCATTTTAGTTAATATTAATTTTTATCCAGGATTCAAACAAAGATGGTAATTTCTTCGGTGAACCATAAAAGCCTCAAAATACAAATGGCATTGATTGTAGAACATCAAAGTCAGGGATAATCATTGATTTTACATGCAATAAATTTTGATCTCATGCACGTACAATCTTTTTTTAATCAGTTCTTAAATCAGATCATCCTGCATTATCAAATATACAGCCTAAATTATGTAGTGACTTAAATACAGATTATATAAATTATATAATGAGTTATTTGAAAACATTTAAAACCTTTCTGTAATAAAGTATGGAAAACATTTTTGGCACTTTAGATTTCTGTGTCAATTATTATTTCCACTGGTGTTATTCAATTAAGCCTATATTAATTTATAGTTTGAGCTATTTATTTTTCTATCTTTATCCCAGCTACTGATGAAAGGCACTGTGAAGGAAAAGAAAAGAAATCAACTGTTATAAAAAGGCAGAAATTGTTTAAACTAAATCAGCAGTTGTGTTTATTGTTTATTCTCTGTTAAACTTTCACTGTTTACTGTAGAGACACAGACAAGGTACAATCAAATTGGGAGACAAAATTAATTTAGGAATGTTCTGCAGAGGCTGCTAAATTGCTTAAGAACACATGAGAATTGTGGTTCTGCTGAGATGAACAATTTAAGCCTCCTGTTCTATTAGGATAAGCAAGTTTGCACTATGTTATAAAACTGCACTTTTGGATGCATATGTATTGCAATATACCTACAAAGATCAGAACACTGTAAATGATGTATTCCTTGTGACATTGTGGAAGTGGAGATTGAATTCCATTTCCAAGTGGGATAGTTAGCATATCAATACTTTTGAACTTTGGAGAAGACTCTTGAGAAGACTATGGACAACCAATATTAAACAAACAAATGGATCATTGAATGAATCAACCCAGTTGTGCTCAGTTGGGGCACAAATTACTAGACCCAAATAATCCTTCTTTGGACCCAAAGACTGGGAGAAAGATCAAAGGCCAGGAAAAGAGGAAGGAAAGAGAAGAAGGTGATAACCAGCAGCCAGATGGATGCAATTATGGTGACCATAGGTGTACTGGGAGACCTAAATGACCAAGTTAGGAAATATATACCATACAGAAGATCTACCTATGTCAGGGGAGTCAAATTCAGTTTCATTTAAGGATGCATCAGAGTTGTGTTTGACCTGGGGGGGGGGGGGGGGGGCACTGGTTGGGCATGGCAAAGGAGGGTATGGACAGCTCATCATCACTTGTGTCAGGGGCACCTCCATTTTCGCTGGCAGAGCACTTCAGGAGGCCATCACTGTTTAAAATGGTGTGGCCCTCCCGAGCTCCATTTTCTCTGACAGAAAGCTGCAGGAAGCCATCATAGCTGAAAATGGAGCTCAGGAGGGACAAATGTAACCCTCCCAAGTTCAGTTTTCACTAGTAGAGGCACCATTGGCCAGTCATTTGCTGTTTCCAGGGTGGCTCCGCAGGCCAGATTTGAGCATCCCATGTGCAGCCTGTAGGCCTTGTGTTTGACACCCCTGGTCTATGTGATTGCTAAAAGTGAACACTGACTTCGTGGCACATCAATGTATTACAACAAAAATGAAGGCATCTTCTTTAAAGTTCAGTGGTGTATTTTTAGCCCACTGAAATTATGGAGGATTTGACACCACTCCTATGAGCAGTATTACTTTCAAGAATGTGTTGCATCAATGGTTTCAAAACCATTAGCTACTCTCTTAGAACTATTTTTTTGATGAAAAAGGATGCTTTCTTCCAACCCTGATAGACAGAAATAGGGATTAGGGGAAAAAAAGAGAGTCTTCTCGCACCTTTGCACACTTTTTTCTTTAATGTCTTCATTTGAAATTTCCAAGGACTTAAAAGAATCAATACTTCTCCAGAAAAGGCTGGTCAGTGTGATATATATTTCTAACTATGTAACTTTTTCATTTTATTTAGGATTTTGTGAAATCCAATTGAATACCTTCAGTTTGACACTTTCATTTTTTCCTCCATTCTTGGTCTAAAGATGAATCCTTCACTTCAGCACAAATTGACAATAGGATATTCTGCTCCCAAAAAAGAACCTCTGAAAAAATAAATCATTATCTGTACAAAACAATAAACTAAACATTTTAAAGGTTGGATTGTCCTGGAATTGCCTGTCTTCAAATTTCAGTGACGTTACAACCATTCTCATCTCACACCTGAGAAAGATCTTAGGACTCTCTCAGCAGCTATATCATCAAGAAGTTACAAGTACAAATTGTCAGAGTCTCAAGATTTGGTAATTTTGCAAAATTTGGGCTAACATGGGGTGGAAGGATACTTCATTCACTGTGCAAGGTGGAATGATACAACCAGATCCTAAACCTTTGAGATAACAACTGACTTTTCCAGCTGATTAATTGAAAGGATTGATAGAGAGCAGAATGCAACAAGAGTTATAATTGTTATCCACCCCAAAATCATTCTGATGAGATGGGCAGCCACATTAGCTGAACTCAAATAATGAAATAATAAGCATTATGGACTTGTAACATTCCAGTTTACTTTATAATCATGATGCATTGAACCAATGTGTTTGCCCTGTGAATAAACCTTTTCTTTTCTATTATCGTTCATTCCAATCATGAAAATCAAAACTATGTATGTGGGAATCAATTAAGGTCTGGGATAAATAACTCCCTGACTGTAAAACAACTCCTGTTGTTTTATTGCTTTGATTTCTATTTTTGATCTATGTTATGTAAAGGTTCCTTAAATGTACTGTGTTATATGCATTCATATCAATAAAGTGTCGAGGTGGTGCAGTGGTTAGAGTGCAGTACTGCAGGCTACTTCTGCTGTCTGCCAACTGACTGCAATTTGGCAGTTCGAATCTCACCAGGCTCAAGGTTGACTCAGCCTTCCATCCTTCCGAGGTCAGTAAAATGAGACGCAGATTGTTGGAGGCAATATGCTGACTCTGTAAACTGCTTAGGGAGTGCTTAGGGTGTGCAGCATTGTGAAGCAGTATATAAGTCTAAATGCTATTGCTAAAGAATTCCAGGGACAACCTCTAATCTCAAGATGGGACCCTCCTCAAAAGTATAAGTTTCCGACCCCTCTTCTAAAATGTTGGACCAAACTTCAAGCAGCAATTTAGATCCTTTAAAACATCAAGATCTCTAGCAGAAATCAATTAACCGATTAAAGAGCCTGATTAATTCTCAATATTACTCAACTCTTCAAGACTCAAGGCCATCAAAGAAAAAGAAAAAGAGTGAGGGAAAAATGGTGAATGCATTTTATAGACCACATAAATTAAAGTGGAAGCTTTAAAGGCAGGGCTTTAAAAAAAAAAAAAGGAAAGAAACGCTATTCCTAACAAAAGAAAGAGGCAAAATATTATTACTTTGAAAATCACAGATCAGCTTTCAGTCCGTTTCTGCAATTAAAAAAAAAAACCTGTTCATTTAATGAATAGACAGATTAACAGAACAAAACTACCCACTCTTCACAAAAATTAAGAATTGGGAACTGATGTCAATAGCTAGTTATCCACCCTTTTGAAATGCAGAGTTTCCATAACAATAAGATGTGTCTTCTTTCACAGTCTTCTCTTCTTATCAAACCACACTATGGTGGCACTTATTGTGAAATCTTACAGTGCTTAATGAATTAAAATGTGTTTGCTTAAGAGTCTGCTGTGAGAACATAATACACATTTTGAAAGGCAAATGTTCTCAAAGTAATTTGGCTTATAAAGAGTAAGTACATGTTTGAAAGGACCAAAGAATTAAATGCTGGAGTTGGAATCTTTCCCTCTTTGGTAGATTTGAAATCCCAAGATGTATTGTACTTGCCTAATTTCTAGCACAACCTTAGACTTTTCTGGACTTTTTTTTTTTTTTACCACTAGTGGTGAATGACTTAAACAAGTGTCTATAGAGACTCTCGGTCATCTAGGTCATAGTTGTACCAAAGGCATTTATTTATTTTATTTATTTATTTAGTTTAGTTTGTCAAGCATGTATAAGAAAACAAGTATAAGTAGGAACATATAAACATATAAGTATAAACAGGTATAACTATATACATAATAAATGAGTACGAATAAATGGGTAAATGGGAACAGTAGGACAGGGATGGTAGGCACACCTTATGCATCTTACAGACCTCTTAGGAATGGAGTGAGGTCCACAGTAGATAGTTTAAGGTGGTGTTTGTTACTAATTGATTCAGTCCCAGTGTAGTAACGGTATTGTACAGGGTTGCATGTATAGGTTCAGTTGCACATTCATTTAAGGGTCCAATTAATTAGAGGTAGATTGATGTCACCGAAAAAGTTAATAGGATGTGAGCAGGAGGCTGCCCATGTGCAGTTAGCTTGTTTGCATGATCATATTTAAGAAACAAAGGTCATAATCAGGGGATTCTGTAATACAGTAAGAAGCGAACTTTGGTATTTATGGACAGATCGCAGATGATGGTCTCAGGAAGATCCATCTCCTATGTAACTTGAATCTTTTTTCAGATCTAGGAACTTTTTATAGAAATCTAGGGACTTTTTATAGAAAGTAACTGGAAGGTAACTGGACTTTCTTTGATTCTTGAAGATGTTTCACTTCCCATCCAAGAAGCTTCTTCAATTAATCATGTGTTGTTGGTTTTTGTCTAAACTGTAGGATAGAAACCCACCTTTCTGTTGGTTTTTTTGCTCCTGTTGTGTTGTGCTAGTTGTGCCTTCTTTGTAAATTCTGTGACCTCCTCCAATACTTCTGTTGGTAGAAGTAATTTCAGCTCTTGAAATTTTTGTTCCACTCTCAGTTGTAATATTAATCTGTCTTATTCTTTAATTGACTAGCTGGAGCTATGCTTTCTGCAGGATGTTTTTGCCCTTTGTTCTTTCACTGGTGAATACAAGCGCAAGTGCTTGTTGTCTCCATTTCAAATTGAAGCACAAATGGTTCCTGTAGTCTGCAAGTTTTCTGGAAATCTGTTCATATTCCTGTACCATTTGAAGGATGTTACAGATAACAGATAATCAGGGTTGGAAGGGACCTTGTAGGTCATCTAGTCTAACCCCCCACCCAAGCAGGAGACTCTATACCATTTCTGACAAATGGCAGCCCAACCTCTTCTTGAGAGTCTCAAGTGATGGTGCTCCCACAACTTCTGAGGGCAAGCTGTTCCATGGGTTGATTGTTCTCAGTGTCAGAAAGTTTCTCCTTATTTCCAGGTTGAATCTCTTCTTGTTCAGTTTCCATCCATTATTCCTTGTCTGGCCTACAGGTGCTTTAGAAAATAGATTGACCCTTTCCTCTCTGTGACAGTCCTGTGGCAGCCCCTCAAATATGTTCATCCCAAAGAGCTTAGCTAAATGTCTATGGAGTTTCTCAGTCACCCAGGTCATAGATGTCCCAAAGGCTTTTCAAAAGGCAACTGGTCTTTCTTGATTTCTTGAAAATGTTACATTTTTCACCTAAGAAACTCCTTCAGTTTTGAAGAAGCTTCTTGGTGAGAAGTGAAACATATTTAAGAAACAAAGAAAATCTAGTTGCCTTTTGAAAAGCTCCCTTGGGATGACTAAATCAAGCACGAACTTGGAAATGTGGGCATTTTTTTTCTACATTCCAGCGGCCCCCAATTTTTTGGGTGCTGTGAATAGTCCTATGGAAAGCAATTTCTCTGTGGACCAAGGGGAAGTGGTTTTCTGTGCTGCCTTCATCCTGTACATGCACAGATGGAATTTCACCTGCTTTTGCAACCCAGTTCCTATCAGGCTGCAGACCAATGTTCGTTTGCAAACTAGAAATTGGGGACCCTTGCTCTATATAGCATGCCTGGGCACAAGAAGATGTATATAACAATGATGTGGGTATATAGCTGGCTTAAAATCATATTCAAGAAGTAGTCATCAATGGCTGCTAATCAAATTATGTGTTTAATAAATGAGCAAACAATAGTTGCTTGGCTGCTGTCCTGTAGTTGTTCTGATAGGAAAATATATCAGGTTTTTTTTTTTCTTTTTAAACTCTTTATTTACCATCCTTCAAAAAAAAAAAAAAAAAACCACATAGAAACTTCTCTTAGTAAACTTTCACCTAACCGCAACCACAAAAAATATGATAAGTCAATCCTGATAAAAATCAACTTACACAAATCAAACTTTTTCTCCACAGCCCCAACTCTCCATTGTGATTCATATCAGAGAACTCTGGCTCTATATTTACTAAATCATATATAGCAATTCCCTTGGCTTTTGATATTTTACCCGATATGAGACATGTTACTTTTAAAGTTACTGTCAAAGCTGTAAGTTTTTAAGGAATGTTAAGGTTCTTCACTCGATTCTGCATGTGAGAACATGTCCCCTTGTTTGTACCCTCTTGAATAATCACAACATTATTTTCTGTGTCAGTTCTAACCCAAGACAAACAGCAGGGGATGAGATAATCTTCCTTGCTCCTTTCTGAGTTTATTTATTTATCTGATTACTGTAGCCACCCATCTCAACAAGGGACTCTGGGTGGTATACATCATAAGATATCAAAAACAATGAAAGATTATTCAAAGAATTAAAAGGTGAGCACCAAGCACACACCTTCTAAAGAGACAGGTTTGGACTGTTCCTTTCATATTGGCTTCAGAATTATTTAACCATTTGTAGACTTCAGAGTTAGCATACATCATCAGGTTCTTAGATTTGTTGTTGTTATCATTTGTTACCCTCATTTGTGACAGTGTACAGTGGTCTCATGATAATTATTTAGAGAATACTTTTCTTGATTGTGAAATATGTTGCCTTCTTTACTGATTGCTTTCATTCACCATTAAAAAAAAATAAGAAAGGCACATTTGCTTCCTAAGTTATGTCCATATTTCATTTCTCAGCTTTAAATGTCATCACCAAATACAAAGAAACTTGCTGAATATCAATGAGCTAAGTAGGAAACCTTGGCTCTGTTTCATTGTCATTTGATCATGGCCCATGAAAACCTTTGCTCCACCCTCCTAAAATTTGCATCAGATTAACATACACAAGGATATGTCTGGGGTTATTTTCTTCTCTCTGCTTGTTAGTGCCAATAACATTTGGTTTTTTGTGTACAGATTCCAAACATAAATGTTCATTCCTCCACTATTCATCTCTTATTTCTTTGAATGGGTGATTTCAAGGAAGGAAGGAAGGAAGGAAGGAAGGAAGGAAGGAAGGAAGGAAGGAAGGAAGGAAGGAAGGAAGGAAGGAAGGAAGGAAGGAAGGAAGGAAGGAAGGAAGGAAGGAAGGGACTAGGATGATCAGGGGATTGGAGACTAAAACATACAAAGAACGGTTACAGAAATTGGGCTTGGTTAGTCTAGTGAAGAGAAGGACCAGGGGAGACATGATAGTAATCTTCCAATATTTGAGGGGCTGCCACAGAGAGGAGGGGGTCAAGCTATTTTCTAAAGCACCTGAAGGTAAGACAAGGAACAATGGATGGAAACTGAACAAGGAGAGATTTAACCTAGAAATAAGGAGAAACTTTCTGACAGTGAGAACAATCAACCAATGGAACAGAAGTTGCCCTCGGAAGTTGTGGGAGTGCCATCACTTGAGACTTTCAAGAAGAGATTGGACTGCCATTTGTCGGAAATGGTGTAGGGTCTCCCACTTGGCTGGGGGTTTGGAACTAGATGACCTACAAGGTCCCTTCCAACTCTGATGATGATGATTAGAAGAAAAAAAGAAAGAAAGAAAGAAAGAAAGAAAGAAAGAAAGAAAGAAAGAAAGAAAGAAAGAAAGAAAGAAAGAAAGAAAGAGGGAGGGAGGGAGGGAGGAAGGATGGGAAGGAGGGAAGATGGGAAGGAGGGAGGATGGGAAAAAGGAAGGGAGAAAGGGGGAGATAAGGAGGGAAGGAGGAAGGGGAAGTGAAGGGGGAAGGAAGGAAGGAAGGAAGGAAGGAAGGAAGGAAGGAAGGAAGGAAGGAAGGAAGGAAGGAAGGAAGGAAGGAAGGAAGGAAGATCCCAATGACACCAAAATGGAAGACCTGCACTTTAATGTCAGCAATCTCTATCTTTTCATGTTTGCACAGAAGGATATAAGAGACACAGTTTTCATGGCAACATATATTTCATCTCTTCCCTCAGTTGCTCCTTTGCTAGTCCAGGGATGTTAATTTCAAATGTTAATATGTTTGATCATGAGCATTAAAAAAGATCATTCTTCTTTTGAGAAGAGCTTGACCCTTATGGCATAATAGATATGTGCATTGAGTTTTCTCCATTGCTTTCTTTGGGGAAGGCGTTCCTTGACCTGTTGGCTTTTACAACTGTTGGAAGTTAAAAACCACCCCTCTCCTAAAAAAATGAAATACCCTAGGAAATATTTAAAAGGCAAAATATTTCCCCTAAAAAGAGTACAAATTCAAAGAGGCAGAAATTCAGCCCCTCCCCCTTTGCTAGGCCTAGGCCAGAGTATTCTACATAATAAAGGCCTCTCATCTCACCACCTGGGAAGATTGTATCAGCCAACACTCAGGTGAAGCCATTTGGTCCAGACAAAGCCTACAAGGTTAGTTAAGATCCCTGCCCCTGAGAGTCTGACAGACAATGGGATACATTTCCTGCACAGGAACAGGAAACAGTAAGGTGGGGCCCAACAGAGGTTATTAAACTAAGGGTCTCTCAGCATCTCAGCCCTTTTCCTTCTTTCTTCATCCAGGGCATGTGATCCTGTCCACCATTAAACCATCTTTCCAAGCAGTCACTATGTTTCCAGTGTCTTTCTTCCCCAGTTGGAACTGAACCCAGTAGGCTGTTTCTTCCAACCCAACCTTAAGATTTCTTGGTAGGGTTTCCTTCAAGCGCTAACCAGGTCTTCTTAGCTTCTGTGCCTTTTTGCCATAATAAGCTAGCATAAATCCAGAAAATGGAATATTATGGCAACCACCATACTTCTTTTGTAGCCCTAGTGCTGGAAGAAAATATCCTTCTGGGTTCAGTTCCCAGTGGGGAAAAAGACACTGAAAACTTGGAGGCTGTTTGGAAAGATGATTTAAAGGTGGGCGGTTCACATGTCTTGGAGCACCTGAGCAAAAAAGGGAGAGATGCTAAAAGTCCCTGGGTTTTATGCCCTCTGTTGGGATTTGAATTTGAGCTTGTATTCTGATTGGTTGTCAGACTCCCATGGGGCCATGCAGGGGCAACTCTGTAGGCTGTCCTGAGTCCCAGGCTTGGTTGAGCCTTGCTGGATGATGATGTAATGAAAGGGCTTTGGGCAATTCCTATTATGGGTCTGCCTGAAGGAGGTAGGTCTTTGTTATGTAAAATAAACTGGTCCAGGTCTTAATAGCCAATTAGCAAAGGTAATGGGGGCTGAGATTCTGTCTCTCTGAGTTTCTACTTCTCTTTTAGGGGAAATATTCTGCTTTTTAAAAAATATATCCTAAAATATTTCATTTTCCTAGGAGCGGGTGGGTTTTAACTTCCAACACCAGGTATTAGTGGGAGCCAGTCAATGTTTCCAAAATCTGTGTAGTTTGCTTTTGTTTGGCTGGCACAAGCTGTCTGTGTGAAACTTTAACAAGAAACTATTTTTTTCTTGTTTTCCTGGAACTCCAAATTATGGTGGCTGTTTAAACATCTGAACAGACAAAGGGCCTTCACATAAGAGAATGAGAGAAATGAAGTCTTTTTCAAAAGAGACTAGTGAGATCAGACAAACAGAATGTAAAACACTGGGAAACCAGACAAGTAAACACCATTAATCTTTAAGTACCAGGTTTTTTTTTAAACAGAAGCCAAGATTTTAGTAAGAGCAGAAAGCTATGGTTTTTTTTTAAGAGAAATCCTGCAGATGGCACTCTTACTTCATGAATTATTTGAGAAAACAAATAAGACAAATATATATTTTTCCCCTCCACCCATCCATACTCTGTTTCAGTCTACTCCAATCTGCAGAGTTTGTTTGCTTAAATTGTTATTTATTAGGCAATGATTTAGAAATAGAGGAAATTTGCATGAATTAAAACTAATTTTCTATAAAGTCATGGATTCATTCATTGGGCTGACCTGAAATTTAAGTACTACTTCAGAGCAATATGCTATGTTTTTAATATAATCTGTCCGGGTGAATCAGAACAGCAACGAACAAGAAACCTTCAAATTTTGCCCCTATTCCATGACATTTCTTCTTTTTCTACATTTACAAATACATTCCCCATCTCTCCCTTACTGAAGGAATCAATGTCCATTCAAATTAATGGCTACCAGTAATATATAGAATGGTTAATTGACTAGGATTTTGAACACTTAATTCTCAAACATCAGTTGTCCCAATCAATTATTTCTCATATTGTCTAATTATATAGCTTTCTTTTTTGCAATGATGTATGGGTCTATAACATTCATAGTTCTGTGATTTGATGGGCAATAGTTCTGACTCTGATCACAGAAGAAAATTCTAATGATCCATCTTGGTTATAGCTTCTGGTCCTGAAATCTCATAGTCTCTGGACTTTCCATTTTAAAGCAGCTTCCTTTGAAACCTACTCCAAATTTAAGCAATTATTTTCTGCTTCTGATTCCATTTATTGCTCTGAATTTAAGTCCCTGCACTACTATGTAAGCTATTTTCTAAAAGGCTAAGGCAAAGAAACCTTGATGGATGTCATTCTAACAATAGCTTTTCCTCCTCCAGTCTCCCTATTAGACAACATGATTAACCACAGAGCCCAGAATATGATATTTTCTGCAACTTTGGAATTTTCCACATAACTGGTAAAAAAAACCAAAACCAAGTCCTTTTATTTTGCTTTTTGGCAATAATGAATATTTAACTATTTTCCCACAACCTGCTGAAACACCTGTTAGTGAATGTCTACAAAGCACATTTGACTTGAAAAAATATAACAGACACAAAATCTATTTTTTTTAAAAAAAAAGTTTGGTCTGATCAAATGGCTAATTCCCCAGTAAGTGGAAAACTTTGAAGAATCCACTTTGGTATTTTTGATGAGCCTCCAGTGCTTAAATAGAGTAAAGGCGTAGTTTGTATATAAAGGCCTTAGGGTGAGCATCCATGTTACTGTATGTAACATGTATGTATGAGGAGGAAGAGATGGAGAAGGAGGAGAAGGAGAAGGAGAAGGAGAAGAAGGAGGAGAAGAAGAAAAAGAAGGAGGAGGAGGAGGAGGAGGAGGAGGAGGAGGAGAAGGAAGAGGAGGAGGAGAAGGAGAAGGAGGAGAAAAAGGAGGAGAAAAATAAAATGTTTCACTTCTCATCTAAGAAGCTTCATCAGTTCTGATGGAAGGATAGATTCTGATCATATTATGGGGATGGATGGAAGGATTTATATTGAGTTGATGAATTTGGGGTCTCCATGATGCTGGGAACAGTTGGATTTCTGCTATTCCTGAGACTTTTTAATCGACACATACCAACCATTAAATAACTGAGCTCAAGCATCTTGTTGGGTCTAGCTTAATTCAGGTACTTTCTAACTCCTTCCATGTACTGTCTTCCTGTTCCCACTACACAAAGTTTGTTCTTTTAATTTCAGATCAAATCTGGAGTCATTATTACTGACAACTTTCCCAAACTGGCTTCAATGTACATCATGCAGTAAAGTCCAAGGTGGTTGAGAAAGGTTGTTTGATTCTATGCACACAAACTCCTTGTAATATTCTCACTGATAAAGGGGCCTGGAGATTGCAAATAAATTACTGGTGCAATCATATGAACTAGGAGAATTTTTTTTTCCAGCTCTTCTGAAAACAGTTGTTTGTGTCAATGTGTTTGAGAGGGTGAGGATCTTACGCAGGCTAAAAAAATCCATTATATTGCTATGGTTCACTAGATAGTTCACTACTTAGAATTTAATAATGCCAAACAGATTTATATTTATTTCCATAGTTACTCAACTCTAGCTGTATACTGCTCTTACAAATCCAGTACATTTTTCACACAAAAGTGGAGATGATTTTACCCCAGCTTGCTTGACTGGTTGGTGTATATACCCATTGGTGAGCACTCAACGTTCCCAAACACATATGGTGTTTTTTGCATCATTTGCATCAGACCCTAGAACATAGAATAACAGAGTTGAAAGGGACCTTGGAGGTCTTCTAATCCAACTCCTTGCTCAAGCAGGAGATCCTATACCATTTCAAACAAGTAGTTGTCCAGTCTCTTCTTAAAAGCCTCCAATGATGGAGCACCCACAATTTCTGAAGGCAAGCTGTTCCACTGGTTAATTGTTCTCACCATTAGGAAATTTCTCCTTAGTTCTAGGTTGTTTCTCTCCTTGATTAGTTTCCATCCATTGTTTCTTGTCTTGCCTTCTGGTGCTTTGGAAAATAAGCGGTATCCCTCAAAAAGTGGAATACTGCTATCATGTCTTGCAGTATCTAGTGACTGGAGAAAGACCAGCTCCTTGCCAAAACTATGATCACAAGCTGCAGCCATCCCCATCTTCAAAAAGGGAGACCCCAGCCTAGTTGAAAATTACAGACCAATCTCTTTATGCTGCGTCACCTGTAAAGTCATGGAATCAATTATTAACCAATCCATTATCCTCCACTTAGAGACAAACAACCTACTCTCCAATAAAAAAATTGGTTTCAGAAAAAAACTATCCTGTAATCTGCAACTCTTACACTGCAAAAACATATGGACTACATAACTCGATCAGGGCAAAGCAATAGACACAATCCACATAGACTTCTGTAAAGCCTTTGATTCAGTGGTACATGACAAACTACTCCTAAAACTAAAATCTTACGGTATCTCTGGACACCTGAATAACTGGATAGAAGCATTCCTGTCAAACAGACAACAAATGGTCAAAATTGGGAGCATCCTATCAAATTATGTACCTGTCAACAGTGGTGTCTTTCAAGGCAGTGTTCTGGGACCAATTCTTTTCTTTTCATACTCTACATAAATGACCTCTGTGATCATATTAAGAGCAACTGCGCTCTCTTCGCTGATGATATAAAACTATTCAACACCACCGGCAATACTACCACCCTCCAAAAAGACCTCGACTATGTATCAGAATGGTCAAATAAATGGCAACTTCTAATCTCAACAAATAAATGCTTTGTCTTACATATTGCCAAAAAGATCAGAAAATAAAATACAAGCTGAATAATCAAGACCTTGTTGATGATCCAAACTCTGTCAAGGATCTTGGAGTACTCATCTCAAATGACCTAAGTGCTAGAGCCCACTATAATTACATAGCCAAAAAGGCATTAAGAGTTGTTAACCTAATCTTATGTAGCTTTTTCTCTGGTAATATTACACTACTAACTAGAGCATACAAAACATTTGCTAGACTAATACTTGAATACAGCTCATCAGTCTGGAACCCACATTACATATCTGATATTCACACAATTGAGAAAGTCCAGAGATATTTCACAAGAAGAGTTCTCCAGTTCTCTACTCATTGCAGAATACCTTGTGCCACCATGAAATTCTAGACCTAGAAAACCTAGAACTACGCCACCTCGGTTCGATCTAAGTATAGTATATCAAATCATACATTACAATGTCCTACCTGTCAATGAATACTTCAGCTTCAACCATAACAACACAAGAGCACACAATAGATACAAACTCAAGTAAACCGCACCAAACTTGATTGCAGGAAATACGACTTCAGCAACAGAGGGGTCAATGTCTGGAATACTCTACCTGACTCTGTGGTTTCTTCCCCAAACCCCAAAAACTTGAACCTTAGACTTTATACTATTGACCTCACCCCTTTCCTAAGAGGTCTGTAGGGGGCGTGCATAAGCGTACCAACGTTGCCTACTGTCCCTGTCCTATTGTTTCTTTTATTTTTCTTATATGTATCCATGTATTCATAACTATATTTTTTTACTTGTAAGCAATTGACAAAGGAAAGAAAGAAAGAAAGAAAGAAAGAAAGAAAGAAAGAAAGAAAGAAAGAAAGAAAGAAAGAAAGAAAGAAAGAAAGAAAGAAAGAAAGAAAGCAGTAGCATTGTTATCCATTGAAAAGAACAGAGCTGGTGTCATTTTATATTTAATTGCCCAGATATTTTGTTTAATTAGAAATTACTTCCCATGTGTTTGCTATAGTTGTGCACTCTTCTCCATTCATTCATTAATTCATCTGCCAGTCCAAATCACTGCTGGGCAAGATATGCACAATTGCTTCTTGACTGTAAAATCTGGTACTTGTGTAGGTTCTATCTGTGAGTGCCAAGATGGAGATATTTACATCATGAAAATGGAAAAAATCCACTGGTATTTCAGACATCTTTACTTGAAAGCACTAGGGTAGCTTATCAAGCTGAGAATGTTATTAACTTTATTTAACAGCTAAAAAATGTTGCAGCATCCCATATTTCCTGCCTTTGTGCTTTTATGTCCTAAATTCATAGTATGACCTGTTGCAACTTTATCTACAGCGATTTTTCTTACTGGCAGCTCCCCTTATCGGAACACAAGGCAATGTTTTTGTTAACTTAGTAACTAACTGTGGGGTTATAAAACAAATTTATGAAACATTCAATATTTATTTTTCTATCTCTGGTTCATTTTTTTATAGAGATATTAGTTACTCCCATTTATTTTCACCGGTTGCGGTGTCATATTTCTATATTATTCAGCTACCAACTTTCTATCTTGCTTTTTGATCTTAACCCATAATCTTTCATTCTCCCTTTGAGTCCAATCTGCACTTATTGTTTCCAGGCCCACCAATACAATGTAAATATCAAAACCTGTTTGTTTGTTTGTTTGATTTTTGCCGTTAGATTTGATCAGGAACCTACTGACTAGGTTATGGTCTATGAAAGAGGACTTCAGATGGAGACCCTCACTGATTCATAAATCCAGCAGGGAAACATATTTCGAAGTTGTCATCTCCACATAAAATGTTTCTAAAGTGCCTGAGAAAATCACTCTGTTTTGGGTGGGTGAGACGTGATATATGCAGTAGACCAGAGGTGGTATTCAGCAGGTTCTGACCAGTTCTGGAGAACCAGTAGCGAAAATTTTGAGTAGTTCATAGAACCAGCAAATACCACCTCTGACTAGTCCCACCCCCATCTATTTTCTGCCTCCCGAGTCCCAGCTGATCGGGATTTTGTTGCCCTGCACAAGAGAACGGAGCTGGAAAGCAGGTTAGTGGGTTTGGGAGGGAATGGGATTTTGCAGTAACCTTCTCCCAGGAGTGGGGTGAGAATGGAGATTTTTCATCCCCTGTAGTGGGGTGGGAATGGAGATTTTGCACCATGCTCACCAAGCCACAGAACCGGTAGTTTAAAAAATGAATCCCACCACTGCTCTAGACCTGTTGCTTTGGCTCTGATCTGATTCAATTGAATTCAAATTCTATTGGGAGTATTGATCCATTGGGAATGGGCCTTTGAATCAAGTAGGAATGAAAATCCAAAGGTCAGAATATTCTCCCTTCAAAATGTTTTATGGTCCTCTAGTTGAGATTCTATTGTTGTAAGCCACCTTAGGAATTGTACCTCAGAGCTAAAAGGTCAACAGAAGCATTTCAGGGACTAAAAAAACAAACTCGTGTGACTGGATGACGAAAGGAATAATACATATTGTGGCTTCCTTCAGCTATCCAGCAACTGGAATTATAGTTCCAGGATTTTCTTCCTAGAGAAAATCTCTAAACATAATCCTATATGAGGAATATATTGACTGACTTGTTCCTCTATCTAATGTATTTGTAATAATGATTTAGGGATCACTGACATATAGATTTCCTTGAACCTGTGTACATGACCTGAACATATGAATTGAAAATCAAAGACTGAATGTTGCAGACAAAACTTTTGCATTGATTGTTATAGATGCAAATACTTTTTGGAAGAGTTTTGCTGCAAATCATCAAGTCTTCAGCAATCTATTGAATAATCAAGTAATGAGAAATCAATTGATGTGTTTCTCCCCTCAGGTGAAATCAACTGAATAAGAAATACTATGCATTGAACACATTGTGTTCTCCTCAACTGAGGGAGAAATAACTTTGTTTTGCAGTGTATCAATGTTGTTTAGTCAGTAGCCAGTTTACTTTGCTTATTTAAAAAAGCAAATATTTTGATTTGGGGAGTTCCTGAAATATGTTATCCAGACTCTGCATTTCCGCATTTATTTTATTTATTCTCTTTGTTTTCAATACAAGAATACCTTGGACATCTGTAAATATTTTTTAGTTGAATGATCTGAAAATGCTTTGCAAGCATTTATTTCATAATTGCCAATAGAGATACCCAAAATGAGACATTGCATCAATCTTATTAATTTACCTCCAGATAAGCAGAATTCAAATCAGATAAAACATCTGTGGTCATAAACAAAGGCAAGCTAGTTCCAGTAGGAACCAACTAAAACAGCAAATAAACATGTGAGCTGAAATAGAAAAAAACCAACAACTTATGAAAAGGCTCCATAGTCTTCCTCGCCCAGCTCCCTCCCCCCAAGATGGTAGAATAAATAAATAGATTATCTCTGCAGAAAAGGGAAGGAAGGAAGGAAGTTAGGAAGTGTTAGATCTGGGGTGGATCGGTTCGAAGGAGACGCGAGACCATTCAGTGATTTCAGCTCTTTATTCTAGATCAGAATAGCGTGGAGAATGTGAGCCGCGGCAGCCCTCCATATAGGGCTGGCTCGCGGCTCAGCAACCAATGGCAGTGCTTTGAATCTCCCGCGATCGGCACAGCCAATCGCGGTAGATTCCCAGCGCTCCAATCAGGGCTGAGTATTCGACCAATCAGTCCGTTTGGTCCATTTGGACCAATCAGTTAAGAGAGTTTGGAGTATGCTAATATCGTACACCCCTCCCCTCTTGGTTTTGCCCGTCGGTGCGTCGTGATGTAGTCACGTAGGTAGGCGGGGCTTCGTACCTGCCTACTTGACTTGAGAGGTTCAGTTCTGGTGTGGTCGTTGACTGGTTCGGATGCCTTCTCTGTCGCTCCGGTTCCTTGGGATGGAACTGCCTGGAACGTTGAGCTGCGCCTTTCTAGGTAGCTCCCTCCCGGTCTACCTGAGCTGGTCGAGCTGCCTTTTCTGTTGTTCCCGCTGGATCTTTCCGGGCTGGTTGAACTGGTTTGGCTGCTCCTTCCAGGTGAAGATTCCGGGGTTTCATGTTCCATGGGTCCTGCATCTACAGGTGAGTAGCATCAGTTTATTGGTGGTTTATTTATTGTGGGTGGGGGGGTGTTCTGTTTGTGTTAGTTGGTGCCCTTCAGCTCTTTCTTTTTCGCTTGCCGATTCCCCCCCCCCCCCTTTCTAGTTACCTGCTCTGGTAGTTGGTTGTTGGTGACAGCTATCCTCAATCTTAGCTGGTTGATGTGTCGTTTCCAGCTTTTTCCATCGCTTGTCTCTAATTGGTATGAAAGGGGGCCAGTTATCTGGGTGATTGTTGCTGGTACCCAGAGTGGTTCTCCTGACAGGTTTTTCGCATATACTGTGTCCCCTATTTTAAATGTCCTGTGTTTGCTTGAGGAACCCGGGGGTTTGTCCAGGTTGTATGTTGGATACATTCTATCTAGGGTTGACCGCAGTTTCCTGCCCATCATCAGTTCTGCTGGGCTTCTATTTGTGGTTGCGCTAGGTGTGATATGTTGTATGAGGAGCATTTTATTAATTTTGTCCTGTATGTTGGCTGCATCTATTTTTTGGATGGCCTTCTTAGTGTATTGGACCATGCATTCCGCTCATCCGTTCGCCGCTGGATTTGCTGGTGTGGTTAATGCATGGCGTATTCCTTGGCCTGCCAGAAATTGCTCAAATGCTAGGGCAGTAAATTGGGGCCCGTTATCTGATACTATTACATCTGGCAGGCCGTGCGTGGCAAACAGTTTGCTCAGTTTTCTGATTACCGCCTCTGTTGTGGTAGATTTCATGGTGCTTACTTCCAGCCAGTTGGAGTAAGCATCCACTGTGATAAGGTACATGTGTCCCTTGGTTGGCCCTGCAAAGTCTATGTGAATCCTAGACCACGGGCCTCTGGGTGTTTCCCATTCTTGGGTTGTGGCTGCGAGAGGGTTAGGTCTGGATTCTTGGCATTGCTTGCATCTGGCCACCCAGGTTTCAATCTGTTTGTCCATTCCTGGCCATCATGCATAGCTTCTGGCCAGGCTTTTCATTTTGACCATCCCTGGGTGCCCCTCATGCAGCATCCCCAATACCCTTTCCTGTAATATTTCCAGGATTACCACTCTGTCCCCCAAAAGTATGCAGCCCTTCTCGGTAAAGAGTTCAGTTTGTCTGTTCTGGAAGGGTCTGAATAATTTGTCTTTGTCCCCTTCCAGCCACCCTTTTCCAACCTAGCTCAAGACTCGCGCCAGCTGCTTGTCTTTATTTGTTTCTCTGGCAATGTCTGGCGTGGTCACGAGTGGGTTGGATATTGTCTCTATTTGGAGTACCTCTGTTGTGGGTGCTGGGTCATCTTCTCGGTTTGGTAGGGGTGAGTGGCTCAGGACATCTGCGTGGGCGATGTCCTTGCAGGGTCGGTGTATCAGCTGGTAATTGTATGCTGCTAGGAATTCGGACCACCTAGTCATTCTTGGCGATAGAATGTTCGGTGTGGCCCAGTTTCCCGCCAGGATTCCTAGCAGCGGTTTGTGGTCTGTGATGATTGTAAAAGTCCTACCGTAAAGGTATTCGTGAAATTTTGTGATGCCGGTGACAACTGCTAGATCCTCTTTGTCGAGCTGGCTGTAGTTCCGTTCTGGCTTTGAAAGTGTCCTTGACGAGAAAGCGATTGGTGCTTCCCTCCCGTCTGGTAGCTGGTGGCTGAGGATGACGCCGATCCCAAATGGTGGCACGTCGCAAGTTATCGTCAATGGCAGGGTCTCGCTGTACTGGATTAGTACCGCGTCGGATGTTAGCAGGTTCTTTGTGTTGTTGAAGGCGCTCTCTTCCAAAGCTCCCCAGGTCCAGGTGGCTGTTTTATCTAACAGCCTATGCAGCGGTTCCACCACGGTCGCCTTTTGAGGTAGGAAGACATTGTAAAAGTTTAACAGTCCCAAGAAAGCCTGTAATTCTGTTTTTGTTTTTTTGGGGGGGTCGAGGTGCTTCCCTTATGGCTTTCAGTTTTTTTTTTTGTGTGAGGTGGATCCCTTGTTTGTCTAGGAGGTACCCTAGAAATTCGACCCTCTCGGCCCATAGTTGGCACTTCCCCTTCTTGACTTTAAGTCCCGAGTCTCAGAATTTCTTCAGTACCTCCCTCAATCTGGCTTCTAGTTGTTTTTCATTTTTCGCAGCCACCAATACATCGTCAAAGTAGGGCACAACCCCTTCTATGCCCTGGAGGAGTCTTTCCATGAGGCTTTGGAAGACTCCAGGTGCCACGCTGACTCTAAATTGGAGCTGGTTGCAGCGGAAAGCCCCTCGGTGCGTTACGATGGTTTGGGCTTCTGCTATTGTGGCGTCGACCAGCAGCTGCTGGTAGGCTTGTGCCAGGTCGAGCTTTGCGAAAATTCGGCCTCCCCCCAGTGAGTGCAGAAGATGCTGGACTACTGGGATGGGGTATGCGCTTTGTTGGAGCGCATGGTTTAGGGTGGCCTTGTAGTCACCACAAATTCTCACAGACCCATCTGGCTTGATGGGAGTGACAATTGGGGTCTCCCACCGGGCATGATCAATTGGTTCTAGCACCCCTTGCGTGATGAGCTTATCGAGTTGCTCATCGATCTTGGGCTTGAGTGCAAACGGCACTCACCTGGGCTTAAGGCGGATTGGCGCGATGCTCGGGTCTATATTAAATGAGATAAGGGACCCCCGGTACTTGCCTAGGCTGTCAACGAAGACTTCCCGGAAGTCCCTCATGAGCGTTGCTTCCCAGTCTGCCTCTCTGATGTGGTGTATGTTGGTTACTTCGATGACCAGGGGTGCGAACCGCTGCAGTCCCAACAGGCTCAGCCGATCTCAGTCGACGATCATCAGGGGTAGCACTTCTGTGTGGCCCTTGAAGGTGACCTTAAAATGGCCTCTGCCGACTACAGGGATTCAGTTCCCCTGATAGTCTTTGAGGGTTAGTGTTTGGTCTTCCAGTTCTTGGTGGCGGATGGTGAGAACCAGGCGCTTGAGTGTGCGCCAGGAGACCATTGAGAGGAAGGACCCTGAGTCCACCTCCATGTTGCATCACTGGTCTTCTATCCCGACCGTCACATATACTTTCCTGGCGCCGCTGGTGGAGGAATGGCCAATGATGATGGTCTGGTATGTTTCCTCTCTTTGTTTCGTCTCCTGGAGTCACCTGTTCTGACCTTCTCGGCTCCAGCGGTTCTCCGTCTGGCGATCGCAGTTCCTGGTGGGAGTGCTTTCTCTCCGTCGGGGGCTGGCATCTCATCGTCGCGGGCTTTAGTGTTTTTTATTCCGGCACACCTTGGCAATGTGCCCCCGTTTCTCGCAATGCCTGCAAATGGCGTCGAGAAAATGACAGTCCACTTGGACTGTCGCTGCCGCAGCTGGCACACTAGAACCTCGACTTATGACCTCGTGGTTCCCGTCGCTTCCACGTTGATTGGAGGCGGTGGATCTCCTCCTCCTCGTCTTCGGTTTCCGAGAAGGAGTCGATGTCACCATGGTGTGTGGGTGTGTGGTCTGCCGCTGGTTGCCTCTAGGGGGTTGACGTTGCCTCTCTGGCTGCCGCTTGTGGCATGATGCTCGATTGTCGCATTCGAGCCGCTGATTTCTTGGCCGCTTCCACTGCAGCGGCTTCGGTGAGGGCATCAGCGAGGGAGATATCTCCCTTTGCCATGATGCGGCTCTGGAGAACGAGGTCTCGGAGTCCCAGGATGACATGGTCTCGCAGGGCCTCATCCAGGTCGGTGAACTCGCACAGGCCGCGCAGGTCCTGTAGTGCCACTATGAAGTCGCCCAGCCCCTTGCCCTCGCGTTGATCCCGCCTGTAGAAGTCGTTCCACCGGATAAGGATGGGCATGACGGGGGTGTAGTGGCTTCGCAGCAGGGGCTCGAGATCGTCCCACTCCATTGCCTTGACGTCCTCCGGTTTGGCCAAGGCTTTGGCCATCTTGAATACTGCGGGCCCACAGTGTGTGAGGAACACGGCTCGTTTCTTGTGGCCATTGGCGTCCTTGAAGTTGCTTCTCTCAAGGAACATTTGGAACCTATCGGTATAGGATTCCCAGTCCTCGGTAACAGGGTTGAAGGGTGCAGGTGGCGAGTTGATGCCGGCCATGCTGCCTGTTCAGCATGTCGCTCCGCCATGTGCTGGGGTCTCCTTGTTCACCACGATCCCATCCTCGTCGCCAGTGTTAGATCTGGGGTGGATCGGTTTGAAGGAGACGCGAGACCATTCAGTGATTTCAGCTCTTTATTGTAGATCAGAATAGCCTGGAGAATGCGAGCCGTGCAGCCCTTCATATAGGGCTGGCTCGTGGCTCGGCTGCCAATGGCAGTGCTTTGAATCTTCCGCGATCGGCACAGCCAATCGCGGTAGATTCCCAGAGCTCCAATCAGGGCTGAGTATTCGACCAATCAGGTCGCTGTCCGTTTGGACCAATCGGTTAAGAGGGTTTGGAGTATGCTAATATCATATAGAAAGGAAGGAAGTTAGGAAGAAAGTTGGGAAAGAAAGAAGCAACGGATATGAACACTTTGTACAAAATTATTTCAGTATAAATAACATATTGAAAGTACTGTTTAAAAAAAACACAGAAAAAAGAACCAGTTCACAATTATAGCTGCTTGCCTCAATATACTTGTCAAAATAAATTGTGAAATAATTATGCTTCAACATATTAACTTTGCTTGACCTTGCTTTAAAGATAATTTTAGACCAAAAACAAACTTTTGTTAATAGTACACTCTGACTTATGATTTATATTATTTAGCCCCTTTATTGAATATTGATTTGATTTTAATAATACTCAGACATTTTAATAGATGTCACTGTTCTAATGAAAGTTTTTTTTTTTTTTAAATCCATTTTATGCAGGTTGCAAATCTGCCTTTTTCTGAAACTCTGTTTTACCTTTGTTTGAGTTTTTACAACATAGGGGCAAAGATGCAGCACCAAGAGCTACAGTGGCACAGTAGTTTGAGTGCAGTATGGCAGGCTTCTTCTACTGACTGCTGGTTGCCTGCCTCAAGGTTGACTTAGCCTTCCATCCTTCCAAAGAAGGTAAAATGAAGGTCTGGATTATTGGGGCCCATAGAATAGAATAGAATAGAATAGAATAGAATAGAATAGAATAGAATAGAATAGAATAGAATAGAATAGCATTCTTTATTGGCCAAGTGTGATTGGGCACACAAGGAATTTGTCTTGGTACAAATGGTCTCAGTATACATAAAAGAAAAGATACATTTGTCAAGAGTCAGGAATCATAAGGTACAACACTTAATAATAATCATAGGGTACAATAAGCAATCAAATCCTACTAGGAAACAGTAAATATAGACCGTAAGGATACAAGCGACAAAGTTACAGTCATACAGCCACAAGTGGGAAGGGATGGGTGATAAGGAATGATGAGAATGTTAATAGTCATAGTAGTGCAGACTTTGTAAATAGTTGGAGAGTGTTGAGGAAATAATTTGTTTAGCAGAGTGATGGCGTTTGGGAAAAAATGTTGTTGTGTCTAGTTGTTCTGGTGTGCAGTGCTCCATAGCATCATTTTGAGGGAAGGAGTTGAAACAGTTTGTGTCCGGGATGTGAGGAGTCTGTAAATATATTCACAGCCCTCTTTTTGACTCGTGCATTATACAGGTCCTCGATTGAAGGCAGGTGGGTAGTAATTGTTTTTTCTGCAGTCCTAATTATCCTCTGAAGTCTGTGTCTGTCCTGTTGGGTTGCAGAACCAAACCAGACAGTTATAGAGGTGCAGATGACAGACTCCATCATTCCCCTGTAGAACGGTATCAGCAGCTCCTTGGCTGACTCTGTAAATTGCTTAGAGAGGGCTATAAAGCACTATAAAGTGGTACATAAATCTAAGTGCTATTGCTATTGCTATTTTGATGTGTGACTCAAATACCTTCATTGAAACTCAGCAAGTATCTCGTTCTGGGCTCTGTTTCCTTCCTCCCTTGATTCCTATGTTTATATCCTGTTATTCTTGCATCTCATTGGCAGAAAGGTTGCAGACTACAAGTACATTCCTTAGCAAGTAGATTCATCACCTTGAATGACACAATACTGATGGGTTGCTTACTATGCTGTTTGGATGGTGATCTGTGCCTACCCTTCAAAAGAGGCCCATTGGTGCCCATTTGTTATCTTTAATTCAATGCCCACTTTTCATATGGAGACTTTAGAAGTTTCCCGTGGTTGTCTGTTCATCTCTGGCATAGCATACACATGGACCTGCATATTTTAAATATGTGGAGACAAATGGAAACAGCTTCTAAAGCAGATATATGAGTTTTGGAAAAGATACAGATGCTTAATATATGCAGAAAAGGTACTCTGTATGTGTCCTTGCATTGCTTTTAAGGCACCTGTTCCAAAAGATTTGCCCAATCTTAGAATTTAGCAGGTAGTTTTCATCCTGCTTAGATAGCCAAAAATATGCGTTGATGCATCAAGATCATTCTTCTTGGAGCTGAAATGTATTGTTGTCAGCATTCCAACCAACAAACTCCAAACCAATAAACTCCAAGACAAGCATTTCCTCAAAGTTTATTTTTATTAGAGTTGTCATCTTGGCACATCTGGAAAAACCCAAATCTGAGAGTTCTGGGTTTTCCCTTCTCAAACGAAAATCAAAACCAATTCCCTGCACCTACCAGTCCATCACATGGCCCAATCAAAATGTCATCCCCACTGGAGAGACTCCTCCAGACACTCCTCTCCAGATGCAGGGTGACATGTCTTTGACTTTCTGAGAAAGAATGTTGTTGAGTCTAATCTTCCACCTTTCTATGAAATCCCCCCTCCCAAATTCCCAGGCACTAAAAATGTGGCAGCCTTGAAGCTTCCAAGTAAACTATGGCTTCCAAGGCTGACAATTGTATTTAAACAAATATTCCTTTGGGGAAAGGAATACCTGAAGAGAAATCAAAGTCACCTGGGCATGAGAGATGATTGCATTTCATAACCTCAGCATTCTTTCTTCACTTTGGTGGGACTTCTTGCAAACACAAATTTCCCCCAGAAGATGTCAATGCAATTCTGTAGGAGAGCGCATTACAATGTCAGAACGGCATTAAATCAGTCTGCAGAGATGTCAAGGGGATGGTTACAAAATCAAGACAAAATGAAATGGTGTCAGTGTGAGTCTACAGAGACTACATTATCATGTCAAAACAAATGGAAATAATGTGAAAGTTATATTGCCGCTAATAAAGATGACACTATTAAAAATGCAAAGGATGAGGTAGACAAAAATCTCCACTCTTCCTCCATTCAATTAAGCAGTGGGGATTCTGGGATTGGAGGCTATATTTATTAATGTACATCTGCTGCTCTTGGGCTGTTGCTGGCTGAAGGCTCGACTGTCACCTTTCCTCGTGTTGACACATTCAAGCAGTCTTCTCAGCAAGAAGCCTCATTAATTCCAGAGAGGCCAGTCTTGAGATGTGATACGTGTCAATGTCAAAAATGGCAGAACATGGCCAGATGCAAAGGCAAGAGTATTTCATACACCCCCTTCTTCTTGACCTTGTTGAATTTTAAATAGATGCTCAGATGTTATAAAATTAAAGAAACAGGAGTGGGCATGTTGCAGGGTTTTTATCAGCAAAAGCAGAATGGCAGTGCTACTAAGACCAGTTTGGGTAGAGTAGAATTTATCAATATGATCATCTGGAAGGTATTCAGCAGTTAAATTGGTAGTGTTTTTTTTACCTGGAGAGACTGTTTCCATGATTAGTTTCACCACAATAGGCGCTTTTGGGTGAACTGTCCAGGTCATAAGCTGAGACTGCTGTAGAAATTGCACACTATAAATCAGTGGGATTTATTTTTTTTATTTATTTATTTATTTTGTCAAACAATTATTAGATAACAGGTATAAGTATAAACATGGTTATAAATACATGAAATGGATACGAATAAGGAAAAAAAGAAACAATAGGACAGGAACGGTAGGCACTTATGCACGCCCCCTACAGACCTCTTAGGAAAGGGGTGAGGTCAATAGTAGACAATCTAATGTTGAAGATTTTGGGGTTTGGGGAAGAAACCAGAGTCAGGTAGAGTATTCCAGGCATTGACTACTCTGTTGCTGAAGTCGTATTTCCTGCAATCAAGTTTGGTGCAGTTTATCTTTAGTTTGTATCTATTTTGTGCTCTTGTATTGTTTTGGTTGAAGCTGAAGTATTCATTGATAAGTAGGACATTGCAATATATAATTTTATATACTATAGATCGAACTGAAGGCGGTGTAGTTCTAGGTTGTCTAGGTCTAAAATTTCAAATCTGGTGGCCTAAGGTATTCTGCTACTACTAGAGGAGTGAAGGATTCTTCTCATAAAATATTTCTGGACTTTCTCAATTGTATATCAGATATGCAATGCTAGTTCCAGACTGATGAGCTGTATTCAAGTATTGGTCTAGCAAATGTTTTATATGCTCTAGTTAGTAGAGTGATATTACCAGAGAAAAAGCTATGCAGGATTAGGTTAACAACTCCTAATGCCTTTTTGGCTATGTAGTTACAATGGGTTCTAGCACTTAGATCATTTGAGATGAGTACTCCAAGGTCCTTGACAAAGTTTTTGTCATCAACAAGGTCTTGACTATTCAGCTTGTATTTTATTTTTTTGCCAATATGTAAGATAGACCATTTATTTGTTGAGATTTGAAGTTCCCATTTGTTTGATCATTCTGACACATAGTCAAGATCTTTTTGAAGGGTAGCAGTATTGTCTGTGGTGTTGACATCATCAGGAAAAAGAATGCAGTTGCTCTTAATATAATCACAGAGGTCATTAATATAGAATATGAAGAGAATTGGTCCTAGAACACTGCCTTGGGGGACAGCACTGTTGACAGGTACAGAATTTGATAGGATGCTCCCAATTTTGACCATTTGTTGCTTCTATCCAGTTATGCAGGTATCTAGAGATACCATAAGACCTTAGTTTTTGGAATAGTTTGTCATGTACCACTGAATTAAAGGCTTTACAGAAGTCTATGTAAATTGCGTCAATTGCTTTGTCCTGATCAAGTTGTGTCGTCCATATGTTTTTACAGTGCAAGAGTTGCAGGTTACAGGACAATTTCCTTCTGAAACCAAACTATTTGTTAGAGAGCAGGTTGTTTGTCTCTAAATGGAGATAATGGATTGATTAATAATGGATTCCATGACTTTACAGGTGATGCAGCATAAAGTGATTGGTCTGTCATTTTCAACTAGGCTGGGGTCTCCCTTTTTGAAGATGGGAATGACTGTGAATAGTGACCATAGATTTGGCAAGGAGCTGGTACTGAAATATTTTTCAAAGATTATGCTTAGAAGTTCAGCTATGGCAGTGGACAGCTTTTTTAAGAAGTAACCACAAACTCCGTCCAGTCCAATAGATAAAGATGGTTTTAGATTGGGTCGTGCTTTTTCAACATTATCTTCTGTAAAATTGATATGTATTAGATCATTGTAGTGGTCTGTGGTTCGACTAGGAAAGAATGTGTTAAAGAGGTTGGCTTTAATGGTGTCATCATTGCTATCTGTACCATTTGGTTCTTTTAGGGGTGGGATGGACCTTGAGTCTTTTATTTTGTTGTTTACAAAATTGTAGAAAGTGCAGGTGGAATTGGTGCGTAGAAGGTTTTCCTCTTGTTTAGTGTGATAATTGGTACATTCAGTCTTTATCTGGTGGCATAAATTTTTGTACGGCTTTTAAAGTTGACCAGATTTGTTTTTTCCACCAAAGGGATTTCTTTTTGGATTGATTGGATTGGTTTATTGGATTAGTTCAATAGTTGCAATCTAACTGAGAGCAAATAGTTCGGCAGAATAATGAGACATACATCCCAGTCCCAAGATGGGCCCATTTCATTCCATAAGGCTGAAATGAGCATGGCCATGCAGAGACACTCCCAGCTGAACATCTACAATCAGGAAAGGATAGGACTGGTGAGCACAAAATTCCATGGCTGGCTTTGGATCTCTGAATAGAGAAATAGGGCACATGAAAGGCTTCTCTCTACAGTGTCAACAATTGGGCAAGATGTCAGAATTTCCAACACAAAGTGAGATTGATGTTCAGGAGGACACCTCTCTCAATGGCCTCCTCAGAGGTCATCTCATTTCAGATGGACTGCAATGGTCAAGTTTTCAATTCATCATAATGTCCTGAAATGACAGTGAGATAGAACCTGGTAGGCAATTTAAGGTATCTAAATCCAGCTGCCTGGCAACATCTCAAGTTTGGACCATCCAATTGATTGAGGAAGGATATAGACAACTTCCTAAGCAGTCCAGTTGCTGGTGTTCTTCATACCTATTCTGAATCCTACCTGAACATTGACTTGCAATCATCTTTAATAAAACACACACACAAAAACACACATAGACACAAATCCCAGGTAAGGCTGTCTTCGAAGAACTTATTTCAATAGGACTTATTTCATTATTAGTAGTAAGATTGGGTTGCCTTCTGTCTGAAGATGATCTGCTATTGATTGGAGATACAAAACCTTAGCTTTCTGCTCATTCTCAGAAAAGTTGAATTATAGTGAAAGATGAGTGAATACTGGCTTATAACATGATAGGAAGACAAATTTCAATTAAATGTTAGAAATCACTTCCTAAGAATTAAATGATTCAACAGTGAAGTCAGTAATCCAGAGAAGTAGTAGATTCCTTTTATTAGATGAGTTCTACCAAGGCTTAACAACTACCTGCATAGGATAAATTAATTGGATTTCTCCATTACGAATTAGCTAAGAATCTGAATTGAGAAACCATCATTCTATAATTTCATATATCTCCTGCCAGACACAGCTGACCTAAGGAAAACAGTGACAAGCAAAGTGGATGAATCTTCAGACCTTAAGAACCACATCTTAACAAATATCAGTTGCAAAAGAAAAATAACATTATATGGTTTAATAGGTACACACCTAAACTCAGAAGATGGGCCTCTGGCATTAAGCCAGAATGATAATAGCAATAGCACTTAGACTTATATACTGCTTTATAGTGCTTTACAGCCCTCTCTAAGTGGTTTACAGAGTCATTTTATTGCCCCCAACAATCCAGCTCCTCATTTTACCGACCTCAGAAGGATAGAAGGCTGAGTCAACCTTGAGCCTGGTGAGATTCAAACTGCCAAATTTCAGGCAGCTGGCACAGCAGAAGTAGCCTGCAGTACTGCACTCTAACCACTGTGCCATTGTGGCTCATAATAATGGTTCCTGAGCAGATTGTGTAGGAAGAAACAATTAGGGTTATAGTAGATTTTGTTTTTCATTACATTATTACATTCATTGTAATTTACAGTCTTACTTAGTATATTTTGATGCAGACATTGTATTAGATTTGGTCTGAGAATAACACTGAGTCATCTGAAGGATTCCTATCCCCCACCTCCAAAATAATAATAAAAAAAAATGCTTAATCCTCCCTTCCCCTAACTTCTGGATTAATAGCCTTCTCTTCTATTCTATGATAGAAATAAAGCATCTGAAAGAAAGAACACGTCTAATGTCCATATTTATTTATTTGGAAATTTATATTGCCGCCTATTCACACTTGGCAACTCAAGGAGGCTTACAAGAATATAAAAATATGTATTTATATATATTTTAAATATAGAAAACAATATAAAAACAATAAAGCTAAAAGAGAATAATAAATTAATAAAATAAAATAATAAAATAACCCCCATTGCCCCACCCCAGCAACAACACATCACATAAGCCATTTAATGGACTCCATCCTGCTCTAGGTTCCCCACGGCTGATGGCAGAACCAGACCTTCAGTGCCTTCTGGAACACTATTAGAGCAGGGGCCATTCTAATCTCTGAGGGGAATGATGGTCCAGAAAGAGGGAGACACCACAGAGAAGGCCCTTCTTCTGGGTCCCACGAGGTGTATTTCCTTAGGGGATGGGACCCACAATATTTTGAAAACGTTTGACAGGAGCAAAGCACTCTTCAAAACTGATGTTTTTTGAAGGAATCCCATCAAAAATCCTAATTCAAGAAAGATTTTGGATACAGTGGCTCAGTTATCCATTATCCTTTTTATTAACTTTGTTTTGGTTCCAGAGTCTTTCTGGATGAACCTTAAAGCAAAATTAGGATTGCTGAGAAAACGAAGATATAAATGCGTTAAAGTGGACACCAGGTGAAATGTATAGATCTCAAAGGAAGGTTATCACAGCTCACCAAACCTCTCCTGAATTGTTGGGAACTGAGCTTTTTGTGAAGTAATTTGAGCTGTTTTAATCTCAGTTGAGGAGGCCATTTAAAAACGCAGATGCTCTGCATTTGTACATATTATATTATCATTTTATTGATTTTGTTTCTTCTGGGGATATTGATTGAGCAAATATCAATGCAGAAAATGAAGGCTTCATCCTGAGTTTTAAAAAGGCACCCCTCCCCCCAAAAAAAATCAACCATGATTTTGCCAGCTAGATATTGAAAAAAAAAAAAAATACACCTCCTCCCACCTTCATGGAGTCAAAGGAATTTCCTTTAACTGAAGATGACAATGCAGCTACTTAATAGCAATAGAATTTAGACTTATAAACAGCTCCATAGTGCTTTGACAGCACTCTCTGATGTCTTACAGTGTCAGCAACTTGTCCCCAACAATCCAGGTCCTCATTTTACTGACCTTGCAAGGATGGAAGGCTGAGTCAACTTTGAACCCCATCAAGATCAAACTCCAGGACGTGGGCAGAATTTGCCTGCAATACTACTGTCAGCCTTGGAAACCATATTTTGCTTGAAAGTTTCGAGGCTGCCACCTCTTTGTGCCTGGGAATTTGGGAAGGAGAGAGGAGGAAGGTTAGACTCAACAATATTCTTCTCAAAAGTCAACTTCAAGTGACCTTGCACCCAGAGAGGAGCGTCTGGAGGAATGTCTCTGTCAGAGTATATTCATGAACTAGAACAGAGCATGGTAACAAGATCAACCAGTGAATAGGCATGGCAACTAAGTTAGCCAATGAGAACTGTTTTGGAAACTGAAACTAGAAGTAGCTTAGATGTGGCAGCTATGTTAAGTTCTGCAGCTCTGAAGCTATGTTGAACTCTGAGTTTGTCTATTGAAGATGAAACTGACTTGCTTGCTTGCCTGCTGAACTAAAGTGAAACTGATGTCTGTTTCTGAGCTGAAGCTGGATTGCTGTCTGCTTTGCTGAGAGTTACTTGCAACATGCTTCTGTTTGAGTTTGCTCTATGTTGGAGAAATCTACAACTGGTTTGTAAATTCTACTTATTATGTTTATAAAGATGTTAAATGAAACACCAATCATCTGTATTTATTTTTCTGGCACTGAATTAATGCTGCAAAACTCTGAATAGTCTCCAGTTGGAATGATGGTTGATTGGGCCATGTGATGGGCTGGTGGGTGCAGGGGATAGGTTTTAATTTTCAATTGGGAAGGGAAAACCTGGAACTTTCAGATTCAAGTTTTCCCAGATGTGCCAATATTCTTCAATAAGTTCTTATTTGTATGGACTTTGTTTCTGAGCGCTAAATGAGAATGGGGAGTTTCATTGGAATGTTGACAACTGCATTCTAACCAGTGTGCCACCGGGATTTCTTAAAGAGTTTTACCAAACATCCTACAAGAAAGCATTGTAAAACATTTAATCCTGGGGCATGGGTGGGAGGAGATAAGCCCACCTATCATCTAATCATCTCTCTCTCTCTCTCTCATCTACTATATCCACCCATCCATTCATCCCTTTAAATAGTCCGATCAGCACTTTTAATTGTTTTAAAGCAGGAAATTATAAACCTTTTCTTCCAAATTGCAACATATGTCCAATTAATCAATTCCCATGGAGTGCTTTTCAATTTTTGGTTTGATTCCAACTTTTCACTGTGCAACAAGTAAAAAAGGAAGTTTGCTGTTCCCTTGGTTATTTAATGTCTCTACGGATAAATGCATCAGGGATAATCCCATGGGCATAACAAGTGAGTAGAGGGAGTAAATGTGAACAATTTGTCTGCAGCCAATGCTATGTTGTTGGTTGAGCACCCAACTGATTGTTGCAAATGTCAGATGGATTGTACAATACAACCAGGAGAATGGGCCTGAAAATTAATGGATCAAACTTTAAAAAAGAAATGGACACGATCATTACAAGATATGCAGAAATGTAAAAAAAAAAAAAATCCAGAAAAAAACAGAAAAAGAAAACTCAAGAGCAAGTAGATAAATTTGTTGTTGTATGCTTAGTAAGGATGAGAAAAGGGATGGGGAAATTTTAAATAGTGCAAATTCTGTTAGAAAGGCCATGAATAAAAAATTCTGTACTTTGTTCAGGTGAATGAATGTTTTTTTTTTTCTTTTTTAATAAGCTGGAGTGAAATGGTTACAGAAAGAAGCTTGTTTTCCCTACTTTCTTACATAGGAGAGAAAGGTAAGTTGGGAAACTATAAAAATCAGTTGAATGCAATAGGAGCGGGGCACTCAAAGTATGAGTATGATAAAATAAGAAGAGAAATGGTTAAGAATGAATGGGTGCCGAATGAATGTAGACTGAATACAAAAGAATCCCGGGGATGAAAGTGATAGATTGCTATTCTTTGGTCACACAGAAAGCCTGAATGAGGATTTTATTGCGGAATTAATATAGAAAAGAAGAATGAATGAAGTGAACAGAAGGGGAAGACCAAGGAAGTCATGGCTAAAAGGAATTGAGCAGACCCGGAAAAACCAAGTCAGGATTCTAAAGAAAGGCAATTATGAAAGTTTTTTATGAATGTGTCAAAAGCAAAGATGGTTTATAAAGTTGCACCATATGGAGAGATAGTGTGAATGCTGTTGGAACAAATGAGATTCAACTACATTTCCTTTTCTTTCTTTTTTTCTTTCCTCCTGTCTCAAATTCTTATTTGCTTATTGTACCCTATAACTATTATTAAGTGTTGTACCTTATGATTCTTGATGAATATATCTTTTCTTTTATGTATACTGAGAGCATATGCACCAAGACAAATTTCTTGTGTGTTCAATCACACTTGGCCAATAAAGAATTCTATTCTATTCTATTATTTCCATGCTACAGTACTTATTATTCTTTTTATGTACTTTGCACAATGTTGCTAATCTCTGAAGTGTAATGGTTATACCTACATTTGATGATGATAATGACTTTTATGCATTCATTCAGGTCAGACTCTTGGTGACACTATGGGCAATGCCTCTCTATTTCTTCTGATTTTGCATTACTTCTTTGAGTTGTTCCACACTCTGGCTAGTGTCAGCTTTGATGGTGGCCTACGTTTACATCCAAATTTTTAAAGAAGTCTACGTTGATTTTTAGCCACCCAAGTCATGGTTGCCCCAAAGGTGCTTTTTCAAAAGGCAACTGGATTTACTTTGTCTTTCTTGAAAATGTTTGCTTCTCATCCAAGAGGTTTCTTCCATTCTGAATAGTTCTGAAGAAATGGATGTAGAAGCTTCCCTTACAGCCCTCTTAGGAATGGGATGAGGTCAATGATGGATAGTTTAAGGGTAAAGGAGTGATGATTAGAGGATGTAACAACCGAGTCAGGTAGTACATTCCAGGCATTGACCACTTTTGTTGAAGTTGTTCTTTCTGCAATCAAGTTTGGAGCTGTTTACATTGGGTTTCTATCTGTTGTGTGTTCTTGTATTGTTGCGGTTGAAGCTGAAGTAGTCATTGACTGGTAGGACATTGTAGCAGATAATTTTGTGTGCTATGCTTAAATCCAATCATAGGTGGTGTAGCTCAAGGTTGTTCAAGCCCAAAATTTCTCTTAATCCTCCAGGGAAAAAATTAAGACAAACAAGGTCCAGGCTGAAGAAGAACATCGTGGTTTCAAAATCTAAGGGACTAATTTGGACAAAATTCAGCAGCACTTTTTCATGCGGCTGTTGATAAAAATAGGATTGGCAACATGATCACCAATGTCTGATGATGGATATGGCACAAGAAAAAGAAGAATTTGCTTTTTATCAAGGCATAACCCCCTAAACTCAATTTATAAAAATAAACACAGAATGATTTTAGTGGATTTGCTTCTGGAGGTCCTGTGACTCACACAGGAGCCCACAGACAAGATTCTGTGTATAACACACTCTCTCTCAACCTTTCAGTCAAAGTGCCTGATCTGTCTGAGTGACTGAGATCAGCAGAGGGGAATACAAAAGGAGATGCTTTCTGCAAATCCTGGTTTATAGTCAACATGACATTCATATAATAGAATTTCCAGTAGCTACTTCCTTTGTTCCTTCAAAAAAAAAAAAAAAAAAACACCTCTCCAACCCCTTTATCTAAATCCTCTATTTATCAAGTTTTGTTGCCAACATACCCAAATGCATTCAAAGATTCTACCTTTACACGGGTTGTCATTTCCCTGATATTTCACTTTAAAAACAAAGTTACTTTGACACTGAAGTACATTTCCTAACCTGGGTGGTATGAAAAACAAACAAACAAACAAACCATGGAAACAAAGAACTTTCTCCGGAAATAATCGCTTTTTTAACAACGTACAAGACGTAAGCAGACTGTTTTTCAACCTCTCACTCATGTATGTGGCTTTTCCCATTTTATTTTATTTTTTTGATTTCTTAAAAAAATAGCAAAGAACAAAGCAGATTAAATTCAGTTCCCTGAGTTTCCCCCCCTTCCCCTTTCCCTCTTTTATTATATCTGAATTTAGTGAAACATTTAGTTCCATGATTCTATCTTTGACAAATCTCTCTTCCAGCATTATTGCTCATAGGGAAACTATTAGCATCAGCTGACCTTCAAAACCAAGGATTTAATCATTTGGCATTCAAAGTAGTTCGATGGGGCTTAAAATGTGAAAAATTGCAGCCCTAATATAAGCTGGACAAAAAAAAAAAAAAAGGAAGATTGGGCATCGATGAACCAACCCAACTTCTTTTGTATAAAAAGCACAATCAAGCTAGATTACATTGATCCATATCTAATGTAGCATTCTGCATCCAACTGTAGTCCGTTAAGACTTTGGAAAGAGAAAGCTAAAATAAGATATATTGCAGCTAGAGACATAGGAGAAGATTGCACTCCTCTGAAGTTCTTGTGCAGAGTCTGACAGGGCTAGGAGTTAAACAATGATAGGTCAGGATTCATCTCCAGAAGCAAGTGGCTGATAAATCTACATTTAGGGAGAGGCTTTTTCATTTTCTCTTGTTGTGTTATGGTCTTCAGAGACTCAAATATATGAAAATGTTCTCCTTTCTTGTTCTGACCAAGTCTTCCGAGACCGTAATTACGCACATGCTTATTTTAAAAACAAGTCCTGTTTTATTGCAATGATGGGAATTATTTTCATTCCCAGCTGGTAATAAATCTCAAACAGTCCCTTAAGATAAGCACCCACCTTTCTTTTCTGTGAAGTGCTGCCAATAACAGAAGTGTCAAATGAACTAGAACAAAAACCAACCGAAGTACAAAGAGCTTCAAGAATGAATCTGAACCGAACGAATGACTTTGCTTCCTGCAAAGGTTTCTCTACCTTTGCACTTTCTTTATACCTTATGGGAGGGGCAATCACCTCCCAGCCTTACTCCCGAGTTGCCTCTTTTGTCTCAGCTGCTCTCGTCTTCTAGCAGCTCTGCGCACATGCGCACTGGAAACAGGCTCCCCTTGTTCCTCTGCCTCGCTGCTGCCAGACTTGGCGGCTCTGGAGTCAGCACATAACTCCCAGATGGTCCTGGCCCCATCTCTGTTTCAGATACAGAACCCTCATCCAAGTCCTCTCCAGACTCCCAGACTGATCCCCTTTCTTCCCCACTTCCATCTGCATGGGCTACTGGTGAACCACAATATTTCTCTCTGTGCTAATTAGTCTTTTCTGACCAATTAACACAATTGTTCTGAAAAAAAAAAAAATGATGGATTTAAACTATGGATTTAACCAATAACATATAGGGAGTCCCATATAGTGATGTGGTGATCTAAAGGTGGAGCTCTCACCTCAGAATCAGGAAGCTGTGAGTTAGATCCTTCGCTCTGGGAACCCCAAAGATGATTATATTTCTCTTCACACATAAAGTCCACTATTGTAAGTCGAGGACTGTCTGTGTTTGTATAGAACCTGGATTTGCAGAACTGATGTGATTGATTGTTGGGTTTGTGTTGAGCAAATATTTCTCTCTCTGAGCACAATAAGAATGTATCTGCTGCAAAAAACTCCACATTGGAGACAGGAAGGGCATCCAGCCAGTAAACGCTCAGCTCCATTTAGTTGCTCCGACTCCACCCAGCAAAGGGATTACAGGGTGGTTAAAAGAAAAAAAAGGAAGAAAGATATAGGTGGTTCCCCAACATACAATCACAACTGAGCCCAACATTTCTGCTGCTGAGATGTTTGTTCAGTGAGTTTCGCCCCATTTAATAACCTTTCTTGCCACAGTTGTTAAATGAAACACTGCAGTTGTTAAATTAGTAACATGGACTACCTGTAATTTGTTGAAAATATTTGTCAGTGCTTATATGTCTGTCAGCTAGTAGGTCAAATCCTACGGACAGAGAAACATGGAGAGATTGTTGCTTTTGAATCATGGTTTCCAGACAAGCAATGTAAATGGAGCTAAACTATGCAAGCTGTTGTAATTTGTATGCTTGCCTCACTCTGGGAACCTGAAAGATAATTATATTTCTCTTCACACATAAAGTCCACTATTGTAAGTCGAGGACTGTCTGTGTTTGTACAGAACCTGGATTTGCAGAACTGATGTGATTGATCGTTGGATTTGTGTTGAGCAAATAACCTCTTATGAACAAAAAAGAAATCGCCAAACAAACATTTGTCATCTAGTTATGCACACCCAAAGTATTACAGTTTATAACTGCTTATTGATATATTGTCCCAGTGTGATTAATACACATTTGCATTTTGATAATGGCAGATATACTGGATCATGCTATTTAGACTGAACAGGGGATGTATTTCTTATCGACCTAAATTATAACCACAGACTTTTTTTTTACCTGTGATTCAAAGAAAAAATATTTTTTAAAAAAATCAAGTCCAGTTCAGACCTAGACCTTCCCAGGATCATGAAGCAGACTTCTCATCCTGAAAAAAAACCCTTTTTATTTAGATTAAGGTAAATTCCTCTCCAGCAAAGTCCTGGCAAACAATCTTTCATGAGATTTCACAACGAAAGACCTCCAGCAAACCCCACTCTCCTTTTGCTCTTCTTTATTCCCTATGGGAAGGGCCATTCACCATCCACTTGTGCCTTTACTCCCAAGTCAACCCTTGTTCCTTAGTTGTTCCCTTCTTCTGGCAGCTCTGCTCATGCCTACACTGGGAACAGGCTCCAGCTGTTCTTCTGCCCCACTGATCTCTGACTCTGAAGGCAGCTGATAACTGTCAGAGGACCCTGGCCCCATCTCTGCCTCCTATGCAGAGCACTTGTTAAGAGCCTTCCCCAGACTCCAAGACTGGTCCATATTCCTCCCCAACCTCCTCACTGACTGAGTCTACCTCCAGGCCCCTGGCCACTGGCGGGCCATAACACTTTATAATTTAGGTCCATACGAAATATACAAGGTGTATGAGCAAATTGAACCACGAAAAATGTTTCATTCATTTCTCTCCTAAATACTGTATCTGATTCACCTGATTATTATTTAAGTCATAGTGAAGTTGCCTTCCCCCATTTACATGATGTTGTGTGGCTCAACTTGCATTTTCAATGTAAAGTTAAGCAGTACATATTTATTGAACCACTGGGCAGACTGAAATGGAGTCATGGTTGCTTTGATGCAATTCTTCAGAAACAAGGGTCTAAAACTTTATAGCTTTGCGGTGGTGCTGATAGAACTTTATTATAGGTGTATAGGTCCAAAAAAAGCAGAGTCATGCAAGGAAAGCAGCTGATGAAAAAGTCAGGTCTATTCTGAGTAAAGGGAGCAAGACTTTTAAAATGTGAGTACAAATTCCTGCATGGCCTACATATTTTACTAAATCTGAAAGACAAGCAATAGGGAATAAAACAGGGCTTGGAAAAAAAAAACCGAGGAAAGCCAGAATTGATGGTCTTTCCTCTCCATAGAATTGACAAGTCTGCGGTAAAATATCTCCATCCCTCCTGTCTTCAGTTCCCCACCCTGTATAGTGTGCTGTCAACTTGTATTGTATGCATGCCAAATCTTTGATGACACTTCAAGAACGGAAGCACTTTAGTTAAACTCCATTTGTGCAGGTTGGATCCTTTCAGTCATCTGCCCTGAAAATAGAAAGCATAACCACGGTATCATGACTCAGGCATTAGCGGATGAACAGACTTGGGTGGGATCACCTCTCTTTGCAAAATAGCAGGAAGATGCTCAGTGCGAGATCACGTGATTTGTCAAGTGGAAGGGGCCGCATTCACCCTGTATTAACAGGCAGCTGGAGAAGTTACAGGAGGTTAAAGTCTATTTCCCTCCTGTCTTTTGAGTATAGCCCAAGAACCATTAATTATTGCTGCCAACTTTGTTTAGTAATAAGATAGCTTGGTTCTTCTTAGGGGAACCTAGCCTTATTTATGGTTTTTCTCCCTGGTTCTCTTCTTCCACCAGCTTGGTAGTTGGCCATCAGCCCAAGAAGTTCAATCAGGCTAAAAAAATTAGCAATGCCACATAAGGTCAAAGTTGCTTTTTAAAAAAATAACAGATCCTGTGGTGTATGAAATATAATTAATAGAGTGTGAGCTTGGAGTAAGTGGAGGGTTCTGGCCCTGCACTACTGATTGGCTGTTAAGTGGCTGGACCGGATTGGCCCGTTCCGGGGAATCCGATTGGCCGTTAACATAGAGTTCTTATTGGTTATAAAAGCTAGCGTTCCTAGCTTGTTATTGGTTAAACGTGACAAGGTTTGCCTATATGAGGTGGGTTTTTACTGATATTAAATGAGCAAGTCACAATGTAAATAAAGAGCTGAAGTTCACCATTCAGAAACTTATCTCCATTCTTTCTCGCCCATGCTCAAACCTAACACTGGCGACGAAGGTGGGATGTGGAGACATCTGAACCAACGAAACTTTGAAGAACGCTGAGCATGTGACAGATGACGCCAAAAACGGAACCATGTCTGGCGGCATCGTACCACCCGCTCCATTCGATCCAACCCAAGATGACTGGGAGTCCTACATGGATCGCTTCCAAATGTTCCAAGAGAAGAACAATTTAAAGGACGCCACACCAGGAAAGAAACGGGCGGTGTTCCTAACGCATTGCGGTCCAACCGTATTTAAGATAGCTAAAGCACTAGCCAAACCCCGAGAAGTGAAGGCCATGGATTGGGACGACCTCGAACCTATCCTGCGAGACCACTACGCTCCAACCTTGCCTACGCTCATGAGATGCCACGAGTTTTATCAAAGAAGCCAGAAAAAAGGAGAAAGCGTGGCCGACTTCATAGCAGACCTCCGAAACTTGGGAGGCCTCTGCGGATTCACCGATCTTGAAGAAGCACTAAGAAATTGCATAGTTCTGGGATTAGATGCGCCAGGCATCCCAAGCAAGCTGATGGTGAAAGGCGACATCAGCCTTGCCGACGCCATCGCCGATGCTACCGCAGTGGAAGCAACCAAGAAGTCGGCTGCACAACTACACCGAAACCGCACTCCGGTACCACCACCGGCCAGCGAAATCTCACCTAGTTCAGAAGGGCAGCTCGCAACAACGCACCACGAGGACCTCTCTTCGTCATCAGACAGTGAGGAAGAAGGGATCCATTGACTGCGGTCCAACCGGGACCCTCACCAGAAGCCCTTATGCCCTTGCCCTGGCTGTGGAGCCAACCATGCAGATCCGAATGCAAATTCCGCGATGTACTCTGCCATGAGTGTGGGAAACGAGGCCACATCGGACGGGTCTGCCGCAGCTTGCCAAGACCCAGCCAGGCCTCAAAGGAGGCTAACTGTCGCCAATCGACAGGAAACTGTCCTGTAAGGCGAGAGCCAGTAAACCACTCCTACAGAAATCGAGCTTTGCAAAGAGAAGAGGCTCACCATATTATTACTATCGGTCACGCCTCAGCCTTGGACACTAAGAAAATCCGAGTCATGGTAGCCATCGAGAACCAGCCTTGCCACATGGAGGTCGACTCAGGATCATCCCTCTCGATGGTGTCTTGGAAGACACTCAAGCAACTCATCCCCACAATTCAATGGCAAGATCTCCGTTTCCAACCCCTCATCCTCAAGGACTACCAGGGGAATCGAATCCCCGTCGTTGGGTCCTGCCGAATCCGAGTCTCCTTCAAGAAGCACACAGCATACTTACCTTTAACGGTCATTGATAGAGATAGGCCTAGCCTACTGGTCCTTCAATGGTTCACACCACTCGGCATTGAAGTGGCCAGCGTAAACCGAGTCAGTGGCTGTGACTGGGAGGAAGACCTTATTTTGAGTTCAGGGACGTCTTCAGGGACAGCTTAGGCGAGTACAAGGGGACCCCGATCTCATTCAGCTTAGATCCAAAAATAGCTCCCATTCGCCTAAAGCCCCATTGAGTTCTGTTTGCCTTAAAATCGAAAATCGACGAACAACTCGACAAACTGATAGCTCAGGGGGTGTTGGAGCCCATCGATCACTCCCCGTGGGAAACCCCTATTGTAACACCCATTAAGCCAGATGGGTCAATCCAAATTTCTGGGGACTACCGGGCCACTTTGAACCAAGCCCTGCAGCAGAACGCGTATCCAGTTCCGGTGGTGCAGTACCTCCTCCATTCTCTGGGGGGCGGGAAAGTTTTCTCTAAATTGGATTTAGCTCAGGCATATCAGCAATTACCAGTAGATGAAAAAACAGCATAGGCCCAAACTATTGTGACACACCGAGGTGCCTTTAAATGTACTCGGCTGCAATTCGGAGTAAGTGTAGCCCCAGGGATTTTTCAGAGCCTTATGGAAAGGTTATTGCAAGGGATTAAGGGCGTGGTCCCCTATTTTGATGATGTATTAATTGCAGCCCCTACAAAAAAAATCTTACAGGACTGGTTAAAATCAGTCCAAAAAAAATTCTAAGAGGCCGGTCTTAAGGTTAAAAAAAAACAAATGTAAATTGTGTACTGACAGTGTTGAGTTTTTAGGGTACCTGATTGATAGCCAGGTCATTCACCCAACTGAAAGTAAATTAAAAGCGATCAAAAACGCTCCCAGGCCACGAAACAAGGCCGATCTCCAGGTGTTCTTAGGCCTCATCAATTTTTATAATGTATTTTTACCACACAAAGCAACTGTCGCTGAACCATTACACCGATTGTTAGATAAAAGAGCAAATTGGTTATGGGGTTACCGTGAAGAACAGGCGTTCCAAAATGTTAAAAAACTGCTCACTTCTGACTCTGTACTCATGCAGTATAACGAGACTTTGCCGTTAGTTATAACCTGTGATGCATCGGCTTTTGGGGTGGGCGCCATTTTGAGCCACGTACTGCCTAATGGGAACGAAGCCCCTATTGCATATTTTTCAAAGACTCTTTCAAAAACGGAGCGGAACTATGGACAAATTGATAAAGAAGCCCTCGCAATTGTCTCAGCTGTGAAAAGATTTCACGAATACGTGTATGGTAGGGTTTTTACTATTGTGACTGACCACAAGCCTTTGTTGGGGATAATAGCCGGAGATAAGCCGACTCCCTACATATTATCCCCTAGGATGACCTGATGGTCAGAATTCTTAGCTGCTTATAACTATCGGCTGCAATACCGCCCGGGGAAAGCCATTCCCCACGCCGACGCATTGAGCCGAGCACCGCTTCCAGAGACTCTCGACGATCCTGCACCAACGGTAACCACGTTGCAAATCAAAGTGCTCAACTCGCCGCCATTGACCGCCCGAGATATCGCAAGAGAAACCAAACACGACCACACCCTAGCACAAGTCCTAGGCTGGGTAGAACGCGGATGGCCATTGGACCAGTTATCAGATGACTTCACACCATTCAAAACTCGACAGACCAAACTCTTCTCCCAGAAAGGCTGTGTCATCTGGGGCGATAGAGTCATTATTCCAGAACGGCTCCGAAAAGCGCTGCTGAGAACTTTCCATGATGGCCACCCCGGCATCGTGCAAATGAAAGCCCTTGCACGAAGCTACACATGCTGGCCAGGCATTGACAAGCAAATCGAACAGTGGGTTAAAGCTTGTCCCAAATGCCAAGAAGTCAGCAATGCCCCACCAAAAGCCATGCCTACTGAATGGGAGACACCACATGGACCCTGGTCCCGAATTCATCTGGACTTCGTGGGGCTGACCAAGGGCCACATCTTCCTGCTTACCGTCGATGCCTACTCCAATTGGCTCGAAATTCATCGCATGACGACTACGACCTCCGAGGCGGTCATCAAGATTCTAAACAGACTCTTTGCAACTCATGGATTACCAGACATCCTGGTATCCGATAATGTCCCACAATTTACTGCACTAGTGTTCGAGCAGTACCTTGCTGACCACGGCATCTGCCATGAGCTCACCTCGCCTGTGCACCCTGCGAGCAATGGCCAAGCAGAACGCATGGTTCAATTTGTGAAGAAAACCTTGCAAAAGGTAGACTACGACAACATTGATGACAAGATCAACCAAATCCTCTTTTTGCAACACATCACCCCACATAGCGTCACCAACAAAACTCCTGCTGAACTGCTAATGGGATGAAAGCTCCACTCCCACCTTGACCGGTTGCACCCTGCGTATGAACCAGAGAAACCACTAGGATTCAGCGGCCGCTGTCACACCTTCCAGGTAGGAGACCTGGTTTATGCAAAAAATCTATCGGGCGACCCGTTGTGGGTGGAAGTGACAGTAGTACGTGTAACTGGCCCTAGATCCTACCTCATGCAATGCCTTGACGATAAACTTTGGAAACGGCATATTGACCAATTATGGTCGCGGCTTGCAGCGGCCAATTCGCAACTCCCCTATGATCAAATTGGGGGGGGGAGGTACAGAAGAAGATGAAGCCCTAGGAAACCCGTTCGAAGGAAACAACGATTTAATTGAAACTCAGGAAGTGGAGCCGGAGGGAGAAACGTCTGCACCTCAGAGAATCGAGGAAAATGTGGGCAACGATGTAGAAGTGAACTCTGAACCAGAGACAGCCCCACTGCCAGACAATGATCTACCTCAGCGAGATTGCAACCAGCCGATACAACGAAAATCAAAGAGACTAAAAAGACAACCGTCCTATTTAAGGGACTATGTAACTGCGCCCTGAACTCAGGAACCAGGGGGAAGGGGTGTTGTGTATGCAATATAATTAATAAAGTGTGAGCTTGGAGTAAGTGCAGGGTTCTGGCCCTGCACTTTTGATTGGCTGTTAAGTGGCTTGACCAGATTGGCCCGTTCTGGGGAATCCGATTGGCCCTTAACAGAGAGTTCTTATTGGTTATAAAAGCTAGCGTTCCTAGTTTGGTATTGGTTAAACGTGACAAGGTTTGCCTATATAAGGCGGGTTTTTACTGATATTAAATGAGCAAGTCACGATGTAAATAAAGAGCTGAAGTTCACTGTTCAGAAACTTGTCTCCATTCTTTCTCGCCCATGCTCAAACTTAACAGATCCTGTAAGTCTGAATGTGCTCAATCTCCTTTCTTTTATCTTGTCTGAGACATTTTCTCAAGTGATTGTTTTGGCCCAGGCTCAAGGGTCTCTTATCTGAACATTGCTTTCATTAGGAAGCTGTTCTTCCTCATGTCCTTCAAGGCTATTCCCTTCACATTAGCATCCAGCAGAAACTTCCCTCTTTCCCACTATTAATGAATAGCAATAGCAATAGCAGTTTAGACTTATGTGCAACCCACTAGCACTTTCTGGGTGGTTTACAATGTAGAAGTATTATTTGCACATTGCCTCAATGATCTGGGTTTTAATTTTACCAACCTGAGAAGCATGGAAGCTTAAGTCCCATCAGGATTGAACACCAGGCGGTGGGCAGAGTTTTGCCTGCAATACTATACTTTATGCCAGAGTAGTGATTTAAGAGCTAACCAGCTGCAATGATGCAATGATATAATGATGGGAATGAGTCAGCAAGGTTTTTGTCTGTTGTCCCTTTAAGAACCTGTTTAATAAGAAGAGGTCCTGTTAGGGCATCTCTCTCTCATTATGTTTTCTTCCCTACTGTAATTGATGCTTGTTTGACCTCTATAGTACATGAATGTATGGTTTATATTTTTTTGTAGATAAAACCACTATTTATTACAAACCCCTGTTTGCTGTTATTGCTCCTGGCTTGTCTCACATAGTAAAGCTGTGCACACTCTGAAACTTTAAACACTGGGCTACCAGGGCTCTTATTATGCCACAGGGCTTGTATGAATCAACATGAGCTATGAGGACATCCATACCATGCACAATATCTGGTAAAGCTCAGTAAGGTCCTACTTTCATCCAAAAATCAGAATTAAGTCCTCAGGCGAAGCTACCAAGATGACTCATATTTCTCTTCTATGCATTGTTGGACATCAGATCAGCAAGCCAGGAGAGGGGTGGCATGGGGTGCAAACTATGAGGACTATTTGATGATCCACATCACCCTTCCTACTACCAGACTGCCTATCAACAAAACAAGAGATCTGGGGGTTGCCAAGAAGGTAAGTTTATGCAAATCTGCAAATCTGTTCTACTTATTTGTCCTGCGATAAATGTTGGTGAGGAAAATTAATCTGGTACAGGTTCTCTATGAGATTGGCTGTTTCTGAATATGAATGAGAAATTTACCAATAAAGGTAAATATATTTTGTCAGTTTTGGTGGGAACTCAACTGTACAGTGGTAGTATTAGCAAACAAAAAGGGTAGCCTCTACTCCTGAAGCTCTGTGTTCCTTCTGAAAAGACATTTTGTAGATGTTAAGTTCTGCGCATGGGTGCAAGGAACGGAGACGAGGCAGTGAACAGTGAACTTCAACTCTTTATTAATCATTCTGAATAGAGCAAAACCCAAGGGGAGCAGCAGCCCTTTTATAGGGTAGGCTGCTGACCTATTAGCCAATGAGAAACATGGAAGTGTAAAACCCATGAACCAATGAGAGTGGCTCGTTAACAGCCAATCAGATTCCCCAGAATGGACCAATCTGATATCGCTATTATCGGCCAATCAGAAGTGCAGGATTAGAAACCTGCTTTTCTTAAGGTTTGTTAAAACTTTATTTAAGCGCCTTTATTAGTTCATAACACCCCTTCCCCCCGGGTTCTGTTTGAGGGGTGCGGTGATGTAATCCCTAAGATATGTAGATTGTTTTAACTGTCTATTAGATTTGCGCTGTCCCACTGGTTCCTGTCCGTAGTCCGGTTTCGGCGGGACGTTTTTGGACATATCTGGTACAGGCGGTTCCGCATCCTCACTGGACGACTTGGTGCCGCTAATTCTGTTGTTGTTGTCCTCCGATCTTTGTGGGCTCACCTCCATTGAGGTATTCCTCTGTGGTGAGACCAATTCCCTCCCTGATTCTTCTTCATGTATCGCGCCTGATTGCTGACTTCCTTCGCTTCCGCTTCCTACCATCTCGAATTCAGTTTCTTCGACATCCCCTCCCCCCTCAGTTTGGGAGTCACAGGAGTCACAGAAACTGGGTTGTCGCCTAGAGCAAAGCTGATCTATATGGTGTTTCCATATTTTTCCATCCCAGGTTTGCACACGGTACGATCTGGGCTTGGTGGTTTGAATTACGGTTGCTTCAACCCATAATGGTTCGCCGGAGAGGTTTTTAGTGAAAACTAAGTCACCTACCTTGAACTCACGGCATTTTCCGCTAGATCCACAGGGTTTCTCTGGCTCGTAGGACGGGTGGAGCCGGTCAAGGTGGGAACGGAGCTTGCGTCCCATCAACAGTTCAGCTGGAGTCTTGTTGGTGACACGGTGTGGAGTGATGTGTTGGAGTAGGAGTACTCTGTTTAGTTTGTCGTCAATGTCCCCATAGTCCATTTTGTGGAGAGTATTTTTAACAAATTGTACCATGCGCTCAGCCCTGCCGTTAGCCCAGGGTGGGCTGGCGAAGTTAACGCATGGCGGATACCCCAGTCCGCTAAGTATTGTTCAAATGCCAGGGCGGTGAACTGGGGTCCGTTGTCGGAGACCAGGACCTCTGGCAGCCCATGCGTTATGAATAGCCTATTCAATTTTCGGATGACGGACTCGGTTGTAGTATTTTTCATTTTGTGGATCTCGAGCCAGTTGGAATAGACATCCACTGTTAGGAGGAATGTATGTCCCTTATTAGGTCCCGCAAAGTCAACGTGGATGCGGGACCACAGCCCCCAGGGGGTTTCCCACTCCATTGGAGTTGCTCTAGGTGGGGCACTGCTGACTTCTTGGCACTTTAGACAAGTCTTTACCCAGGCTTCAATCTGCTTGTCGATGCCCAGCCACCACGCGTAGCTTTGTGCGAGCGCTTTCATATGCATGATGCCAGGGTGACCGTCATGCAATGTTTTCAATACTGCTCGTTGTAACCGCTCTGGGACGACGACTCTATCTCCCCATAGGATGCAGCCTTTTTGTGAAAAAAGTTCTGTTTGCTGGTTTCTGAAAGGGGTGAAGTTGTCAGGGGTTTGTTCTACTGGCCATCCTCATTCGATCCAGCAAAGAACTTGCGCCAGGACAGGATCTCATTTTGTTTCGATCGCAATGTCTCTGGCTGTTAGCGGCAGTGAATGTAGCGTTTCAATCTGGAGTGTCGTAAGGGTTGGAGCTGGGTTGTCGACGGTTTCCGGAAGTGGGGCACAGCTCAATGCATCAGCATGGGGAATGGCTTTCCCCGGGTGGTGTTGTAATTTATAGTTGTACGCAGCTAAGAACTCCGCCCAGCGAGTCATTCTAGGTGACAACATATAGGGGTTGGCTTGTCTCCCACTATAATCCCCAGCAAAGGTTTGTGATCGGTGATAATAGTACAAACTCATCCATACACATATTCATGAAACCGTTTCACAGCAGATACAACAGCAAGAGCCTCTTTGTCGATTTGGCTATAGTTATGTTCAGCCTTTGATAGGGTCTTGAAAAATAGGCAATAGGGGCCTCACTACCATTTGGTAACACATGACTCAAAATGGCTCCTACTCCAAACGGTGATGCGTCACATGTAATTGTTAAAGGCAAAGTCTCGTTATACTGCATTAAAACAGCGTCTGAGATTAGTAAGTTTTTCACTTGTCAGAATGCATGCTCCTCTCGGTGTCCCCAAACCCAGGTTGCTTTTTTGTCGAGAAGTCTATGTAGGGGCTTAGCTACGGTCGCTTTCTGGGGCAAGAAGATGTTGTAAAAGTTAATGAGCCCCAGGAAAGCTTGGAGGTCAGTCTTATTTCTGGGTCTTGGGGCATTTTTGATTGCTTTTAGTTTGCTATAAGTGGGGTGAATGCCTTGTTTATCGATTAAGTACCCCAAGAACTCTACTTCATCTGTACATAGTTGACATTTATTTTTTTTAACCTTAAGGCCAGAGTCTTTAAATTTCTGGAGAACCATTTTAAGACGCTTTTCTAGTACTTCTCTATTCGGGGCTGCAATTAAAACATCATCAAAGTATGGCACGACCCCCTTGATCCCTTGCAAGAGTTTCTCCATCAGACTTTGAAAAATCCCTGGGGCTACGCTCACTCCGAATTGGAGTCGGTTGCATTTAAAGGTGCCTCAGTGCGTAACAATCATCTGTGCCTCTGCGGGTTTTTTTTTTAATCTACAGGCAGTTGTTAGTACGCCTGTGCTAAATCCAATTTAGCGAAGACTTTTCCGCCCCCCAGGGAATGGAGAAGGTGTTGTACCACCGGCACTGGGTAAACATTCTGTTGAAGGGCGTGATTAAGGGTGGCCCGGTAGTCCCCACAAATCCTTAACGATCCATCCGGTTTGATGGGTGTTATGATTGGGGTTTCCCAATGAGCGTGGTCAGTTGGTTCTAAAACATCCTGGGCTATTAATTTATTGAGCTGCTCGTCAATCTTTGGTTTAAGGGCAAAAGGTACCTGATGAGGCTTAAGGCGGATGGGGACTACTTCAGGGTTAATGTTAAATGATATCAGGGTCCCCTTGTACTCACCTAGTTTGTCTGCAAAGATGTCCTGGAATTCCTGGACGATGGCTTCCTCGTCGCTTCTGGTTTGGTGAATGCCGGCTACCTCGATCCCAAGTGGGGCAAACCATTGAAGGCCTAACAAGCTAGGCCAGTCACGGTCGATGACGGTCAATGGTAATGACGCAGTACGATCTTTGAATAATACTTGGACTTGGCTGGATCCAATGACCGGAATTCGGTTCCCCTGATAATCTTTGAGTATGATTCTTTGGGCTCTGAGGTCTTGATGCCGGACGGCAGGGATTAATTGTTTAAGGGTCTTCCAGGAAACCATTGAGAGGGATGATCCTGAATCGACTTCCATCACACAAGGCTGGTTTTCGATGGCGACCTTCACTCGGATCTTCTTTGCATCTAACGATGAGGTGTGATGGATTGTAATGGTTTGGTGTGCCTCTTCTCGTCTCGTTGAAGTGGACAGTGTTTTATTTCTGTAGGAGTGGTTGTTCCATTGGTGGTTCAAATGTTCCCGACTTACAGGACAATTCCCTGTGGTCTGGCGGTAGTTGTTTCCCCTCTGAAGTGGGCTGGATCCTTGCTTGCTTCTACAGACCTTCCCGATGTGGCCTCTTTTCCCACAGAAATGGCAGAGCACGTCGAGGAATTTGCAATCTGATCGTGGGTGGTTTGCCCCACAACCCGCGCATTGGTGCAGTAGTCTTTGATTCCGCTGCTGGCGTTGGTCACGTTCAGACCGGAGCCGGTTGACCTCCTCCTCATCACTTTCTGATGGTGATTCGAGGTCCTTGTGGTGGGTCGCTGTTGTGTGCCTGTCTAGGCAAGGTGAGGTATCACTGACGAGTTGATGGAGCGGTATGTTGGTGCAGTGCATTCAGGCGGACGACTTCCTGGTTGCTTCTGCTGAAGTAGCATCCTTTATGACATCAGCTAGGTTGATGTCCCCTTTGGCCATGATCTTGCTCTGTATTGTCTGGTCATCTAATCCCAGAACTATTTGGTCTCTCAGAGATTCTTCAAGGTCTGCGAACCCACAGAGGCCTCCCAGGTTCCGGAGATCTGCGATGAAATCTGCAACGCTCTCTCCTTTCCGCTGGTCCCTCTGGTAAAATTCATGTCTTTGGACAAGCGTTGGTACGGCAGGTGCATAGTGGGCCTGTAGAAGGGGCGCGAGGACGTCCCAGTCCATGGTTTTCACCTCAGGCGGTTTTGCTAGTGCCTTGGCCATCTTAAAGACCTGCAATGGAACACTGCTTGTTTTTTCCCCTTGGTGGTATCCTTCAAGTTGTTGGTCTCCAGAAACATCTGGAACCAGTCTATATACGAGTCCCAGTCTTCTTGTGCCGGGTCAAATGGAGCGGGTGGTATGGCGCCGCCGGACATGGTTTCCGTTGTCGATGTGCCTTCAGCCACGTGCTCTGTTTGGTGCTCTGTAGTGTTCAGTCAGCTCTGATGTCTCTGCATCCCACCCTCGTCGTCAGTGTTAAGTTCTGCGCATGGGTGCAAGGAACGGAGACGAGGCAGTGAACAGTGAACTTCAACTCTTTATTAATCATTCTGAACAGAGCAAAACCCTAGGATAGCAGCAATCCTTTTATAGGGCAGGCTGCTGACTTATTAGCCAATGAGAAACATGGAAGTGTTAAACCAACGAACCAATGAGAGTGTCTCATTAACAGCCAATCCAATTCCCCAGAACGGACCAATCCGATATCGCTATTATCGGCAAATCAGAAGTGCAGGATTAGAACCCTGCTTTTCTTAAAGTTTGTTAAAACTTTATTTAAGCGCCTTTATTAGTTCATAACAGTAGACATGGAGAATTCTCCACAACCTCAGGAGAAGCAGAAGAAAAAGAGGATTATAAGATAAGGAAAAATGGACAAAAATATTGTTCCCAATCTTAATCTTTATTCTCTGGTAGGAAGTCACCTCTTCCATGAAAATAAGGAGCTCCTCCCCTTCCTCCTCGATTTCCATTACAGGCATAATTATTAGCCTGACTAACATGATGAAACTACACTTCGTGAAAAACATGGAGTACCACAAGCCCTTTAATACAATTTGGCTGCAGCCAAATTGGAATCTCCCACAAGGAACTGTTTTTTTCTTGAAAAGCAGAAGATCTAGGGTTGCTGTGGCTCTTCCATCTCTTCATTTCTAAAAAGGACTGAGGCCTTTAATCCCAGAAGCGTATGCTGAGATCTTCCTTGAATTATCCAATGTGGCAGTTTGAATCTCCAATGTGGCAGTTTGAATCTCCAATGTGGCAGTTTGAAAGTCAAGATGGATGGATTATTCAAGTAACTGCCATTATTATGCAGCTATACATTTCTAGAGTGAAGAGATGCAGTCTGTGTACTTTTCTGTGCATCATTTACTCTGTGCAATTATAGGATGCAGAGAAAAAAAATGAGAAGATTAAAAGCCAGGTGGTTTACTTAGACCATCAAAATTGAAGTTACAGTTGATGGGAAAAGGAAGAATTGAAAACAATGTTACTGAGATGCTAAGGACACCTTTGTACTAGTTTTACTACCTTTATTCCTGAATACTAATTCACTCTTTTGTGCATTTTTACAGCAGTCGTAGCTGAAGTGCTTTCAAGAACAGGCTGTCGGTCTCTTAATTCCTCTTGAGACATATTGTCCATCCCTCTGATTCCCCCTCCTCCAATGCATTGGAAGAGGCAACATAAGTCCCCTTAGCTTCTAATCTTTATCATAGGTTCAAAATATATATTGAAATACACTTCTCTCTATAATTTCTTCTGTCACCACAGAAGTCCTACTGACAAATGAGATTGCGCTTATATAACAAGGGTCATGTTAGTTAGCAGAAACAAATAGAGCTCTACAGAGAATCATTAAATCTACCCAGAATATCATCGGGCTCCAGCTACCAGCCCTGGACGACATCTTCACATCTCGCTGCTTAAGGAAATTGCACAACATTCTCAGAGATTCTTCCCATCCTGCTTACAATCTTTGTGAACTGTTTTCTCCTGGTAGAAGATACAGAACAATTAAAACTTGGATCACAAGTTTTCTGAATTGTTTTTATCCCAGAGCTATAATTGCACTTAGCAGTGAACTTAAGGACCACAATCAGTGAGCTGATGGGAGGAGAATTCTCTAAGCCCGGCAAACAGCATTCACAAATATGCCTAAGCAATGTGGAGAAAGAATTTGCCTGAGATGAGATCCTCAAGGAAGAACATTTATCAGTGTACCCTGTGTGTGTTGTTTATTTATACCCATTGTGCAGATGGTAAACATTAAAAATCAGCTCAGGACCTTTTGCTACCTGGCAAAATGATGAAATGGCACCTTCTAAGTTACTACAGTCTTAAAACAAGAGCATATTCACAACCAGACTTAATTAGTAGGCTACTTTAAGAAGCCCAGAGCACAATGTGTGCATGTAAGAGAAGGGGGAAATACTGACAGTTCACAAGACTGCTGGCTTTTGGTTATCTTTGCTTTGAGATCATGGCTTCACATTGCTGAATGATAGAACTTGTCTTAACATGCATTATTATACAAAGCTAGATAATTCTATCTGTCTGTAAACAGTAAGGCCTTTATATTATAATCTTCCTATCCAAATGTGTACCAGCTTCTCGGTAAGAGTTTAAATTTAATACCCTCATCAAGAAGTTGTCAATGTGTGTTGCTTCGAGATGTAGACTGGATGAAAAGTCTACTTTTAAAGTTAATTGCACCAACAGGTAAGCATGAGACTAATGTCTTTTGGATTCTGAGTAGGTTGCTTCCTTATGATTACTTTGAGATCATGATTCATATGGCTCTGTCTGGAAAGGATGTATGATTCCTTCTCTGAAGAATGGTAAACCAAGATTGAAATACATGTTTTGGGGTCCATGATAGCTTAATACATAGAAAAAAAAATGCCCTTGAATTTATTTCAAATGATAAAGCATTCTTGGACCAACATGGCTCTATAAGCCATATAAAATTTGGTTTTCTTCTAAGTACAGAATCCATGTTTCCTTTTGTTGAGATATTTAAAGCAGAACAAGTTCTCAGTTTTGACTCAATCTATTTGCAACTTGTAACATTTTTAGTTTATACTGTGTTGAACATAGTTCCCGATAGTCATTCTTGTTTAAAGCTTATTAAAAGTGATTTTTAATGTTGAGAAGTAATATATTCAGTCATTCATAACAAATGATATAGTAGAAAACTACAACCTCCTGACATTATTAGAAGCCTTTACTTATTTGTGCTTTACTCATTATTGTTAATTGTTTGCTATTTTTGGTTGTATAGATATTTTCTCTATAAGGATTAATAAGATACTTAAATATTGAAGATTGTTAGTTAGGTTAATCCTTATTGTTAATGTTGTGGAACAAGCAGGACAACTGAAGACAAGATTTTGGCTGGTGGAGGCAGATAATCAAGCTCTTTTACCCATAAAAGATCAAGACATGGAAAGATCCATACACCTATTTGTTTTCCAGTAGCTGCTAGATCATTTTAGCATTCTTTCCTTTTTTTTTTTTTCTTTACTTAAGGTTAATTTACTTATAAAAATCACACTTCCTAATGCATATGGATAGCGTGTTCTATGAAAAGTACCCAATCTAATCTCCACTAAACAGAACAACAGAACAGAATAACAGAGTTGGAAGGGGATCTTGTCCAATGCCCCACTTGTCCAATCCTATACCATTTCAGACAAATGGTTGTCCAATCTCTTCTTAAAACCTTCCAGTGTTGGAGCATTAACAACTTCTGAAAGCAAATTGTTCCACTGCTTTATTGTTCTAACTGTCAGGAAATTTCTCCCAAATTCTAGATTGCTTCTGTCAGCCTTCAAGATTTCTTTCCTTTGCTTTTCGGCTGTCATAAGTACTTGAACTATGCCGCCTATGGTTGGACTTAAACATAGTGCACAAAATTATCTGCTACAATGTCCTACCAGTTAATGACTACTTCAGCTTCTACCGCAACAATACAAGAGCACACAGTAGATACAAACTCAATGTAAACCGCTTCAAACTTGATTGCAGAACGTACAACTTCAGCAACAGAGTGGTCAATGCCTGGAATGCACTACCTGACTCTGTTGTTACATCCTCAACCCCCCCCCCACTCCTTTAACCTCAAACTATCCACTATTGACCTCACCCCATTCCTAAGAGGTCTCTAAGGGGCGTTCATAAGTGCACCATCGTGCCTACCGTCCCTGTCCTATTGTCCCCATTTATTCGTACGTATTCCTGTATTCTTACTCTTGTTTATACTGATACCTATTATTTTGTAAGCGATTGACAAATCACATAAATCAATAAAATAAAATAAAATAAAGTAACAGGAGGAGGAGGGGTGAAATAGTTAGGGGAAGTAAGCTGGAGGTTTGAGAGAAAAAACTATAAGTTGTTTATGCTTCTTTCTTTTATGCTATGTACAAGCACACCTCTCTATCAAAAAAGGCCAAGTTCAACGGACAGATGTCATCACCACCTGAAGATGCACCACATGACATTATATATAACTTTAATTGGATGGACAGTTTGAACTCTTATGGATGGGAACATTGCCATCACTTTGTATATGTGATTTTCATGCTTAATTCCTCAGATTCAGAATTCCTTTGATGCTGCCACTTGATTTCCAGTAGAAGATATCTTTTCTCTAATTAATGGAATCTAAGTGTTTCTTTCTTGGATTTTGAATGGAGCACCAGCTGACAGCTTCTCTCCTTGATTAGTTTCCACCCGTTGCTTTTTGTCCTGCCTTCAATTGATTTGAAGAATAGCTTGACCACCTCTTTTTTGTGGCAACCCCTGAGATATTGGAACATTGCTATCACGTTACCCCTAGCCCTTCTTTTCATTAAATGTCTCTTATTTTTAAAGCATTCAACATTAAAAAAAGGAGAATATGGTAGATTCATAAGTTGATTGTAGTCTATTTGAAAGTCAAGTTCTGCTTTGAAATAATCTGAGGATAGCTTTTCAATACCTCCACAAACTCATCGCTTTCTTGGACTTTTTATCCTAATCAGGAATCAGCTGATGTCACATGTTGTTGAAGTCCCCCTATGACATAACTAAATGTCCGCATAATTCAGTGACAATGGGAAGTCTACTTTCCAATGTCTCTTATGACTACATTAAGAAGAATTCAAGGAACAGGAGATGAATTATATCCAATTCCTACTTCAATTACTATTAAAACTTTTGTTTTAGATTTCTTGCCAAAAAGAAAATGCACAATGGTACTTTAGCTTCTACATCATTTTGCTCCACACCATAAATCTCTTTGTTCATTTTGAATCTTTCTAATAATTGGTAACAAGAACAAAATTGACAGATATATCCTTAGGCTGTTAGTTGCTTAGTTGCTCTTTTGATGACTTTCTGATACTTCTGCCAGAGAACCATTTGTTTTGCTTGCCCTTTCCTTTTCTGGACACAAAATTTATTGTGCTAAGATTCACAGAGATATTTTCAAATACAACCTGGATTTACATCTTTTCTGTGTTCTCAATTAGGAAGATCTAATAAAATGATTTTTGAAATCCACATTAACTTTGACTTTAAATATCCATGCTAAGCAAAATGATATTGTGATCTTCTAAATCAACTATCTTAAATTTATATGAAAAAAAAAACCAAAAAACACCACCATGACTTAAATATAATTTGTCACAGGATGCAAACAAAAGAGGAGAATTGGGTTTATTGAAAGTGTACTTCACAGCTTGTTATTTGGGCTGCATGGATTTGCTAAGAAACAAGAGACTTTTAAATCATGGGTTTTTTTTTTCTCCCGCAGCATATACATTAAAATAATATCTTTCTGCCTTTGTTTAAGTTGTACATTAGTTGTCAAAACAGGTATCGTCCAAAACAAAAATATAATTCTTGGTAAAATCTTAATTTTTATCATACAAATTCTCCTCAACATTTACAATTTTAGTCTCTTCAATAACATGCCCTTCTAAATTTCAATCCATGTCATAACATTTTTTTAAATGTCCACATATGTGTCATAGACAGGCCCGTATTTTACTTTCTTCTCAGTCAAAAAACCAGTTTTCTCCTTCAGTTCTAGTTGATTTAATTTTATATATTTTATTAACACTTTTATTGACACCCCAGCAAACCAATTCCTTTTTCCTACCAGTATGAATATGCTCCAGAATCAAAGTTAAGTTGAAGAAGATGCAAGGCGAATAATATACCCTTGGGAAGCTGCACAGAGAAAGCCTTCTACTTTGGTAACTGAAATGAACGTTGGAATGAAGAATGTTAAATAAGCATTAGATAATGTCTGTGTATTGAGCTTTTGGCGGTATATCTATGGGGAAAAATGATTTCCATGTTAAAAGCTGAGGAGAAAGGTCAGCAGAAATTAATATTTTGAAGTATAAATGAACTAGATTCTGAATTTTGTTGCAGTTTAAAGGTTGTTTTGTACCAAATCTATCTCAGTCAGACCTTAAAATAGGTTATAATCTTTCTTTCTTTCTTTCTTTCTTTCTTTCTTTCTTTCTTTCTTTCTTTCTTTCTTTCTTTCTTTCTTTCTTTCTTTCTTTCTTTCTTTCTTTCTTTCTTTCTTTCTTTGACTTTTCTCTGGAATATAATCCTAAACACATTATCTGAATCTATGTATTTCAGGAATTTTCTTATTTAGAAAAAGAACATTATTTTTATTTTTGTAACACCCAGGTGAAAAATAATTCCAGGTAACATATTTAGGACATTTGCAAAAGAATAGTAATAACAACAAGAAATAAATAACAATAAGGGAGAAAAGCAGCTGGTTTGGATTTGGAACGGGTGAAGGAATAATTAGTTTTAAATATGAAATGATATGATTTCTACTCTGCTTGATATTGGCACACAAACTTTCCTGTAGTATCAGAAGCTAAGTGTGACTTTCAATTACATAATTACACTACAAGCTGAAGTCATTTGCTCACAGGAGTTTTGGCTGATTGCCACTCATTTGTGGTGAATTTAGAGTTCAGGTTGTAACATGACTGCTGCTTTCAATTAAGAAGACACCAGAAAACAAAAAGCCCACAGAAATTGACTTCTGTGTGAGTATACTATATTGTTCTTAATTCTTGTACAGTAGTATGTGTCTTCTACTTAACAGATTAACAGATTTTGAAGGGACTTTTTAGGCCATTTAGTCCAACCCCCTGCCCAAGCAGGAGACTCTATACCATTTTTATAGATGGCAGTACAGTCTCTTCTTGAAATCTACCAGTGATGAAGCTCCCACAACCTCTGAAGGCAATTTCTATTCCATTGGTTGATTGTTGTCACTGTCAGAAAATGTCTCCTTGTTTCCAGGTTGAATCTCTCCTTGCTCAGTTTCCATATATTATTCCTTGTCTGGCCTTTGGATGCTTTGGAAAACTGGTTGACCTCCTTCTCTCTTTGGCAGCTCCTCAAATATTGGAAGACTGCTATCATGTCTCCTCTGGTCCTTCTTTTCATCAGACTAGCCATGTCCAGTTCCTGTAACTTTTCTTCAAAAGTTTTAGTCCCCCAGTCTTCCAATCATCTTGGTTGCTCTTCTCTGAACTCTTTCTAGAACCTCAATATCTTGTTTATAGTGTGGTGACCAAAACTTGATGCATTATTCTAGATGTGGTCTTACTAAGGCTTTAGAGAGTGGTGTTAGTACCTCTCTTGATCTTGATTGTATCCCTTTGTTAATACAATTTAGGATTGCATTGGCTTTTTTGGCTACCACTACACACTGTTGGCTCAAATTTAATTGGTGGTCCACTATGACTCCAAGATCCCTCTCACAGTTATTAAGCCTGGTTTCACCCAGTACATATGTGTACTTTTGGTTTTTCTTGACTAAGTGTAAGACTTTACTTTTCTCTACATTGAATTCTACTACAGGGGATGCTTAGCATGATACACAAGTGATAAGAGGCTTTTTGTGTTCAAGTGCATGGCATGATGAAATGAGTAAGAACATTTCTGTAAGTCCCAACTGCACATTTTTTTCATTGGTAGCATATTTGAACTTCCCTTTGTCCAATCATTGTCCTTGACAGCCCATTGATTTCTTCTTCATTCTCGCTTTTGTCAATCCAGCCTCTCCACCCTCTGGATTAATTTCTTTTTAAAGTGTTATATGGCAATTTTTCTTAGCCAGCATTCATTCTGTAACAAAAAAAAAGGCTACCTCAAGAGATTTCAGATTTTTAGAATGTATTTTATTAATCAAAAATGCTGAAATACATTTGGATAATGACACAAGAAACTCACAAGTATCATAGCTCAGCCAATGTTCTTTACAGAGTAGTGTACATACATGTATGTTTTGTCCATGGTCCTAAATCCATCATTTATATTTATAGTCCTCTTTCCTAACATGGGTATAGGTTAGATAATTATAGTGAAAGGAAAGTTCTCAAAGGTCTAAGAACTGTGGCTTTGCAGTTTGAATGGACATCCATCTCCATAACTGCTTCATTCTTGATCATGCTGTGTATTATGAGAATTGAATCCCAGATGTCTGGAGAGTGTCAGATTGAAGAAGCTAGCCTAATAATTGTTTTGTATCACTCAAAGTATTAGAAATATGTTCTCTTTGCACACTCTTACATTACTCTAACCTTTCTTTGAACCATCTGCTGTGATCCTGCAATGTACAGTTCATTTAAATTTCACAGGTTTTCCTTCCTTCTACGCTTCCTGCCTCATGGAGAAAAAACAACTTATAAGATTGTAGGCAGATATTTTCAAGTCATCTTTAGAATAATGGTTGAATGTGATGGCTTCTAGTTTCAGAACAGGACCATATCAAAGAAACATTTCATTGGTGTTTCTGTCATGTGCACCTGTACTGAAATGTATTGCTACAATAATATTAAATATTGTATAAATGTATTTGTACAGTAGAATTAGGTCAACTCAATTCTGTGTCTCTCATTTGCATGAATTATTTTTAGTTAGAGGAACTTTGATTCAATTACAATTTCCTGTCTTATTTTTCCTGTTCAGTAGATACCCTGTTTCTCCAACAATATGGCCTCTCCCAAGAGGAAATCCCAGCATGTTTTATAGGCATGAAATAAGATTAAGCCTTTCCCTCCAAATTAAGGCCTATATTAAAACATGCGAAATGGGGGGAATGGTGGGGGGGCTTGCCATTGGGAAGTACTTTTATTGCACACCCGGATATGGTGCTGCCTGCGTTGACCCCAATACGAAGTGCGCCAACAACATGGAGGTCAACATCCAAGCCATCGCCGCTCGCCCGAAGATGCAAGGGGGGGAATTAAGTCACCCCCGAAAAGTTGGCCTAGCCATTTTTTCGGGGCTCAAAAAAAACTAAGACCCAGTCTAATTATATGAGAAATACAGTATTATTTTCACAACTGACCCCTAATTTTGCATTATTAATAACCTCTAAGTAAATAGGAAACAGCTGTTGTTTGTCTCAAGAAATTAACTTTGTGCAAATGGTAACTATAGTATACTTATGATTCTATTGAAAATCAATGCTTGTATGTTTAAGAATTCAGCAAAACAATCATTCCAGGTATGAAGAAATCCTACCCCCATACATTTATTTTCTGCTGTTTTCCTAGAAGCCATTTCTAGGTGTGCCACTTAGACCTATGTTTATTTTATTTGCATTTATCAAGTTTATTTGCCTCCCATCTCATGGTCCAGGCAACTCTGAATGTTTTTTTACTGAGTAGTAAAAATGTATCAATGTAATTCCCACTGGAAAACTGACATGGAAGCTCTTCTAAAAGTTAGAGAAGGTATTTTAGACACTGTTAATACTAGAAGTTCCAGAATCTCAGATATCACTGAGAACCTCAAATGAAGTATATGGGGAAGACAGTAAATAAAATTTTAATTTATTAATTGTGGTTAAATAAAGATGTTGCAAACTCTTTCTGTCTATCTAATGTACATATCGTTGGAATTCTAGAAGGAGCAAAGGAAAGCAAATTGTATTTGCTTCATTGTTTCCTTGACTCAGAAAGAAAGCTGTAGGAGAATATTAAAGACAAAACACTAAGTGGACTATCTTCCAGCTTTAATTTTCAGGTATATAGTAAGCTCTGCCCATTTCTTAAAAAAAAAAAATTGCATTTGCTGTGAGAAATTAAAATGCAAACATGGAACACTCTTTCTTTGCAGGTACATATTTTCCTTTACTTAACTCTTTAGTAGAAAATTCCAATATTCACTGGAAGACAGATTACCAGTTCAGAAAGCTTGATTTTCCAGATGTTATCCTAGTCTTTTTTTTTCTTCCCTTTTACAGACTGGCTTCTCTATTTTGAATTGTAGCAAAAGAAACCCACTTTTTGTCACTTTGTTTATTACAGACTTCCTAAGTTTGGGCCCATCAAATCAAATATCCTTATTACAAACTTTTACCAGCTTTTAGAGTAAAGAAGATAAATAATTTAACAATCCATCATTGGAGGAAAAACAATAGGACAATAAAATGATATATCAAATTAAATGTTTTCTGCACTTGCATATCTTGGTGAAGATATTTGATCACCTCATATGTGATTATGGGGTTAGCATCCCTTAAAAACGAGCAAACAAAAAGCCACAGTGGCATAGTGGTTAGAATGCAGTACTGCAGACTACTTCTGATGACTGCCATCTGCCTGCAAATTGGCAGTTCAAATCTCACTGGGTTCAAGGTTGACTCAGCCTTCCAGCCTTCCAAGGTCGGTAAAACGAGGACCCAGATTATTGGGGGCAATATGCTGACTCTGTAAACTGCTTAGAAGGGGCTGTAAAGCACTGTAAAGTGGTATATAAGTCTAAGTACTATTACTAAACATAAAATTAATCAGCATTTCCCTCGAATTTGAGGATGATTGGAAAGTTCGGAAAATTTGGGCCCATGATTTTGAAAAAAGGAAAGAAATACTCAATTTAATATGGGTGCGTAGATCTGTTTGAATATATCCATCATGGGTATGCAATATCTGGCAGTTTGTAAATTGCAGTTTTTAGAAACAATCCTTAATTGAGGAATTTTCTATTAGATTTCTGGTGTCAAGCTTCGGACAAGGGAAATAACAATTGGAGAGAATTAGAAGGGCCAGAATTTGCTCAAGAAGAGTTATCTACTTAATTCTTCAAGGGAGTTTAAATAGAGATGATAGATCTATGATACTCTGGGATAATTGATTTGATGGCCGAATGACTTCTTCAGGAATGTCCTTTGGGCGCAAAGGCCATCCAGTTTTAATTCTTAAAGACACAAGGAGTTCAAGAGAAGATTAATGTACTGGGATCTCACAGGGATGGCTGTTTTATTTTAAAGGAGATGACATGCAATCAGAAAAGGAAATAGGAAGAATAGCTTTCCAATTTTCATTCTGTATAAATATGCTGCTTCCAAGAACTGGATGGTGTGGGGGATAGAGGATAATCTGATTTAGGCCAAAGTTTGACTGCCTGATTATATTCACCCCACTATGGAATTCTGATTTACATAATTGTTCACTACTCTTTTAATTGCGTTTCTATTTCATGTTATATTTTACAGCCACAATCTATAGCTATAATTGAAAGAGTCTAAATTTTTAATCAGGAAGATTTTAATGCATAAAAATATGCATCATTTTAATGTGACAGAAATTTACTATGCTGGGTATAGAGCTGCTGACATGAAAATACAAAGATAGAAAGTTGTTAACTCTGAAGAAATTATATTTGAAAAGTAATAGTTTTTTTTTGGACTTGTAAAAAGATGTTTGCCAAAATTCTTTTAACCCCTAAAGTACCAATGTCATGGCAAGATTTCCAGCTAAGGATTAAAGTTTTTTTTTTTTTTTTTACATGTTTGGATTTTTTTTTTGTGCAGAATTTGATACTTGATGAAAAATACTTGAAATTTTAGGCCTGAAGTTGCAACTTGAATTAAAAAACAAAACACATTATTCCTGAAATGGTAATTGATTAAGGGTATCCAAAACTCTTACTGAACAATCATTAACTTTAGTTTTGTACAAATATTTTCCTTTTACTGTTAAGGAGCAAGTGTACTACAACATGTTCTTTCATAGTCTTAACAAAGTAAGACAGTAACCTTATACAGCAAACAAATTGCAGGTATCAGGTGGCATAGTATTATCAGCACCGTGCTTCTTATACCAGCTCCCCAAACTTAATTGTGAATAAAATATATTTTCATCAAGGGGAGAAGAAAAAGAATGAAGAAAACAAGTGAATTATCCTTCCTTTTACCACCTCCAAGCAACCCTTCAAATACTGCCATTTATTTCTTTAATTCTTCTCCTCTCTGTTTGAGGAACATCTCCGCTCCATTCAACAAGATTTTCTTGGTCTCCTCTCTTGTCTTCTTTCAGGTTAAATAGCAAGGAGGAATTTGCTGAAGGCTTTTATTTTTAGAAACATCCTGGGAGACCAGCTGCTGTCTCCAAGGAAAAGAGAACAAAATGGAGTCCATTCAAGATAAAATCTATCATCCAAGGTTCAGAAAGAAATATCCAATGCATTCAACAGTTCTAACAAAATCACAGAGTTGGAAGGAGCCTTGGAAGACTTCTAGTCCAATTCCCTGCTCAAGCAGGAAACCCGAAAACATTTCAGACAAATAGCAGTCCAATTTCTTCTTAAAGTGTTGCAGCACCCACAACTTCTGGAGGCAAGTTGTTCCACCAATTAATTGTTCTAGCTATCAGGAAATTTCTCCTTAATTCTAGGTTGCTTCTCTCCTTAATTAATTTGACGAGAAGAGCCCTCCACTCTTCTGCTCGCAACAGAAAACCTTGACTTGAAATTTTGAGCTTAAACAACTTAGAACTATGCCACCTTCGGTCTGACCTAAGCATAGTACATAAAATTATCTGCTAAAATGTCCTATCTGTCGATGACTACTTCAGCTTCAACCACAACAATACATGAGCACACAATAGCTATAAACTTAAGGTATACCACTTCAAAGTTGACTGCAAAAAATACAACTTCAGCAACATAGTTATCAATGCCTGGAATGCACTACCTGACTCTGTGGTTTCTTCCCCAAACCCCCAAACTTTAACCTTATACAGTCTAAGTGCACCAGTGTGCCTACCTTCCCTGTTCTAATGTCCCCTTTTATTTGTACCCATTTCATTTAATCATAATCATGTTCTAATTTTATCTGTTATCTAACACATGCTTGACAAATAAATAAATTAAACAAATAAAAACAAATAAAAATAAAATTCCATCCATTGCTTCTTGTCTGCCTTCAGATGCTTTAGAGAAAAGGTTAACTTTCTTTTCTTCATGGCAGCCCCTTAGATATTGGAACACTGCTATCATATCACCATAATCCTTCTTTTCATTAAACTAGACATACATAATTCATGCACCATTCTTCAAATATTTTAATCTACACTCCCCTAATCATCTTTGCTTCTCTTCTCTGCACTCTTTCTAAATGTACCACAGTTCTAAAAATTGTACATAACCTGACATAATGTGTAGCTATTTTATTTTGTATGTCCTCAAATCTTCAGCTGAGTCTTCTTTTCAAGCTTCTATGAAACGTGGAAAATGGAATGAAAACCATATGGAAGCCACAATCATTGACTTTCAGTTTATAGAAAAAAAGAGAAGTTTATAGGAATTTTGAATGGTGATGTTTTTAGAGTCCTGATTTGCTGTCAGTATTCTTGGTTCCATACAAGAAGAAACAAACTGATTTGACCATGTCAAAAGCTGTATTATTGTTAAGAGCAACCACATACTTCAGAAGTGTTAGCAGTGTTGGAAAGTATTGTATTGTATATTAATGAGCAGTGAAAAGTTGATAGGATTATGCACAAGTCTCCAGATTACACAAAAGATTTGTGGTTTTGCTTAACTACATTGCTGATCTTTCCCTTATGAGGTCTGCCTTAGATAATTACATGGGCTGGAACTGCAGGTTAGATTTCATTCCATCTTTGCTAAGCTAGCAATATTTTTCCTTTTGGTTTTCTGAAGGGATTAAGCAGGTTTTATTTGGAGAAGGAAGGATTAGTTAAATGGGAAACTGAACTCTTTATTGAAGAATAGTGGAAAGCCTTCTTTGTTTTTATTTTTTCCTTTCTACGTTCACACAGTACCATTACAGTGTCATTTTCTGTATCCCAAGTTTCAATTTTTGAGGTTTATAATTATAGCAGAACATAGAATAATAGAGTTGGACAGGATTAGCCCTACCCACTGCTCAAGCAGGAACGCCTGTACTATTCTATTTTTATTTATTTATTTATTATTTTTATTTAATTTGATTTGTCAATCACTTACAAGATAATAGGTATAAGAATAAACATAGTTATGAATACATGAAATGGGTACATATAAGAAAAATAAAAGAAACAATAGGACAGGGACTGTAGGCATGTTGGTGTACTTATGCACACCCCCTACAGACCTCTTAGGAAAGGGGTGAGGTCAATAGTAGAAAGTCTAAGGTTAAAGTTTTTGGGGTTTGGGGAAGAAACCACAGAATCAGGTAGAGTATTCTAGACATTGACCATTCTGTTGCTGAAGTCATATTTCCTGCAATCAAGTTTGGTACAGTTAACCTTGAGTTTGTGTCTATTGTGTGCTCTTGTGTTGTTAGGGTTGAAGCTGAAGTATTCATTGACAGGTAAGTCATTGTAATGTATGATTTTATATTCCATACTTAGATCAGACCGAAGACGGTGTAATTCAAGGTTTTCTAGGTCTAGAATTTCAAGTCTGGTGGCAGAAGCCATTCTGCAACGAGTAGAGGAGTGGAGAACTCTTCTTGTGAAATATTTCTGGACTTTCTCTGGACATTCTGGACAAATCGCTGTCCAATCTCTTCTTAAAAATCTCTAGTGAAGGATCACACACAATTTCTGAAGACAAACTATTCCATTGATTAATTGTTTTTGCTGTAGGAAATGTCTCCTTAGTTCTAGGTTGATTCTCTCCTTTATAGGTTTCCATCTGTTACTTCTTGTCCTGCCTTTGGGTGTTTTGGAGAATAGGTTGACTCTCTGCAACAGCCCTTCAAATATTAGAATACTGCTATCATGTTACTCCTTGTCCTTCTCTTTGTTAGACAAGCATACCTAGTTCTTGCAATCATTCATTGTACACTTTAGCCTCCAGTCCCCTAATCATCATTGCTACTCTTCTTTCCAGAGTCTCAACAGCTTTTCATGGTGTATCGTGATGACCAACTCACTCTTGTTGGAGAGGCAGCATGAGATTTGTTGTTTTGTTTTACCTCTGATTTGCAGAACTTATGTCTTTGAGACCAACTTTGTGCCTGTAACATTAGTTCAAGGTCCACAGATGAAATAGGATGCACCCTTGTGCTCTATAAAAAGCAAGTACAATATTATATGTAGCTCAGGCTTTCACAAAGCCGGGCTGCAAAGACTTTCTCAGATAGTAATGAGTGTACCCTTCCTCAACCTTTAGACTGAAATAACAGAGAGGATTTGAGGTATCTGTAGCAGTCGTAGAATGCAGCGATGACATTCTATATCCTTTGTTTTGAGTTTTTAGAAATGGCAGCTAGACAATTATTCGGGTAGTGCAGTTCCACTTGTGTCTGTTTGAATCCCAGGGAATGCTAATCAACTTGTTTGCAGACTATGGAATAATAGTGGCATTTTTTTTATGACCTTAAACAATCAAAGGAAAAGATACTTCTGATTAGTACAATCTTCCATTTGTTTCTGCCCTTATGGATTAGACTGAACCATGCGTAAACTTTGCTGCATTTGTTAGAATCCATGGAACTTCTAAAAAGCCACACAAATCTTTGAATTACATAGATTGCTTATGTCCCAGAGAAAAAGGAACAAATTCCACTAAGGCTGTAAAATGTTTGACCAATTCATCATGAAATAGTTGCTCATTGGATGCCTTTGGAGAATTAACCTTATTCTTTTCTTGATACTGAAGCCTTTTCTATTAATTGAAGATTCTGTTTACTATACTGGATCAAAGCCAGCATTTTTTTTGGGGGGGGGGGAGTAGGGAACTTCCATGGATTGCTTGAGCTGTCAGAATGGCAACCCAGTTAAACCAAAGTGATTGATTTGCATTTATAAAACCCTTACTAGAATTAATGGAATGTGGTGAGGTGGTGAATTCCCAGGATGAAAGGACATAATGGCAAGAGCAATAGCACTTAGACTTATATACTGCTTCATAGTGCTTTACAGCCCTCTCAAAGCAGTTTACAGAGTCAGCCTATTGCCCCCAACAATCTGGGTCCTCATTTTACCCATCTCGGAAGGATGGAAGGCTGAGTCAACCTTGAGCCTGGTGAGATTCGAACTGCCAAATTGCAGTAGGAGTAGCTTGCAGTACTGCACTCTAACCACTGCGCCACCAAGGCTCATGGGACAATTCACCAGAGTCAACTTGAATTCATCACCGAATTATCCCATTGCGGTACAGGAAATAACAAGTCTAAGGATAGTACCCAAACCTGAATTGTTTTAATTACAAAAGAGAATGAATGTCTAATGATATATATCTTAACCTACCATCCCTGTCCTATTGTTTCTTTTCTTTTTTTCTTTTTCTTATATGTATCCATGTATTCATAACTATGTTTTTACTTATACCTATTATCTTGTAAGCAATTGACAAATAAAAATAAGTAAGTAAGTAAGTAAGTAAGTAAGTAAGTAAGTAAGTAAGTAAGTAAATAAATAAATAAAATAAATAACAGCAGCTATGATACAGATGCTCAAACTTGGGAATTAGATAGTACACCCACAGATGACATGATTATAAAAAAAGTAATGGGTTGTGCAGAAATGAACAAATTCACAATGGCATTGCAAGAGAGGGAAGATAAAGAATTCTGTATGGCCTGGGAAAAGTGGTATGTCTGGTTAGAAAACAGAAAGAAAATATAATGCAAATGTAGAAGCTTTAAAGCACAATTGTCAATAATGTACATATATGTATGTATAGGAGAATGATATAACTGATGTCAGAAATAACTGCAAAAATGTGTGTAGCATTTCTTTTTTTTTTAAAAAAAGGTGAAAATTTAATAAACTTTATTTTAAAAAAGGAAGAGTGAAATGGTTGTTATCCACCAATAAAATTCAATGATTAGAATATCCAAACAAAAGAAAGTGTACTGATATGAAACCCTAAAATGGAAGTTTGGATTTCAATTAGCGGGGTCTATTGTCCAATAAGGTTTTAAAATGAGCCATTGAGCAGCAGATCTAACAGCTGTAGAACTTGACCCTCCAGTCCTTGAAGGCTTGGCTATAAATAGAAGAGGAACAAAAATATTCTGTCTTTCACACAAAAAAGGAGACTTTGAGTTCAGTATGTAAATGTTTTGACCCTGTAGATCCTGTGCATTCTTCAAACAGACACCTACCTTCAAAAGTGACAGCCACAATAATGTGACAAATGAGCCAAGCATCTGCACACGTGTGATACTCGTTTGCTGAGAATTTTGGCATGATTGAATTAAAATGACCTTTTTTTTTTTCCCCTGACAAGGATAATGTAATCAAATCATCTGGATGAGAAGGTGTCAGGGGTTGCTGGAGGCAGGCAAGCTGGGTGAAGCTGCAGGAATGCCTAGATGCTCTGTTCTAATTTAGCAGTCATCTAAACTAGCCTCATCTTAATCATCCCATCCAGAACGGTGCTGAAGATCTCGTTTCAGCAGTGCTTGACCGAAAGAACAGAGAAATATATTTTATGAGTCTCAATAGGCAGCCAAAAAGAGAAGGCGGGAGGCAAAAGAGAACATCTCATCATCTTTCAGCGTGATTGGTTTGTAGATAAAATTGTATAAACCCTTAATGAATATTGATAACAGAATTAAAGATGTGATGCTTACTGTTTACTGGCCATAAAGTTTGGCTTTGCTTTCTAATTGATTCTTCCCCCCACCACACACACCGTTCTTTCTTAAAAAGAGGAAGATGGATTGCAAACCTCTTTTTTTTTTTTTTTATTGATGAGAGAATTATGCAGGAGACGAATAATCAAATCTTTCCAACTGTCTTTTTGGGTATCAGGTGCTAGTCTGAAATGAATTGTTTCCTGAGCCCTGTCACCTAGCTATGCAATGAGCAATTGGCAAGGGACTTATGGATTTTTAATTGCATCCATCAGGCCTTAAGAAATCACAATAGGTGGCTTTTTTTTTGGCCCCAATCTGCAACGATGGTTTCCTAGCAAAATATATTTCAGCAACAGCATCACAGAAGTTGCTGGATTCACCATCAACCCAGAAATCTGTTCTAAACCACACATTTTATTTTCTTTAATAGAAAATTGTATTTTGTAACGCGCAAATAATATAGTTGGGCAAACAATCTAGTTATATGTGTGGCCCCTCCCCCGTGCTCCATTTTTTGCCTTTCTGGTCCTCAGGGAAGCCTTCTGGGAGCAAACACATCCCCCAGGAGTCTTCTCTAAGGCCCAGGTCCCTAAGGTCCAAAAACAGACTGTGGGGGGGTGGGGGGGGTTGTCTGCACAAAAAAAAAAAAAAAAAAAAAGCCAAGGCCACCCAGTCACATTGCCATGCTCACCATGCTCACAGAACTGGTTGAAATTTAAATTCCACCCCTGGAGCCACTTAATTGCCCTTCATTGCATCACTCGCCAAGTTTCAACCAAACTTAGCGCGTAGACAACCTGCAAAGCTAACTATGACCTCTGACAGCAACCAATCAGGATACTGATTTAATTCAATCTTCCTGTGCCCCTGAAAGTTCAAAACCAGAGAGGGCATAAAACCCAGGGACTCTTGGCATCTTTGCCCCTTTTCTTCCCCCAAGAGCTCCAAGGCCTTTGATCCTGTTCATCAATAAACCTTCTTTCCAAGCAACTTCCATAATTCCAGTGTCTTTTTCCCCATATGGAACGAATAATGTTGAATATTTCTTTCAACAGTAGTTCTTATGAACCATACATAATCCCAATCCTAACCCTAACATAACTTCTAGATAGCTGTGTGTGAAGGAATCCTGATGTCACCTTGAATTTTAAGATAGCAAAATTCGATTCTCTTTACTGAATGATTAAGGATGTATGGAATATTGGCTGTGGAGAGGGAAACTACCAGGAGTTGTTTTGTTCATTATGTATATATCCCCAAATTTATTTATTTTTCTATCTTTTTACACCTCATTGCTGTTCATGGCATAATATAGATTTATTCTGGTTGTTTTATAAAACATAAATAAAAATAAAATAAAACTGGAATGAAATGTCCCCCTTGCTTCTCTATCAGAATATTGTTTTCCTTTGTCTTGTTTAATGTGTCTTTAAAATCCTTTGCTGGAACAAAAACAATTAAGCATATGGAACATAGGAAAGAAGTGCTGTAGGGAATGCTTTCTACAGATATCTGTCTTTTGGTTTCAATTTCACAAAACTTCTCAAAAGTTTTTCACTTGTATGATAAAGGTTGCTGTAACACGGCTATAGGTATCACTAAATATTTTCTTCATCTGCTCTTAAAGGCCACTAATCGGCTTCAGAAAGGGACAGGGTGGCTCAGACGCTTAGCTTGTCAATCAGAAAGGTCGGCAGTTCAGCAGTTTGAATCCCTAGCACCACGTAATGAAGTGAGCTCCCATTCCTTGTCCCAGCTTCTGCCAACCTCGCAGTTCGAAAAGCATGTAAAAATGCAAGTAGAAAAATAGGGACCACTTTCGTGGGAAGGTAACAGTGTTCTGTGTGTGTTCGGCATTTAGTCATGCCAGCCACATGACCATGGAGACGTCTTTGGACAGCACTGGCTCTTCGGCTTTGTAACGGAGATGAGCACCGCCCCTTAGAGCCGGAAATGACTAGCACGTATGTGCGAGGGGAATCTTTACCTTTAATAGGCTTCAAGAGTCCTGATGGCTCAGTGATTAAAGATGCTGAGCTTGTTTGCTGGAGAGCTGACAGGCCAGATTTGAAACTGAGCTCCATGCAACAGGGTGAATTCCAATTATTTACCCCAGCTCCTGCCACCCTAGTGGTTTGAAAGCATGCAAGTTTTTCCATTTGTATGATAAACGATGCTTTTAACACATCTATAAATGTGATTAGATAAAAAGGTACCACTTTAGCAGGAAGATAACAATGTTCCATGGCATACAGTATAGCCATGCTAACTGCATGACCATGGAAATGGTCTTCGGACAACTCTGGTTCTCTCAACCAAGAAACTATGATGAACACCATGCCTAGAGTTAAAAGTCTGTAGAGATTCTCAGTCATCCAGGTCATGGTTCTCCCAAAGGGGCTTTTTCAGAAGGCAACTGGACTTTCTTGTTTTTTTTGTTTTTTTTTCCTTTTGAAGACATTTTGCTTCTCCTTCAAGAAGCTTCTTCAGCTCTGACAGGACAATGGGTACTAGAAGGATTTACAAGTGAAACTCAAAAAATTAGAATATTGTGCAAAAGTGCATTTATTTCAGTAATGCAACTTAAAAGGTGAAACTTAAAAGGTGAAAAATGAGGTTGGCTCATTACATGCAAAGCAAGATAGTTGATTTGTCAATCGCTTATAAGATAATATGTATAAGCATATACATATTTATGAATACATGAAATGGGTAGGTATAAGAAAAATAAAAGAAACAATAGGACAGGGACGGTAGGCAGGTTGGTGTACTTATGCACACCCCCTACAGACCTCTTAGGAAAGGGGTGAGGTCAATAGTAGAAAGTCTAAGGTTAAAGTTTTTGGGGTTTGGGGAAGAAACCACAGAATCAGGTAGAGTATTCTAGACATTGACCACTCTGTTGCTGAAGTCATATTTCCTGCAATCAAGTTTGGTACAGTTAACCTTGAGTTTGTGTCTATTGTGTGCTCTTGTGTTGTTAGGGTTGAAGCTGAAGTATTCATTGACAGGTAAGTCATTGTAATGTATGATTTTATATTCCATACTTAGATCAGACCGAAGACGGTGTAATTCAAGGTTTTCTAGGTCTAGAATTTCAAGTCTGGTGGCATAAGGTGTTCTACAATTAGTAGAGGAGTAGAGAACTCTTCTTGTGAAATATTTCTGGACTTTCTCAATTGTGCTAATATCAGATACGTAATGTGGGTTCCGGACTGATGAGCTGTATTCGAGTATTGGTCTAGCAAATGTTTTGTATGCTCTAGTTAGTAGTGTGATATTACTAGAGAAAAGCTACGTAGGATTAGGCTAACAACTCTTAATGCCTTTTTGAAGCCCATGTCCAGGATCTGTCTGTGTGTGATGGCTCTTGATGCACTGATTCCAGCCTTGGTCCACTCCTTGTGAAAGTCCCCAACACTTTTGAATGGCCTTTTCTTGACAATCCTCTCCAGTCTGCGGTCATCCCTGCTGCTTGTGCACCTTTTTCTTCCACACTTTTCCCTTCCACTTAACTTTCTATTAATGTGCTTTGATACAGCACTTTGGGAACATCCAACTTCTTTTGCAATTACTTTTTGAGGCTTTCTCTCCTTATGGAGGGTGTCAATGATAGTTTTCTGCACAACTGTCAGGTCAGCAGTCTTTCCCATGATTGTGATTCCTACTGAACCAGACTGAGAGACCAGTTAAAGGCTCAGGAATCCTTTGCAGGTATTATGGCTTACTTAGCTGATTAGAGTGGGACACTTTGAGCCTAGAATATTGAACCTTTTCACAATAATCTAATTTTCTGAGATTGTGGATTTGGGGTTTTAATGAGTTGTAAGCCATAATCATCTCAATGATAACACATCACGGTTTGAACTCCCTTGCTTTACATGTAATGAGTCTATCTCATATATTAGGTTCACCTTTTAAGTTGCATTACTAAAATAAATGAACTTTTGCACAATATTCTAATTTTTTGAGTTTCAACTGTATATTCCTTGCAGACAGCTGGTATTGGAGCACTACTCAGGTGATCCTGAAGGCTCAGATAAACCTCCAAGTGCTTCAGCAACCCGCTAAAACAGGGGTCCTGAAACTTGGCAACTTTAAGATTTCAACTCCTAAAATTTCTCAGCCAGCTATGCTGTCTGAGGAATTCTGGGAGTTGAAGTCCACAAATCTTAAAGCTGCCAAGTTTGGACACCTCTGCTCTAAAAGGATGAAGATGACCAGCTGTCTGCAAGGAACATAAATCCTTCCATTCATCACCATCCAGTCAGAACTGAAGAAGCTTCTTGGATGAGAAGTGAACAACTTCAAAAGAAAAAAAAAGAACAAGAAAGTCCAGTTGCCTTTTGAAAAAGCACCTTTGGGACATGCCTGTACATGACTAACAGGAAAACCTTTAACATTTAATAGGGCTTTGATAGTTATGTGCTTTTCTAATTATTCGGATACTAATGGAACAGAATGAAAAATGTCTCATGATGACTGGAGGAAGAAAGCAAGCAATCTAATACTTTCGCTCACACGATCCTCCCAGCTCTCTAATCCGTATTCTCCCTTTTAGGTAAATAAATGACTATTAATTAAGAGCCTTGAGAAAATGCAGTCTTCCATCTTGTTTATGGAGTTGTAGTTAGGTTAATCCAATTTTCAGTAGCTCATTACTTCAAAGGAAATCCTCCAGTAGACTTATAATCTCTTTATAAAAGAATAAATATCTTTGCCCTTCAAGGCAATAAATTGACATGCTTGGATGTTCCAATGTGGAACATACATTACACAAGGTATGAAGCTCTTGTCATGTTCAAGGGTTTCCGTCTGTCACATGAAATCATTCACAAAGAAGATATAGAGCCAGACCAATATTTAACTCTTACTTCTCAAGAGGTTACTGTAGAGCAAGGCTCTTCAAACTTGGCAAGTTTAAGACTTGTGGATTTCAACTCCCAGAATTCCTGAACTAACATGACTGAAGGAAAAATTCTGGGAATTGAAGTCCGCAACTGTTAAAGATGTCAACTTTGAAGACACCTGCTGTAGAGTTATGGGAGCATCTGGGTCTCGATACACAATGCTTCCATTTTTAAGAGGAAACACCGCTCTATTTGAGAAGAGAATATCAGGCAGATTTAAAATTAGTTTGCTGATCTGAATCAGGATCAGAATTGGGTTGGAAGGGACCTTGGAGGTCTTCCAGTCCATTCCCTGCTCAAGCAGTAGATCCTATATCATTTCAGACAAGTAACTTTCCAGTTTCTTCTTAAAAACCTCTAGTTATGAAGCATCCACAACTTCTGAAGGCAAACTGTTCCACCGGTAAATTGTCCTCACTGTTAGGAAGTTTCTCCTTAATTCCAGGGTGCTTCTTTCTTCGATTAGTTTCCATCCATTGTTTCTTGTCCTTCTCTCTGTTGCTTTGATCCCTTCTTCTTTGTGACAGCCCCTCAAATATTGGTGTTGTGTATGCACTATAGTTAATAAAGTATGAGCTTGAGGTAAAGTGCAGGGTTCTGGCCCTGCACTTCTGATTGGCTGTTAGGCGGCCAGATCGGATTGGTTAGTTCTGAAGAATCCGATTGGCCCTTAACAGAGAATTCTTATTGGTTAAAAGAGCTAGTGTTCATAGCTCGTTATTGGACAAATCATACAAGGGTTGCCTATATAAGGCAGAGTTCACTGTTGTTGGTTGAGAAGTCACTATGTAAATAAAGAGCTGAAAGTTCACCGTTCAGAGGCTGTCTCCATTTATTTCGACCCATGCTCAGTACTTAACACTGGCGACGAAGGTGGGATTTGGAGATCTCTGAACCAAAGAAGCCAGGAAGCAACACCGAGCACGTGACAGACAACGCCAACAACGGAACATGTCCGGCAGCATCGTACCACCCGCTCCGTTCAATCCAAACCAAGAGGATTAGGAATCCTACATGGATCGCTTCCAAATGTTTCTCGTGACGAACAACTTGAAGGACGCCATGACAGTAAAGAAAAGGGTGTTGTTCCTGACGCATTACGGCCCAGCCGTATTTAAGATGGCTAAAGCACTCACTAAACCTCGAGAAGTGAAGGCCATGAGCTGGGACGACCTCGAACCCATCCTGAGAGTCCATTACGCGCCAACCGTGCCTACGCTCGTGAGACGCCATGAGTTTTATCAGAGGAACCAACGAAAAGGGGAAAGCATGGCCAATTTCATGTCGGACATCCAAAATTTAGGGGGCCTCTGCAGGTTCGCCGATTTAGAAGAGGCACTAAGAGATCGAATAGTTCTGGGACTAGATGCACTAGGCCTGCAAAGCAAGCTGATGGCAAAAGGCGACATCAGCCTTGCTGACGCCATCGCCGAAGCCACGGCAGCAGAGGCAACCAAAAAGTTGGCTGCACAACTACGACGAAGCCGCACTCCGGTACCACCACCGGCCAGTGAAATCTCACCTAGCACAGAAGGGCAGCTGTTAACAATGCACCACGAGGACCTCTCTTCGTCGTCAGACAGTGACAAAGAAGGGGTCCATCGCCCGAAGCCCTTATGCCCTTGCGCTGGCTGTGGAGCCAACCATGCCAGGTCCGAATGCAAATTCCGTGACGCACTCTGCCATGAGTGTGGAAAACGAGTCCACATCGGACGGGTCTGCTGCAGCTTGCCAGCACTCAGCCAGGCCTCAAAAGGGGCTAACTATCGCCAATCGACAGGAAACCGTCCTGTAAGGCGACAGCCAGTAAACCACTCCTACAGAAATCGAACTTTGCAGAGAGAAGAGGCTCACCATACTATCACTATCGGTCACGCCTCAGCCTTGGACACTAAGAAAATCCGAGTCACTGTAGCCATCGAGAACCAGCCTTGCCACATGGAGGTTGACTCGGGATCGTCCCTCTCGATGGTGTCCTGGAAGACACTCAAGCAACTTATCCCCACAATTCAATGCCAAGACCTCCAATTTCAACGCCTCATCCTCAAGGACTACCAAGGGAATCGAATCCCCGTTGTCGGGTCCTGCCGAGTCCGAGTCTCCTTCAAGAAGCATACAGCGTACTTACCTCTAATGGTCAACGATAGAGATAGGCCTGGCCTCCTAGGCCTCCAATGGTTCACGCCACTCGGCATTGAAGTGGCCGGCATGAACCGAGTCGGTGGTTGTGAGTGGGAGGAAGACCTTATCTCTGAGTTCAGTAACGTCTTCGCGGACAGCTTAGGCGAGTATAAGGGGACCCTGATCTCATTCAGTCTAGATCCAAAAGTAGCTCCCATTCGCTTGAAGCCCCGTCAAGTTCTGTCCGCTCTTAAATCAAAAATCGACGAACAACTCGACAAGCTAATTGCTCAAGGGGTTTTGAAGCCCATCGATCACTCTCCATGGGAAACCCCTATTGTAACACCCATTAAGCCGACGCATTAAGCCGAGCACTGCTTCCAGAGACTCTCGACGATCCGGCACCAATGGCAACCACGTTGCAAATTGGAACACTCAACTCACCGCCTATGATCGCCCGAGACATTGCGAGAGAAACCAAACGAGATGTCGGCGTGGGGAATGGCTTTTCCCGGGCGATATTGCAGGCGATAATTATAAGCAGCTAGGAATTCTGACCATCGGGTCATTCTAGGGGATAATATATAGAGGGTTGGCTTGTCCTTGGCTATTATCCCTAGCAATGGTTTGTGGTCAGTTACAATGGTAAAGATCCTTCCATACACATATTCATGAAATTTTTTTACAGCTGAGATGATTGCGAGGGCTTCTTTATCAATTTGTCCATAGTTCCGCTCTGCTTTTGAAAGAGTCTTTGAGAGACTAAGCTAGCCGATGGCAGATAGATAGAATGATTCTGTGAGCAACTTAATCTGCCTGCTTTGCCTGATTTTGAGTAAAAGTTGCTCTTTAAAAAAAAAAAAATCAATATTTACATGCATGGTGTGTTGTGAGATTTTGTGAGTTTGCTTGCAAGCAAATTTTATGTGACAGACTGAGCTAGCCAATGGCAAATAGATTGATCTCTGAATGAATCTGTGATTCTGTGAGCAACTCAATCTTCCTGCTTTGCCTGATTTTGGATAAAAGTTGCTCTTTTTTATAAAAAAAAAAATCAATATTTATATAAATATTTATAATATTTACATACAAGCCATGCCCAGCAGTCACATGATCACTAAGCCACACCCACAAATTTGGCCACACCCACAGAACCAGTTAGTGGTCCTGGGATCTAAAATTATGAGTTTGGTGGTCCTGAGGTCCAAAACGTTGGCGATCCCTGAACTGGATCATATTAAACACATATTCTGCATGAGGGACATATTCATAATCTTGAAAATATTGCATCAGCCGCATAGATTCTGAAGCCACCAATGTGGGATGCAGTAATAGATGTACAGCCATATATATGTACATAAATTTTTAATTTAGACTTGTTCATCCTCTCATGGCCAATTTCAGAGTTTGTCTTCTTGTTTACATACCTTACTATATTTTGATGTGATATGTGTGAAGTGGAACACTTCAGGCATCCAACCAAATAATGTTTCTTCCCCTTTTTATCAAGTTTTCATAATAAAGGTTAAGTTGTAAATTATCACCAAAATTAATCACAAGATCAGACTTTCGGAAGTGATACTTACTCCTGATACAGAATATATATGTTATGTTTTTCCCAAATGGGGTAGAATAGACCAGGGGAAACATGATAGCAGTCTTCCAACATTTGAGGGGTTGCCACAGAGAGGAAGGGCTCAAGCTGTTTTCTAAAGCACCCAAAGGCCAGACAAGGAATAATGGATAGAAACTGAACAAGGAGAGATTCAATCTGAAAATAAGGAAAAACTTTCTGACAGGGAGAACAATCAACCAATGGAACAGAAGTTGCCTTCAGAAATTGTGGGAGCTTCATCACTTGAGACTTTCAAGAAGAGATTGGACTGTCAGAAATAGTGTAGGGTCTCCTGCTTTTTTGGGGGGGGGGGTTGGACTAAATGACCTACAAGATCCCTTCCAAATCTGATTATCTGTTATTTATTACAATCCAAAATCCTATTTATATGTTAGAGACTAGTTATATTTAGTGAATGTAGCTCTTCAAAAGGGAGGACATTTCTTCATCTTTTTTTTGCCTTTCATTGGAGCAGAAAAGCAAAGGCTGAGTTAACTATACTAGGTTTTCAAGAAATTCAAGGACTTGTCTGTTCTATCAGTTCAGTCTAGAAATGCTGGGTGAATCAAAATGCTCTCTTGAAGGCAAGCCAAATGCCACTTCAGTTTCTGAAGAAACACGTGTATAGCAATAAATATATTGCTTCTTCTGTTTTTATCAAACGAAGCCCAAGAATGACACAGAGAAATTCAACCATATACCATGGATGATTCTAGGAAGTGGCTATTCTTACTCCCTTCCTCTATCTTCTATCTGCTCTGGCCTGGATTTCTTTTATCCATCCCCTCCCCCTTTCTGAGATGTTTTCCCTCCTTCCTAAAAAACTGCCACTTCACTGTAGTCTATCCCATGAGTTCCCCTCTATGGGCACCATTTCTTACAATTTTAGAGCGAAAGGTCCATTTCTGAATCAAAATCAAAATCATGTGAAATATTAGTATCACTTTATAAATCCTTAGTAAGGCCACACCTGGAATACTGCATCCAGTTTTCATCACCACATTACAAAAAAGATGTTGAGATTTTGGAAAAAGTGCAAAGAAGAGCAACTAAGATAATTAAAGAGACTAAGACATATCAAAAACGGTTGCAGGATTTGGGTTAGGCCAATCAAGAAAAAAGATGGACAAGGGAGGATGTGATATTCCAGTATTTGAGGGGCTGCCACAAAGAAGAGGAGGTCAACTTATTTTCCAAAACACTAGAGGTCAGGACAAGAAACAATGGATAGAAACTAATAAAGGAGAGAAGCAACCTAGAACTAAGAAGAAACTTCCTAAGAGTGACTACAATAAAATAGTTGAACATCTTGCTTTCAGAAGTTGTGGATTCTTCATCACTGGAGGCTTTTAAGAAGAGACTGGACAGTCACTTATCCGAGATGGTATAAAGTCTCCTGCTTGAGCAGAAAGTTGGACTAGAAGACCTCCAAGGTCCCTTCCAGCTCATTTCTTATTGATTGATTTCACAGCTGATAAATATCACCAGAAGTATAAGATTTACAATGATTCCTGACCATCTGTTCAAAAATTGTGCCTGTTGTTATCAATTTACATCTATTGTCCATGTGGAGTGATGCAAGGTTGAGTTTGAGTCCCCAAATATTTCTTTAAAACAATCTTTTTCTGCTCACAAGCACAACATACCATTCTGACATTCTTTACGGAGTGCAACATTGCTACCAGATAATGAAATAGGAGATACATTAATCTGTGTGGATTGAAAAAGAACCAATCATACAAAATATACCAGCATTGAGAAGTGATCACCAAAGGAAACCTTAAGGATTTATTTGTCTGATCTTGGATACAATTGCAATTCACAGTCCAGAGAACTGTGTTAAATGTGCCAGATGATGTGACTATGCCCAGTGAAACAGGTGTTTGTTTCTTTTCAGCAGTAGATGTGGAATTATTGCTCTTTTTTCCAAGAGACTTTGTGATCATGCTGTCAAAAAAAAAAAAAAAAAAGCTCAAGTGAAGCTTCACACAATAAGTAACTGATTGGCTAGTTATCTAGCATATGCCCAAACCACAAAGTGATTGTTGGGGTTCTCCAGCAGCTTGTGCAGACGGCAACAAAATTGGACAGTGGGGAAGAACATGGACCAGTCCAGGAGTCTGGGGAAGACTCAGAGGAGGGTCCTGCATCTGATACAGAGATGGGTCCAAGACCATCTGGGAGTTGTGTGCTGACTCCACAGCCTCCAGAATCTGGCAGCAGTGAGGCAGAGGACCCAGGGGAGCCTGATCCCAGTATGTGTGTGCCCAGAGCTGCCAGAAGACAAGAGCAGCTAAGACAAAAGGGGCAACTCGGGAATAAGGCTTGGAGGTGATTGCCCTCACATACAGCATAAAGGAAGTGCAAAGGTAGAGAAACTTTTGCAGGAAGCAAAGTTGTTTATTCTGTTTGGATTAAACCTTGAATATCTGTGTGGATTTTGTATTTAGTTTGGCTTTTTACAATTTATTAGACACTTTAGTTGTTGGCAGCAATTGAAAGGAGATAAAGGTGGGTGCTTCACTCGAGAGACTGTTTGGGACTCATTACAGGCTGGGAATGAACATAATTCCCAACAATGAAATAAAACAAGAGTTCTTTTGACTAAGTGTGTGCTTAATTATGGTCTCAGGAAGCCTTGGTCAGAACAGTGGTTGCCTGGGCTCAAATTTTAACAAGTGTGGGTTGTATATATAAATAAAAAGTTCCATCATGTACATAATGATGCAGGTTAAAGAAGAAATATTCCATTCATCTTCCACTGTATTTATTACTTGATTTCTGCCTGACTTTCATTTGTGTGTGTGGCATCTTTGACTTAAGGCAGCTCATGACACAAACAATAAAACAACCAAAACTCCCAATTTTCTTCTTCTTCTGTTATATTCGTCATCGGACATTGGTGATCATGTTCACGATCCTATTTTTATCAACATCCGCACAGAAAAGTGCTGCTGGGTTTTGTCCAAACCAGCGCCTTAGATTTTGAAGACATGACATTTTTCTTTTGCCTGGACCTCATTTACCTTCAATCTTTCCCTGGAGGATTAAGTGAAGTATGCCATAGTTTTCTGGGTGTCACATCACAGGTCTGAAATATTCTTTCACTTTTTTATGGTTTTGAATATTTTCCTTATCACCTTCTCATTTCTGATTTTGTCAACCCAGCTTATAGGTAACAGTCACCTGTAAATCAACATTTCAAATGCTTGTAGTATCTTCAAGTGGCTTTCTGTCAGAATCAACTCTCTACTCTGTAGAGCAGGATTGAAATCTCCCAATAGAAAACATCAACTTTCCTCTATCTGACAGCCAACTCAGGGTAGAACCATTATTTAGTTGACCCCCAATGGTTCTTGTTTTATTGTTTTATCTCTAAGTTGTTTTATTGTTTTCCCCCTTCCAACAGTAGACAAAATTAATTTCCTGAGAGGTCTGTAGGGGGTGTGCATAAGTGCACCAATGTGCCTACCATCCCTGTCCTATTGTTTCTTTTCTTTTCTTTTCTTTTTCTTATATGTATCCATGTATTCATAACTATGTTTTTGCTTATACCTATTATCTTGTAAGCAATTGACAAAAATAAATAAATAAAATATAAATAAATAAAATTAATATTTAATCCATTGTGCCCAGAGATTCTACTAAAGAGGACTGTCTTAATAGCCTTTGTCAATAGGGATGGATGGAGTCATCACATTCTCATATTGCAAAGGAGATCTTTGCAGGGACTAGGGCAATCAAGCAAACTATCTCTGTGGGCTGTTATCTCTGTAGGATTTTCATGCATGAATTTCCTTTTAAAAAGTCTTCCAGCCCCTAGGCTGTGCCTTGAAACTGCAACTCATATACATTGGAGACCAAGGGAAATCATTGGAATGCAATGCTCTGAATTTTCACAGCACAATTTTCCCCTCTTGGTAAGCTTGTGTGTGTGTGTGTGTGTGTGTGTGTGAATATCTCTCCACTGCTGGTTAAGCTCTTTTCTATTTTACCACTTCTACAAAATTTCCAGTGTGCTGCCTTCTTTGGAGTGTTGAAGTGTGACTGATAGTGTGATAAAAATATTCACCCAGAAAGTTTTGTAAGAATTATTCTGCAATAGTTTGAAATAAATCACACCAAGGATATGTATCTTAACTCTGAGTGCTTGATTACTTTTCAATGTGTAGCTGCACTTTTCAGCAACTTTTGATTTCTCATTAATATATTCAAATTCTGGAGCTCCCCTCCATACTTCTTTTGCTTGGCATCTCTGCAATTTATTTAACATTAGATCATAAATTTGAACAAATTAGATTCTATTCTCATTAAATATGAACCCTATATTTCTAAATGAACTCCACATTCCTGACATCAAATGGGGCATAAACTACAAAATCAACAAGATGAGTTGTTGATGAAACTCTTTGGGCATGATGAATGTTTTAAGGATTTTATTAAAAATGAGTTAAATGGTTTTCACATAAGTTAAGAGGAAAAAAAAGTGTGATTCTGGCAATTATTAACAAAAGCAGTAGCCCTTTAAAAAAAAAAACAACAACAAAAAACTAAGGAGGAATGAGGAGCTGTAGACTTTAGTATTCCCCCAATTTTTTTACTTTTTGAACAAGGGACAAAATGTAGAAATTCAGTTGCGCCTCTTCTGTTGATGACAATGTCTAATAAAACAAGCCAATAATAATTGGGCCATAGATTTACAAAACTAAAAGTGATGGAAAGGAGACTTGGCAATAATACATCATCTGGGTTTCATTTCACTTCAAGATGTCTCAAGAACCTTTAGAGTTGTTCCAAAGTAGACCTGATGAAGTCCTTGACTACATCTTTAAAAGGGGATTTAGAATCAAATTTTCAAAAAGTGTGATTAGATCAAATTTCTGCTGAATTGCTTATTTCTTCCCTCAGCCCTTGGATCCAGCAAAGTTGATGAAGAATGTCATTATTGATGATGACTTCAGAACTCTGCAATTTCACCAAATTTGGGATGGAGAGGTGAGCCTGCTTTAGAATAGCAATAGCAATATAGCACTTAGACTTATATACCATTTTACAGTGCTTTACACCCTCTCTAAGCAGTTTACAGAGTCAGCATATTGCCCCAACAATTTGGGTCATCGTTTAGGATGGAAGGCTGAGTCAGCCTTGAGCCTGGTGAGATCTGAACTGTCAAATTGCAGGCAGCCAGCAGGCAGCAGAAGTAGCCTGCAGTACTGCACTCTAACCACTGCACCACTGTGGCTCATGGCACCCACGATACAGGAAAAACAAAACAAAACAAAAATTCTTCCTAGACAGATGGCTTCCACCATCAGTTAAAATGATCAGCATTCACTTCAGCTGCCCACTCTTTCCCCTCAGTTTTATTATTCTATTTTTACTCCAGTTTGTTGTACTTACTGAATACCCGGTAAAAATATTTTGCTGTTTTATGGGGGGGGGGGAGTAAATAAATCGATTAACAAAAATGATAAAAGGAATGCCAACAGCACTGCACAGGTTTTTACATGCCTTGTGAGATAGATGGTAAAGCAATCTCCAGGTGGTTTATAAAAATATACAATCGAGGACAACAAATTACAAATAGACTTTTTCTTTTTCTCTCTGTCTGTAGGAGAGTGATAGTTGGGGTAGTGTTATGTCCTGAGCATGGGAGCAAGGAACGGAGACAAAACATCGAACAGGGACTTCAACTCTTTATTCTGAAATAAGAACAGAGCAAATACTTGGGCGGCAGCAGCTCTTTTATGGAGCTGGCTGCTGTCAAAACAACCAATGATTTGAGTTTACCACTCTAACAAGCGTCCAATCAGAGAGACCCGCTAACAGCCAATCGGGCTGGCTAGAAATGACCAATCACGACTCGCTATTCGCGGGCCAATGATAAGTGCAGGATTATGAGCCTGCTGTTAAAATAAAGCTATTAGGGTTGTTACTGATGCGTTGGCTTAGTTCATAACACTCCTCCCCCTTCGGTTCCGTCTGAGGGGTGGGGTGATGTATTCTTATAAGTAGGCAGGTCGCTTCACCTGTCTGCTTGATCTGCGCTGTTCCACTGGTTTCTGTCCTGGCTCTGGTTCCGGTGGGCTGCTTGCTGAGCTGGATGGCGAAAACGGTCCCACTGTTTCATCGAATGGCTCTGGGCTGTTCTCCCTGCTCTCGCCAATGCTGTCCTCTGGGTTCCCTGGACCTGTTTCCATCGCGGTGGAGGCCTCTCCCTGGCTCGGTTCTCCTTCTGGCAGTGAGTATCCCATGGTTGGTTGTGTAGACTGCTGGGTTTCGATTGTTAAATCATTTGTTATTTCTTTTTCGGCCCCCTCAATGTCCCTTCCCCCCCAGTTGGAGATTCAGGGGATGAGATGGGAGTAGGTGCTAGTCTGGAACGTAGTTGGTTTATGTGGCGCTTCCACATTTTACCATCTTCAGTTTGTAGATGATAGGATCGGGGTCCCGTAAGTTGCGTTATGGAAGCAGGGACCCACAATGGGTCACCCGAGAAGTTTTTCGTGAAAACAGGGTCACCTTCCTGGAATGCCCGACACTTGCTGCTGGATCCTGGGGGTTGTTCAGGTGTGTAAGCAGGGTGGAGGCGATCGAGATGCGAGCGAACTTTCCGGCCCATCAGGAGTTCAGCTGGTGTGGTGCTGCTTGGGGTTATGTGTTGGAGGAGAAACATCCGGGTTATTTTGTCGTCAATGTCGCCGTGGTACATTTTGTGTAAAGTCTTCTTTACAAATTGAACCATTCGCTCCGCCCTACCATTGGCTGCAGGGTGTCCTGGCGATGTTAAGGCATGGCAGATGCCCCAGTCTGCTAGTACAATGACTCAGAAAGGTTCTTCACAAATTTGTACTAATAACTCTTTAGTAGGGGCAGCTATTAAGATGTCAAAATAAGGCACGATGCCTTTTATGCCTTGTAATAGTCTCTCCATCAAACTTTGGAAAATGCCAGGCACCACGTTTAAACTGAATTGGAGTCTATTGCACTTGAAGGCACCCCTATGTGTAACTATTGTCTGGGCTTCTGCAGTCGTTGCGTCTACGGGTAGCTGTTGGTATGCCTGAGCTAAGTCCAATTTTGCAAATATTTTTCTGCCACCCAGGGAGTGAAGAAGGTGTTGGACCACCGGTACTGGGTAAGCGCTTTGTGGAAGGGCATGATTTAGGGTAGCACGGTAATCCCCACAAATTCTTAACGAGCCATCTGGCTTCATGGCCGTTACTATTGGAGTTTCCCAACGGGCATGGTCAATCGGTTCCAACACATCCTGGGCTATTAATTTATCTAGCTGCTCGTCGATCTTTGGCTTGAGGGCAAAAGGCACCCGACGAGGCTTAAGACGAATGGGAGCTACATCGGGGCTGAGATTAAATGATGTAGGGGTCCCCTTGTACTTGCCTAATGTTCCTGTGAACACGTCCTGGAATTCCTGGATGAGGGCCTCTTCCCAGTCATCGCTTCCGGTTTGGTGTATGCCAGCTAGTTCAATTCCAAGTGGGGTGAACCACTGTAACCCTAACAAACTGGACCACCGGTACTGGGTAAGCGCTTTGTGGAAGGGCATGATTTAGGGTAGCACGGTAATCCCCACAAATTCTCACGAAATCGGTCACGATCGACGACAGTCAGGGGAAGTGTTGTGGTGCGGTCCTTGAAGGATACTTGGATGTGGCTGGAACCGACAACCGGAATTCTGTTTCCCTGGTAGTCTTTTAGGATGATTCTTTGAGTGCTGAGGTCCTGGCGACAGATGGCAGGGATCAGCTGTTTGAGGGTTCTCCAGGAGACCATCGATAGGGATGACCCTGAATCGACTTCCATCACGCATGGTCGATTCTCAATAGTAACCTTTACGCGGATCTTTTTTTGTATCTAGCGATGAAGCATGGCTGATAATAATAGTTTGGTGCACCTCTTCTCATCTTGTTGAAGAGGCAGGTGCTCAATTTCTGTAGTGGTAGTGGTTGTTCCATTGGTGGTTCAGGTGGTCCCAATTTCCAGGTGGTTTGCCTGTCTCCTGATGGAGGTTGTTCTCCCTTCGGTTTGGACTGGACTCTCACTTGCTTCTGCAGACCTTTGTGATGTGGCCTCTTTTCCCACAGGAACGGCAGAGTGTGTCGAGGAATTTGCAGTCCAATTGCGGGTGGTTTGCCCTGCAACCAGCACATTGGCACGGAAGTCTCTGGTTCCTTTGCTCTTGTTTCGAGCGGAGCCGGTTGACCTCCTCTTCCTCACTGTCTGAGGATGACTCGAGGTCTTTGTAATCGGTGGTAATAGCGTGCCTCTCAGAGGAGAGCGGACTATTGTTAGCGAGTTGGCAGTGCGGTGCGTTCACTCAGCGCATTCGAGTGGCTGACTTTCTGGATGCTTCTGCAGCAGTAGCGTCGGCAATGACATCTGCAAGGCTGATGTCTCCTTTCACCATGAGTTTACTCTGTGCTGTGTGCTCATCTAAACCCAGAACTATGCGGTCTCTCAGGGCTTCCTCAAGGTTTGCAAAACCACAGAGGCCTCCTAGGTTCTGGAGGTCGGCTACGAAGTCCCCAACGCTCTCGTTCTTCCGTTGGCCCCTCTGGTAAAACTCGTGTCTTCGTATCAGTGTAGGTACTGCAGGTGCATAATGGGCTCAGAGAATTGGCATGAGGTTATCCCAATCCATGGTCTTCACTTCCGCCGGTTTGGCAAGTGCTTTAGCCATTTTGAAAACGGCGGGGCCGCAGTGGGTCAGGAACACCGCTCATTTCTTGCCAGGCATAGCATCCTTCAGATTGTTGGTCTCTAGGAATATCTGGAAATGGTCTATATACGAGTCCCAGTCTTCGTTTGCTGGGTCAAATGGAGCAGGTGGTATGGCGCCGCTGGTCATTCTGCCGTTTGTTGCGTGCGCTCTTCAGCCACGTGCTCTGTCTTGTTCGATGAGTACTTAGTCAGCTCTATCGTCTCCGCATCCCATCCTCGTCGCCAGTGTTATGTCCTGAGCATGGGCGCAAGGAACAGAGACGAGACATCGAACTGTGACTTCAACTCTTTATGTGTGACTTCAGAACAGAGCAAATACTTGGGCAGCAGCAGCTCTTTTATAGAGCTAGCTGCTGTCAAAACAACCAACAATTTGAGTTTACCGCTCTAACAAGCGTCCAATCAGAGAGACCCGCTAACAGCCAATCGGACTGGCCAGAATTGACCAATCACGACTCGCTATTCGTGGGCCAATGAGAAGTGCAGGATTACAAGCCTGCTGTAAAAGTAAAGCTATTAGGGTTGTTACTGATGCGTTGGCTTAGTCCATAACAGGTAGAGTCTGAGGATTTTCTTTGAAATGATCCAACTATTTTCAGATTTATATTCCCATTTTGATGGATTGCCTACCTCAAAATGGTATGGCTCTATCAATTTGTTTATAGATAAGAGATGTGGTGTCAAAAGAAGAAGTCAATTATGTTTTCAGAGATGATTATAGGTTATTCAAGTTTTTCACACTTGTCTTGTTGTCCTGTAATTGTAATCTTTAATAAAAATACATTAAAACGGGAAAATAAAGCAGGAGAAATTAAGTCATGTGTTGTTACTCCATTCTACCACAAATTACAAGAAGCTTCAAAGTTTTAAGCCTACTACCTCTTACTCTATATTTTATTGATGGTAGTTGTTCATTCTTTTTTTGAAACTGAGAGCTGATTGATTATGGATTAACTATTGGTGGTATCAAATTCTATTCAACAACTTCTGCAATAGGAAGTCCATCCATATCTAGTATTGCTTTGAAGACCAGCCACATCTGGAAAACAATGTTCACCAAAGAATAATATAAATGGCCCCACTAATTAGACTAGTCACTCATTATTGTCCTAACTTAGGATTGTAGATACATCATTCAGCTCTGAAATATGTTTTCCATCCAGCACTGAATGGGAATAGGCTGAGCTGAATGTTCTGATTATTTTTACTAGAACCTTTTTGAAGATTTTAAAAAAGAGCAATGCCTGGGGATTTTTACGCTTTGCACATTGCAGGTTAGAGTTTGAAAATCAAGGAAAAAAGCAGGATGAGTTCAAAAGAAATGCTAGTGATGGAGAGACTAAGGATGAAAAAAAAAAAAACTCAGCTAACAAAGAACATTTAATACATTGAGAATTACATTTTGGAACAAAGGTTGGGAGTAATAAATTTTTGAGTTGCAAGATGCAATGGAGAAAAAAAAACACTGAAGTTAAATCAATTCTGTTAGATCGGAGGCGGATCGGTTCGACAGAGACGCGAGACCATTTCGTGAGTTCAGCTCTTTATTAGGTATAGGTAAAGGTCTGGGGATGCGAATCGCAGCAGCCCTTCATATAGGGCTGGCTCGCGGTTCGGCAGCCAATGATAGCACTTTGAATTTCCCGCGATCGGCACAGCCAATCGCGGTAGATTCCTAGTGCTCCAATCACGGCTGACCTGTTGACCAATCAGGTCTCCGCTGGTCCGGACCAATCGGGTGCGAGGGTTTCTGAGTATGCTAATACTGTACAAATTCCACAATATATGTATAGGAAATATAAAATTTAGAATGAGTAGAAATGTAACATCTCTAATCAGTCTAATTGCTTAACAACTGTTTCTTGTCTTTCTAAAATGTTGGTGAATTTTTTGTCCCTTACAAATAATTTGGCACTGGCCATCTGCAATTGCTTTCCATTAGCAGCGTTATCTCTCTTTATCAATTCATTCATAGTTTACGTGAATAAATCCTTCGATTTGACTTCTAACAAACTTTATGCCAAATAAAAATAGGTACAATCAAGCTGAATCACAACAAAAAACAGCACAGAAGCATACAAAACAAAATGAAGCTGAAGGAGATTAAAATTCAGGAGAGAATCTTCACTTGATACTGAAATACTAGCAATAGCTGGTCATCTTGCAAAAGGTTTTCTATAGCTGGGCTGCTACAATTGAAAAAGGCCATTTTGAAGTGATCATAATATGGTTAGACTGCCCAATCTTGATGAGCAATTCTGCAACATAGTTTGAAAAAAAGAAAAATTTCCAATCTATCTTTGGAGGCAGTTACACCTGTCAACATATTGGTCTAGCTTTGCATCATTAGATTAGAATAGAATAGAATAGAATAGAATAGAATAGAATAGAATTCTTTATTGGCCAAGTGTGATTGGGCACACAAGGAATTTGTCTTGGTGCAAATGCTCCCAGTGCACATTAAAGAAGCGATACATTCATCAAGAGTCAGGAATCATAAGGTAAAACACTTAATAATAGTCATAGGGTACAATAAGCAATCAAATCATGCTAGGAAACAGTCAATATAAATTGTAAGGATACAAGTGACAGTCACAAGAGGGAGAGTATGGGTGATGAAGAGTGATGAGAAGATTAATAGTAAAAGTAGTAATAGTAATAGTAATAGTAGATTTTGTAAATAGTTGGACAGTGTTGAGGAAATTATTTGTTTAGCAGAGTGATGGCATTTAGGAAAAAAAACTGCCATTGTGTCTAGTTGTTCTGGTGTGGAGTGCTCTATAGCATTGTTTTGCAGGAAGGAGTTGAAACAGTTTATGTCCGGGATGTGAGGGTCTGTAAATATTTTCACAGCCCTCTTTTTGACTCATGCAGTTTACAGGTCCTTGATGGAAGGCAGGTTGGTATTATTATTATTTTTTCTGCAGTCCTAATTAATCTCTGAAGTCTATGTCTATCTTGTTGGGTTGCAGAACATCCCATTGAAATCAATGGGCGATAAGAGTTCATGATTTGTTTTATTTGAAACACCTCAGCATAACAAACACACATTCAGAGTTATTTATTGCAGTCATTAATCAATGAGTATATAAAAAAATAAAGGTTTCTCTTTCAGTCCGACCTGAATCTATTCTAGTCCACCATTTCTTTGATATTAGTATAACTATTGGACCTGTGTCATAATTTCTTCACTATTGTCTTAATGAGACATAATTCACTGTTCTTTCACTAGTGGCATTTACTTGTCCTATTCCTCTGTGTATTGCATTCATGTCTACATAATGGTTTGGTGATCTGTGACCTATATTTAGCTTATAATAATTGTTAATTTCCAGCAGGTAATTATTTTGAAAACACACACATCATTTAAAGTTTAGGATTTTTTCAAATTACATTTTTAAAAATGTCATTATTTAAATAATTTTGTTTGAGCCCTGTTAGGTTAACAATTTATTCTTTATGTTATAAATCAGTTGAAATAAACTACAAATGAAAGAAATTTGGATTTGGTGAAATAGCAGATTAATGACAAAATAAATTTGTTTTGATTGGGTGCAGATATACACATGCTAAAAACCAAAACAGAAGCAAAGAGAATATGTTGAACACAAGTTTTTGGCAGTGAAAAAATATTTCCCCTTATTCACAGTTTCCCTCTAAAATGTATTATTTTTCCCCTTAGTATTTATTTTCAAATTTTCTCTGGCATCAACCTAACCACTTCCTGATGAAATGTGTTTTTCTTTGCTTATATGTTGCCTGCAGTCTCAAAAGCTCTGAAGCTCTCTCTTGAGAATTCATTCCCGGGATTTCCGGTCTGCAGCGCTTCGGAACAGGCAGGAATCTGCGACTGTGCGTGGTTTCTGCCTGTGTTCACTGCCAGAGTATCCCGAGCCATTTGGCATCGGGGCTAAGCCACCTCTGTAGAAGGTGGCGAAGACAGGGGGGGTCTGGCAGGGTCGAGAGATATCGCACCTCTCTTCCCTAGCCAGCTAAACCCCCTTTTCCAAAGGCAGCTGAGCGGCGGTCAGCAATGGCCACCACATAGAAGAGCTCAGCTGGAAAAAGAAAGTGCAGGAGGAGCTGTGAAGAAATGAAAGTGATCTTTGCTGACCGGGACAAAGTAACAGTGAAAGTACCCTGGAACTTAAAACTTACTAAAGAAACATCGTTTCCAGAATGTGTCAAGCGGCGAATGGAAATTAAAGGAAAAGTTTTTTTTTTTTCTTTTCACTCTCTTTCCGAACATGACAGCGATAGAACTTTAAGAGAAATTGGAAAACCCGCATTGGAGGTATGGATTTCTGAACATTTAAAGGAAAATCTTTTGGCTGTAAGTGGGAAGGGAGAGGAAAAAAAATGGAGCAGAATTTGAAAACAAGGAGGAGAATGCCTAGAATTTTAAAGAGCCATTGAATATTAATAAGACTTCTAAAAGATATATGTTAATGGGAACTTTTTGATCAAACAGCAACCCCAGAAAGAGAAATGGAAGAAAGAAAAAAAAAGTATTAAAAGAAACAGCTTGTTTGGATTGTTTGGTGATTTTGGAACTTCTGAGAATTATCTCTGATTAAAAGCACTTGGGTGGTTGTTTGGAAAAACTTTTTCTCTCTACAATGGCATCACTTGTGGATGGATTGAAACTTGCATACCAAAAATATGAAAAAGAAAAGCAAGAAGGGAAGGATTCTCTTGGCACTCTTTTTTAATTTTTAGAAATGGCGGTTTGTACTTATGTAAAGCTGAACACTCAACAAAATGACTGGGACAAAGAAGAAGCCATTTTTGATGAACAAGTGACTTTGGTTGGGGAAGGAAAGGAGAAAGAGAAAAAGGAAAAGAAGACTTTAAGACTTGGAAAAACAACCAAAAAAGAGAAGAATAAGGTGAAAATGGGATATTATGTTAGAAAACAAAGAAAGGAGGAAAGCAGAATAAAAGGGAGGTGGAGAGACAAGGGGCTAAAGAGGACAAGGAGAAGAATAAGCAAGGGAGAAAGGAAGGGACGAGAAGCCTTAATGGTGGGGAGCAAGATGCAAAGAAACAAAAGTCTTTTAGAGATAATGGGTAAACTTTATTGAAAAGGGGATTCTGGAAAGGTACATAAGATTGTATTTTTACATTTGTACTTAGAAATAACCTTAGAAAATTGGAAACAATATGTAATTTAAAATGTGATAAAATATTTAGTATAATTTAGTGAATTTTTTGTTAAGAAAAGGAGAATACTTTAATGAAACAATGATTTAAGATATGTGATGTGGGGGGGGGGGGGGAGATAACTATGGAAAGCATAAGTGTTCCCATAAAGGCATCATATTTAACTGAAATGGGTAAAATGTTTAAGATGTAAATGATTGTTAATACTAATGATTGGACTATGTTATCCTAGTTTTGTTATCCTGATTTTTTTGTGAAATGAGAGATTTGAAGTAGGAGAAGGGGGAACATTCTAATGAAATAATGATTTATAATATGTGATGGGGGGGGCAATTATGGAAAGTAGGTGCTCCCATATAAGTATGTGATTTAATTGAAAAGTAATGTGCTGTTTAAGATATAAATAAATATTAATATTAATGAATAGATTTGTATTGGTATTGATAATATTGTATCATTTTAGAATGTACCAGACAGAATCCCAATGTAAGCTATGCATTCTATATTAAGTATTATAAATATAGTGGAAAGAGATAAAGGCGTCATACTCCAATTAGTGTACAGGAGAAGGTTTTTTTCAAAGAAGAAAGATAAATGGATAGCTGGAAATAGAACAGACAAAGAATAATAAATATTATGATTCGAATTGAGATGAGATTAATAAAATAAAATTAAGAAAATTTAAAAGAGAGGAGAAGCTATATAGAAAATTGAAAATGCTAATAAGATATGGAATGGTATACAAAATGAATATGAACTTGAATTTGTGTCTGTACGAAGAGTTTTAACCCGGGACTAAGCAACTTTCAGAAAAGAGTTTTTTTTTATGTTTCTATGTTTTGTGTCTTTGTGTGTTTATGTTTGATGTTTTGTATGTCTTTAAAATTAATCAAATTTGTTTAAAAAAGAAAAAAAAGAATTCATTCCCCTTTAAAATGCTATGAAATATATTTTATTTATTTAATAGAATGGTGTTTTTAGTGTTGAGCGTATTATATAGAACGGTGTTTCTAGTGTTGAGCACACAAAAATGTTATTAGGCAATGAGTATCTGTGAATTAAAAAAGAAATATAGACATTTGTTGTTGCCATAGGATAATTTTCCATTTGGATTAACAATAATTTCCCCCCTGGATCAGATGAAGTTCATTTGATGCATTCTTTGAAACTGTCCATGTTAATTATCCAGAGTCAGATGCTGGCTTGATTTTGTAGATTATAAGTAGGAGCACAACCAAGCTTGCAAGATTCTATTATTACAGCCCATCTCAGTGAAATAACTTATTAGTCTAATTGCTGCCTCTGTACTTTTCAACTGTGAGGGATGCAATATCTAGTTTGGTCACCCTGTGACCAAACCCCAGCAAACCTCCAGCAGCCACCCCGGAAATACCATTATGAATGTATCTGAACTTCATACTCTTCATATTTCATTGCAGTCACCCCATTTTATTTAATTATGGCAGGGTCCCTTCCGACTGTGTTATTCTGTTATCTATTAACAAAACATAATTTGTTCTCTCTATGTGAGTGTGTCTCTCCTTCCCTTCCTCTCTCTCTTTCTCTCTTTGTTGATTCATTTAAACTTGTATTTGCATATCAATCATTGTATGACTTCTGTAGATGTTACACATTAAATACATGAATAAAATCTCAATGAAAGTAGTTTTGAAGTTAATTTCATGGTTTGGTCTACCTCAGCAACCCCCAACCCTTTTGGGCTACAAGGACTGGTTCCATGGAGAGAACTTTTTCCACAGTCCAGTTGCCTTTTGAAAGCACCTTTGAGACATCCGTGACCTGGATGACTGAGAATCTTCACAGACACAAAATGATATTGTATTGCCCATTCTAATAGAAAATAAAGCAACCAGATGAGCTATACAATTTTAAAACTACTGAAAATCAGCCTTATTGTATTAGTATTCTCTGGCTCTACCCAGGAAGATTAGAATAGAATATTAAACAACCACCACCACTACTACTACTACTACTAGTAGTAGTAGTAGTAGTAGTACTATTTTGACATCATTACCAACATTACATCATCAGAAAGGGTTACTGAAGATGGGTCTGAGGAACTTCAATCAACTATCACAACCTGACCTAGAGCCAGAATTAAGAATATCTTAAAGATCTAATGAAAGTGTGTCACTTGGCAGAATGTGATGCACAACTAGAGAAGGAATGAGTAGCCACTATTTCACTCTTTGCAAGCAAAATGAGAGCAGAGATGCAATTAGGCTTCTTACTTTTCCCCAAACTTTCAAAGTTATCGACTAATACCTATAGGAACTTTTCAGATGATATATTGAGCTGAATATATTTAAAATGGGATCCATCAAAATTTATCTGAGATTTCCCATAAATAGCTGTAATAAATGTGTCCATGTACCTCTTAATTAAAAACCTTAAAAAATTCTACTTTGCTGTAAATCAGGTGGTAATCCATAAATTATGACACTTCTATTATACCGTCTACTTAAACTCTTATTCTGTCTACCTACATATAATCTCAGAGAGAGAAATCCAGGAGTTTGTTATGCCTTGATGCTGATTTTTATTTGAAGTTCAATAGAGATATCACAGTGTGAAGTTCAGGGGTTTTAAAAGAAACAGCAGGGAGGGTGATTGCAACACGGAAGTTATTAACTGTAGGCTCCTTGACCCCATCTTTATAGCTGACCCCTATAACTATAAGAATCCTCTAGTGTTCTTTCTCTAATTATGTAGAAGTAAACCCTTGAATTGATCTACCTCCATGGTTTGTTTTCCTCATTTGCCTAGTATCAAGGTCCTTAGATCTGTTGACTCTACTTGACATGAAATATTTTAATCCATGAAAATGATGAGTGCACAGCTACCTCCATTACTTTTCTTCCAGGACTGAAGAATTGGCAAGCCACTATTTTCTGTTTTAAATCCCAGGCAAACAATTTGACAGCACTTTCTGGTAACAAGAATCCTGATTACACAGAGACCCCATTCATGTCTCTTTACATTTAGATCAACATACTTTAATATTATCTAGGGCTTCCTGAGGTAAACTGGATTTACAGGAAATCTCAAAAGAAAAGTCTTCCCCTTCACCACACCAATTTTTTATACAGCTCAGTCACCATTCCAGTGTGATCACAATGTTGTTCCTATACAGTAAAACAAACAAACGCAACACTATACAATGGAATTGTATAAAACTATATACAGGGAGAGGAGCTCTATCCATGTGTAGTGCACAAACTAATGGGCATTTCCTAGTTTTTGTTTAAGTGATTACTAAAAGAAAATACTTTGTTGTTAAAATTGCAAGTTCAAAAATAATTTAACTGTAGATTGAAACCATCTTTCAAAACATATGTCCCTTTTTTTAAAGTGGATAGTGAAGTAATGGAGTTTTAAGTAGGATTGTTTACAGAGCAAATATCACTTTGTTATGAGGTATAAAAAAGACACCAGCATTTATTATTAATATTATTATTATTATTATTATTATTATTATTATTATTATTATTATTATTATTATTATTAATAATAATAATAATAATAATAATATTGCCATTTGGAATTAAATATTATCAGCATAAGGAGAATACTTTCTTGTTCTACCACTATAAATTTATTTCATTAGATCATTCTTTAGATCCTGACCAATCATGTACAATACAGCCTGGAGAGTATTTAGATGAAAGGATGATGTAGACTTATGATTAAATCATGGTTGAAGTGGGCAATTTATTCCATTATTTATGTAATTAAATTGTCTACCATCTAAATCTTATCAGACTCTAGCCAGCTTACCAAATTTACACAACACAAGAAAGCATCACAGTTGCAGTCAATTAGAATAATGGTTCTAATTCAATCCTTAAACTAATAAAGGTAATGGCACCTGGCAACTATAAGGTTAAGGGCCATCCATGTTTCAAGAGAGTTAAGCTCTTCCAAAAGAGAAGAAATGTTTTGGAGAATTGTAGATGTCAGGTCCTCTCTGACCACATGCCTCTTCATAAGGTAAGATGGGCAGAGATTATTATGAAAAAGCAATCCTGAACCGCATATAGCTTTATGAGTAACAACCTTGCTTTATACTCAGAAAGTGTCAACCTCACAATGTGGAACTGAACAAGAAACAACTCCATGAAATGTGTTCTGCTTTAACTGCTCCCTTTCTTCTACTCATGTGGACTGGTGGTGTCTGTCTGTCTAACATGTTTGGGCTTTGTTCCTTGCTGCTTTGGTAATGGATCTCTTGTCTCTCTATCAAGGGCATCTTCTTTGGTGTCTACAGAAATCTACAGGTAACCAGTGCAGCTCCCTCCATACCGGTAGAAGTATATAATGGCACGAGTGCTGCTAGATTCTGGGCCAGGTTATCTTCCAGGGGAGCCTCACAAGAGATACTGTTTTGCCGGTCTCAGGTATGGCTTGGTAGAAATACAGAGTCCAGGTATTTGCCTTGATAAGCTATACATATTTATTCAGCTGAATAAAGATGGGCCCTTCAAAGCAAGGGGGAATCCTGAACACACTGTGGCACTCATATTTATATGTTTTCCTAGATGTTTACTTCCTTATACAGAGAAGCTGGCACTCTAGAGAGAAGATAAACAAGCACATAAACAGTCAACCATTTCCCTTGGGGGTACCTCAGAAACATTGGGTGTTTCTTGAGGAACTTTCCATGACCCTGAAGCTCTGCTGAGGTAATGTTGCCAATTTCACATATGTTCCCTCAAGGCTGTCATAAGATTCCTGATGAACAATGCTATTAAGAGCAAGAAACTAAGCAATAGATAGTCCTTGCTTGGTGACTGCTTCATTTAGTGACCAAAGTTGTGACACTGATTCAGAAATGACATATTTATGACCTTTGAAGTATTCCTCAGTCATATGATCACATTATAGTCATTAGCGATAACTATATTAATGATAAGCGGGTGCAATGGCTCAGTGGTTAAGGATGCTGAACTTATCAGCTGGAAAGCTGACAGCCAATTCCTGGCCACAACTTCTGTCTACCTTGCAGTTCAAAAGCATGCAAATATGAGCAGATAAGGTAAAGGTAAAGATTCCCCTCGCACATGTGTGCTAGTTGTTTCTGGTTCTAGGGGGCAGTGCTCATTTCCATTACAAAGCCAAAGAGACAGCACTATCATCTCCATGATAAAAAGAAAGACACCTCAGTGGTCATGTGGCCGATATAATTAAATGCCAAAGGCACACGGAACATTGTTACATTTCCACCAAAGTGGTCCCTGTTTTTTTACTTGCATTTTTACATGCTTTCAAACTGCTAGGTTGGCAGAAGCTGGGACAAGGATCAGGAGCACACTCCTTTACGCAACGCTAGGGATTCAAACCGCCGAACTGCCAACCTTTCTGATCGACAAGCTCAGTGTCTTAGCCACTGAGCCACCACGTCCATTATGAGCAGATAAATAGATACAATTTTGGTGGTAAAGTAATGGCATTCTGTGCTCCTTAGCATATAGTCATGCTGGCCACATGACCATAGATGTATCTTCGGACAATGCTGGGTCACTTGCTTAAGAAACAGAGATGAGCACTGCCCCATAGAGTCAGACACGACTGCCTAGGGGAAATCTTAACCTTAATATTAATTATATTGTCCACTAGCAAACAAGGAGTAGTTCATTTTGGGACTGCTTATAAAAAATCCCTGTTGCTGATCAACACTACATTTTTCTCGTATTCTGATTTGGTCTTCTCCCAAATCAGCTGACGAGTTTTATCATAGCTGTAATTTTAAGGAACACTGCACACTGAAACGAGAAATTTACTAAAATGCATTACGCCAAATCTTGTTTCTGTTGAATAAACTTTAGGGGGAATCAGTCTGCTTCCTTGTGAAACTCTTTCTTTGATATTTTCTGGCTTGAGCGTGCTTGTCTCCGCTTACTCGAAGTGAAGGAGATGAATATGGAAAACATATTCATTTTAACATTTGAGTTGTCAGCCTGCCTCTTGCAGTCCATTTTTGGAGTCTAATGATAACATTTGTTAAATGAAATAGCCCTTTCTGTTAATCTATGCTTTCTGATTGGATTAGTAATAATGGAGACTCTCTGTGGTGATTGAGAATAAAATGTTAAATGCCTGGTTCTTCAAGCGGCTGATATGGTAAGCATTCAACACTACTGAATTACCATGTTGTGCGAGGACAGGAGACACAGGAAGAACAATCTATGCTGTAGATTAGTGACAAAGGAGGAACTTGATTACCAGCGGCAGCTGTCACCGTGCTTTGTGTTCACAGAGAATTCCTATTGTGTGTCCAGTGCGGCAGCTGGGTCACAGTCCAACAAAACCCACTATTACGTACGTCTGCTCCACTCCTACTTTTAGGAGAGTTCAGGAATTGCACCTGTGATCTTCTGATTGTAAAACATTTTGTAGGTCTTCAGCACCTTCTGGATACGTCCTTTGTCAGAATAGAATAGAACAACAGAGTTGGAAGAGACCTTGTAGGTCTTCTAGTCCAACCCCGTGCCTAGGCAGGAAACCTACACCACTTCAGACAAATGGTTAGCCAACTTCTTTAAAAAAAACTTCCAGTGTTGCAGCATTCACAACTTCTAGAGGCAAGTTGTTCCACTGATTATTTGTTATCACGGCCAGGAAATATCTCCTTAGTTCTAGGTTGCTTCTCTCCTTGATTGGTTTCCATCTGTTACTTCTTGTCCTGCCCTCAGATGTTTTGGAGAATAGCTTGACTCCCTCTTCTTTGTGGCAGCCCCTGAGATATTGAAACACTGCTATCATGTCTCCCCTAGTCCTTCTTTTCATCAAACATATCCATATCCATATCCAATTCCAGCAACTGTTCTTTATATGTTTTAGCCTCCAGTCCCCTAATCATCTTTGTTGCTTTTCTCTGGACTCTTTCTTGAGTCTCAACATCTTTTTTACATCGTGGCGACCAAAATTGGATACAGTATTCCAAGTGTGGCCTTACCAAGGCATTATAAAGTGGTATCAATGCTTCACATGAGATTGATTCTATCCCACCTGTTTATGCAGCCTGGAATTGTGTTGGCTTTTTTGGCAGCTGCTGCATGCTGCTGGCTCAATAAACCCAGGTATTAATAATAACCAGAACTGTCAGTTTCTAACAGATGTTCCAATGTATAGATCGTTATAAATATAATGTGTCTGAAAAGGAAATGGTAATAACTTCAACACATATATGCAAACACAACTGTGCGTGCACACCTCCTGGGGGAGGGAGGGAGGGAGGGAGGGAGAGGGAGGGAGAGATCAAAAGCTGCAGCTTTTAGTATTCTCCCTGTCAGAAAAATAGCTCTTCCAACTTGTAAAAATAATTAGTTCCAAGCAGTTTGATTTCCCCTTCCCCCTGTTACAATCAAATTCATATACAGGGAAACCTTGGAAATGGAGATCATTCCCCTTGATACCTGAAGTTTAATCAGGAGTTATGCACAAGGGTGTGTATTGAATTGACGAACTCATTTCATTTGGTTAATGTATGTTTTTAACGCAATTTAGGATGAGATGGAGAAATTGACAGCAGAAAGTGCCAGGGGTTTGCCCCCTTTCCCATCTGCTAATTCCATGCTTCAAATTACCATTGCAAGCCTGCATTTCCATCAAATACCCAATTGAAGCTTTGTGTGGTGAGAAAGAGGTTGCAGCGGCCAGAAAAATAGTTAGGAATAGAAAATGGGGAAAAGACAAGAATTTGAATGCATTGCACTGTTCTAAATTATGAAAACTTTCCAACTTAAACTTGACACTTTTTCATTATTATTTTGGAGAATTTCTATGTTTGTTCATTTTAAACAACTCTTAGTAGCTAATAAATAAAACACAAAAAATGTTCTTTTCCTCTTCTCCTCCTTCATCTCCTCTTCCTCCTCCTCTTCTTCCTCCTCCTCCTCATCTGAAGGAAATTTACTGTTCAGACAAACACTATACAGAAGCCTGATGATGGCAGATGAGATTCTGCTGAAACATTGCTACAACTTTAAAAGCACCACTACTATGACGTGGGAAAATACCCGAACAAAGCTGAATGCCAGACACACACAAAAAAACACACACACAAACACACACACACACACACATATATATGTATGTGGTGGGGTAGGCAGTGCAAGGGATTTCGTTACATTGGACAGACTAACAGAAGAATAGGTGCACGCATTGAAGAACATAAGAACTCAATCAAAAAGGAAGAACCGACCTCTTCCCTGGTCCAACAGCTCAAAGCCACAGGACATGAGATTGACTTTAAAAATACCAGAACTATCGCCAAAACCGAACACTTCAGCAGCAGAATCATCAGAGAAGCCATAGAGATAGAAAAACGCCCACACAGCATGAATAAACGAGATGATGCCTCCCGCCTACCAGCCATTTGGAAACCCGCCCTCATGAACAGATGCGTACCTAACATGAAGAATGATACCAGACCCACACCCCTGAGAGCCACACAAGATGCCACCACCACACTTTCACGTAGAAAGCAGACTCACACCCACACAGAAGATGAAACACGACCACGGACCAGAAGCCGCACTGCAGCTGCATCACTACCCACCTCAAACCCCTCTGAGCCATACATGAAGCAAACTGACCTCCACCATGAAGATGCAGCACGACCACGAACTCGAAGCCAAACAGCAAGATCACAGCTCACCAGCTCAAACCCTCCAGCAACTAAGACTAACCTGAGCACAATCAAGCCCCCACCTGAACAGAACACGCCTCCAGCCAATCAGAACACAGCCAACCCCCCACCCAATCAGAACACAGCCAAACCCCCAACCAATGAGAACACACCCCCAACCAATCAGAACACAGCCAAGCCCCCACCCAATCAAGTCACACCCCCACTAGCAGTTAAAAGGAAGAAGCAGCTGCAAGCTCACATCACTCTGAGAAGCACAGAGCTGAAGACCAAGCCTGAAGATGATGAATGAGACTTCATCGAAACGTTGCCTAGATACTTCCAATCTTACGCGGGAGAAAACCCGAATAACCAAAGATCCACATACAAATACCCGCGAGAACCTCAGAAAATATATATATATATATATATATATATTTGGTTTTTCGGGTTTTCTCCCGCGTAAGATTGGAAGTATCTAGGCAACGTTTCAATCGAAACGTTGCCTAGATACTTCCAATCTTACGCGGGAGAAAACCCGAATAACCAAAGATCCACATACAAATACCCGCGAGAACCTCAGAAAACAAATATTGCACCTCTACGGGGAGGAAACCCACCATCTGACCAGGACTTATGAAAAACTCGAAGTCCAAAGAGCTTCCATTTTATGTGACCTCACATTCCTATGCAACTGCTGAGATCAAAATTTAATTCCCACAAGCTTCCAGTTGAAATTCGACACCAACACAGCAGCCACCAAACGCATCCTAACAAGAACAGAATTGGCCCTAATTAGAAATGAACTTCACACAAAAAGATTTATCCTAGACTAAATCAACAAAGATCTCCTCACCTCACCAAAGACACTTCACCTCAGACTCAGCAACAAGATTCACCCCTTACTTTGGGACAAATCCAAACAGCTCGCTGTCTGGAGAGCCGAAACACAGACCACCCTCAAGACAGACACACACACCAACAAACTCAGAAAACTACAACAATGCCAGAAACCAACTCCTCCCCCCTCACAGCCACACATGAAACAAACAGTGCACAACATCTCCAGACAAGATCCTCACCGAAGCCGAAACCAAGGTCCTTTCTAAAGGATTCAACTTTGCTGTTGCTCCCAAACACATCCCCACAGAAATCATCATATGCAGAGTTGAAACCAGACTGACCAAAACCAAACCTGATGATGCTAATAGAATCAGACTCGAAATTACCAACATCCTCTGCACTAGCAAACCACCCAAAAACAACTTATCCAAAGAAGAACAAACTGCACTACTTAACCTGAAAGAACACCACCATAATAATCCTACCAGCAGACAAGGGCAATGCAACAATGGTTATGAACACATCTGACTACCAATCCAAGTTAACCAACCTACTCCAAGACCCCACATACAAACCCCTAAAGACAGACCCCACCACCTACCTAGAAAAAACCAGCAGATCCAAAATAAAAACCTCCCCCATCAGTGAAGAAATCCAGCAAAGAATCATACCCAGAGAGAAATCATCCAGATGCCCTAAACTTTATGGTCTCCCCAAGATACACAAAGAAGGAACCACACTTAGACCAATAGTCAGCTCCATAGGCTCACCTCTACAAAACCTAGCCAAATTTCTTGCCAAACAACTACAGCCCTATGCAGAATCCATCAACTCACACGTAAGAAACTCATTCCAGTTCATCGAGACCATAAAGAAACAAAACTTACAACCCAGTGACCTACTAGTGACCTATTCAATGTCATATCCCTCTTCACCCAAGTGCCAATAAAAGAAGCCTTGACAGCCATCCAAAACAAATACAACCCCCCCAAGCACATCCTAGATCTGACCAACCACTGCCTATCTAATACATACTTCACCTACAACGGACAAAAATACAAACAAATAGAAGGAGCACCCATGGGATCACCCCTCTCACCTGTCATCGCTAACCTCTACATGGAACACTTTGAAACACAAGCTCTAGAAAAATATGATCACAAACCCAAACTCTGGCTCAGATACGTAGATGACACCTTCATAATCTGGCCACACGGGAAAGAAAAACTGAACAACTTCCTCACACACCTCAACAGCCTACACCCCAAAATACAATTCACCATGGAAACAGAAGCTAATAACCAACTTTCCTTCCTAGATGTCTTGGTATACAAAAAATCCAATGGCTCCCTAGGACACACCATCTACCAGAAGAAAACACATACAAACCGCTATCAACACGCACTCTCACACCACCACCCAGCACAGATCAATTCCGTAGCCGAGACACTCATCTCCAGAACAAAATGCTTAGCCGACGAACAACACCTAGAGACCGAACTACACACTCTCACCGGCGTGCTGACAGCCAATGGATTCCAAAGAAAGAAGATCACCCACTTAATCCAAAAAGAAACCCCAACCAAAATCCAAGACAAAGAACAAGGGAATGGCAAAGCCCTCCTCCCATATATAAAATGCACTACAGACAAAATCAGCACGATCCTCCAAAAACACAACATTAAGACAGCATTCTGTACAAACAGAAAGATATCCACCATCCTAAGAAACCCTAAGGACAAAATCGAGTTAGAAAATCAAGGAGTATACGAAATCCCTTGCACTGCCTGCCCCACCACATACGTTGGACAAACTAACAGAAGAATAAGCGCACGCATTGAAGAACACAAGAACTCAATCAAAAAGGAAGAACCGACCTCTTCCCTGGTCCAACACCTCAAAGCCACAGGACATGAGATTGACTTTAAAAATACGAGAACTATTGCCAAAACCGAACACTTCAGCAGCAGAATCATCAGAGAAGCCATAGAGATAGAAAAACGCCCACACAGCATGAATAAACGAGATGATGCCTCCCGCCTACCAGCCATTTGGAAACCCGCCCTCATGAACAGATCAGTACCTAATATGAAGAATGACACCAGACCCACACCCCTGAGAGCCACACAAGATGCCACCACCACACTTCCATGTAGAAAGCAGACTCACACCCACACAGAAGATGAGACACAACCACGGACCAGAAGCCGCACTGCAGCTGCATCACTACCCAGTTCAAACCCCTTTGAGCCATACATGAAGCGAACTGACCCCCACCATGAAGATGCAGCACGACCACAAACTCGAAGCCAAACAGCAAGATCATAGCTCGCCAGCTCAAATCCCCCAGCAACTAAGACTAACCTGAGCACAACCAAGCCCCCACCTGAACAGAACACTCCTCCAGCCAATCAGAACACAGCCAACCCCCCACCCAATCAGAACACATCCAAACCCCCAACCAATCAGAACATAGCCAAGCCCCCACCCAATCAAGTCACACCCCCACTAGCAGTTAAAAGGAAGAAGCAGCTGCAAGCTCACATCACTCTGAGAAGCACAGAGCTGAAGACTAAGCCTGAAGATGATGAATGAGACTTCATCGAAATGTTGCCTAGATACATCCAATCTTACGTGGGAGAAAACCCGAATAACCAAAGATACATATATTAGTTCGGGTATTTTCCCACGTCATAATAATTGTGGTTTTAAAGTTGTAACAATGTTTCAGTAGAATCTCATCTGCCATCATCAGGCTTCTGTATAGTGTTCATCTGTGAGTCAGACTTTTACAGTGGTTTCAGATTTAAATTTGGGGCAGCCTATTGCCGTGCCAGAATGGTTTTTTCTTCCTCCTGATTGGTTGGGAGTCTTGGTCTGTGTTTATTGGTCTTGGAGTTTGCTGTATTCTGCTTGATTGGTGTTTCTAATATCTTCTGTCTGTTTTGTGGCTCTTTTTGTATCTTGTTTGGCTGGTAACATTGTGTTCCTTTATTGGAGGCCTTTTAGTGCAGCTTGGCTTCGGGTAAATGGATGGCTATTGTTAGTTAGGAAGCTGGGTTTTATCTGGGTGCCTGGTTGGGGTGTGTTTGAGCTAGAGGTATGTGGGGGGATCTATTTGTGCCCAGGTGTTTGTCTGGCTTGTGGTGCGGAGATTTTTTTGTTTGTGAGTGCAGGCTTCCAAATGATTGAAAGCCTGGTGGAATCCTCTCTTCTGTTCATGCTTTCTGGTCTTTTTTCAATCTCTATGGCTTCTCTGATGATTCTGTGGCTGGGGTTTTCTATAGTGGCTAGGGTTTTGGTGCCATTGAAGTTGATGCTATGACCTTTGGCTTCCATGTGCTGGACTAGTGAGGAAGTGTGTTCCAGCTTTTTGACTGCATTTTTGTGTTCATCCAGGCGGGTACTGATTCTTCTATTGGTCTGTCCAATGTATGTGGCCGGGCATGATGCACAGGGGACTTTATATATGCCTTGGTTTTCCAGGTCAATTTTGTCTTTAGGGTTCCTGAGGATGGCTGCTATTTTTCTGTCTGTTTTGAAGGCAGTCTTGATGTGGTGTCTGTATAGAATCTTACTAATTTTGTCTGTAGTGCCTCTTATGTGGGGCAGGACAGCTGTTCCATAGGTCTGTTCATCTTCTGGGTCTCTATTATGTCTCAGTTTGTTTTTGTGGATCAAGTTGGTGATTTTGCTTTTGTGGAAGCCGTTGGCTGTTAATATTTTAGTCAGGGTGCATAGTTTAGTCTTAATGTGTGTCTTGTCTGCCAGGCGTTTGGTTCTAGTGATGAGTGTTTTAGCCACGGAGTTTATCTGTGCTGGGTGGTGGTGGGATTGGGCGTTGAGGTAGCGGTTGGTGTGTGTTTTCTTCTGGTATATGATGTGTCCTAGTGTGCCATCTGTTTTTTTTTTGTAGATTAGTACATCTAGGAATGGTAGTTGCTTGTTTGTTTCTGTTTCCATGGTGAACTTGATTTTGGGGTGTGCACTGTTTAGGTGTGTTAGGAAATTGTTTAGGTTTTCTTGTCCATAGGGCCAAATCATGATAAGGAAATGTAAAAGATTTCTTGACATTGGTATAATGATGTATAAAGTTTTATGTTTTTAAATCTTGAAAACTGAATAAAATTTATTTTAAAAAAATAATTGTACATTTCCGGTGGGGGGATTTCCATTACACAAGTCATTGAATGTTGTTCAAAGCTCACTTTTCATTCACTCTGTTGGAACTTTGATGATAATGATGATACAGAAGAAAACCGATCCCATCTAAACACATGCTAGTCTTATTTGTGTGTAAGAGAATTTTTGGAGTTTTACATTGGAATATTTTTTCTAATCAATTGAGGTCCAATTAATCTTAGAATTAATCAGACATTAATTGGAAAACTTAATAAAACACTCTGAGAAGCATCTCCCTTCTCCCAATGATCTATTTTAAAAAATAAACCCAATAACTTTAATGAATTATCTTGCCATTGGCTATATAATTAATATCAGCTGAACCCCAATGGATTATCATTTCCCATTTTTTTTTGTAATAATTTCACTGAAGTTTTTAATAAAGTAAAAATTAACAGCATTTTTTTTCAATCATATCCAATTCTTTCAGACTGACTGGACGAGGCCCTGCAGTTTTTCAGAAGCAGCTTTTTATTATTTGTTTTATTTGTCAATCACTTACAAGATAATAGGTATAAGTATAAGAATGAGTAAGAATATAGGAAATAGGTAAATGGGGACAATAGGACAGGGACAGGAGGCACGATGGTGCACTTATGCACGACCCTTAGTGAGCTTATGCACACTTAATTTATGCATGCTTAATTTATGGTTACTTTAATTTATATACTTATGGTGCACTTATGCACTCTTGCCATTGCCTCCTTCCTAGAATCAAAGAAAGTGAGTGGCCTTTAAGTTATCCAGCTGGTTTCATGCCCAAGGTGGAATCAAAACTCATGGTCTCTCAGTCTCTAGTCCAGGTACCTTAATTATTACACCAGATTGGCTCTGTGGTACAAACTAAACTAAAAAGAAAAAAAAGAAAGAAAGAAAGAAAGAAAAGAAAAGTTCAGAAGGTGCAGAAAAAAGGGAAAAAAAAGAAAACAGTAAGAGTAAATGGCAGAGACAATATCAATCAACCAAAATAGTGCTGGAAGGGACCCTGGAGGTTTTCTAGTCCAACCCCTTGCTCAAGCTGGAGACCCTATACCATTTCAGACAAGTGACTGTCCAGTCTCTTCTTAAAAACCTCCAGTGATGAAGCACCCATAAGGTCTGAAGGCAAGCTGCTCCACTGGTAAATTGTCTTCATTGTTTAGGAAGTTTCTCCTTAGTTCCAGGTTGTTTCTCTCCTTGATTAGTTTCCATCCAATGTTTCTTTTCTTGCGTTCTGGTATTTTGGAAAATAAGTTGAAACCAGCACCACCCTCCTCTTTGTGGCAGCTTCTCAAATGCTGGAATATTGCTATCGTGTCACCCCTAGTCCTTCTTTTCTCTACTGTAGACTAGCCAAACCCAAATCCTACAACTGTTTTTCATATGTTTTAGTCTCCAGGCCTTTAATAATCTTAGTTGCTCTTCTCTGCACTTTTTCAAGAGTCTCAACATCTTTTTTTTTTTTTTTTTAATGTGGTGATCTAAACTGGATGCATTATTCCAGGTGTGTCCTCACTATAAATAATATTTATTATTCTTAAATGATGCTTATTCTTAAACATTCATTATACTAAGCTTAAATTAACTTTGCACCCTCTTTTAAAGTTACAAATTAAAAAAAAATCTTCCCCCATAACCTAGCTCTTTCTGAAATCATCATCTTTTCAATCCTTGTTCAGCCAAAGTCTATAGGTTTGTCCATAACTATCCAACCATTTATCCCTGGTCAAATAGTCAAACTTTAGATGCCTTCTTTGTGTTCTGCACAACCTTTCTTTAAAACATCCCTATGGCTTCACATGATTTGATCTTTATTATGCTAAAATATCCATTTTGGTCTGTGAACATAATAAATTACAGAATACAGAAATTTAGATTTGAATTAGTAAGTTTGGAATTCTATGGGGCACATTGTGTCGAATAGCAAGACTGGAAACTAGTGGTTTTTCTTGTTTATGTACTGTGGAATGTTGATGTAGACTATCAAATCTCTTTTTTCCATGTTGGTATTTTAAATCTTTTCTTACATACATTTTTAAATTGTTGTTGCTGTAAACTGCCTAAGGTTGTGATACATTAAATGGGCAGCCACATACATTTCTTAAATAAATAATGAATACATGCATGTCTGTAGAATGAAGTCTGGCAAAATCCTTTTATGACCCTTCCTGGCAAATAATAACTGCTGAATTTTATATATAAAACCCTTATGTGAGTATTTTTATATAGTGCCTCACTGTATACCAAACAAGGTTTACAAGGTTTTACAGGGTCTCATTTATAGATAGAATATGTCTCTTCCATTCAAGGCTTCTCCACCTTCCCTCTTTTAAATATATTAAAAGTCAAGCTGTGTCATAGTGCCTATGGTCTATCGAAGCATTAAAACATTTACAAGGTGAAAGTCTGACTGCTTTTCTCATATTTTATTCTCCTCTTCTAAAAAGCATTGCTATAAAATTAAATTATAACAGGAAGAGCACAATAAGCTTCAGAAGAAGGATAGAGTTGGGTTAATGCACTCAAACCAATTTAAAAGCTATGAAGAACAAACCAGTTTTACAGCCTGAATATAAGTTTGCAAGAGAGTTGTGACCAAAGAAAGCACTTTTCGTTTCTTTGCAGAGAGCTGTAAGTAAAGATCTCTAAAACAGGTCTTAAACAGTGAGGAAGTTCATGTTGAGAAGAATGATTATTGGGAAACATCAAATCCCTGATATATAGAGAAAGAGCAGTAGAATACTGCCAAGAAACAAACTAGCATTTAAACCCTTGGTTTAAATATGGCATGACTGGTACACTAAAACATGGATCAATAATTTATAATAATCGAGATTTGACATTTTCCATGAGTTGCAATTTTTTAACAGTTCCCTGAACTGAGGAGGAGAAAAAATGAAATGTGTATATTTGACTCTGTACATTATGTTTCATTTTTTTTTTTTTTTACTATACCTAAATGAATTTTCTGCATAATAGCAATAGCAATAGTACTTAGAACTACACACCTCTTCACAGTGCTTTACAGCCCTCTCTAAGTAGTCCCCATCTTGCTCTCAGCAATCTGGGTCCTCATTTAAGCCAACCCTGAAAGGATGGAAGGTTGAGACAACCTTGAACCAGTCAGGATCAAATCCAAACTGGGAGCACAGTTTGCCTACAATACTGCATTCTAACCACTGTGTCAATGGTTGAAATCAGCACAATTTCACTTTAAAGTTAACACACAGCTTTTAATATACATGTTTTATTTATTTATTTAATTTCTATAACTGGCTGCAGTAATTCTGGTTGGCAAATAATTCTAAGAAAATTTAAAGATAATGCAAAAATAAATATATGTTGCAGCAGATGATAGATAGATAGATAGATAGATAGATAGATAGATAGATAGATAGATAGATAGAGAGAGAGAGAGAAAGAATAGAGATAGTGATAGAAAGAGGGGGAGAGAGGGAGAGGGAGATCATAGAGAGAGATCATAGAGATAGAAATAGAGAGAGATCATAGAGATGATAGAGATATATGAGCCAATCCCACTTCCTCCTCCCCCCACATACAATTTGTGTCAAGGACTTCCTCTATTATATTTTATTGGTGTTTCTATGTTTGTTTATCATTCTAAATTATCCTAACCAACATATCCTGTATATATTTGAGGAATTCAAGGAAACCATTTTCATACATGTTAAATGAGATAAAGTCAAGAGAATCTAAACAGTATGTTCTGCAATTAACCACTGTACCCCCACATCCCTTGGTATACTAAAGCTGTAAGATTTCTTAAACTGGAGAAGGAGCTGAAATTTGCTCTGTTGCTGATATTAGCAAGCTCAAGAAACTTGAAGATGTACAGTATAATGCATGATATTATGGAAGTGCAAAGTGTCATAGTAATGTAGTTATTTGAAGGGCACCGAAGACCGGGCACAATTGTTATTTATAAAAGATAGGAGTTCAGGTGGTAGAACAAGAGAGAAACCATGGGAAAAAATCATTGCAGATGTGAAGTTAAAAAAGAAAATCAAACCTGTTTGTGACTAAAGGGGTCAGTAAGCTCTTTTGATAAAAAATTATTGGCACATTGAATAATAAAAAGGACATTTACTAAAAGGGCAAGATCTGTCATTGAAAAGAGAATTTATGTGTACTAAGCAATGGAACTCTTAGAAAAAGCAGAGATGTTTTAAGGAAGATGTGCTTTGAAGCCAACACAATTTAAATCAATAGGCAGCTATCAACACAGCAATTTTTTGCAGGGCATTTTTTTTTTCAAAAGCAGCTATTCAGTGTAAAAATGGTGTGCTTGAATGGCAAAGGGCTGCCATCAATGAAACATATTGTTTTAACAAATATGTATTAGTATATACACAAATTTATCTACAGATTGTTCAATGTTGGGAATAGTTTTCACTCCAATAATGAGGAACTCAAATGCTTAGTTAATGAATTTCCTTAGTTGGATTCCATTATCTATCTATCTATCTATCTATCTATCTATCTATCTATCTATCTATCTATCTATCTATCTATCTATCATCTATAATTTTAACCTTCTTTTATTGGTATCATTTACTTTGATATTATAATTATAAACTTTGTTGTTCTGTATGTACACAGAGACAAATTTCTCATGTGTATTCATTCCATTCCATTCCATTCTTTTTTCCCGATTCTATTTAACAGTCATTGACCAAGGTTAAAGTAGTTCCCAGCAGATGAAACAGTATGAAAGAGTAGAACGTATAGCAAGTACATTCATGAAATAAAACATGTACATAAAGTAAAATGTATCCACATTGATAGAAAGTGAGTCATACAATAGCAACTGTACATAACACAAATATTTGTATTTTATCCTTTTCCCTCCTTAGAAAAATACAATTCAACAGGACATGGACAATGGATTGAATAGACCTTGTCTGCAAACACAGAGTCTGAGTTCATAAGAATGTTATGTATGTATGTATGTATGTATGTATGTATGTATGTATGTATGTATATGTACCTTCCAGTGGTGGAGCTCAATTTTTTTTTACTACCAGTTCTGTGAGCATGGGTTGGTGGGCGTGGCTTGGTGGGCATGGCAGGAGAAGGATACTGTAAAATCTCCATTCCCACCCCACTCCAGGGGAAGGATACTGTAAAATCCCCATTCTCTCTCCACTAACCTGCTTTCCAACTCCTTTCTCCTGTACAAGGCAACAAAAGAAGATCCAACCAATCAGCTAGGACTCGGGAGGCAGAGCATAGATGGGGGCGGGGCCAGTCAGAGGTGGTATTCCGAACTACTCAACATTTCCACTGCTGGTTCTCTGAACTACTCAAAGTTTCCACTACCAATTCTCCAGAACTGGTCAGAACTTGCTGAATACCACTTCTGATACCTTTTCTCGAATATCGTAGCATGTTAATACTACCTTCAACTACAGATGAAAATGGCAGAGCAAAGAGAAATTCCATTTGTCAGCCATGGAATAAAATGAGCTAGAAGGGTTATTATTATGATTTCTTCCACTGATATCGTTATCCATCTCAATCTAAGAAATTTGGGTGTCTCACAACAGGTCAAAGCAACAATCCAATAAAAAAAAGTTTAAAACACATATCAAAACTGTTAAACCTGGTCCCCCAACCAATGATAAGGAAACACGCTAAACAGAATGTGCAGCGTTAGTCAGTTAGGCAGACAGGTAAATGTGTGAGATAAGTTTGTATGTTAGTTGTATGTTGTTTGTATAAGTTTGTATGTTTGTATGTTACTCAGTAAAAAACAGATACGCTTGTGCTATCAAAAATATAGTTTATTCCATTCAAGAGTTATAGCATAGTCAAAAAAAGTCCATTAGTCATGTATCATTTCAGTCAGTCCATTCGGGGATACTCAATTTGCAAAGTCCGTGTTGAATATTCAATGTCAGTTCACTTACAATAAATCAGTCCGTATTATCTCTTCTCACCATTGAGAAGAATCAACCCTCCTTTCTCTCTCCCGTTCCAGTAGGGAAAAATGCAGTCATCAATCCATCCAGTAATTAGGGATCATTAAACCAGAGAGCGAGCTGCCGTTGTCTTACTTCTTTTATGGTGTTTTTACAACCACACCCTTAATTACATTCTTGCAGTTAAAGTTACACACACACTTTAACCAACAAACCATGATAACTTATTTATTATTTTACCTAAACCAGTTAGGGTAAACAATGTTATCCCTAACATAAACCCACCAACAATCATTTTGTTCACGTTGTGTAGGAAATCAAGTAAGAAAAATCCTGCTGAAAATAGGAAACACTCTCTAGTGAGACAAGAAATAGATCAAAAAAGTAAAACACTATTAGCACTATAAAAAGGACTTCAAAACCAGACTGGCAATCTAGCAACATAGATAGAAATAGTGGTGTTACCATTAGTTTTCAAGTTAAGCTTCCTATTTAATTCTCCTGCCAATACATTTTAATCATGGCCTTCTTTATAGAAGTTACTTTCCAGGTTTTTTTTTTTAATCATCTTGGTGCATTTATTGAATTTTGTCATTTAATTGAAGAAAGTACTGTAAGAATGTTTTGGGTTAGAGTGGATGACCTTTGTGTGATTTCTTGGCAGAGAACTCTGTGATGAATGGCTGAAAACATCTTGGTATTAAAGGCAGGCAAATCCCTTTTACAACCAATGAGAGTATTGATTTACAAAGAGCAGGCCTATTGATTGAGAACTGGAGCTTGAAATATTTACTGAGGAAGGACTATTTGCTCTGAGGAGGGGTATTAATGAAGGTAGAGGATCATTGACCAAAAATGCATTAGAGCAAACTTGGAAGAAACTACTTGCCTTTGATTATTTGGATGACAGCCATTTGGGTCTGTAATAAGCTCACCGAAGATACCAGATATTGCCCTAAAAAATGAAACTCTGAGGATAGAAAGGATTAGAGTCTATTCATTTTCTATTCAGTAAAAGAATGTACAATTACATCTCTACAGTATCTATCTACAATATCTATCTATCTATCTATCTATCTATCTATCTATCTATCTATCTATCTATCTATCTATCCATCCATCCATCTATCATCTACCTATGTATCTACCATCTATCTTTAAATAATTTAAACCTTGAAACAGTGAGAAAAAATGACCAATGGAATGTCTTGCCTTCAGAAATTGTGGCTGCTTCATCACTAGACACTTTTAAAAAGAGATTGGACAGCCACTTCTCTGAAATATCTCTCCCTCTCCCTCCCTCCCTCCCTCCCTCCCTCCCTCCCTCCCTCCCTCCCTCTCTCTCTCTCTCTCTCATCATCATCATCATCTATCTTTAAAGAATTTGAACCTTGAAACTTCCCTACAGTGAGAACAATTAACCAGTGTCATGGGTTGCCTCCAGAAGTTGGGCTACTTCATTACTGGAGGCTTCTAAGAAGAGACTGGATAGCGAGTTTTCTGAAATGATACAGGGTCGCTAATCCAACATAGATTGGATTGAAGACTTCCAGGGTCTCTTCCAGCTCTACTCTATTCTGTAATTCTCCTGTTAATTAATTTATGAGTTGTTAACCCACTGAAGTACTATGCAATTTGGGTATGGCCAGCTGATCTGCACTAGTCTTGCAAGACATCTGTTTATCTCCCAGCTGGCTGACTTTTGTACAGTTTTTCAAGCTAGGATGTTCATTGAGGAAAAAAGTGTTGTGGGAAAACTGACTTGCTCTTACTGAATCACTTAGAATTATTAGTATTGAAGCCAAAAGAGATGCCTAAACCTAACAATTTTGGTAAGAATTCTCTTAATGCAAAATATTTCATTGGTGTGTAACATCCGACAGTATCAATCCAAGAACTATGATTGATCACTGAAGGTAATAGGGTGAAACTGTTGATTGACTGGTGATTTACATTTCATGAATAACAACATATTTAAAGTCTACAGGTTCTACCTACAGAAATAACCCTTCTGGTTTAACTATTAGTTTTCAATGCTCATTAAAACTTAATAAGTGCTAAAGGTGATTTTTACATTTGCATAATTCTGCAGATGGGGTTTTTACATTTTATCATTTCTTTCCAAAAAGTTGAAAATCTCAAACTGATTGGATTCCATAGTCATGTTGTTGCTCAGATTTAGTATATAAATTATGGTTTTAAATTACTAGGGATGAACAGTTGATTTAAATGATCATAGGCAGGCAGACATACTGCCTCTCTTTTAGGAAAAAACTTTCTTCCCTTTTAATATTTCCTAGAATAGGAGAGGGTGGGTGCTATACACTGTCATATCTGAAATCTCCCCCTCCTGCTCAGCTTGTAGGGTAGTCATTCTCAATCCTGCCTCAATATCCTATTTTAACTACTGTAGGAAAAGGTGCACAGCCCGAATCTCGGTGTAAAAGATATTCAACATAGCAGTATGTGCCATGCAGTTTTGTTTCTTCTTCACCACAAGGGCTAGGAACACTCCCTTCCATAAAAAAAATGACATAAAATACTTCTGGTAGTTTTACATGTGATATTAAACAAATGATGGGCAAGAGTCACAGATCTCCTGGTCTGACTTGGATTAACCCAGGTGAAGCCTGAGTGAAACCATTTTGGAGGTCAGTACATTGAGAAAACTAAACTCATGGCATCCAGACCTCTCAATTCCTGGCAAATAGATGGGAAAGAAATGGAGGGAGTGACAGATTTTATTTTCCTGGGCTCCAAGATCACTGCAAATGGGAATACAGCCAAGAAATTAAAGATGCTTGCTCCTAGAGAGGAAAGCTATGGCAAATCTAGATAGCATACTAAAAAGTAGAAACATCACCCTGCCAACAAAAGTGTATTTGGTCAAGACTGTGGCTTTCCCAGTTGCAATGTATAGCTGTGAAAGTTGGACCATAAGGAAGACTGAGCGCCAAAGAATTGAGGCCTTTGAACTATGGTGCTGGAGAAGATTCCTGTGAGTCCCTTGGACTGCAAGGTGACCAAACTGGTCAGTCCTAGAGGAGATCAACCCTGACTGCTCTTCAGAAGGTCAGAGCCTGAAGATTAAACTCAAATACTTTGGCTACCTAATGAGAAGGAAGGACTCACTAGAGAAGAGCCTAATGCTAGGAATGATTGTGGGTAAAAGAAGAAGAAAAGGATGGTAGAGAATGAGGGGGTTGGATGGAGTCACTGAAGCAGTTTGCATGAGCTTAAATGGACTCCAGGAGATGGTAGAGGACAAGGCCTGGAGGAACATTGTCCATGGGGTTGCGATGGGTCAGACATGACTTCTCAACTAACAACATCTGGCCAATTTGAAAGCTATTGTGATCAAAGCATTAGGAGAAGTCCATAATACCTTGGGGTGAAATGTCTGTGGAGATTCTTAATCATCCAGGTCATAGTTGTGTCAAAGTTTACAACTGATGAAGCTTCTTGGATTAGAATTTAAACATCTTCCTCAACTAAAAATAGTCCATTTGCCTTTTGAAATAAACACATTTGATACATTGTGGTGTAACCAAATGATTTCCCCAAAAATGCTGGTGTTTACCACAGAGAGTCAGAGCAATCAAACTAGTTGGTTGAAACTTAATTTAACCCCATAGCTAATATATGCTATCTGTGCTCAAGTTTTTATTGTAGCCTCAGTTTGAACAACTAGATATGGGGCACATTATGGAATCCAAATAGAAAGTTGTGTTCTATTGGAAGCGTTTTCAAATAGACCAAATAATTAGTCTTTCTGAAGCTGATTAAAGCTTCAACCTCTTCCAATTATTTTTGTTTTCTCCAAAACATTATTATACACATTGACCTATTTTATTTATCTCAAGGCTCTTGTTACTGTATATCAAACATCATTAGACTAATAACATTATGACATGATACTCATAATGAGATGATTCCTTTTTATTTTATTTTTTTAATTTAATATAACCCTTGCTTGAGCTTTAAAAATTCTGAAAAATAAAGCAATCAGATTAAGAATGTAAGAGTTTAAACTATTATTACATCATGATAATAGCTTATACTTTTTGCTGTTGTAGGTTTATTTTAATTTCATAATTAGTATGAGGTCCTTGGATTTTCATATGGATGTTCTGATGTTCCATAACTATTAGGTAGTTCCAAAGAATCAATTATGACTTCTGACAAATTGGAAGGAGACTGGTAGGGTCTTAGACCATTGCATTTTTATGAAACAGCATGAGTTTTTGGGAGCTACAGCTCACTTCATCAGATAAAATTTTATCTTTTATTTTATAAGAAGTTAATGAAAGTTCACAGCAGTTCATTATTTATTTGAGTTATGCAACCATACAAGGCAATTTTCATTAGCATAATGAGTAAAACATAAAACAACATAGAAAAATAAAAACAGTAAAGGAATTAAGACCCATCCCATAACATTGGGGAGGGGGAATTAACTATAGTTCTGGAAGCCATGGGAAAAATCTTAAATCTGGAAAAAATAATTTTGTTTAATATTGATTTTGTGTGTAATTTACACCTCAAATCAGAAAGCCAATTTAGAAACTGAAGATAAATTCATGTGGTTGGGATTTTTCCTTCTAAGCTTATAAGCTAAGCCCACAAAGTAATAACACAAATTTAAGTTGATTATTTATGGTTAAATAATTTTTATTTATATATTCACCTAATTTTAATGCATAGGCCACAATTCATTTAGAGTTTTAAGGCAATGTACATGCTGCTCCATTGTCCTATTGCAGTTTCAATATCTGTTGGCTACTGCCTATAAAAAATACTTCTTTTGTTTTTAAAAAAGAGATAAAGATATAAACATGTAATTATTTAGTTTGTATCCCTTTTATTATATGTCATGTGTGTGTTGGGGGGGCAGAGACCCCCCCCCAAAGGATACAAAAGAATATTTTATTTTAGTTATTTTACCTTATCTTATCATCTTATCTTATCATCTTATCTTATCATCTTATCTTATTCATTTTATTTTATTCAGATTTTGGAAATATGTGGTAAAAATGAAATACCTAAAGTTTATTTCCAGTTCTGATCACAGGTTTTTGATTCAATGTTATATATGTTCAAAAGAATAGAGCAAATGATTGGGTTTTAAATTAGTCATGTCTATTTTTTCCCCACAAGAGAAAAGGGCCAAAATTGAGCATAACCTTAGAGAGAAGGGCCCATTAGTAATTAAAGCTTTTGATCTATTTTTGCTCAGTCGCAGAAAGAAAATAAACATTTGGGACCAACACATTCCTTTGTGGGTGATATTTAATTTTATACATACTCCAGACAAAACTAAAGAAAGAGGAAGAAAAAGTAACTTAAAAAAAAAAAAAAGCTGACACCAGGCTACAGTATATTGACCTGTTTATGCAAACCACTGGAAAAACACGAAGTTTCAAGCTGAAAAACAAATAGGACTTTTGTGGGTGTATGGATATATGAATTACACCCAGAGACATCTAGCGTATATGCAAATTCTGCAGTAAGATCAGGAAAAATTCAAGGGGAAGACCTATGAAAGGGAATGAATAGAACTGAAAGAAACACAGAGAGACAAGTACAGAAAGACTAATAGAGGATAAGAAATTTTAATAATATATGGAGCTGAAGAAAACTTGGATCATGCATCAAGAAGGAACAAGAGCAACTGAACATAAACTTTGATAGATGGAAGTGAATCAGGTGATAAAATTCCTTGGCTATGCATTCATCCCAAAGGCAGTTGACACATAACAACACTCAGCTCCTTCTTTATCATTCTCCATAGTCAAAGTAAAGTTGTAGTCCTTCATATTATCTTCAATTTTCAAAAAAACAAAAAAAACCAAAACCCTCAATGAAGTTGAAAAAGAATTTGGAAGAACAGAATATTATTATATGATTTGCAGCAATTTCTGCTTCAGTTCATAGAACTGGTATAAAGTGATTTGGTCAAAGTCTTGAATAAAAAAATCATCTCTCTCTCTAGTTTTTTTTTTTTTTTAATATTCTTTTTCTTGTTAATTTTAACTCCAAATTAATAGTAGGTTGATTACAATTCTTCATTAAAACAACACTGGACAACCACTTCCCTCTTCTCATATCTACTTTTGCTTCATCCTTTGTGATCCTACTGCTAAAATTAATAGAACATAATATTTGTAGCTCAGGGTTGAACTGTGGAGTACTTAGTGCTCTCTGAGCTTGGTGGTTTTTTGAATGTGTTACCCAGTTGGGTAATGAAACATCTGTAAGAAAACCACCAAGCTCAAAGAACCTCACCAACCTCACAGAGAAAGAGACACATGGCAGAAAGTTGGGCATATCTTGTAGTGAAGCTTGGGGAAGATTCTTCTTTGGAGGCTGGATATGGTTTGCATTCTTTGGAATGACTTTCCCTGAAGTAGCCAAGCAGGGGGAAATATTGTCTCCAAGTTGATACCTTAAAAGAGTTGCCATCTCTCCAAGTTCTGCCATGTGCATTTGCTGTACATGAATGAATCCCTTTTTATGCAAAATCTGGGTTGTGAATGCAAACATTGCGTTCAACTACTTCCCAGTCCCAATGTAGGCTCTGTTTGTCCCAGTCTAGATTATTCCATAGGAGAAAAGGAACTTCTGGTAGAGATTACAAGCCAAGCCTGAAAATTGTTTATCTCAAAAGTATTGAATCTTCTTAAAAGACATCAAAAGGACTCTGTTTCCTTCCTTCAGTTGATGCTCAAATATGCAAAAGTCTTGATCCTTTGGAAATCTTACTTGAAATACAACAACAGTGTTATGAGGTTTCTATAAATATTCTAGCCTAAATATTCACCTTGCCTGGCCTCATTAGAATGCTATAATTTTAAGGCAGCAGAAAGGTGTATAGTTTTGAAATATATGTATATATGCATTTTAAAAAATGAAACTTTAAATGCAGTTGCACTGCCACCACTGCCACCAATAACAACGATAATACTTCCAGTTGACTTCTGAATGTGATTTCCCAATTTTTCAAATCTGGATTCCTTATTAAAGTTTCATACTGCACATTGGAATGAAAAGGTCATAGATCTATTTCTTCCCCAGCAAAGGACAAAGCTATAAAAAGGATACTGCATTTCAGTATTGCCACATTATTTGTACAGTTCTGAAAGTCGTGCGTGCGTGCGTGCGTGCGTGTGTGTGTGTGTTTAGGTTTTAAACTTTTTGAGATTAAAAAAAAATGTTTTATTTCATGACCATTACAGCAGTATTTCTCTTCTAACTACATTTTTCTCCCCTCATGACCAGTCATGAAAAGGAAGAAATATATTTTCACCTAGGTAACAGGTTTCTGTATGGCTCTGTTCAAAGTGTAAAATATGCTTTAAGGGTTTAGCATTGTCTTCTTTCGGTGCTTTTCAGAAGATCTTGGAACTTCTGCAGTTCTCCATTGGACCTTGGTTGCCTTATGTGCTAAAACAGAAGCATTTATACAATATCTAAGGGTAGGCTTCAAAAATTTTAGCAAAGGGTTATCTGCCTGGTTGCTGGGTAGGCATGGTAATAGTGGGCCTCCTGCATCATGATGGTGGGGGGCATTTTTTCCCTCCCTAGGCTCCGGAGGCTTTCCTTGAGCTTCTGGGAGGGTGAAAATGGCTTCCCCGGGCTCCGGAGGCTCTGGAAATGGCTCTCTCCCATTTCCAGCCTTCTTGAACTTCTGGGAGGCCCTTTTTCACCCTCCCTGAGCCTCTGTGTGCATCCTGTACTTCCCTGAATCCAAAATGGGCCACATGGGGACTCCTGGAAGAGGATAGGCAGGGTGGGCAGAGCCAGCCAGGAGTGGGATTTGGGGGTTCTCTAAGCTGCACAGAATCTTAGCTAGGGGTTCTCCTGAACCCCTGTGAACCCTCAGCAGCCCAACCCTGACTGTATCCCTTTCAGGTATAAAGAAAACTAGGAGGCTAAAGGAAGCTTGATGCACTTCATATGTCTATGAAGATTCTCAATCATCCAGGTCATGGTTGTCCCAAAGATGCTTTTTCAAGAGGCAATTGAACTTTCTTGGTTTTGTTCCTTAAAAATGTTTTGCTTCTGATCCAGAACTGAAGAAGCTCTTTGATGAAGAAGCAAAATATTTTCAAAGAAAAAACCCCCAAGGAGGTATAAATATCTATGGAGTTTCTCAGTCATCCAGATCATGGTTGTTCCAAAGGTGCTTCTCTCAAGACGCAACTGGACTTTCTGGTTTTTCTTTGAAGACATCATTTCACTTCTTGGATGAAGACATCATTTCACTTCTTCTCAGCAAAACATCTTCAAAGAAAAACCAGAAAGTCCAGTTGCCTTTTGAAAAAATCATCTTCGGGACAGCCAAAAAAGTCTACTTGACTTTTGGAAAAGCATCTATGGGACTTCAATTCATGGAACATAAAATGATAGGGATGGAAGAGGACTTGGATGTCTTTTACTCCATTTCATTGTTCAAGGTACGGCACCTTTTACTATTCTGATTGCCTATTTTTGAAAACCTCAAGCAATGGGGTACCCACAACTCCAGAAAACAAGCTATTTCATTGATTAATTGTTCAACCAATATCAGGAAAGTTCTTACTTCTAGGTTGGATCTTTCTTTAACAAGCTTCCAGTCATTACTTCTTGACTGTCTTCTGGTGCTTTCGAAAATAAGTCAATCACCTTTTCTCTGTGCCAGCCCTCCAAGTACTGGAAAATAGCCATCATGTTCCCCTACCCTCAATCCTTTTCTTCGATAGTCTAGACACACTAAATAATTCCATTTAGTCATTATATGTTGTAACTATGTATCATTCATGTGTTTGCAACTATGTATCATTGCAACTATGTATCATTCATGCATTTCCAACATTGTATCATTCACGTGTAATCATTAACTTCTGTCTCTTCAGTGACCTTTGCAAAGCACGTACAAGGGACAAGGAGCTAGGCGATTGTTAATAAGCTTATCCACATTGTAAATAATCTGTCCAGTATGCAGCTTTGTAAACATGCACATCCTGATGAGATTACCATGTTTGACTTGAGCTTTGATTAAATCATTTTCTTGTAAAAAAGCACAATAAAAGAGTGTGTGCCAAGACATTCGGGGCGCGCTCATCAAGAGGAAACCTCGCTTCCTGTCGTTTCTCTTCTCTTCGCTCCCTATCATGAGCCGCCCATCAGATGCGGGATGGCAGATACCGCATTCTGGTGACCCCGATGTGATTCCCTAAGGGGGATACATTGCGACATGCCCATATCTTATCAGCTCGATGGGAGCTGTGCATCACCAGGCCTGAAGCGAATTGCACATCATCGGATCTGAAACACGGTCTCGACTTTCGTAAGTATGGGTGGAAACTTTTCTCAACAACAGACGCAGCATCTGAAGGAATTGAGGGAGTTAGTTGCTTCTTCTTCTAAATATTCTGCTAATTTAAAGGGCTCGCCTGTAAAAAAGAAACCTATTGCTACATTATTGGCTTATGTGTGGCAACATTGTCCCAATTATTCAGAGGAAGGGTCCTTAAAAATTTCCACTTGGCAAAAAATTGGTGAACATCTCCATAGTCCTCCTCGTGCACCTATTGGCATTTTGGTCACTTGGAGGAAAATTATGGAGGCTTTAATGGTCCATTATAAAATAGAAGCAGGGAGTGTGTTTGAATCTCCCCCGCCAAGTTATGATAACTTTTCAATTTTCCCTAACTCAGGCAGAAGCTGCTGCCATTATTCAACAATGCCCCACATGTAGTAAGCAAGGACATTCCATTCCCATAGGAGTAAATCCTAGAGGATTAAAAGCTTGTGAAATTTCGCAAATGGATGTAACTCAGTATTCACCTTTTGCCCCTTGGAAATATTTGCACGTTTCCATCGATACATATTCAGGGTTTATTCTGGCCACTCCTCAAAGGGGAGAAACTGTAAAACATGTCATCAATCATTCAATTCGTACCTTTGCCTCGCTGGGACGTCCAAAAGAAATCAAAACTGACAATGGACCTGCCTATACAACTTCTGCTTTCCAGGACTTCTGTAACAGATGGGATGTAACCCACAAGTTTGGGATTCCCTACAACAGCCAGGGGCAGGCTATTGTGGAACAAGCAAACTTATCTCTGAAAAATGCTCTTGATCGATATTTGTTGCGGGAAAAATCCCCGAACCTCCCAGCATTGCAAAATTCTCTTAACATTCGTCTTTACACTTTAAACTTTCTTAATCTGACTGGCATTCCTCCCATTTCTGCTGCTTCGCATCATTTTTCCTCCCCCTCCCCCCCGCCTAACAGACCTCTGGTATATTATCTCAGATTGCCAGATCCTGCCTGGCAGGGTCTCGCTGAGCTTCTCACTTGGGGACGAGGCTACGCTGCGATCTCACTGCCAGACAAAATCACTTGCTGGATCCCTGGTAGGGCGGTTAGACCCTATCATGGGAATTCCTCTGCTACATCTGTATCTTAAACTCTTCCTGATATTCTTGCCTATATCCTCTTTGCAATTTCTACCTTACTTCAACAAAACCTATGCTTCCTGTCAAAAGACTATTCGTGTTAAAACCATTTCATTAACAGAAGGCTATTATACTTGGTCCATGTGGGTACGTCATGAAAATGCTACCCGTAGTTTTCATTCTGTCACTTCTGTTTTATTTAAAGAACACTCTACCACTCGCTCTTTTGTTCCTTCTTTACTCTTCCTATGGAAAGGAACCTTAAAATCTTTTCCTCTATTCAATCAAAACATAGGGGGACCTAGATGTCCTTCTATTGTATTATGGGTTTCCCCACCCCAACTAACATCCTTGATGAATTACCAAATTAATCTTTATTGTCATTATTGTAATTATTATCCTTTTTCTACTAATTGCATTCCCTCCTCATCTCGTAAATGTTCTACAACTAACTTGTCCATAAGCCTCTCTCCTGCTTGTGATGTTTTTATATACCCGAACTCTGATCCTGTCAACAAACGACGCTTCAAAAGAACTGTCCATGACGATCCGCAGAAGCCTCATAGAAGATATAATATTACTTGGACTATAACTGACTTTCATGGAGTTCGTTTAAGTTCTACAACCAAATTTTCTTGCATAGAAGACTTCTACCCACCACTTCAATTCGATTTGGCAGACGCACCCACACAACCAGGGGATATTCTGCAATCTACACCACTGCAGGAGGAACTTTAACATCACGCCTGAAAGGAATGTATTTTATCCCTGGCAATAATTTTGATTGGACTTGTTCCACCGGTTTCATGGCATGTGTCCACGGGGATGAAATTGTTAAATCCAAATCAGTTTGCATTCAAGTATGGCTTGTGTGTATAACTCTGATGATTTTATATCCCTACAGGTACCCATGGAATACCCCTCTTTTTCAAAATCGTAAAGATTTAGATCTGTTATTTTTTAAAACAAGGGGGATTGTGTGCTATGCTTAAAGAAGCTTTATGCTGATAGCAAGAGGGGGGCTTGTTTTCTATTTCGCCATGGTTTACAACCTTTTTAACTGCATTGGCAGGATCATTAATAATCACTATATTGATATGTATTATAGGACCTTGTTGTTTTTATAGAATATTGCAATTTTTGAAAAATCAATTATCCTCTGCTGATGTTAATGTGCTATTGCAAGCTCATGTTATATCCTCAACACCGGACGAAAAAATGTCATTGCTGAGTTACCGCTCCTTGGACAACCCTGACGCTGACGGGTCGCACTCTTGCCTAGATGACGGGGACGGCGAACATTTCAGAAAAATGGTTCCTGTCTTCTCGGACGAGGAAGAAGACTCGTCATAAATAATAAAAACAGAGGAGATGTTGTAACTATGTATCATTCATGTGTTTGCAACTATGTATCATTGCAACTATGTATCATTCATGCATTTGCAACATTGTATCATTCACGTGTAATCATTAACTTCTGTCTCTTCAGTGACCTTTGCAAGGCACGTACAAGGGACAAGGAGCTAGACGATTGTTAATAAGCTTATCCACATTGTAAATAATCTGTCCGGTATGCAGCTTTGTAAACATGCACATCCTGATGAGATTACCATGTTTGACTTGAGCTTTGATTAAATCATTTTCTTGTAAAAAAGCACAATAAAAGAGCGTGTGCCAAGACATTCGGGGCGCGCTCATCAAGAGGAAACCTCGCTTCCTGTCGTTTCTCTTCCCTTCGCTCCCTATCATGAGCCGCCAATCAGATGCGGGATGGCAGATACCACAATTATATAACCTCCCTTTCCCAGAGGTCATTGGGAGGTATCATTGTCTATCATAGGGCAATATTCAATGGAAGTCTTCAGATGAGAAGAACTGGTACAACAGAAGACAGCAGAATATTTCTCTCTGTTTATTGGGACCAATGGCAATCCATGAAAGTCATACAATGTCAATCACCCACGTGAAAACAAAATCAGCTGTACCAAGAAAGACAAATATTGGATTCCAAACAGAGTTTCAGTTGTGAGTCTTTCCAAGGGGATGTTTGAAAGAAAGCCATTTGCCCCCTCCTAAATCAACACATTTTTGATGGATTTTCCTGTCAAAAAAGAAATTTTCTTCAACCCCAGTGAAAATCAGATAAAACATGCATTTCCCTGCCTAGAAAGAGGTCCACAATGCTGAAAAGTGATTAACAAAGTAAGGCACGCTGCAGAGACTTTTAAAAGTTTGCTACCAATATGGTATGTGTGTGTTTTAATGCACTGGAACTACAAAAGGCTGAGTGACTGCAATCAATAATGATATTTTATTTACATTCTGAAGTGGTGCAGGTCACTCTGTAGTTTGCAACTTTATCTACTGCTTGAGAGAGCTGGACTTAAATGGAAAGCAACCAACATGTTGCTTTCCTGTTTTAAAAGGAGGTCAAAGATAAGGAGGGAAGGGATATCTCCAGGGAAAAGTGGATCAATGCAAGGCAGATTTTTTGGGGAGGAAAAAAAAAGTAGCAACACCACAGTCCCTTTTAATGGGGCCTCCTGACTTGTTATGGCCATCGGGGCAAGCTGAGAATCTGAAACATTATTTGGATTCCTACTCCCATTAGCACAGTTCAAGGGTTAGGAAATAGAAGCACTGTAGTCTGACAACATCAGGAACCCCAGAGGATTTCCTTCCCCAGGCAAACCATAACACCATAATATTTTGAATACTTCGTGGCCTCTCCTCTTGGTTCTCTGCTTCTTTTTCTTTTATTGGGGACCGATGCCTGTTCGCTATTCCTCAGTGGTACAGATTCAAACTGCAGTGAACCTGTGAAAAGAACTGTCTTTCTTTCTTTCTTTCTTTCTTTCTTTCTTTCTTTCTTTCTTTCTTTCTTTCTTTCTTTCTTTCTTTCTTTCTTTCTTCCTCCCTCCCTCCCTTCCTTCTTTCCTTCATTATTTTTCCTTCCTTGATTCCTTCCATCTTTTTTCTTTCTTTCTTCTTTCTTTCTTTCTTTCTTTCTTTCTTTCTTTCTTTCTTTCTTTCTTTCTTTCTTTCTTTCTTTTTTCTTTTTCTTTTTCTTTTTCCTTGTTGTCTTCTTCCTTTTTTCCATTTTTCCTGTCTTCCTTCCTGTCTTCCTTCCTGTCTTCCTTCCTTCCTTCCTTCTCCTTTGAAGTGGCTTATAGATTCAGCAATAGGCAATAGGCTAGATTGTGATGCCACAGATCAAACTTGCCAACTACCGGTACATTCAAACTTGCAGAAGAGAAGATTAAGATTCTGATGGCTCTAGGCACTCCTTTTGTGGGCCTCTCCTCTCACATCGGCTGTTGGATAAAGTACTTTCTTACTAACAGACCCCAAACTGTTAGGATTGGCAGCTATTTTTCCTCCACTCTTGCTCTCAGCACTGGCTCTCCACAGGGTAGGATAGGATGACAAAATACTGTTCCTTTCATAGTTCTTTTACCTAATAAAGGTACAGGGCTATTATTTTGCCACTTTTTGTGTTGTGGAGGCTTACACTGGGACATTTGTGAATTTGTGATGCCAAATAAGAAACCTGCTAGGGTAGTGATGAATCAAGAGAATACTTTACCTTCTTCTCTACCTCCTCCTCTTCCTCCTCCAAAAATCTTGATTTAACTTATTTTTTATGCTGTGTTTCAATGTATCTTGATACAACACTCATGGTTGTAGACCAATGATGATGCTCCCCAACCAGGGGTAGGATACTGTTGGTTCGGTCCACTTTGGCCGAACCGGCAGCTCTGAGGATCATCTGTGAGCAAACTGGTTCAGCTGCTGTGCCTGCCTGCCCCAGCTGTATACTGACCTTTATTTCCTGGTTTTGAAGCACAGATGCTTTCTGTGGCATAAGTCTAGAAGTAGACTTAGTCAGGCAATCAACCCTTACAATCTTTGTAAAAGAGATGTATTTTACAGATTTTCTAAAAGCAAAGAGAATAAGACTGGAGCAGCTTTGGAGGGAATGTTTTCCATAACTGGAAGAAAGTCCTTTTTAATGTGCCAGAAAAATGGGTCTCTGACAACAAAATATCATCTAAAGGACCTCCATTGCAGAGCTTAGGAGTTGGAATAAAGCATAATGAAGAAACAACCCTCAGATAGTTTTGTCCTGAGTTATTTACAATTGCATAGTAGTAATTTTAGGGATGCAGTGGCTCCGTGGCTAAGTCAATCAGAAAGGTTGGCAGTTCAGTGGTTCAAATCCCTTGCGCCACACAAGGGAGTGAGCTCCCATTCCTTGTCCCAGCTTCTGCCAACCTAGCAGTTCGAAAGCATGTAAAAATGCAAGTAGAAAAATAAGGACCACTTTGGTGGGAAGGTAACAGCGTTCCGTGCGCCTTTGGTGTTTAGTCATGCTGGCCACATGACCACGGAGACGTCTTCAGGCAGCGCTGGCTCTTTGGCTTTGTAAGGGAGATGAGTACCTCCCCCTAGAGTCAGAAATGACTAACACGTATGTGCAAGGGGAACCTTTACCTTTATATTAGTAATTTATAAGATTATTCCCTATATTTTTCTTCTCATTAAAAATTACAGTTAAACCTAGATTATTTTGCAGTGGCTGTAGGAGGTGCAATCTGCAAGGTATTCCCAAATTCAGTCCTTTATATTGATAACAATAAACATAATAAACATAATAAACATAATAAACATAATAATAATAATAATAATAATAATAATAATAATAATAATAATAATAATAAACCAAAAATAATATATTTTATTACTATATCTCAATATAGGACTTCCATATGCTAAAAGTTAAATAGTATACTTTTGTCAATAACAATTTTAGTCATTTTTAATGAAGTCACTTGCACACAGACACACACACACACACACACATATCAGAACAGCAATCTTAGGACAGGAATATTGGTTGCTGAAACAAGTCAGTTTTAAAGCCAACCCCATATTGCAATTAAACTAAGAAGCAAGATTTAAGCCTCATTTCTGAAACTTACCAAGTGGAATCCATTCATTTCTTCTTCAGCCTAATAATTTCTTGCTTGCTTTCCAGCTTTTGTGACAATTTCAATAAACCTTTCATGTCACAATCAATATTGGCTTTTGCGGTCCAACTTTGGCAAAAAAACAAAACAAAACAAAAAAACATTCTCTTTATTTCAGGATTTAGAAGTTAGCCCTCAATCTCATCAACAGTTGGATGGGAAGTGGGAAGAGGCCAACATCAACTGAAATCTTGCCTGTACTTTTATCCCTCAAGTTGCATTTGTTTGCTTTAATTACATTACAACTGGAAAAAACAATGGAATCAGTTCTAAATTATATATATTTTTCCAGTAAAAGTCTGTAGAGTTTTTCAGTCATCCAGGTCATGGTTGTCCCAAAGGGGCTTTTTCAGGAGGTAACTGTAGCGTCTTGTTTTTTTCTTTTTCTTTTGATGTCGTTTCACTCAGGGATGGGATCTGACTGGTATAACTACAGGTTCTGTCGCGTGAGTGCAATTTACGACCTGCTGAGCTGCCTGGACAGCTGAGCAGTGCTGCGTTCAAGTGCTCAGCAGTTGGAAATGCCCCTTTTCCCCTGATTTTTCAACCACAACTGTGTCACGCAAAACAGCTGCAGTTGAAAAAGCAGGAAATAAAGGTCAGGTAAGAGCCCCGGTGGGTGGGTGGTCCAAAACAGCAGCAGTTCTCAGCAAAACCGGTTCTATGTATGCTCTCTGTCTGCTGCTCTTCAGAACTACCAGTTCTAAAGAGGTGAATCCCACCCCTGGTTTCGCTTCTCATCCAAGAAGCTTCTTCATTTTTGAGAGGATAATAGGGAATGGAAGGATTTATATTCCTTGCAGACAGCTGGTAATCTGCATCCTTTCAGAGGGTCGCTGAAGCATCATGGCTGGCTAAGGAGTTCTAGGTGCTGAAGTCCACAAGTCTTAAAGTTGCCAAGTTTGGAGATCCCTGGTTTAGATTATGTTTCTGACTGGTGAGGATTGAAGGGTGAACATTATAATAGAGATGTGTGCATGCTTTCATTCAGTTAATCAAGGAAGATTTGATGAATGAAATGGGAAACATTTTCATCATGGCACTTTGATATAAGGGCAGTTGTTAGCATTTGTAGCCATCTGCATGGTTATATTCAACAACAACAACAACAAAAGCCAAAATCCTGAAGATGACCCTTTCTACATAAATGCTCTATCAGACAGACAGACAGATTGATAGGCTGATAGATAGATAGATAGATAGATAGATAGATAGATAGATAGATAGATAGATGATAGATAGATAGATAGATAGCCAACAGATTGATAGATGATAGATAGATAGATAGATAGATAGATAGATAGATAGATAGATAGATAGATAGATAGATAGATAGATAGATAGATAGACAGGCAGATAGACAGACAGCCCAATAGATATATGATAGATAAAGTCTGAAGAAGTCTATTATATAATCAAGACAGCATTTTAACAGAAGTAGTCTTTTTGAAATGCTAATAGTAATTATTGCAATTTCCTTTCTCCCATCATATGCTTACGTGAGATTTGCCTATTCTTGCATTGAACTGACTGATATAATGATATTTTTTAGGACTAAAAGAGAATTGCAGTTAAAAGTAGCAATTGTCTCTGACCCAGATGAGATTCTTGGAAAATATTGCTTGGAGGAAGTGTGGAATGGCTTTTTGCACGAAATATACGACTTGTGATAATGACAGCAAATAGTTGCTGTAGTTTAGTTTATGCTCCATTAATACTTCCTACCAACTTGCAAACTTAGTACATGGATGTCTTCTTTACACAAGCAAGCATCCCTGGAGGCTGCAAATTATGAGCGTACTTATATGTGCACTAAGACATTTTAGTAAATGCCATCGAAATAATATTATCCAAATGATTGGAACAGTAGTTTTATTTTTTAAAAAGAACATGTGCAGCCTCTTTTATATGGAATTATATTGTTGGAGGTAAATTCTTTGTTTGTTTTCTTTTCCACTGTTAGGGACTCTGAATCGATCTCATGAAATCTTTCTTTTCCCCCATACGTATTTAGTTGTATTTACAAGGACAAGGCACAGTCTCTGTATACAGTAGAAGTCAAATACCTAGAAATCCATATGTTGCAAGAATGATAAGACTTAGACTTAGAATAACTTAACTGAATAAATTGAATGTAGACTAATCAGCATACATTAAAATGAATTTTCATTGCATACAGCTCTCAAAGGATCGCCACTTCTGATATGCACTATATAAACATGATGAAATAAATACATACATACAAAATTATGCATATACCCACATATATTATATGACACAGAGAAGCATCACAGCCTAGTCTGGATGTATACATGAAATGGTGAGAAAAACGAATCTTGCAAGTTTACCAGACGAGTAGCATAGGGAACAAAGATGTTTCAGAATCTGGTGCTCCTGCTAGAAATACTTTGAACCTCCTTCCAGAGGGGAGCAACCAGGGATAGAACTCTATAGAACCGGTAGCTCTGAAGAGCAGCAGACACTAAACTGGTTCTGTGTTTGCTGCTGTTCGGTGCACCTGCCTGCCTGGGGTCTTACTTGTTCTTTCTTTCCTGTTTTTTCAACCTCAGCTGCTTTGAGTGGCACAGCTGAGGTTGCAAAAGCAGGAAAAAGTGTGCAGGACTTTTTAGCTGTCTGGGTGACACAGCTTTTTTAGCATGCACGCATAATGTGTGTCAAGCCCACATGTGCTCAAAGCACACATGCACACGCAAAACATAGTCACCAAAACAGTAGTAACACCGGTTGAATCCCACTCCTGGGAGCAACAGAAACAGACCGTAAAGTAGGTATGTGGTGCCTACAACAATGCTTTGCACTCTAAGCACATAGCACGTATAAGCAGTATCCTGAATGATGGGAAGCAGTCTTCCTATAATCTTCTCCATTGTCCTCACCACTATCTGTGGGGACTTTCTATACCTGAGGCACTACTGCCAAATCAAACAGTGATGCAGTTTGTTAAAATGCTCTCAATTATGCCTCTGTAAAAAGCATCCAGGACATAAGGAGAAAGATATACTCTCTTTATCTGAGGCAGGAAATGAAGGTGCTGATTTGTACACTTCATTAAGGATGTCTTGTGGAGAGACCAGTTCAGATTGTTAGTTATTTGCACCTCCAGATACTTAATACTGTTGACCACCTCTACAGCTACATCCTTGATACTGAATGGAATACAAACATACTGGCTTTTTCTAAAATCTACGATGACCTTCTTTGTTTTATTAACATTTAGAAGCAGGTTACTTTTATTGCAGTCCACCATATGTAAGGTGAGATAATGTTGTCAAAACACACCCTCAATCTTGTGGAATGTTTCTCATGCAAATATTCTGAACAACTTGAGACCCAGTTAAGTATCTTCCTTTATTAAAACATTCTATCTAAATTAGTGAGTAATCTAATTAGTACATCTTATAAAAATTGTGTCAGTAAAGAGATGGCCGTAAAAAAATAAAAAAAGATGTGATGGACTGGGAATAGTAATGGATCATCCTCACAGAAAGCAAAATTGGTTGGCAGAAGTCAATTGAAAGAGGGGGCTGGAATACTGGTTGTATGATACCATTGTTCAGTAGCTTCATGGATGCTAGGACTGCCAGTAAGGATAATGATTGGTTCACAGTTACACAATATAGCTGGGACACCAATGTGCTATTTCAAAAGAATTTAAAAATAGTTTTAAAAAACATGGTCCACATGGTGTTCATAAATTCAAAGACTATGTTCTGGAAAAGGTCCACCTGCATATTTGACCTTTAGAACAGCTTCAGAGGAACATCAAACAGGGAGTGTTATATTTGCATTTCATATATGTAAAAGTTAAAAATAAATGATATTCTTATAATGCATTTCTTAACTTAGTGTACGATTTCTTAGTGAATAGGCATACATTATGGGTTAGGGATTACCCGATGCTCCAGAATTGCAATTCCAAGCAGAGAAACTTTTCTTTGGTCTTCTTAATTAGAGCTTCTGGACATTATAATTCTTTAGTATTTTGTCGAATACAGTCTTCCTTATTTTTTTTTCTTGAATTAAGAATGTAGTAAACTATTGTTTTTGTTTAAGTTGAGACATTGAGACAAGGATATGATCTCCCTGAGGTTCAAATGTCCCTGATCATGAAGAGTCCTTGGTGCTCTCTGAGATTAGTTGGGTTTTGTTTGTTTGTTTGTTTGTTTGTTTTTGCAGAATTTTCATTACCCAAACTATGTAACATGATCTGTGCTAAAACTAATACCAGCACTGATGATGTTACCTAGTTTGGGTGATGAGATGTCTGCAAGAAAACAACCAAGCTTAGGAAGCACCAAGAACCCATCATTTCAGCTCCAAGCTATAAACATTCTCCTTTATTGGTCTTGATCATGCTGATATTTTATAAACAAACCAATTGTATAGGCTCCTCTAATGTATTGGACACATTTTATATTATAATAGTAGCCCACAAGGTGTAAGTAAAAAAACAAAAACAAAAAACAATTACTTATGCAACTGCTATTCTCTTTCAAATGAGCTATCCCAATATTTTAAACTAGGATTCCATTGTTACGATTTGATTTGGCACAATTACCAAATGAAGGATTTCATGCCTAGCAAAATCCAAACTTTAATTGATAATTTGCTTCCTCACTGATTGTAGATTGTTATCCTCAGAATGAGGGGAAAATCCCACAAATGAACAAAGTCACACAACCTCATAGGATCCAAAAATCAGAAATGTAGCATTATTACAGTTCTTGCCCTTTCTAGAAGATTATCTTCAGATTCTATTGTGAGTTTCTGAATAGAATACCTTATGCCACAAGACTTGAAATTTTAGACCTGGACAACCTAGAACTACGCCGCCTTAGGTCTGACCTAAGCTTAGTACACAAAATTGTCTCCTACAACATCCTACCTGTCAATGACTACTTCAGCTTCAACCACAATAACACATGAGCAAACAATAGATACAAACTCAAAGTAAACAGGTCCAAAATCGATTACAGAAAATATGACTTCAGCAACAAAGTGGTCAATGCTTGAGACTCACTACTTGACTCTGTTGTTACATCTTCAAACCCTCAAAACTTTAACCATAAACTGTCTACTGTGGACCTCGCTCCATTCCTAAGAGGTCTGTAAGTGGGCATGCATAGGGCGCACCAGTGTGCCTACTATCTCTGTCCTGCTGTTCCCATTTATTCACACTCATTTATTATGCATATACTTATACCAGTTTTTTACTTATATGTTTATATCTTAGGTTCATACTTATACTTGTTTTCTCATGCTTGACAAATTTAAATAAACAAAAAACAAACAAACAAACAAACAAATAAATAAATAAATAAATAGTTGTGATGAATGCAACATAATATAAGGTTTGGAGAAATTTTATGGAAGTTTGTATTTAAATGTCACTAATACACCATCTATTGGAGATTATATCTCAACTTTTCTGGGTACTAACCCTGGTGTCAAGCTCTTAGCTGCCCAGTCTCCCTAACAAGCAAGAGACTTTCAGTGCTTCTTTTGCAAGATTTATGGAAGGAGGTGGGATAAAGTTACACAAATCTCAGCAGGTGGATTATTTTTCTCCTTTAAAATCCAATTCATCTCCTTGGTTCCTAAGGCAAAGATTATCTCAGCTTGTTATTCCTGATTCAATAGAGATTTGATGCGGGATTTTTTTTTTTTAACTGACAACAGAGGAATGTCTATAGTGATGAGAATGTAAATCTCTCCATCCTTCTGAATTTACCTTACAGCCAATAGAATATTTTAAAAGGTATTGAGGGAAAAATTGAAGTTTAACCCAGTTCAGGTGAAAGTGCTATTATTTGGAGAAAGTACTGGTCTGGGTATCACTGCTAGCTATATCAGGCTGCTAATATTTTTTTTGACTTTTTTTTTTTTAAAGTCATTTTGGCCTTAACAGTAATATTATGTTTTAAGGAAACAAATAATCATTTCCTCTGAATAAAGTGAATCTACGAACTGTGGATAGCAACTGTTGAAACACATTGTTGTTGTTGTTAATCACACAGTCAGCCAAGTTCAGACTGGGTTTGGCATTTTTGTCTACCTATTGAGTCCTTACCAAGGACCTGGGATAGGGAAATCTGGATATTTGGTGGTGTTACAGATATTGCTGCAGGATGGAAGCTGTTCCAAGTAAAGATGCCTTCTGCAATTGACTGATGGCAAATTTGTCAATGCCTATGGTGTTCAGGTTGGTTTGGGACTGCACCCAAGGTGCTTATTACTGTTGCATTAACTTGGCTTGCCTTTGCTATAGTCTTTTTATTTCTATTTGTAGATCTTTGTATTTTGTTATCTTCTCCAGTTCTTTCTCTTCTATTCTGCTGTCTCCAGGCACTGCCACATCCTCTATTCAGACTTTTTTGTCTTTCTTATTGACATCATCATCATCATCATTGTTATTATTATTATTTATCATTTTTATCATTTTATTTTCCCATACATTCAAATGCATGTTATTTCCATAGTTTGAAATTAATACAGCAGTATCAAGCAGTTGGAAATAAAATGGTTTCCTAGCTATTCTACACAAATATATATATTTTTTAAAACAAGGACACAAACACACACACACACACACACACACACACATGCCAAATGACAGCTTTCGATGTTTTTTTTTTAATTAATCTGAAAAATATTTCTTCTTTTCCCTAATAAACCATCCAAGTAAATCAAGCTTTGTGTTACTACCATTGTAAAAATAGAAAATAGATGTTATGGAACTGAGATGAACACTTTAGCATAATTAAAAGAAAACATGTCTTTGTACCAACTTAAAAGTGATCTAAAGAAGACATTATTATCACTATTATTATCATGCGGTTGCAAAATTTTGCTGGTTATGTTCAACAAGATACAGTAAAACTCTATTTGGAATCAAAATCAAGAAACAGTTAATATTAAGCTATGCTTACTTATTTTCTTTGACTTAACACTTATTTCCCCAAACCTCATTACTATAGAAATAGATGAATTGACAGGTTGATATGATGTCATATATGACACTAAGAGCTGTGGTGGTGCAGTGGTTAGAGTGCAGTACTGTAGGCTACTTCTGCTATCTCCCGGCTGCCTGAAATTTGGCAGTTCAAATCTCAACAGGCTCAAGGTTGATTCAGCCTTCCATCAGTAAAATGAGGACCCAGATTGTTGGGGGAAAGATGCTAACTCTATAAACCACTTAGAGAGGGCTGTAAAGCACTGTGAATCGGTCTATAAGTCTAAGTGCTATTGCTGTTGCTATAGTTGTCTGTCCAGGGACAAACACCTAAATGGAATGAGAAAAGTCACAGCTGGCAGAGGGAAAGATGAAGAGTACACATTTAATTTTCTACTTTCATCTCACTGTGCTTCTTTTGGTCAGTTTTTTCATTTGTGATTTCTTGTATTTGGTCAGTGACTGTAATGAAAAACAGAATGAAAAATTTCCCCCCAAAATATATCAGAGCACAGAAAGTATGAAAATGTGGACAATCATGGCAGTGCCATTTTCAAAAGAGTGAGATTTGGCCTAGAATGTTTTGTTCACAATCGTACAGTAACTGTTGGATGTTGAATGGAATATGATTCTGACCTTAGCTGTGCCTGGATCCAAATCAATGGAAGTAAAAAATTGGTTGGTTGATCATCAGGAAATCGAACAGAAAAGAAGATATCCTCAGTTATAGAATGTCAGTCCTTTGCTACCAAGTAGGTGGATCATAAGGTTCATCCTTGTTCAGTCTGAAACTTGTTCAATGAAAAGTTAGGTCAGGTTACAGTCTTCTGTTCTTGAGTGAAGTTTGCAAATTACAGATATGGAGTTGCCTTTTAGTTAACATGAAAAAAAGTTATTTCCATGAGGAAGGAAGTGTAATAAGTAGAGCAATATGAATCCATTTTGTACACGTGTGTTTCAAAAGCAGCATCAGTACTTTTCCAGAGGAAATAGCCAAACCACTAACTGTCAGTTAGTAGCCTGGAAAGTACTGATAAGCAATGGGTGTTCCCATAGGGATGAAGTCTGATAAAGTTTGTAAGCCAAGCCCTTGTACGATGGGGCAGGAAATAGGGTATAAGTATGTTGAACAAAATATGCTCAAGGTTCCATCCTGCTGCCTTGGATGCGAACCCGCTTCTGCAGAATCGAATAAAGCACCTCGCTCTTGAAGATCTGTGTCTTGTCATGTGTTTCGTGTGAATCAGAATCTCACATTTGGCGAGGCCAGCCAGGAGCCTTCACGGCAACCCTCGGGGTCTCAGGGACTGGTGAGTAGTGGCCACTCTATCTCCTTTTGTGAGATAAACCCTCCCCGATTCTCGAGAGGTTCCAGAGGGCTCCTCGAACCAGAAAACCCAGAGAGACACACGAACGGACTTCATCGGGTGCGAAAGAAAGAGCCGGTACCGGGAACAGCTAGAGTGGTCTGGGATCACAGAGAAACCTGAGTTGGGGATGCCCACACATCCACAAACCTGAGAGAGGTCCCGGAGTGATCAGGTAATATTGTTCCTCTTTAAAAATCTTTCGATAAGAACGAGAGTGAGGGATCCTTAAATTCTCAACGAAACTGAGAGTCCAGCGCCTGCTGGAGGATAGGTCAGGGAAGACGAAAATGGGAAAAGGGCAAAGTAAGAAGTTGAGGGAAGATTTGGAGGTTAACTTAGGAGAGACAGACAAAGAAGGCAGAAAACCTATTCCGGTGGATTCACCATTGGGACAACTGTTACAACAATGGTTCTTCCCGAATTTAAAACATTATACCCGGAATCTTGAAAAGAAGCACATGAATTATTTGTGCAAATATAGGTGGCCAAAATATCCCCTAATTGACCCTAAATTTCCCTACTATTGATCTCCGGAGGGAGAGACCAGTATATATTGGATGAATCAATTGAAAGATAACATATTGGCACATAAACAGAATGCTGAAATCCCATATATTGAGGTGTGGTACCATGTAAATTTTGAAGGACCCAGCCCGCCACCTGCTGATCAATTTGTGTCCAAAACCAAAGACCCAGAGTCAGAGGATGAATTCTATCGTCCACCACCTCGGTATGATCCCCAGCAGGCAATTGCTGCTATAGCAAACATCCCAATTCCTCCTTACCCTCCGCCTGTGCCACATGTGCCTTTGCGGAGAGAATTGAGGGATCTGGAAAGGAACGTGCAAAATCTTCCTTTTCCACCAGCACAACTGGTACAGGCTTACCCTTTGCGAGAAGTACCAAATGGTCTAAATGCTTTGGGTCAACCTGTGGCTATGTATGCTATTCAGCCCATGAGGCCAGGGGAACTGAGAGAACTTAAACAGTCACTTCCCCGACTTCATGAGGATCCACAGAAAGTGTCAAAGGAATTGGAATTGTTCTTGGGGCCAAATGATTATATTTATGAAGAAATGATGTACATACTTGGTCATTTATTTAGTAGAGAAGAAAGAGATTTGATCAGACAGGGAGCAATAGAATATTGGCGAGTATTGCAATTGGGAAATGCACAAGCAGTTGCTGGAGATGTCAAGTTTCCCTTGGCACCTCCCAATTGGAATATTCAAAATGCAAATCATAGACAGGACATGAAAGATTTGAAAACAATAATAATTGAGGGAATCAAAATTGCTGTCCCACAAGGACGCAATTTGACAAGAGCTTTTGAAATTTCACAAGGGAAAGATGAATCTCCTGGGGACTATTGTGCCTGGTTGAGACAAAGTTTGGAGAAATATTCAGGCGTTAACCCAAACTCACCTGCATTTGAATCTATGCTGAAAATGCAGTTTGTGGCTGGGGCTTGGCCGGATATTCAGAAGAAAATTCAGAAAATAGAAAATTGGGGAGGACAAGGAATTACAGCTTTAATTCGGAATGCCCAACAGACATTCGTGAATAGAGAAGTGGTAAAGACAAGACAGAATTCCCAAATGATGTTAGCAGCAGTACAAACAGCAGCTCAAAATGAAGTGAAGAAATCCCTGGGAGAAGGTTTTAAAGGAAGGGGCAGAGGATTTGCATTCAAAGGAAGACCTTTCAGAGGTAGAGGAACTGGTCTGGGTAGAGGAGGTGTGGATCGTACTTGTTTCAAGTGTGGCAAGCAAGGACACTTTGCATGTGAGTGTCAGAATAGCCGCCCTGAAAGAAGTTACGCTCTATATGAAGACTAGGGAGGTTCCGGCTCCTTTAAGGAGACCTGCAGGGAACCATTGGTAAATATAAAAGTGGGTCCAGACCATCAGGAAATGACTTTCCTGATAGATACAGGGGCTAGTCATATGTCTGTATGCGAGCCTGTAAGCAAGAAAATGGAAGGAAAAGAAACTATTTTAATCACTGGAGTGAGTGGAAGGCAAAATAGAGTGAGAGTTCTGGAAGGAGTGGAAATGAGTATGGATGAGATAGAGGTTTGTAGCAAGGTGTTGTATATCCCAGATTCAGGGGTGAATCTGTTGGAGACTTGATGCCAGTGTTTGGATTTCAGTTATATAATACAGAAGGAGTGAGAATGTGTGTGCTGACAGCTGAAGATGAGGAAAAGATAGAAGATGAAGTTTGGGCTGAAGGAGGTAAAATAGGAAGAATGAAGATTCAACCCATTAAGATACAAGTGCAGCCTGGAATTGTGAAGAGTTGGACTCCACAATATTCCATGAGTCAGAGAGGGGAGTAGAGACTTGTTTGCTTTTGAATGGGATGATCCAGAGACAGGAAGAAAGCAGCAGTTGAGATGGACTGTGCTACCTCAAGGTTACACAGAAAGTCCCCTGTTGTTTGGACAAGCTCTGGAAGAAAAGTTACAGACATTTCCAAGGGAACCAGGGGTGAGTTTGATTCAGTATGTGGGTGATTTGTTACTATCAGGAGAGAAGGAAGTGGTTAGAGAAAGTTCAGTGGCTTTGCTGAATTGGTTGAAGGAACAAGGATTGACAGTGTCAAGAGAAAAGATTCAGTTTGTAGAGAAGAAAGTGAAATATTTGGGACATTATATCCAACAGGGAGTGAGGTCATTAGATCCAGAACGAGTAAAAGGAATAATGAGTTTAGCTCCTCCTAGGAATAGGACTGAAGTGAGAAAAGCTTTAGGATTGGTGGGATATTGTAGAGCATGGATAGACCAATATGCAGTGTTGGCTCAGTTTTTGAATCAAAAACTGAGAGGCAAAGAAGAGCAAATTAGTTGGTCAGAAGAGGATAAGCAGAAATGGGAAGAAATCAAGAGGGCGTTGGCCACTGCTCCGGTATTGGCTTTGCCTAACTTGAAGCTCCCTTTTCATCTGTATGTTTCTGCAAGATCAAGAGTGGCAGTAGGGGTGCTTGCTCAGAAGAGGGGGGGGCAATACCAGCCCATCGCTTTTCTGAGCAAAACTCTGGAGCTGGTGGTGAGAGGATGGCCAGTGTGTGTGCAGGCTGTGGCTGCTACAGCTATGTTGGTGGTAGAAAGCAGGAAGTTAACCTTTGGGGGGGGGGGGGGTTGTTGTGCATTCACCAGGTTACTTCTGTGCTAAGTCAGTTGGCAACAACTTGGATGACAGAAGGGTGGATTCTCAAATATGAGACCATTTTGAGAATCAGCCCAGATGTAGTGATTGGGACAGATAGGAATTTGAATCCAGCAGAATTCCTAGAAGGGAGAAGACAGGAATGGGAGGCTGAGGACCATGATTGTTTATTGCAAGTAGATTTGATGACAAAACTGCATTTAGAAAATGGATTGCCTTGGACTAAGAATTTGCCTCTGGCCTTATTAAGAATTAGAACTTGTCCCAGAAAGGATGTGGGAGTTTCACCTTTTGAAATGTTAATGGGCCGACCATATCTTACAACCCTTGGGGGACCCATACCAGAATTCAGAGATATGTTTGTGAGAAAATATCTGCAGACACTGTCCAGGTCTTTATTGTCTCTTCACAAACAGGGACTTTTAGCACAGCGACCACCGCTAGTAGGAAATCAACATCCCTATGAAGTTGGTGATTGGGTGCTGGTGAAGACTTGGAGGACTGAGAAATTGCAACCCAGCTGGGAAGGACCATACCAAGTGCTTCTGAGTACTGAGTCTGCTGTCCGGACGAAGGAAAGTGGATGGACTCACTACAGTCGTGTGAAAGCGGCTCCAGAACCTGAGAAGCCTTGGAGAAGTCACCCAGTGGAAGGACAACCTTTGAAACTGACTTTTAAAAGATAAAAAATCATGTATATGTTTCTGTGTATTTCAACTGTACTTGTGAGTGTTTTTGTCTTACAACAGGTTGAAGAAGCAGAAACCAGACAATCTCGATATGTTCAGAGAGAAGGGGATCTGGGAGAAGATCTCTGGATGGATAATTGCTACATCCAAGATATAAGAGCAACAGCTAAGAATTTGAATGTTACTAATTGTTGGTTATGTATGCATTTGCCTGGGAAAGCTAAAGGGGGAGTATGTGCCTTAATTCATTCACACTGTTGTACTTATATACATAATTATGAACCAAATATCACTAGTACTGTAAAAGGTATGGAAGAAAGAGTAAAAGAATATCAGAAACAATGGGATGAATCCAGAATAGTAGGTTCATTGTGGGATGCATTATGGTCTTGGCTGCCAGATGGTAGTTGGTGGAAATCTATTTTAACAACGGTTATAACAATTATAGTAGTCTTGATTGCTTTATGTTGTTGTATCCAATGCTTGCCTAACTTGATGCAGATGATGATATCTGCCTGTGGAAGGATGAAATTTGACATGCCAGAAGAAACAGAAAAAATGTTATATAGTAAGGAGGATGAGATTGCCATTTCGAAAAGAATTGATAAAGACTTAATTGCTTTTGAAACAGTTATGATCCAGAAAAAGGGGGGATTGTAATAAGTAGAGCAATATGAATCCATTTTGTACACGTGTGTTTCAAAAGCAGCATCAGAACTTTTCCAGAGGAAATAGCCAAACCACTAACTGTCAGCCTGGAAAGTACTGATAAGCAATGGGTGTTCCCATAGGGATGAAGTCTGATAAAGTTTGTAAGCCAAGCCCTTGTACAATGGGGCAGGAAATAGGGTATAAGTATGTTGAACAAAATATGCTCAAGGTTCCATCCTGCTGCCTTGGATGCGAACCCGCTTCTGCAGAATCGAATAAAGCACCTCGCTCTTGAAGATCCGTGTCTTGTCATGTGTTTTGTGTGAATCAGAATCTCACAGAAGGAAGGAAGGAAGGAAGGAAGGAAGGAAGGAAGGAAGGAAGGAAGGAAGGAAGGAAGGAAGCAAGGAAGGAAGCAAGGAAGGAGAGAGGGAGGGAGGGCAGGGGAATGAAGGAAAGAAATGAGTGGGAGGGAGGGCAGGGGAATGAAGGAAAGAAATGAGTGGGAGGGGGAAGAAGATGTAAGAAAGAGGAGGAAGGGAAGCTAGGAAGGGGAGGGCAAGAAGGAAGGGAGGGAGGGAGGGAGGGAGGGAGGCTTTTTCCTCACTGATTCACAACTCCAGTTTTGGAAGAAAAAATATATATGCAAAGAGAGATTTATAAAACAAGGATCCAAAAAAGTCTGGTGTCACCTTTTCAAACTGTATATTTTTTTATTAAAAGACCTACATTTTTGCAAGCTCAGTTCACTTCATCAGAAGCAAGCCTTATGAATAATAGTTTTTTTTGTTAAAGTTGTTCCATGAGTCTGATGAAGCAGCTATAGTATAAGAAAGCATATGCCTTTTAATAAAATTTCTGAAAAGGTGCTACCAGATTTCTTCTGATTTTTGCTACCTTCTGTAACAGATTTCTTCTCTTACAATATCTTGTAAATAAGGTGATTCACAAGTCTAAATTGACTGATGAACATATGGTTAATATAGTTGGGGAATGAGGCAAAGTGATAGCCAACCTTAATAATTATAGTCTGTCTATAAAAATGACAGACTATAAAAATGACAATAAACTTAATAGCTGATCACCTAACATATCAATGCATGTTCCAAGTCCATATCATATTTTCAAATCAATGTTGTTCTTTGACCCAACTGCTCTAAAATGCACTTGCAGTACATAATTCCAGATTTCTCACTATTAGACAGAACAAGTGCGAATCACTGGAAATCAAAGAAACAGGGGGAAAAGGAGAGACAGTATAAACATTTTTTTCAGTGTTCTTATACAGCCTATTAAATACTCTATGGAGTATATTGAAAATTACTTCAGCATATATATTTTTTTAAAAAAATTCTGATATATTGCAGAAGGAAACAGTCCAAAATTAACAATTTTACTCTGTGCAGAACAATTAGATGGATCTGTAGATATTCTCAGTCATCCAGGTCATGGTTGTCCCAAAAGTGCTTTTTCAGGAGGCAAATGGACTTTCTTGTTTGTTTGTTTTTTTCTTTTGAAGACATTTCACTTCTCATCCAAGAAGCTTCCTCAGCTCTGACAGGATAGTGGGGAATACAAGGGTTTATATTCCTTGGTCCCAGATGTCTGCAAGAAGCTTCTTCCATTCCTCACCTGAAGACCTGAAGAAGCTTCTTCCATTCCTCACTATCCTGTCAGACCTGAAGAAGCTTCTTCTAAGCTTGATGAGAAGTGAAATATCTTTAAAAGTGGGGAAAAAAAAGAAAGTCCATTTGCCTCCTGAAAAAGCACTTTTGGGACAACTAGATGTCCATCTATCTTCCTACCTATTGATCTTCATTGATCTATCATCTTTTTAACCACCTCTCTTACTCTCTCTGGAAGTAGCACTAGAGTAGATTTTATGAAATAGCCCTTCATTTTTGGTGAGCTATATGATGATGATAATGTTATCCATACATATGTGCCTGATGTTTGAGGATTCTGTGGGCCAGATCTCTCCCCATCTTTTGATCTTGCAATACTTCCTCAAGCTGTTCTATACTCAGGCTGGCATCAGGATTGATGGTATTGGCAGTTTGGTTTCCATTTAGGTGAGTTTCATGAAACTGTGTAATGGCTGCAAATGTCATTCTTAAATAAGGAATCAATTTAATCCCCAGTATGAAAAAAATCAGTTAAAATGGTATTTGATTTAGGCTGATTAATTCCACTGCTTCCATCAAGCTTACTTTTAACTTCTCTATAACAAACTTTGGACTGGGGAAGCAAGTCATGTATTTCAGTGATACCCACACTGATGCTAATCCAACGTATTCTACTGTAACTGTCCAAAGTACATTGGTATCTTTGAAAATATATTTTAATTTTTATCAAGATGAAACTGATTAAGTCTGTCTTAATTTTTAGGAGTTTAGGAAAGCATTTATATGATTTTTTTTTTCCTGAGCCATATCATGGAAGAAGAAGAAGAAGAAGAAGAAGAAGAAGAAGAAGAAGAAGGAGGAGGAGGAGGAGGAGGAGGAGGAGGAGGAGGAGGAGGAGGAGGAGGAGGAGGAGGAGGAGGAGGAGGAGGAGGAGGAGGAGGAGAGGAGGAGGAGGAGGAGGAGGAGGAGGAGGAGGAGGAGACATCTGCCAAAAAGTATGAGACATTTTGCTCCTATAAATTGATATTCCATTCAGGGATTACATACTGAATAAACAGAATCAACTCTTATGTGTAGGTCTCATCCTTTCAGATCTTTCAGCTCTCATTCTGCTTAAGACAATATGTTAGCATGGCCACAGGAGTGTTCTTTCTACATGGCACACTTTGGTGTTAACATGATGGACCCAGGAGATTAGTTTACCTCTCAGGCTTGCAGATTTCAGGCCAGAAAGAGAAGTAATTGATTTTTCTCACTTTCCCATTTTTTTGACTAAGCCTTTCCTATTGCCTCAAATGTACTTCTTACAGTTTGCAAAAAAACAACCCACCCACTGGTTCCTATGCATCTTTTTTCACACTGTCAGAGCGCACAGCAATGATTTTTTCCAAGTGTATGACTGTCCACCATCAGAGTTCATAACTGCCATAAATTTGTCATCATACTCCTACCTTAACAAAAAAGATGTATCCAATTGCCAGTGAGTTTCTCTTCCTCCCCCTCCTCCTCCTCCTCTCCCCCTGCTCTTCGGCCTTTTTCTCCTCCACTAACTATACTCTGATTCATAATTAATCTTGGAATTATAAATATGATAAATTCAGAAAATATAGAGAGAGCAAATCTGTCTTCCGCATCTCCTTTAATCACAGTTGCAGACTTATTGTTTGGTTGGCTCTTAAATCTTTCAGAAGTTTACCAGTTATATTGTCACATTTTCCTTCTTCCTCCCCCCCTTCCCCCCCCCCAATAATGTAACTCATTTTGTGAAATTCTTGGCTGTCTTCAGCAATTCATTGTGAGTGAGAAAGGAAAGAGGTGAAATTGTTTTGATAAATAAATCATGAAGCATAGTTTATGTCAGTTTCTACCTTCCTTGCTTTTGGTTTAAAACCATCTGGGGACAGTGGGAAGGTATCTCAGATTAAAGCAGATTCTTTGTGTTTGTTAATATGTCATGTAAACTATATACAGAGAAACTCACTTGGAAGAGTTGTTTTTCATTATCTTGACTGGGGATGAATACAGGCTGTCATAAACTATGTGCCCAAAGCAGAAAATGATAAAGGATAACAAGAACAGGTATGTTCAAAACCCAGCATCAAAATACAAAGATAAATACATCTTCAATTATGTGCATTTCAGATTCTTCATATTATGCACCATAGGTATCTTAAGAATACCTGAAATGAAAGATAGTATTTTTCTGCCATATGTAGTAATAGTGCTGGAAGACTGATTTCAGTATCATGGATCCTTCAGAACTCCCTGACCTGCTTGCTGATTAAGAGGAGGACAGTGAGATGAAAGTAGAAGTTTAAATGTGTCCTCTTCATCTTTCCCTTGGTCAGCTGTGACTTTGCTCATTCCATTTAGGTGTTTGTTCCTAGACAGACAACTATAGCAATAGCACTTAGACTTATATATCACTTCACAGTGCTTTACAGCCCTCTCTAAGAGGTTTACAAAGTCAGCCTATTGCCCTTAACAATTTTGGGTCCTCATTTTACCCAGCTCAGAAGGATGAAGGCTGAATCTACCTTGAGCCTGGTGAGATTTGAACTGCAAAATTGCATTCAGACAGCAATCAGCAGAAGTAGCCTGCAGTACTGCACTCTAACCACTGTGCCACTGTGGCTCTTATATAACTTCTTTTTCTTGGACTTTCTTCCTGAGTATCTTTGTTACCAGCAACTTGTAGAGTTTGCCTATCCTTTTTGTGCATTGATTTAATAAACATTTCTTTCCATTAAAGTGGCAATTCCATTAATCCTTGCTGTCAAGAATGCTTTCTCTCTCTCTCTCTCTCTCTCCCTTTCCCTCTCACTCTCCTTCCCTTCCTTCCTCTCTCCCTCCCTTCTGTCAGGGTTCCAAGCAATACACCTATAGCAAACTAAACTCCAAGGCAGGTAGATTCCTCAAAGAATAGTTTTATTGGATATATTCTATAGGCACAGTTCTGGTGAAAACTGACTATGAAGATTCCCACAGTTTTCACCTAAATAAAAATACACGTTTTTTTTTTCCCTTTCCCCAAACAATCAGTCACATGGTCTCATCAAGGTGCTGTTCAGTTGCTGGTAATGTCACCCCTCCTCTCTCTGACCTGGTGTGAGAATGTCCTTGGTTCCCAGGAGAAAGTATTTTGTTTTTGACTACAAATACCCAGCTTATTCCCTCTTCTCTATCCCTCAGCTCCAGTGTGGGAACACTGAAGCTTTAAAATGGCTTCAGTCAGGTCAGCTTCACTTTCCTTCCTTCCATCCTTCCTTCCTTCCTTCCTTCCTTCCTTCCTTCCTTCCTTCCTTCCTTCCTTCCTTCCTTCCTCCCTCCCTCCCTCCCTCCCTCCCATTTCTCTTTCCCTTGCTCTCTCTCTCTCTCTCTCTCTCTCTCTCTCTCTCACACACACACACATACACATACAAATGTTTCACTTCCAACAAATACAGTAGGTGGCATATCTGTTCTTTGGGAAACAGCTGCATACAGATATAAAGTTAATTCTCTTAGTTTATCCCCTTAATGGATAGGAAGTCAATTTCTTTGAAGACAGATTCCTTTACTACCTGCAAAAGCAGATGGTCCTATCCCAGCCTTCAACAATACACCCCAATTATCCTCTCCTATTAGATGATGTTGTGAAACTATCAGGAGGCTGCAGATACCTAAGTGGCCCATTGCTTCGAATTTTCAACATCTGGCCTTTTATTCCCAACCTGAATAAATATGTGTCATGGAAGAAGCTGTGGAACAAACTGTGATCTAGTTCAGCTCTCAAAGCATTTTTTGGATACTCACCTTGCTTATAATGAAAATAATAAAGGGAATTTCTGAAGCTCATTTGAAGAGTTGCTCAAAAGTCAGCTTATGTTAGGGATTTAACATTATAAATGTGAACTATGTCAGCATTCCAACTAACCAACCCCAACCCAAATTCTAAGACAAACATTTCCTCAAAGTTCCATTTTATTAGTTGTTATTTTGGCACATCTGTGAAAACCCAAATCTAAGAATTCCAGGTTTTCCCTTCCCAAAAGAAAATCAAAGATCCATCCCTTGCAACCATCAGTCCATCACATGGCCCAATCAAAATTCAGTCCAATGGGGACATTTCCCCAGTCACTCCCCTTCAGGTTCAGGGCAACATGTCCTTGATTCTCTGAGAAAGAATTTTGTTGTGTCTAATCTTCTACCTATGAAATCGCCCCTCCCGGATTTCCAGCCACTGAATGTGGCAGCCCCGAAGCTTTCAAGAAAAAAAAAATGTCTTCCAAGACTGACAAACCAGAAAGATGGTTTAAGTTATGCTTTTATTTGCAGAAGCAAAGGCTTTACACACTGCACTAACTTTTCCCCCTCCACCTGTAGTTCCATACTGCATCTCAGGATGTCAGTATTCAACTATGTTCATGAATAATGATTCAGTTTTATCTTAAATACCATTAAAAAGATTTCCCCCAAATCATCACAAGGGAATGAAAAGTGATCATCTGCAACGTAGGTACAAAAGAGATCAACTGATCTTGGTACAATAGTGAAGAACTCTCAGACTATTATTTTTAATCGGTGGCAGATGGATATATTTTATATTGAAAGATATGTACTGAATAGTGCCACTGCAGAGAGTCACTTTTTAAATAGCTACAGTATTTTGCAAACTTCCCAATTCTTCTGATAAGCTGAAAAGCAGAAAAATAAAATAAAATTAAAAAGCTCTGAAAGGTGGCATGAAGAACAGACGGAATGGTATATCCTCACTTAAATACATCAAGTGATAACAACAATATTATTTGCTACTGAACGGATGAAGGAAAGAAGTCAGAAGTTTTTCATTATTTGCTTTTTTGTTTTCTTTTGTAAAAGTGAAAAGTGATTGCTGATTTGGATGAATGATCCTTCTGTATTTCTGCATCTTCAAATTAAGGTTTTTTTTTAAAAAAATATAAAACTAGAAAAATAACAAATTCAGGGCTATTGTTTCCTTGCTAGAAAAAAAATCTGAAAACCACTAATCCCTCAAGTAATTACTTGATGGAAAAACATGAAGAAAAAATAAGATGAACTAGGTTATCTTGCTTCTGATCTAATGGCTGTCTGGCTAATCAAACTAGGAAGTGCTGAATAATAATAATAATAATAATAATAATAATAATAATAATAATAATAATAATAATAACAACAACAACAACAACAACAACAACAACAACAACAACAACAACAACAATAAACATATAGGACAAAAATCATTCCAAGAAATCTACTGGTTTGGATGAAGGTTTGAAAAGCATTAAAATGGCCTCCATGTTTGTTGAAATTATTATGGTATTTTTGGGACAGAAAAAAAGATTATTGAGATTGAAATATTTATTACCTTCTTCAATCCGGAATGTCCCAAAAGTGCTTTTTTTTTTTTTCCCAAAAGGCAGCTGAACTTTCTTTGTTTTTGCTTGAAGATGTTTCACTTCTCATCCAAAAAGCTTCTTCAAAAAGTTCTGAATGAATGGTGAAGAATGGAAGGATTTATGTTCCTTTCAGTCATCTGATTGTTACATAAACACCAACTATGTCCTGTTTACAACATGGTCCTTTCAGCATTTCCAAGAAGATTCCACACCCATTTGCACTGTCAGGTGACTCTGAGAGCACAGATAAACCTCCAAATGGCCTCAACGACTCTCAGAGAGAGTGCTAACAACCAGATGACTGCGGGGCATATAAATCCTTCCATTCTATGCCATTCATTCAGAAATGAAGAAGCTCCTTGGATGAGAAGCAAAATGTCTTCAAAGAAAAAAACAGAAAGTCCAGTTGCCTCTTTAAAAAAGCACCTTTGGGACAACCATGACCTGGATGACTGAGAGTCTCCACAGACATTTAGTCCAGAATGTTACTACATTGAGGGAAACTATGTCCCAGAAGAGTTTAAAAAACACTGTGTGGCAAAGAAATATATTAACCTGCAATCTGATTCTAGGTAAATATAAAATCCAAAAGCTTGTTATTAGGACTTAACAGAATGACATATGTTTTATATATAGTCTTCTAAACATTTATTTAGCGTATGGCAAATACATGGACTTATAGTGGTTCAAATGTTAATGTCCAGTCCACCCAGCCATTCAAGGACAGGTATAACAACCGGTTCGGTGATCGCAAGCTCTGTGCCCGTGCTTTGCAATTTAAACAGCTATAATACTTATCTTCTACAGCAGTCCCTGTGAAGAAAACAGCTGAGGTGCAGCAAACTGCTCTGCCACATGAATCAGCTGTTCTCTAAACAAAGGAAGTAAAGGACAGGAAAGAGCAGTGGTGGGCACACAAGTCCATGCCCTTGTTGCAGCAAACCAATTCAGAGACAGCTGAACTTCAGAACAAGGGGTTCGCCCAAACTGGTCCAAACTAGTCCAGCCCACCACTGCTGTCACACTGAGGGGTAGAGACAAGTCCCCACTTAAACAATGAGTCCTGGTAGACACCATGTTGGGTACGGATCCTGTTCAAAGTTGACCAATGCCAGCGAGGTCAAAACCTGGCACCTTTTGTGTAGGGTCATCTTCTTCTAAACAAACCCTCTCCCTCTGTCATTCCAAGCACACATGCCTGAATGAACACACATGCACACACACATGTCATTTTATTTTATTTATTTATTTCCTCCACTGTAACTTGGCAATAATAAGTAGCAGCATCCTAATCGCCCTGAACCACTCTGGCTACTGCACTGCAGAGTGCATTCGTTCCATAACAAATGTTGTATGACTTTTTGTAATGCAGTTTAACACAGCCTGTGAGCTTCTTGAGTTTGGTGCCAAAACAATTTGATCAGTGCAGCTCCCTAGAAACTTGACCTTGTAAAAAGGGAGGATGGGGAAGGGAAAGAAATGTTATATCTCAGTGAAAGAAATAACCTGTCCTACAGCTGAGAGGTTTTTGTGCATGGGCTAATGGCAGGAAGCTGAAATGAAGGATCAAGTAAGCAAGCAAACACTTTTGATTGGAAATTAATTAGTACTCTTCATCGTCCATGTTTCAAATACCAAGCTTAGAGAGCCCTAGAAAACAGCCTTGTCTCGAGGAGCTCTCTTGAACTATAGGATGTTAAATATTTCAGTTCAAAAGAAAATCATTTTCAAGGTATTGCTTAAAAACAATGAACCTTCTCATTCTATAAGAGTGAGTCAGCATTGTAAATAAAGATGGTTTTCCCCCCTCTGTGTCATCACTTTGCTAAATGCCTAATTCCCACAGCACTGTCTTAGTCCTACAGCCCCCATGTAGTACGCTGTTTTGATATTAACCATCTCATCTTCTCATCTTTCTCATTATCTCATTTCTCATATTTTCTCATCTTCTCTTTCCTACTATTGTCTCTTATTGGTATCTTATGACTTATCACTTGTTTTTATCTTATGATTAATGATTGTAATACAATTTATGATCTATGACCTATCTCTTCATTGTCTGTATATACACTGAGAGCTTATGCACTGGAGACAAATTCCTTGTGTGTCCAATCACACTTGGCCAATGAAGTATTCTTAAATTCTCTCTCTCTCTCTCTTAATTCTCAAAATAAACAGTCCTACCTGGATTGCATAAATGCGTAGTCCCTAGATCAGGAGTCCCCAAACTCCACTCCGTGGAACTGCACCAGTCCTGGGCATGCCAGAAATCAGACTGCACAAAGAAGTGAAGTCCAGGCAGCATGTGAAACCATGGCCTCTCTGGTCCATAGAAAAACTTCTCTCCATGGAAGAGGAGGTTGGGGGACACTGCCCTAAATGGCATTGTTGTAGCCTCCCAGCTCCTCCAGCAGACAAATCAGAGGAGGAGGAAGAGGTGTGAAAGTCAGGATCAGGATCGAGGCAACCTGAGAGCTCCAAGGGGGAAGAGGAAATGAAGCTGTCACAGATAGAGATGGAGGCAGAGCCTGGGCCATCCATCAGTCTCAGATGGAGAGTCAACAGCCTCCAGGTCTGAAGATGGCTAATGAGGAAGAGGAGGAACAGCTGGGTCTTGTGCCTGATGCGCAAATGCTCTGAAGGCAGAAGAGAGGAGAGCAGTGGAAATCTATGGGCCAATCCTTGGGAAGGAAGAGCCACCACTGCTAGCAATGCCCCACCCTAGCTCTGGGGATAAAAGGCAGGAGCGGAGATGAATAGATGTGGCAGACCTTATTAGCCTGCGGTGAGAGAGAAACTTTTTTTTTTTTTTTTGGTTGGGGCTGCCAGAACTCCTAATTAAAGGAATCTTTGAGTTCACTTCAGAAGGTTTGTTGTGTTTGGGGAGCTGGGTCAGAAGAGGTATCAAAGACTCACAAAAACTCTAACCCTTTGCTGTCATTTAATGGTCATTTGGGTTTTGCAGCCAAGGCATGCTATAAATAAATGAATGAATCTAGGAATTAGCTTTGTGTTCCAAATAAAATGGAATGAGTGAATTCTGGGATGTTATTTCATTGCTATTCATATTAAAAAGAATAACTATCACAATACTCTTAAGAAACCTCCTTGCCTTCACTTCCACATCCTCAGATCATTTCCAAATTTGATCCAGATGCTTGTCCAATTAGTGGAATCAGTTTGAGGATTAGAAGGTATCATCCTAGCTTCTAACTTCATGTGTTCTACACATAGATGGGCACAGACTAGCAACTGCATTCTCTTTGCTGATGATGTAAAGCTGTTCAATGCCACAGACAATACTGCTACCCTTAAAAAAGATCTTGACTATGTATAAGAATGGTCAAACAAATGGCAACTTCAAATCTCAACAAATAAATGTTCCATCTTACATATTGGCAAAAAAAATCAGAAAATAAAACAAAAGCTAAATAGTCAAGACCTTGTTGATGATCCAAGCTCTGTAAAGGACTTTGGAATAATCATCTCTAATGATCTAAGTGCTAGAGGCCATTGCAACTACATAGCCACAAAGGCATTAAGAGTTGTTAACCTAATCCTACATAGCTTTTTCTCTGGTAATATCACATTACTAACTAGAGCATACAAAACATTTGCTAGACCAATACTCAAATATAGCTCATCAGTCTGGAACCCACATTACGTATTTGATATTAGCACAGTTGAGAAAGTTCAGAAAAAATTCACAAGAAGAATTCTCCACTCCTCTACTCATTGTAGAATACCTTATGCCACCAGACTTGAAATTCTAGACCTGGAAAACCTTGAATTATGCCGTCTTCGGTTTGATCTAAGTATGGTATATAAAATCATACATTGCAATGTCCTACCTGTCAATGAATACTTCAGCTTCAACCATAACAACAAAAGAGCACACAATAGATACAAACTCAAGTTAACCGCACCAAAATTGATTGTAGGAAATATGACTTCAGCAACAGAGTGGTCAATATCAAATATTTCCTCAGAGGTCTGTAGGGGGCGTGCATAAGCGCACCAATGTGCCTACCATCCCCGTCCTATTATTTCTTTTATTTTTCTTATATATACCCATTTCATGTATTCATAACTATGTATATACTTATACCTATTATCTTGTAAGCAATTGGCAAATCAAAATAAATAAATAAAATAAAATAAATATAGTTTAATTTGAAATATGTGGGTGTTTCTAGTGTTGTACAAAATACCATCTCCAAAGTATTTTGATTGATTATATTTATGAGTTGCCTCATTGCTTATTTTCTACTCAATACACAAAATCCAATGCAACGCATGTTACTTAAAAACATTAGAAATCACCAAGACCTTATGAAATAAAAATGATATGCAGCATTCGCATAAATATGCTAAAAATACAACAAGAGAGAAGAGCAACAAATCAGATTAGGAGACTGGAAGCTAAAGCACACATTGAATGATTGTGGAAATTGGTAACCTCTAGTCCAGGGGTGTCAAACTCAATTTCATTGAGGCCAATATGGGCATGGCCACTCCCCAAACTACTGGCATGTTTCCTCTTCACATTGGGTAGACCAGGCTGAAGCAATGCTGACCAGATTTTTCCTCTTTGCATTGGGTAGACTGGGCCAAAGCCATGCTGGTCCAATCTTTCTTCTTTGCATTGGGTAGACTGGGCCAAAGCCATGCTGGTCCAATCTTTCCTCTTTGCATTGGGTAGACTGGGCCAAAGCCATGCTGGTCCAATCTTTCCTCTTTGCAATGGGTAGACCAGGACGGCCCCATGGGCTGGATCTGACCACATTGCAGGCCAAATCCAGCCTACCCACGGGCCTTGAGTTGACACCCTGGTCTAGTCAAACAAAAAGAAGGACTAAGAATAATATGATAGCAATCTACCAGTATTTCAGGGACAGTCACAAAAGAGACTGTCCCTGGAATTTGAGAAGTAATATATGACGGCTTATAAAAGAAAAACTTAACCTAGAATTAAGGATAAATTTCCTGTCAGGGAGAATAATTGATCAGTGGAATGACTTGCTTCCAGAAGTTGTGCATGCTTTATCACTGGAGGTTTTTAAGAAGAGATTGGACCGCCATTTGTCTGGAATAATATAGGGTCTCCTGCTTGAGCAGGGAATTGGACTCTGTTATTCTGTATTCTGTAGTCAGAAGTGTGAACATTCATTATCAAGTTTAGATACTTAATACACTGCATAGTATTAATAAAGGAAATAAAAAAGTATGTCAATTAAACCCACCTTTTCTTCCAGGTGTAGGAGGCTTGGCTGTTGTTGGTGTGTTTGAGATGTGGGTTGTGGAGATAGGTGGCTGTAGTTTCCTTTCAAACCTGCAGTAAAACACGTTCAGGTCATCTGCTAGTTCTTGATTTCCTTCTGCCTGGGAAGGAGGTTTGCTGAAGCCAGTGATGTTTTTTAAGAGTTTTCCACATGTTTGCTGGTTCATTTGTTGAGAACTGATTCCTTAACTTTTCAGAGTAGTTTCTTTTTGCTGCTCTGATCTCTCTTGTTAATATGTTTCTGGCATGGTTGTATAGCATTCTGTCACTTTTTCTATAGGCTTCCTCTTCAGAACAACGTAGCTGCTTAAGTTTACCTGTGAACCAAGGTTTATTCTGACTATATATTTTCAGGTTTCTTGTTGGTACACATAAGTCTTCACAGAAGGTAACATATGATGTTACAGTATCTGTGAGCTCATCTAGGTCTGCAGAGGCAAAAACATTCAAAAACATTCCAATCAGTGCAATCAAGGCAGGCCTGGAGGTTCAGCTTTGCCTCATCTGACCAAGTCTTCACTAATTTAATTGTTGGTTTCATGGTTTTAAGTCTTTGTCTGTACTCCTGATGAATGTATCTTTTCTTTTATGTCTATTGAGAGTATTTACACCAAGACAAATTCCTTGTGTGTCCAATCACACTTGACCAATAAAGTATTCTATCTAAGGTGTAGGACAGTACTTGTGCAGAAAATGCAACACAATAAGAAAAAACTGCACATCAAGTACCCAATATTACTGTAAACATGCCTTTGTTTTCTATGGAACAGGAATTAAATCTGGTTATCTGGAGTGTACTCACTTAAGTATACTCACTTAAAAGTAATGGTTAAACGTATTTCTGAGCAGACAGGCACAGAATGGTTCCATAAACTAATAATGACCATCGTTTTCTGTATATGCGTGAATTGATGAGTTACCTATTTTTTAACCTGAGTGCTTATATTGTTGTTTTTGTTGTTGTTGTTGTTTTTGTTGTTGTTGTTTTAAAAATAATAGAATGATTAATTCAGGTTGGTGTATCTTGTCTCTGCAGTTAAGCAAGAGTTATTTAAGAACAAATGCAGACTGCTTATTTCCTGCAGTCATAAATAATGTTATAAAGCTTGTAAGTCTTGGATATAACATAAAGTGTGCTTGTGTTCATTTCAATATGAAGGGGAAAACCTGTGAAATGGAAAGCTGATAATTGCACACGCAGAGAAGATATGCTGTCTTTGGTTAGCAACAGTCCAAGTTAAACCCAGTGATCTGTAATTCATTCAACCTATGATGTTGCCTCTGGCAAATGGCCCACATTTGTAAATGTAGCAAGTAACTGAAAGTTATTTAGTGGTGTATATTTTAAGAAGAGTCCCAGAGGATCTTACAGTATATGAAGCAATAAATGTCACCCACAGATCTGATAAGTAAACCACTTTGCTCATACCTCCGCAAACTGTTTCTAATGCTTCTTGTCTTTAATATCAGAAAATTATGTCAATCCATCCATCCACCTGGGGAAGAATCTTTGGACTATATAGGAAATATTTGATTTAAAGACTGTGAAATCTGTTTGCCCTATGGAATTTGAGGAAAAATAATAATAGAAAATCAGAGGAAGAAAGGAAATGAGAAATGGCATTGGTTTATCATGTCATGGAGACTGACTCTGAGGAAGAGGAGGAACAGGGAGTGGAAATGTGGCTCCAGAGGTGGTGGAGGAGGCTGGGGAAGGGCAGAGGCCAGCTGAGCAGTCAGAGGAGGATCCAGGCCCATCCCCTATCCATCCTAGGGCACGCAGGGAGGAGAGGATCAGGGAGAAGCATGGTCTACTTGGGAGGAGAGGGCCATGATCCTCTTCATGGGTTACAGCTGTGAGCTCTGTATAAGAGTTTGAAACTGTTTGAACACAGACACTGAAGTCAAATTAGTATTTTCCTTGGATGAGCTTTATCTTTGTTGACGTTCTTCCCATGGACTCTCCCCAGGGGTGGGTTTCTACCAGTTTGCACCTATTCACTAGAATTGGTTGTGAACATTCTAAGCAGTTCGGAGAACCGGTTGTTAGAAGAAATTACTGGCCTAATCTTGTAAGAAAGGCAGGAAGGAAACATTCTGGTGTTGCTTACAGAAACTGCCTCTCTGTTAACCCTTATTACATTCTTGGCAGGACTAGACTTCCTGTCTCAGGAATGTCTCTGAAATTAATTTCCCCTCCTTTGCTGGTACTTTGCTTGTGTGGAGTGACCATTCAAAACTACAATGGCACTGAAAAAAGTGACTTATGACCATTTTTCACACTCACAACTGCATCCCCACAGTCATGAGAGGCCAGGCGAGGAGATGCATGCTTCGATGTGATATTGAGTTGTCCCCACCCAGCGAATAACATGACCACCAAGCCATGCCCACCCAGTCACATGACACCAAGCCACGCCCAGCACTTAAACCACACCCACAGAACCAGTTGTTAAAAATTTTGAATCCCACCCCTGACTCTCCCCGTTATCTTCCTGGAATGTGTGATTAATTATCTTGGTCTGCCTTGGAACTCTCATCAATATGGTTTGTTTCTGGTTTTCTTTTGCTTCATTATCTACTTTTTGAATTTAAACTGTGACTAATAAAACAGCAAAACTAAGTGGAAGGCATTGCAAGACCTTGATTCATGTTTTAGTTTTTGTGTTATTTTTGAGACACTAAGGGTCATCACATAGGTAAGGTACAATGATATGCATGACCTATTGTGTTAAATATACTTTGGACTCTACATTGGGAGTTGTTGAAATTTTGGCAAGTCCAGCATTGTTTTACAATGTCGGGCAGACAGTGTTGTGGTCTGACAGCAGCCAGCAGAGCTGGTAGCAGATTCGGACAATGAGGAGGTTGGGGAGGAACATGACCCTGTCCTGGAGTCTGAGGAAAGCTCTGATAAGTGCCCTGCATTGGAGGCAGAGATGGGGCCAGAGCCATCAGACAGTTATCACCTGCCTTTCAAGTCAGACATCAGTGAGGCAGAAGAACAGCTAGATCTTTTCCCAGTGCACGCATACACAGAGTTGCCAGACGAAGGGAACAGCTGAAGAACAAGGGCTGATTTTTCTTCAGACTGGACATACCCAATTTCATCATCCGTTCTTTAGATATTTTAGCCTCCAGTCACCTAATTATCTTTTTTGCTCTTCTCTGCACTCTTTCTAGAGTCTCAACATCTTTTTTTACGTTGTGGTGACCAAAACTTGGTGCAGTATTCCTAATGTGGCCTTACCAAGGCATTATAAAGTAGTATTAATACTTCACATGATCTTGATTCTATCCCTCTTTGAATGCAGCCTAGAACTATGTTGGCTTTTTTGGCAGCTGCAGCACACGGCTGGCTCATATTTAAGTAATTGTCCATTAGGACTCCAAGATCCCTCTCACAGTTATTACTATTGAGCAAGATACCCCCTGTACTGTACCTGTGCATTTGCTTTTTCTTGCCAAAATATAGAACCTTACTTTTTCCATTATTGAAGATTTTTTGAAAGTCAGGGTTGAAACAAGGAATCTTGATGATATTATCTAGTTTGGGCAAGGAAATAATCAGGCTCAAAGAGCACCAATGACCGGTCAAATATCATCTTATGCAACATTCCTTTCTGTTTGATTTTTGTTTGTGTAAGCCATTTAGAGAGCAAAACTCTTATTGTTAAGTATGGAGCATGGGCGAGAAAAAATTGAGACGAGCCTCTGAAACGGTGAACTTCAACTCTTTATTTATATAGTGACTGCTCAAACTCAATGGCAGTTATAGCCCTCCTTGTATAGACAACCCAATAACTATTAACCAATAACAATCTAGGAGCGCTAGCTCCCTTAACCAATAAGAACGCTCCATTAATGGCCAATCGGATTCCCCGGAACGGGCCAATCCGATCCTGCCATTAACAGCCAATCAGAAGTGCAGGGCCAGAACCCTGCACTTGACTCCAAGCTTAAGATATCTTTATTAAGGCCTATGCATTCACAACACCCCTTTCCCCTGGCTTCTGTTTATAGGGCGCAGTTACATAGTCCTTTAGGTAGGACGGTTGCTTTATTTGTCTTTTTGATTTTCGCTGTGTGTTTTGCATTTGGCTGCAATCTCGTTGAGGTAGGTCATTGTTTGTTGACGGGGTTGCCTCTGGTTCAGAGTTCACGTTTCCGTCGTCACCACTATCTTCGGCAACTCCCTGAGGTGAATCTATTTCCTTCTCTAGTTCCAATTCCTGTGTCTCTATTCCGCCATCGTTCCCTTTGAACGGGTTTTCTTCTAATTGAAATTCGTCTTCTTCCGTATCTGCCCCACCCCTCAGTTTGGTCATAAGGGAGTTCAGAATTGCCCGACTGGAGCCGCGATCGTAATTGATCGATATGGGGTTTCCATAGTCTGTCGTCAAGGCATTGTACAAGGTAGGATTTTGGGCCGGTTACACGAACTACTGTCTCCTCTACCCACAGCAGATCGCCCGATAGGTTTTTTTGCGTATACCAAATCGCCTACCTGGAAGGCATGACATCGGCTGCTGGATCCTAGTGGTTTTTCCAGTTCATAAGCTGGATGTAACCGGTTGAGGTGGGAGCGGAGTTTTCATCCCATTAGCAGTTCGGCGGGAGTTTTGTTGGTGACGCTAAGGGGTGTGATGTGTTGTAGAAAAAGGATTCAGTTGATTTTTGTCATCGATGTTATCATAGTCTAATTTCTGCAAGGTTTTCTTAACAAATTGGACCATGCGCTCAGCCCTGCCATTGGTCGCAGGATGCACAGGCGAGGTGAGCACACGTCGGATGCCACAGTCAGCCAGGTACTGCTCGAAGGACAGCGCGGTAAATTGGGGCCCATTGTCGGATACCAGAATGTCTGGTAATCCGTGGGTTGCAAACAGTCTTTCCAATTTTTTGATAACCGCTTCAGTGGTTGTGTTCATCATGCGGTGAATCTCGAGCCAATTCGAGTAGGCGTCGACAGTTAGAAGAAAGGTGTGGCCTTTGGTCGGCCCTGCAAAATCCAGGTGAATACAGGACCAGGGTCCCCATGGTGTCTGCCATTCGGTAGGGATGGCTTTTGGTGGGGTGTTGCTCACTTCCTGGCATCTATGACAAGCTTTAACCCAATTTTTGATTTGCTTGTCGATGCCTGGCCACCATGCGTAGCTTCGTGCGAGGGCTTTCATCCGCACGATACCGGGGTGGCCATCATGCAAGGTTCTCAGTACTGCTTTTTGGAGTCGTTCTGGGATAACGACTCTATCGCCCCAGATGACACAGCCTTTTTGAGAGAACAACTCCATTTGTCGTGTCTTGAATGGTGTGAAGTCATCTGATAATTGGTCCAATGGCCATTCACGTTCTACCCAACCTAGGACTCGCGCCAAGGTGGGGTCACGTCTGGTTTCTCTCGCGATAATTCGAGCAGTTAATGGCGGCGAGTGGAATGTTTCAATTTGTAACGTGGTTACCATTGGTGTGGGATCATCGAGAGTCTCTGGAAGTGGTGCTCGGCTCAATGCGTCGGTGTGGGGAATGGCTTTCCCCGGGTGGTATTGCAGCCGATAATTATAAGCAGCCAGGAATTCTGACCAGCGAGTCATCCTGGGGGATAATATGTAGGGAGTCGGCTTATCTCCAGCTATTATCCCCAATAACAGTTTATGGTCAGTCACGATACTGACTGGCCATACACGTACTCGTGAAATCTTTTAATGGCCAATACAATTGCGAGGTCTTTTTTATCGATTTGGCCATAATTTCGCTCAGTTTTTGAAAGTGTCTTTGAAAAATATGCAACAGGGGCTTCGTTACAATTAGGCAGTACATGGCTCAGAATGGCGCCCACTCCAAAAGGCGAAGCATCACATGTGATATTTAACGGCAAAGTCTCATTATACGGCATGAGTACAGAGTCAGAAGTCAGTAGTTTTTTTACATTATGGAACGCCTGTTCTTCTTTATGACCCCATAACCAATTTGCTTTCTTGTCTAGCAAACAATGTAACGGCTCAGCGACAGTTGCTTTATGTGGTAGAAATACATTATAAAAGTTGATGAGGCCTAGGAACGCCTGGAGATCAGCCTTGTTTCGAGGACTGGGAGCATTTTTTATTGCTCTTAATTTACTGTCGGTAGGTTGAATACCCTGACTGTCAATTAGGTACCCTAAAAACTCAACACTATCTGTACACAATTTACACTTATTTTTTTTACCTTAAGATCAGCGTCTTGGAATTTTTGTAGGACCAACTTTAAACGATCCCGTAAGATATTTTTTGTAGGTGCAGCAATTAATACATCGTCAAAGTAGGGGACCACGCCTTTAATCCCTTGTATTAGCCTCTCCATAAGGCTCTGAAATATCCCCAGGGCTACACTGACTCCGAATTAGAGCCGGGTATATTTAAAGGCACCTCGGTGCGTCACAATCGTTTGTGCCTGTGCCCTCTTTTCATCAACAGGTAATTGCTGATATGCCTGAGCTAAGTCTAATTTGGCAAAGACTTTTCCGCTCCCCAGGGAATGGAGGAGATGCTGCACCACCGGCACCAGATATGCATTTTGCTGTAGGGCGTGGTTCAGGATGGCCCGGTAGTCCCCACCAATTTGGATTGAACCATCCGGCTTAATGGGTGTTACGATTGGGGTTTCCCAGGGAGAGTGATTGGTAGGTTCTAGCACCCCCTGAGCTATTAGTTTATCGAGTTGTTCGTCGATTTTCAGCTTTAAGACAAACGGAACTCGACGAGGCTTAAGGCGGATGGGAGCTATCTTTGGATTAAGGCTGAACGATATTGGGGTCCCCTTGTACTTGCCTAATTTTTCCACAAATACGTCTTTGAATTCATGGACGAGGTCCTCCTCCCAGTCACTTCCGCTGACTCGGTTTATGCCTGCCACTTCAATGCCAAGTGGCGCAAACCATTGGAGACTAGGCCGATCTTTATCGATCACAGTTAGCGGTAAGTACGCTGTGTGCTTCTTGAATGAGACCCGGACTCGGCAGGAACCAACAACAGGGATTCGATTCCCTTGATAGTCCTTAAGAATAAGTTTTGGGAAGCGGAGGTCTTGGCGCTGGATTGTGGGGATGAGTTGCTTGAGGGTCTTCCAGGACACCATCGAGAGGGATGATCCCGAGTCGACTTCCATGTGGCAAGGCTGGTTCTTGATGGCCACTGTAATTTGGATTTTCTTGGCATCCAAGGCAGAGGCATGACCGATAGTGATAGTATGGTGAGCCTCTTCTCTCTGCAAAACTCGGTTTCTGTCGGAGTGGTTTACTGGTTCTTGCCTTACAGGACAGTTTCCTGTCAAATGGCGATAGTTAGCCCCTTTTGAGGCCTGGCCGGGTCCATGTAAACTTCGGCAGACTCGTCCGATGTGGCCTCTCTTCCCGCACTCAGGGCAGAGCGCGTCGTGGAATTTGCATTCGGACCTGGCATGGTTGGCTCCACAGCCAGCACAAGGGTGTAGGGACTTCGGGTGGTGGTCCCGGTCGGACCACATTCGATGGACCTCTTCTTCGTCGCTGTCTGACAATGAAGAGAGGTTCTCGTGGTGTGTCGTTGAAAGCTGCCCTTCTGACTTGGATAAAATTTCACTTGTCGGTTGGTGTACTGGAGCGCGGTTGCGGCGTAATTGTACAGCCGACTTCCTGGTTGCTTCTGCTGCAGTAGCATCGGCGATGGCATCGGCAAGGCTGATGTTGCCTTTCACCATCAGCTTGCTCTGCACGCCTGGTGCATCTAATCCCAGAACTATTCGATCTCTCAGTGCCTCTTCCAAATCAGCGAATCCGCAGAGGCCTCCCCGGTTTTGGAGGTCTGCTATGAAGTCGGCGACGCTTTCTCCTTTTCACTGGTTTCTCTGATAGAACTCATGCCATCTCACAAGCGTGGGCATGGTCGGTGCGTAATGAGCTCTTAGTAGGGGTTCGAGGTCGTCCCAGTCCATCGTCTTCACTTCGGTAGGTTTGGCTGGTGCTTTAGCCATCTTAAATACGGTTGGACTGCAATGCGTAAGGAATACCGTCCGTTTCCATTAATGGCCAATCGGATTCCCCAGAACGGGCCAATCCGATCCTGCCATTAACAGCCAATCAGAAGTGCAGGGCCAGAACCCTGCACTTGACTCCAAGCTTAAGATATCTTTATTAAGGCCTATGCATTCACAACGCTTATGTCTTGGATGCCATATGATGTTTTTTTTTTCCTGTTTTTCACAGAGTCCCATAAATATGACATCATTGCATAAATATGATATCATTAAAAAAAAAAACTTAGCATATAAAAAGTGTACTCTAGGGCTGCACAACACTTCAGATTTGATTACAAAAGGGTACATTGCTCAGATATTGCATCTACGGTATTTTACAGTGATCATACATATTTTGGTAACTTAGAAAATCAGCTTCCCTCTCCTGACACACAAAATAGAAATATTGAAGGAGGAAGAATAAATTGAAGCTACCAATATTATAGCATAACATCAAACTGCCAAAAATGGCTCAGTCCCATTTTCTTTCTCTCCCCCCGCCTAAGGAAATTAGCCTAGATTTTTTTTTAAGCCGTACTCTTCTGTCATAATTTAATTTCTAAGATATAAGTGTATTTCAATTACCAAGAGATGTATTATACTATGGAAAACTGATTAATATGTTTATTGCTTCTGTTCTGCCCGCTTGCCTTTTCCCTTGAGAAAAAAAAAAGGTCTTTTTTTATTATAAGACATGCATTCAATTCTGAGCCCTGTTTCAGTGCTTCAGGCAGAATCATTACATAATTTTAGCTAACTAAATTACTATAAATAGGTAAGTGTCCTTACCAGGTGGTGTCATTCTCCTATGGGTAAACTGATATACCTGTGAGTAGGAGATGCATAACTTTGGATTTTTCATGGTATGAAAAAAGCATAACACTGGAAGGAATAACTTAACATTATTTCTGTCTGCCTTCCTTAATACTGTGTTCCTTAAATAAATTTCTATGGAAGACATACTATATAATCACTTCATTGAATAATACAGACAGTTGAGAAAGAAATTTGTTTTCTTTCCAATCTTTTCTATCCAAAATTCTATCTGTCTTTTCTTTTCTATCAAAAATTCTCAATTTTTCTGGAGGACATTTTTTTCTAGTTGTAACATATCATCAGTTCTTATTTATTTATTTGTTTGTTTGTTTGTTTGTCAAACATGTACAAGATAACAAGTATAAACAAGAATAAAGGAAGTAAATACAGATAAATGGGGATAGTAAGACAAGGACGGTAGGCATGCTGGTGCGCTTATGCACACCCCGTTTACAGACATTTTAGGAATGGGGTGAGGTTCATGGTAGACAGTTTAAGGGTAAAATTTTGGGGGTTTGAGGATGTAACAATGACGTCAGGTAGAGTATTCCAGACATTGACCACTCTGTTGCTGAAATCATATTTTCTGCAATCGAGTTTGGAGAAATTTACCTTGAATTTGGATCAGTTGTTTGCCTATGTATTATTGGTTCTTGGTTCACCCTTTGAATTTGTATTGGTTGTTTTCCCCTGTATTATTGGTTTGCCCATGTATTATTGGTTCTTGGTTCACCCTTTGCCCTTCAGATGTTTTAACACCTCAAGGTATATATTTATTGGTTTGTTTTATTCAGCTTCCTCTTCTGCCAAAAAGAAGGGCTACTTGCTTAAAATTAAAGCTGTACTAAAATTGGATTTATTCAGACTCACTTTCTATATTGGAGGTGAAATTCAGGTCGATCATTTAGGATCAAATGGGATGCATTTGCCGGGATGAAGAAACCTGAATTGAATTTATGTGATCCTAGATTTTCTGAATTGGTTTGAATCATGGAATCAGAATCCACAGTCCAAAAATTTAAATTGGATTGGAATAAATGCACTTTCCTAAACAACCTGTATTCAGGTCCTTCTAGAAGCTCTATATTATAGGACAAGATACACTATATTTCTGTAGATACTGGAATATAAGTATCTGTCTTGACTAAATAACACTTCAATGATGTTAGATACTACTGACAATGATTCCAAGTCTAAATCACATTCCAATGCAACTCTTAGAGATAGATACTCATCTGTCCTCTGATTAAATCTCTTTGGCAAACAAGAATCCACCACCTTCAAGACAATCTACTAAACTGTAAAACATCTTTTATTGTAGGTTTTAACACATCTGTAACCAATCTTGTCTTCCTTGTGCTTCTCCTGCATTGGTTTAAGACCTGTCCTTTAGGATTTAGCTGAGAAGTCTTTGCTGAAACTTTTTGAGTTTGCTTGAATTCATCTCAACTTGCCTTAAGGTTTTGCTTACACAGATACTTATAGCAACTCCAGTTAATATGTGCTTCCCTTTTAAATATCTTAAACGACCTGCAGATATATAATATGAGACTGTCATCTTGTGTTCAGACACTATCTACGGGACAGCAGGGGAGTGACTAGTATTAATAAGAACACACAACCTCAAGGATGGAAGTTACTGATAATTTCATTTCACTTGATTTCACATCCTGTGACCACAAATTTGTTTATCCCTGCAGCTTATAAATGTGGTAAGAGCATTGTGTCCACCTGAGTGTTCCTGCACACTTCTTTTAATCTTCACATTTTACATGCTTTATTCCCCTGAATACAGTTTTTAATACACATGTTTCTATAATGAAAATATCTTTTGTGCATACTTTTTTCACATATATACATTTTTTATATGTTTCCCCTAAGATGCACATCTTGTTATGCGTTTTTAATTGCAAGTTACATCACAAACCTATCCCAAAGGTAGGTGGACTCAGGGTCCATGTGGGGAAATGATTTCCTCAGTGAAAGATTGGAAATTGTGTCTTTAAGCATTAATGAATGGTGATATTTTAAAAGCAGTTGGACTCTGATTTTTCTTTAAGGCCAGGGGTGGGCTACTGGGGATTCACAGGGGAGACTTCTAGCTAAGATTCTGTGCAGTTTGGAGACCCCCAATCCCACTCCTGGCTGGCTCCGGCCATCCCACCCTTCCTCTCCCAGGAGTCCCCACATGGCCCATTTTGGATGCAGGTAAGTGCAGGGTGTTCAGGGAAGGCAAAAAAAATAGGCCACCTGGAAGTTTGGGAAGGCCAGCAATGGGCCCATTTCCATCTTCCAGAGAGCCTTCAGAGCCCTGGGAGGCTATTTTCATCCTCCCAGAGGCTTGAGGAAAGTCTCCAGAGCCCAGGGAGCCTCCCACTGTGATGCAGGAGGCCGACTGGGTCACACCCACCATGGCCCCGCCCACCCAGCAACCGGACAGAGAACCCTTTGCTAAAATTTTTAAAGCCCACCCCTGTTTAAGGCATTTCACTTCTCATTCAAGAAGCTCCTCCAGGTCTTTAATGAGAAGCAAAACACCTTAAAGAAAAATCAGAAATTCTGTTGTCTTTAAAATAAAAGCACTTTTCGGACAAACACGTCTTAAATGAATAACAACCTCCATAGACAGAATGCTTGTAGTGTTAATTTTATCTAATTCCCCCCCAAACCCTGCCAAGAAAGGGTTCCAAATTTTTGACTGCTTATATCTCAGAAGTGGCCATAAACAGAATCCAACCAGACCATACAAGTCTTGGGTTGCTATTTATATCTCTGTCTAATACTCCAAATCAATTTATGTACCTGATAATTTGGAACTAGAGGATTAACATTTATACTTTTATCATTGACCAAGGAGATGAGCTTCCAATGAACAATTGGAAGGAAATTTGGACTTCTCTGTATCTGTAACTCTCTATTCACCCTGAAAAGCAAAGGTTTAGCTACACAATAAGGAATTCCTCTTTTTGGAGCTTATTTGTTTCCTTCACAGGACACCAGACCACAATTTATGTTAGCATGCTCTCATTCGGAATTTGTAATCGGGAGCTTTCATTATTCTCTGAGCTGTGGCCACATGACCTTTTGGTCTAACCAGTGCACGAAGTGGGGAATTTCTCTGCCAAATGTTCAGGAAAGAAGGAACTGACAGGGTATTTTCTTTAACAAGCCAAATTGAATGTCTTTCTTTTAAAATTTAGTAGGTAACATTATCCTGAAGAACCACAGGTAATTAATGGAGGCAGCATAGCTCTTGGTCGCCGAACAAACCAATCGCTTCTGCATCTTTTCTGCTTTTCCAAACATTCTACTGAGGTTTCCGGAAAGAATAAAATAATGGAGGTGTAAATCATGGCTAGGAGAGAATTTGGAGGTTTCCTTATTTTGTGTTGGAAAGTAAAACAAGAGCAGGTTGGTTTCATTTTTTTTTTTTTTTTAATTTTTATCTGTGAAGGAAAGGCAGTTGTAAGGAATGTCCATGCAAAACCATGTCCTGGTTGGTCCTTTAAGAGAACATCCACATGCTCAGACTGCATGTAAAGTCATAGATGATGATGATGATGATGATTCTGGGTAATGGGGTGTTGTCTGAGTAGTATTCACATTTTAAGACCCAATGCGGTTGCCCTTAAAGAAGGTGTTGCACCTTTGGGAATTTTTTGGGAATTTGAAGCATGTGCGAAAGCCCCTTTATGTAGGGCATGGTGAATGTTAACACTTCAAGTTCATCTATTTGAAATTCACTTACTTTTTTTTCCCCCAAGAAGGAATTCTTTACATATAATGCCACTGGGGGTATTTTCTCCATTAACTTTCATATTTCCCCTTTATATAGACATTTTTTTAAACAAATTGTAAACGTCCAGCATTTCTAAAGTGAACCTGAAGGAGGTTTTGAACAGTAAAGATGGAGAGAAGTTTGCTATCCATTTCATTTCCTGAATTTAAAAAAAGACTTTTTAATGAAATAACTTCCAAATGAGGTTATCTCCAGTGCTTGCTGACCATTATGTTCTTTGACTAATATGTGAATCTAGAAACTATATAACATTAAATTTATTTAAACAATCACAACATTACCAGTAACATTAATTGAGAACTTTCCAAGAAATATTAGAATTGTTTAGAATCTAATTAAATTTCTTTTTTTTCTTTTTTTTACTAAAAGTACTTTTTTTCTAAATTGTTAAACATTGGATGAATAGAAGAAACATTGTTTCTCCTAGCATTTGAACTGGATTCTAAGTTTATTTTTGATCCATCCAAATTAGAGATACCCTAATTTTGTTTTAGATCAGTAATGTGGAAATAATTAGTATTAGTCTCAGTCTAATGCCAAGGTCTGATTAAGGGGCACTCAAACAGTTAACATTTCAGGGAAGTTTTCATAACATTATCTAGTTTCATCAAGTGAAAAAAAAAAAAAATTAAAAGTGCACCTGAAGGGTTCATCATTCAGTGTTGCTAAATAGTGAATGAGTAGATTATTTTTTTGCTAATGCACATTTGCTTGTTGGAAAACATTAATTCTTTGTCTAATCAAAATAATTGGGCTGATTCCATTTCTCTGTGTTGTGCAGTTTGTCACCACTGATTTCAGTAGGCAGCAACATCTGATTAATGTTTTCTGGATTTGGAAGCTAAGCAGGGTCAGTCTTGGCTAGTATTGGGGTGAGAGACCATCAAGGAATTATATGGTTGGAGATTAGGCAATGCTCTCATATTGTACCTACTTAAACAAATGACTGGAATCAAATTCAGCATGAAGATGTCTTTAGCTTTTAATAATATCTCTGGAGGAGTTGTTTAAATAGGATGAACACATCAAAGCAATAAATTCATTGTGAAGCTGAAGAATTAAATAAGACAAGTTACAGTAGTTTGAATATCACCCAACTATCAAGACAATGAATGGCTACTTATTGCTGAATAAAATTGAAATTTCCAGTCTCAGCTTTGATAATCCATGTGAGGCCAACAGTACTTCCTAGTGCTCTGAAATGAAAAGTTCAACCTTTCTCCACAAATACATTTTGAAAAGGGGAAATGACATTTTTAGTTATGCATACATAAATTAATTTTTCATGAGTAAAGTACATTAGTGCTATCCATATTTTAGAGGGGAAAGTTATGGGTCCATTATCTTCCAAGCCCCTAATACTGTCCAATGAAGGGGATAAATTAATGTTGCCAGGTTAAACTTGAATGATCATGTATAATCAACTTTTGAAGACCATGAAATTTTCCACCTTTTCCCAGGCAAAAATTGGGACATGGTAATAAAGGAATGAGATTCTATGCAGAAGCATCCTCTATAATACAATGTTATCGATATCCTGTGTTCCAAGGACATGACAACATAAATCTCCCAAAGATGACAGGAAGCCTAAGTATAAGATTTGCAACTGTTATAAATTTAGTTTTAAGATCTCTGATCTAAATTTGAACAATCTGAAACTAAATCATTAAATCAAAACACTTACTTAGCATGCATACAAAGAGAAAAACACAGAGAAGAAATAAGTGTCCAAAAAGGAAGGCATACCAATATGTTGATGGAGAGAGAGAAAAAAGAATAGACTACAAGTAGTTTTCAGCTTACAACAATTGAACCCAAAATTTCTGTGGCTAAGCAAGAGATCTAGTGAGTGAGTTTTACCTCATTTTACGACCTTTCTTGCACAGTTGTTAGGTGAAACAAGGCAGTTGTTAAATTTGTAACACAGCTGTTGGGTGAATTAGCTTCCTTATTTATCAGAGCGTTTGGCAGTGTGACTACCTTTATGAGATAACCCAGAAGCAACACACAACACAGAGAGACTTTAACATTAACAGTGGTTTAATGTACAACAGGTATGCAGACAATATACACGTAGTGGCAAAATACCTTTGCAAGCAAGCTTTTTTTCTTCTTAACACACAGATAACTTCTGCACTGAATACTGGCCACAAGGAAAAGAGAACCACGCTCTCTAATGGCTCCCTTTATATACACACCTCTTAAGGGGAACTTTACTTTCTAGCCTTAAAGGGAAATACCCATACGCTGCTGAATCACTCTTGTTAGATCAGCCAGTATTACATCAGATTTACAGCATTGTGCAGCTACTCACTGCTGGTCAGTTTCTAAATCTTAATCCCTTAACATTATTGACTTTGCTGTCTGAAGATTGCAAAAGGTGATCACATGACCCTGGAACATTGCAACCATCATAACATTGAAGTAATTGCCAATTCCAAATTTTGATCACATGTTCTGACCCAAACCCTTGTCCAATAAAATAAACATGAATCAAAGGGAATATAAACCTTTTAATGATTCTTATGAGTCTCCAGTTAAAAGGCTGCTGCAAACTAATTAACTTTGATAAGCATGAGCCAAATTACAGATAAGGTTACCTAGAAATATTTTACAACACAAAAGTCTTCAAATACCAACTAAGATACTGCAATGTCCACAAGGATCCAGTTTCAAAACATCTTTGCTTCCTGCAAAGAACATCACAGCTGGCTTTTATCTTCTTGAAGGAGGGGCCATTATCTTGCAGCCTTACCTTACATCTGAGTCACCCGTGCTGCTGCAGCTGCTCTTTCCTGCAAGCAGCCCGGCATGCATGTGCACTTTGCACAGGTTCCTCGGGAACCTCCTCATCGCTGCTGCCAGCCCCCACAATCTCCGAAGGCAGAAGTCCACTCCGTAATGGTCGTAGCTCCTCATTTGAGTCCTCGCTCTCCTCAGCTTTCTGCTCCTGCTGCTGGCTAACCACAACCTCCCATGACCATGAGGATCCTGCAGTGGTCCTAAATATGAAAAACAGTGATAAGTTATTTTTTCAGTGCCACTGTAAATTTGAACAGTCACACGCTAACTATTATGGCTGTAAGTCAAGGTCTATTACACCTTGTACATTACACTATTTTCCTACTTTTCTGCCTCTGTTACTCACTTACATTCCTGCTTTTATGATAATCATGTTGTGCATCATATATTACTTTATACTCTTTTTTGGGGGGAGGGGGGGGAATGGTACGACGGCTCAACAGCTAAGACACCGGACTTGTCAGATAGAAAGTCGGCAGCCCAGATAAGAGACCTGAGCGCTATGCAATGGACTGAGCTTCCATTCTCGCTCCAGTTCCTGCCAACAGAACACTTCAAAAGCATGCAAATGTGAGTAGATAAATGCGGTGAATTTTTTTAAAGAGTAATAAAAAATGTTGATCCAGAAATGAGTTAGCATGTATTTAAGTGATAAATTACAGGACAATGTACAATTATGCTTTATTAGGAACAATTTGGTTTGAACAAAGAAATTAATTTTCATTACAGTATTCATTATAATGAATGATGGATTAAGTTTCTTGGTGTAATGAAACTAATTTGTGGTGCAAACTTGATCTGTTTTTAATAAAATTACTTAACTGAAAACTAAATATAAGAAGGGCTTGTGAAAACCTTTCTTATAACAAGAGAATTTATGACTTGTTGCTTAGTTTCTTCATCCACAAAGTCAGACTTTCAGCAAGCTCTCTTCTAATTTATTTATTTATTCATTCCAGCATCACTTATTGAACATTAAATTAACTAGCCAGGAAAGTTATTCTGATAAAGAGGCACCAGAGCAATGTAATCCTCTTGTTATCAAGAGTTCAAAATATACCACAGCAGCTGCAGGATTGGAACAGCAGGTTGTGCTATGCAAGATGCTTTAATACACGCATAGATGAATTTACATTCATTCATGTTAGGAGAGAAAATGAGTGCACCACACAATCACCTCTGGGATTCAACTCTAAGAGCATCTGGTGAGCCAGTTTCATCCTTAAGAATGATAACGCAGCCATTTCACATGATAATGAGATCTTCCTGAATGGAGAGAAACAAAGGACTCTGCATTACCAACGGTAGGTCTAAAAAAAAAAAAAAATCTGGCACATTGGGCCTATTAGAACATATGGTGCAAAACTGGTTTTACAGGTAGCAGAGTTTTCATTGTACGGAGTGATAAAGTGAGATTTAAAAGTTTTATGAATGCATTTTAATATCTGGCCATTTGGAACAAAACCCTCTTATTACTGATAATGCATATCTAAACACTACCCACAGTCATTTCAAGTGAGATGGTTGGCTATATAAATTTACTAAAGAAGTAAATAAATAAAATAGCATTAAGCAATAGCACTTAGACTTATATACTGCTTCACAGCACATTACAGTCCTCTCTAAGTGGTTTACTGAGTCAGCCTACTGCCCCCAACGGTCTGGGTCTTCATTTTACTGACCTCAGAAGGATGGAAGTTTGAGTCAACCTTGAGCCAGTCAGGATCAAACTCCTGACAGTGGGCAGCTTGCAAAACTGTATTCTAACTATTGCGCCACCATGGCTTATGTTCTGTTTCAGAAGGTTTCTATCTTACTCTCCTTGAAGGGCAAACAATGTATAATGAATCGGTCCTATTCTGTATGTTTAGATATGCTTTCTCAAGGCCAAGGATTTTCTAATATGTTCATTTCTGCATGTTTTGACAAAGTTCACAAGAACACTTGTTGACAATGCCATTACTACATACAAACCAACCTTTTTTTTCTAGGATTATTTTCATTTTCTCATGATGGATTCAACATGTTCTAAAATGATGGATTACAATCATTCAGAGTCATCTTATGCCTAAATGAGGGATGAGGGTTATTTATTATTATTATTATTATTATTATTATTATTATTATTATTATTATTATTATTATTATTATTATTATTATTAATATTCAGAAGCTCCAGTGAAAACATTTGTTTTCATAAGAATGAGACTAACCGTGATGTTCTTAGGGCACCAGGTCTGCTGGTGGATTTGGGACTGAGTTAGCATAATGCTTCCTGATTCACCCTCCTTTGTCTGAAGTCTATTGGGTAAGAATTTGTAAGCATACATTTCAGCTACAAAATGATTGAAACAGAGCTCTTCCTTTGCTAACTTTTAGGATGTTCTGATTTGAAAAATCATTACTAATTAAGGGTTTACTTATGACCTTTATCTCTGTCTCTCTGTCTCTGTCTCTGTCTCTGTCTGTCTGTTTCTCTCTTTTTCTCTCTCTCTCTGTCCCCCCCCCCCCCCCCCCACGTAACCTGCTTTAGTTTTAGGCTTTTTGTAGGACAGCAAGAGCTTTGAACAGAATGCATGAATGAACAACAAGGTTGAAAGAAAGCAGGCCTGTGCGCTTTAGAGTAACACAAATGACTTTCTCCAAAATTACCACTTGACATGAATTTCTTTTGTCATTTTCCTCCAGCTGCAGGCCAAGGCTTTTCAGAAACAAAGCTTTATACTGATGAATTACTGCATTCAGTTCTTATAAGAGAACATATCTATCTTCAGAACTTCATAATACCTTATGAAATCTACAGAGCCTTAACATTTCTATTCCTAGAAGCCCAGGAGAGTAAGACTGTTATCAATAACTATTTTACCTTTTTAATATTTTTTTCAACTTGGAGTAGGGGTTGTTTGTTACATCTTTAGACGAGTTTTCAGTTAAGCCTGTAAAAATGTCAATTTTTTGTTGCCTAGCAGTCAATGCCAATGAAGAGTCCTGTCTTCATGAAACAACAAATTCTATAAAATATCTCAGGGATAGATGACTGAAGATTGGTAGTTCCCTATTGACTCCCATTCAAAGCCTCCCCCCCCCCCCAAGAACTGCAGAAATATAATTGGATGGACTTTATGCAACCTCATCCAGTAAATGGACCATGTGAGCATTTCTCTCTTATTATTTCTGTACGTCACTGTTGCCAAGTATGCACACTTAAACAACGGAAATCATGAGAGCTTTCCCATAAGCAATCACACATAGGAGGCAAACCCAGATCTAAGGCTGATTCAGAGGAGCTATTAAAGAGGGGCTGATTCAGGGGCTATTAAATCAACTTGATTGATCAGTGAACTCCTGGGCACTGGGGAAAATGAAAATGTGCCTCATTTAATGAGGATTGTTTAATCTTAAACTGTGCTTCCCAAATAATCTTTTCTTTGATTGTACACAGAAGAAGAAATAAGTGGATGGAAAGTATTGTTACATTATTGAGTCAAGTAATGTTTTAACAAATGATCACCAACTCTGAAATGTGTAATCATAGAATAGGGTCCCCCATTTTTTCATTTAATGTATACAGTGTACTCTATGGCTTCCTTCTATACCCAGAGATACTCCGAAGCACCACCATACTGCCTTATGAATAACCTTATCATTGTCACCTTCGGGTGGTACTTCTAACCAACCAACATTTCCTTGAGCTGACTGATGGGCTGAAGTATAAAAGCTGGCATCTAGACATCATCCCACCTCAGGTCCTTAGCATTGTCTCCTTACATTGTTTTATGACCATTTATTGCATTTCTATATTTCTCTGAACACAAAAAAGTACTTACACCTTCTTTGTAGAAGAAGGTGTGAGAGTACCTGGGGGGCAGAGTTAAAAGAGGGATCCACCTAGAATCCCTACATAGGCACAAGTGAACTAAGTCAAATCCCTCCCCCCAAAAATTCTGTTGACCTTTGTCTAACTTGTTAACTTTGTTAATCTTTTATTGAGAATATTCCCATACGTAGTGTTGGGGAAAAAAAATCAGGTTCAGTTCTCATTCCAAACTGGGAGAAAGATGCAGACGAATTGAAGGCAGGTTGCAATTGGAAAGGAGGTATTTGGCATCCAGAAACAAAAGTGATAGCAGCATGATGATGGGATAGCTGACAAATTGGGGTTGAGAGTAGATGGGCTTTTATACAATTTGGGGGGCTTTGTGATTGAAATGTCTGTTCCTGTGCAAGGATGTGTCTTGTAATGTTTTAATGGTTGTTGCCAGATTCCTGTAGGGTCATGTAGGGGTCATAACTGGCTCTACAGGCAAAAGAGGAAATGATGTTTTGTTTGTTTGAGCTGATCTTGTGACTTTCAGCTCCTTGCCTATTGTGCTGCTTATTTGGAGTGTCTGGCTACCCTTTGTTTATGAATAGAGTGGCCAGGTTTTCTAAATGGATAGAAAATATCCATTCCTAAAATCTAACCTCTTCAGGCTTCTCCTTCAGGATGTTTTCCTATAGCAGAAGGGCTGGTTGCTTTCTGCCTTTGCTAAGGAGGTTTTTCCCCTCCTCTTCTCCTTTAGTGGAAATATTCTATCCTGCCTCTTTTACTATCCTAAATAATATTTTTAAAGGGTTTTTTTCCCCCTACAATAGGCTTTAAGAGATAAATCAGTTCATCTGAACCTTCACCTGTGGACTTGGTATTTCATGCTTGACAGTTTTCTTTATCATTACATGGAATATTGATGGAGGGATGACAGATGACAGATGACAGGAGAGAGATAAAGAGAGATTATTAGTTAAATTTATGACCATTACCAAAAAGCAACTTTATCATGTAGGCAACTGAGAAAGTTTCATTTAGTGTCACTAAGAGCTTTATGGCATGGTTGAGCAGTGGCTTCAATCTTTTGCTCATCACTTTGAATCTATATATTTTGTTCCTTACATGCCAGTGCAGTGATAAGAGTGGTGCAGTGGCCTAGAGGTGGAGCTCTCGCCTCACAATCAGGAGGCTGTGAGTTTGATCCTAGGTAGAGAGATCCATTGTGCCTCTCTGGGCACAATGAGAATATATCTACTGCACAAAGATCCACATTGGTGACAGGAAGGGCATCCGGCCATTAAACATTCTGCAAGCTCCATTCAGTTGCCCAGACTCCATCCTGCAAGGGATTATGGGGTCATTAAAGGATGCTGATGTCAGTGCAGTGATGCTAACTAGAGCTGAAGATCCTGAATTAGTAGAATTATTGGACATATTTAATTTTACAATTAAAAAAAAAAACAAAGTTGAATTTACACATTACTGCATTCACAGTTGAGAAGTCACACTGCAAGAGATATAGGAAACTTATCAGTTGCTTAGAATAATGAGTTGGAATATCCAGTTTTTAGAATCAAATTGAATCGAATCGAATCGAGTAGAACAGAACAGAACAGAATTCTTTATTGGCCAAGTGTGATTGGACACACAAGGAATTTGTCTTGGTGCAAATGCTCTCAGTGTACATTAAAAAAAAGATACATTCGTCAAGAGTCAAGAATCATCAGGTACAATACCAGAGGTGGGATTCTACCAGTTCGCAACTATTCACTAGTGTTATGAACTAATAAAGGCATTTAATAAAGTTTTAACAACCTTAAGTAAAAAGCAGGGTTCTAATCCTGCACTTCTGATTGGCCGATAATAGGACATCGGATTGGTCCCTTTTGGGAAGTCTGATTGGCTGTTAATGGGCCAGCTCTCATTGGTTCAAGGGTTTAACACTTCCATGTTTTTCATTGGCTAATAGGACAGCAGCCAACCCTATAAAAGGGCTGCTGTTGCCCTAGAGTTTTGCTCTGTTCAGTATGCTTAATAAAGAGTTGAAGTTCACTGTTCACTGCCTCGTCTCCGCTCCTTGCACCCATGCGCAGAACTTAACAACTAGAACCGTTTTTTAACATTCTAAACAGTTCGGAGAACTGGTTGTTAGAAGAAATTACTGGCCTAATCCTGTAAGGAAGGCAGGAAGGAAACATTCTGGTGTTGCTTACAGAAACTGCCTCTCTGTTAACCCTTATTACATTTTTGGCAGGACTAGATTTCCTGTCTTTTCCTCTCTGGAGTTTTTTTCCTCCCTTCTTTGCTGGTACTTTACTTGTGTGGAGTGGCCGTTCAAAGTTACAATAGCATTGAAAAAGTGACTTATGACCATTTTTCACACTTACAACTGTTGCAGCATCCCCACAATCTTGAGAAGCCAGGCAAGGAGACACATGCCTCTATGTGAGTGATATTGAGTTGGCCACATCCAGCCAATAACATGATCACCAAGCCATGCCCACCACCTAGCCAAGCCCATAGAATCAGTTGTTAAAAAAATTGAATCCTACCTCTGCACAAAACTTAATAATATTGTACTCATAGGGTATAATAAGCAATCAAATCATACTAGGAAACAGTCAATTTAAATCGTAAGGATACAAGCGACAAAATTACAGCCATACAGTCACAAGTGGGAGGGGGTGGGCAATAAGGAATGGGTTAGAAATTCAAAGAATGTTAAATTAATGTTACACAATATTAAGATTTGGTTAATTTAACAAAATATTTTATTGGATGTTAAGTTCTGCGCATGGGCGCAAGGAACGGAGATGAGGCAGTGAACAGTGAACTTCAACTCTTTATTAATCATGCTGAACAGAGCAAAACCCCAGGGCAGCAGCAGCCCTTATATAGGGTTAGCTGCTGACCTATTAGCCAATGAGAAACATGGAAGTGTTAAACCCTTGAACCAATGAGAGTTGGCCCGTTAACAGCCAATCAGATGTCCCAGAAAGGACCAATCCGATATTGCTATTATCGCCAAAAAGAAGTGCAGGATTAGAACCCTGCTTTTTCTTAAGGTTGTTAAAACTTTATTAAACACCTTTATTAGTTCATAACACCCCTTCCCCCTAGGTTCTGTTTGAGGGGTGCGGTGACGTAATCCCGTAGATACGCAGGTTGTTTTAACTGTCTATTAGATTTGCGCTGTCCCACCGGTTCCTGTCTGTAGTCCGGCTTCGGTGGGACGTTTTTTGATCTATTTGGTACAGGTGGTTCCGCATCCTCACTGGACGACTCAGTGCCACTAATTCTATTGTTGTTGTCCTCCGATCTCCGCGGGCTCGTCTCCGTTGAGGTATTCCTCTGTGAGGAGGACAGCGCTCTCCTTGATTCTTCTTCATGTAAGGTGCCTCGCTGCTGACTTCCTTCGCTTCCGCTTTCCACCATCTCGAATTCGGCTTCTTCGATATCCCCTCCCCCCTCAGTTTGAGAGTCACAGGAGTCACGGGAACTGGGTTGTAGTCTAGAGCGAAGCTGATCTATATAGCGTTTCCATATCTTTCCGTCCAATGTTTGCACACAGTAGGATCTGGGCCCGGTGGTTTGGGTTACGGTTGCGTCGACCCATAATGGTTTGCTGGAAAGGTTTTTAGCAAAGACTAAGTTGCCTACCATAAACTCATGGCATTTTCCACTAGATCCACAGGGTTTCTCTGGCACGTAGGACGGGTGGAGCCAGTGGAGGTGGGAACGGAGCTTACGTCCCATCAACAGTTCAGCTGGAGTCTTGTTGGTGACGCTGTGCGGGGTGATGTGTTGGAGTAGGAGTATTCTGTTTAGTTTGTCATCAATGTCTCCATAGTCTATTGTGTGGAGAGTTTTTTTAACAAATTGGACCATGCGCTCGGCCCTGCCATTGGCCGAAGGGTGCGTTGGCGAGGTTAGCGCATGGCGGATACCCTGGTCCACTAAGTATTGCTCAAACGCCAGAGCGGTGAACTGGGGTCCGTTGTCAGAGACCAGGAAGTCTGGCAACCCATGCGTTGCGAATAGCCTATTCAATTTGCGGATGACTGAATCGGTTGTAGTAGTCTTCATCCTGTGGATCTCAAGCCAGTTGGAATAGTCAAGTACTGTTAGGAGAAATGTATGTCCCTTAGTAGGTCCCGCAAAGTCAATGTAGATGCGGGACCACGGCCCCCGGAGGTTTTCCCACTCCATTGGAGTTGCTCTCAGTGGGGCACTGCTGACTTCTTAGCACTTTAGATAAGTCTTTACCCAGGCTTTGATCTGCTTATTGATGCCCGGCCACCACGCGTAGCTTCGTGCGAGCGCTTTCATACGAACGATGCTGGGGTGACCGTCATGCAATGTTTTCAAAACTGCTCGTTGTAGCCGCTCTGGGATGATAACTCTGTCTCCCCATAGGATGCAGCCTTTTTGCGAGAAAAGTTCTGTTTGCCAGTTTCTGAAAGGGGTGAAGTCGTCAGGGGTTTGTTCTACTGGCCATTCTCGACCCAGCTGAGGACTGGCGCCACGACAGGATCTCGTTTCGTTTCAATAATGATGTCTCTGGCTGTTAGTGGTGGTGAATGTAGTGTTTCAATCTGTAGTGTTGTGAGAGTTGGAGCTGGGTGGTCGACGGTTTCCGGAAGTGGGGCACAGCTCAATGCATCAGCGTGGGGAATGGCTTTCCCCGGGCGGTGTTGTAATTTATAGTTGTACGCAGCTAAGAACTCCAACCAGCGAGTCATTCTAGGTGACAATATAAAGGAGGTTGGCTAGTCTCCCACTATAATCCCCAGCAAAGGTTTGTGATCAGTAATAATAGTAAAAACTCATCCATACACATATTCATGAAACCGTTTCACATCAGATACAGCAGCAAGAGCCTCTTTGTCAATTTGGCTATAGTTACGTTCAGTCTTTGATAAGGTCCTTGAAAAATAGGCAATAGGGGCCTCACTACCATTTGGTAACACATGACTCAAAATGGCTCCTACTCCAAACGGTGACGTGTCACATGTAATTGTTAAAGGCAAAGTCTCGTTATACTGCATTAAAACAGCACCGAGGTTAGTAAGTTTTTCACTTGTCGGAATGCATGCTCCTCTCGGTGTCCCCAGACCCAGGTGGCTTTTTTGTCGAGAAGTCTATGTAGGGGCTCAGCTACGGTCGCTTTCTGGGGCAAAAAGATGTTGTAAAAGTTAATGAGCCCCAGGAAAGCTTGGAAGTCTGTCCTATTCCTGGGTCTTGGGGTGTTTTTGATCGCTTTTAGTTTGCTATTAGTGGGGTGAATGCCTTGCTTATCGATTAGGTACCCCAGGAACTCTACTTTATCTGTACACAGTTGACATTTATTTTTTTTAACCTTTAGGCTGGAGTCTTTAAATTTCTGGAGAACCATTTTAAGACGCTTTTCTAGTATTTCTCTATTTGGGGCCGCAATTAAAACTTCATCAAAGTATGTCACGACCCCCTTGATCCCTTGCAAGGGTCTTTCCATCAGACTTTGAAAAATCCCTGGAGCTACACTCACTCCGAATTGGAGTCGGTTGCATTTAAAGGCGCCTCGGTGTGTAACGATTGTCTGTGCTTCCGCGGTTTTTTTATCTACAGGCAGTTGTTGGTAGGCCTGTGCTAAATCCAATTTAGTGAAGACTTTTCCGCCCCCCAGGGAATAGAGAAGGTATTGCACGACCAGCACCGGGTAAGCGTTCTGTTGAAGGGCATGATTAAGGGTGGCCCAGTAGTCCCCACAAATCCTTAACGATCCATCTGGTTTGATGGGTGGTACGATTGGGGTTTCCCAACGGGTGTGGTCAGTTGGTTCTAAAACACCCTGGGCTATTAATTTATCGAGCTGCTCGTCGATCTTTGGTTTTAGGGCAAAAGGTACCCGACGAGGCTTAAAGTGGATGGGGGCTACTTCAGGGTTAAGGCTACATGATATCGGGGTCCCCTTGTACTCGCCTAGTTTGTCTCCAAAGACATCCTGGAATTCCTGGACGAGGGCCTCCTCCCAGTCGTCGCCTCTGGCTTGGTGAATTCCGGCTACCTCGATCCCGAGTGGGGCGAACCATTGAAGGCCTAGCAAACTGGGCCAGTCGCGGTCGACGACGGTCAGCAGTAACGATGAAGTACGATTTTTGAATGATACTTTGACTTGGCTGGAGCCAATGTCAACCGGTATTCGGTTCCCCTGGTAATGTTTGAGTATAATTCTTTGGGCTCTGAGGTCTTGACGCCAGACGGCAGGGATCAATTGTTTAAGGGTCTTCCAGGAAACCATCGAGAGGGACGATCCTGTGTCGACTTCCATCACGCAAGGTTGGTTTTCAATGGCGACCCTCACTCGGATCTTCTTCGCATCTAACGATGAAGCATGACCGATTGTAATGCTTTGGTGTGCCTCTTCCCATCTCATTGAATTGCCCAGTGTTTTATTTCTGTAGGAGTGGTTGTTCCATTGGTGGTTCAGTGTTCCCGACTCACAGGATGATTCCCTGTGGTTTGGCCATAGTTGTTTTCCCTCTGAATTGGGCTGGATCCTTGCTTGCTTCTACAGACCTTCCTGATATGGCCTGTTTTTCCACAAGAATGGCAGAGCGCGTCGAGGAATTTGCAGTCTGATCGCGGGTGGTTTGCCCCACAACCCGCGTATTGGTGCGGTAGTCTTCGATTCAGCTGGTTGCGTTGGTTGCATTCGGACCGGCGCCGGTTGACCTCCTCCTCATCACTTTCTGATGGCAATTCGAGGTCCTCGTGGTGGGTCACTGTTGTGTGCCTCTCTAGGCGAGGTGAGGTATCGCTGGCGAGTTGACGGAGTGGTGCATTGGTGCGGCGCATTCGGGTGGCCGACTTCCTGGTTGCTTCTGCTGCAGTAGTGTCTTTGATGGCATTGGTAAGATCGATGTCCCCTTTGACCATGATCTTGCTCTGTGCTGCTGGGTCTTCTAATCCCAGAATTATTCGATCTCTCAGAGCTTCTTCGAGGTCTGTAAACCCATAGAGGCCTCCCAGGTTCTGGAGATCTGTGATGAAATCTGCAACGCTCTCTCCTTTTCACTGGTCCCTCTGGTAAAATTCATGTCTTCGGACAAGCGTTGGTACGGCGGGTGCATAATGGGCCCGTAGAAGGGGCGCGAGGACGTCCCAGTCCATGGATTTCACCTCAGCCAGTTTCGCTAGTGCCTTGGCCATCTTAAAAACGGCAGACCCGCAATGGGTCAGGAACACTGCTCGCTTTTTTCCCGTAGTGGCGTCCTTCAAATTGTTGGTCTCCAGAAACATCTGGAACCGGTCTATGTACGAGTCCCAGTCTTCTTGTGCCGGGTCAAATGGTGTGGGTGGTATGGCGCCGCCAGACATGGTTTCTGTTGTCGATGCACCTTCAGCCACATGCTCTGTTTGGTGCTCAGTCAGCTCTGATGTCTCCGCATCCCATCCTCGTCGCCAGTGTTAAGTTCTGCGCATGGGTGCAAGGAGCGGAGACGAGACAGTGACAGTGAACTTCAACTCTTTATTAGGCATACTGAACAGAGCAAAACCCCAGGGCAGCAGCAGCCCTTATATAGGGTTGGCTGCTGACCTATTAGCCAATGAGAAACATGGAAGTGTTAAACCCTTGAACCAATGAGAGTTGGCCCGTTAACAGCCAGTCAGATGTCCCAGAAAGGACCAATCCGATAACGCTATTATCAGCCAATCAGAAGTGCAGGATTAGAAACCTGCTTTTTCTTAAGGTTGTTAAAACTTTATTAAATGCCTTTATTAGTTCATAACATTGGATATCCAGAGGATTTTCTTATTTATAAGGCATACATATATGGTCATCTATGCAACATAACCTTGGTGAGCTCAGTAAAATGTTCCATAACACCATAACAAAATAATATTCTGGTGCTCCAAAGGTGTATTCTTTCCAACATCAACATTTAAGTTTGCAAAGCATTGCACAGACTCCGTTTCTCTTTTTGTTGGTATTGTAACAGAAGTGACACTGACATTGGAAGCATATTCTACATTTCTTGGTGGCTTGCAACCAATAATAAAAAATTGCAAAAATTAATAAATTAGTACCATATGTCTATGAAATAACATAGACATATTCACAGGAAGTTTGAGAACTGGAAAGGTAAATTATTTCTGTTCCAGAAGAGAAAGCAACTTTTGTTCTGAGAGTAAGGAAACCATGAAATATGCATGAGACAAACATCTCTATAAAACTGAATAATAAATAAATAATGATGAAATGATGCCGTTTGTTAATTTACATTAACAATTGGTGTGCTTATAAGCTTATTTCTTACATCTGATCCCACCAATCTATTTTTAAGTCAAGAACAACCAGTGTCATTGGTGTAATTATTTTTATGAGTTGCAAAATGGGAATGAATGTTACCAAGTGGCTTCATCAATCAGTCTCTTGATGGACAAGAAGATAAGGGGTAAAAAAAAAAATTAACACTGTTGGTTCTGTTTGAGGCCAACTTTCCTGTGCTCTTTTCTTAGCTACTTGTCACTAGTTCTAAGAGGAGACAACATAATTACATGGAAACGCTGAGCAACGCAGTGGGATTTTTATACAATTGCACTTTCACTTTCCAGAAAACTGTTGTCAGAAGGGACATGGACAACTGTCAGGGCTTGTATCATAATCTGAAAAATCTATAGATATTTATGGAGTGAATAATTGCTTTGTGGAAATTCCACTGAGTCCATGAGTAATTCATTGTTCTAGAACAGTGGTCGCCAACCACTGGTGGTCTATGAGAAAATGTTGGGGGTCCATAGAGAAATGTCACCCCCAAAACACGCCCCAAAGCAATTAATCTAGGCTGCGTGGGAACAAAAGGCTGTGCCACCCACATGGCCCGCAGAAACACAAGGCTTGCATTGCTTGCATTGTGAACAACACAAGGTAGTGAGGGAGGAGGGGAAAGGGCGGAGAGGGAGAACTTGCCCCACTCACCCCACATGCCTTGCCTGGCCACCAGGCTGCTTTTTTCCGCTTCTTTCTTCTTCTGCTTTTGGCTGCATGCAAGAAAAATAGCAAAAGTCTTTCTTTCTCTCCCCCAAACTTTGCCAGAAATGAGTCTTTGGGATCCTGAAAGGCATCCTGCTCCAAGAGGCTATGCCGGCATGACAAGTCTCACAAAGACTAATTTCTGGCAGAATTTGGGGGAGAGAAAGAAAGACTTCTGCTGCTTCTGCTGCTTTCCTTGCATGAAACTCTCTCTCTCTCTCTCTCTCCCTCCCTCTCTCCCTTTCTCTCTCTCTCCCTCTCCTTCTGAGAACAGAACTGGAGAGGGTATCCTGCAATCCCAAATAAAGAATGATCGATTGGTTGGAAAACGGGGTGGGGAATTTTCCTGAAATCTTTTTGGGGGATTTTCCCAGGGTCTCTGGTCCATGGGATTTAAAATTATGAGTTTGGTGATCCCTGAGGTCCAAAATGCTGGCAACCCCTGTTCTAGAATACGGTGGCTGAAAAATGAACCACCTGCATTCTATGGGAAGTCTCTCATCCTATTATTAGCTTTTTGTGTGGTGGACAACTCATGTTTTGTCTTCATTTAACCTTGGTCCATCAGGGATTGGAATAACCACTTAAGTCCTGAAAAATCAGTCCCATTCATTACAGTTATGCCACGACTTCATTCATTTGGCCATTTTGATCCTTGACTAATGAAGACATATGAACAAATCAAGAAGTAAACCCAAAGGGATCAGTGAAATGGACTCCAAACAAAACTACTCTTGTTTTTTTTTTTTTTTTTTTTAGAAAAACCTTTATTAAACATTTAAAAAACATCAAATACAAAATACAATACAGATCATTAAGACGAAAAATATTATAAATGTTACAAACCATTTTGACAGTGCTTACATGCCAGTTATTGTTCCCATGCATATTTCCTATTCTTGGTTGTCCTCATACATTATCCTTCTTGAACATATTCATTCCTTATTTATTTACTCACTTATTTCTGCCATTTATCCATTTGTAGCAGTTTACCCATACTGTATAGTACTTTGAGTCTTCCTTTTCTTTTAATTTTAGAGTAAGTTTATCTATTTCAGCACAATGGTAGATTTTTTGGATTATTAGACTCTCTGCTGGCATGAGGTCTCCTTTCCAGCATTGTGCGAGTGCTAGTCTCACTGCAGTGACTATGTGTAGAATTAAATATTTTATCTCTTTTGTGCAGTTTCCTTTGATTATCCCCAATAGGAAAATTTCTGCTTTGAATTCTATTTGGAAGGTCGTAATTTCTTTTATCCATGTTCGTATCTGGCACCTTCAAGATTAACCAGAATGTATCCCAACATAAATCCGATCTGCTGGAAATGTAAGCAGGCACAGAGGACTTTCTTCCATGTCTGGTGGCTTTGCCCAAAAATCAAGAAACATTGGATAACAATATGAACATGGACAAACAAAACTCTTCTTACAGCCCTTGGCTGATGTAATGGAAAATAATTTTGATTATGTGGATCACCCAAAATCCAATCTGAATCACTGGTTCTGTTCAGATCATACTTTTTATTTGTTTCAAAGAATCAAGTCTGTTTTGATTGGAATTATCCATTTGAGTTGTCAAATAAAATCAGTTTGATCTGAATTATTACTCTCACTGTAAAAAAAGCCTACAAATACCAAATGCGTAATGAATCATTGGAGGATTACTTGATAAAATGTATCCAAGCATTTGGGCAACTCAGTTCAAACATTTGATTTAAACTGGTGTTTGGATCAAACTGCCTTTAAAAGACAGCTTTGAATTGAAGCTTTACAAAGCCTGAGAAAATATCACCAAAGAACTATTATGTGTGATTAACTGAGCACCAAAGTATGGCAAAATGAAACTAGGAACATGGGTCTTAAAAATTCCAAACACTTAGATATCAATGAAATAAGTATGTCAGTTCTAGCTTTGTTGCACAGTTACTGGGATGTAAGTTAACAGGGCTAAAGTTACTACAGCTCTTAAAAATAGCCTTTAGAATAGAAAATAGAATTTAGATTTAAGGACAATTGGAATATTATCCATCACTTGTATCAACAGATGCTTTAAAAAGTTAATTGCACCATGCCCTTTTTAATCCATGTTCTCATCTAAAATATTGCAGATTCTTAATGTTCATACAGTGGTAAATACTTGTTGGAAAAGTGATTGGATTATTAAAGTGATTATTGGTAAGGCAATGGGAACCTAGAAGGACAGTGTGAAGTTTGGCAAAGACATCAGCAAAGGTCCTCTTGGAGCAACTTCTTAAAACAACATGATGGTCTTCTTCCAAATCATGGCAAGGTCAATGGACAATACTTCACCAAAGCATGCATAGATTATGCACAAAGCATGTTTTAAAAGGAAATGGCTTATCAAATTAGGTTTTCCTTAAATTTAAACATGGTTGTAGTGTAATACATTGAGAAGAAACTTCACACCTAAAGTGAAGTTTAGTCATTTTATACAATCCTAGGTATGAGAACTGCACCTTCCTTCCTTCCTTCCTTCCTTCCTCCCTCCCTCTTTCTTTCTTTCTTTCTTTCTTTCTTTCTTTCTTTCTTTCTTTCTTTCTTTCTTTCCTTCCTTCCTTCCTTCCTTCCTTCCTTCCTTCCTTCCTTCCTTCCTTCCTTCTTCTTTCTTTCTTTCTTTCTTTCTTTCTTTCTTTCTTTCTTTCTTTCTTTCTTTCTTTCTTTCTTTCTTTCTTTCTTTCTTTCTTTCTTTCTTTCTTCACTAGTATACATCTCACAAAGAAAATGTTAGCCCATGACTGTATTTTCTCTATGTCCCTTTGTTATATTTGCCCTGGAAGGATATTGTTACTTGGGGGCAAGCTCAGAAAGTTTTAAGTTTACCCCTTGTGGTGTGTGAGTTATCTTGTAATCAAAACTAAATGGCAATAGAAAAAAAGATATAGTACAGTTGTAGAGGAGATGGCAATATTTATATGGAAGTGCAAAAATAACTCCAACTTCTTCTGCTTCTGCTCTATTTAAATTTTGAGCATGTTTGACAAGACTATATGGATTCTATTTTTATTGTTTTCAAAACCAATATACAATTAAAATATTGAGCTTTGCTCTGGGAAGTCTACTCAACATTGAATAAGGATCTCACATGTAAGTAAAGGATATAAAATATGCCAGAGAATATTGTAGCTTGATCAAAGAGAAGAATGCAAATGTTTGCCTTCAAGTGAATGGTCATAGGAATGACACATTTTTTTTTGCATAATTAGGTTATTAATTTACATCAGCTATTTTGGTTAATTTCTCACATATTCCCTACCAACATTTTCTTCTGTTATTAGTACTGAGATCTAGCATCAAGCTAGATTCCTGATCAGACTTTTGTACTTGTGACATAGGTCATTTTCAGACATGGCTTCAAAGTTTAGAACTTCTTCTAAAAGTAGGGAGGAAAAACCAAACTTTTCAGTTAATTTGTTGGAGAGAAAGATGCACATTAAGCTACAACCTATAATAATAACAGCATTATTCTCTGGGGAAAATGCAGAATCTTCAATGAGTGAAACAATTTGGGGATTGGCTAATGGTCTCAGAATCTATAATCTGAAAGCATCTATTTCCTTGTTCTTGTTTTGCTCTCAATGTCCAACTTTCACAGCTTTACAATGCTACTGAAATGACAGTTTGATTGTTGTGCCCCTGAATTGTCCTTATCTGCTCTCATTGACTTTTTTTACCAAGGATTCTCTTTCCCTTAAATAATTCAGCACACCAAGTATGTATATTTAGCTCGTCTTGAATCGGGGAAAGCAAAATGTTCTACTAGCTTTTCTTCTTCACCATCAACTGTACTTTGGGTAGGCATGATAGTCAATCTTATCTCTGCCTTCTTAAGGTTCAATAATATCCCCCCAATTTTAAACATCTTGCCTTCATCCCAAAATTCTGCAGCACAGCACAACCATTTGTGAACTTTGGAGCTTGTCCGGAAACACATGCCAAATGAATAAACAAATATCTGCAAAGAAGCTACTGAAAACACATTGTCAGACTTTAAAGAACAGTAACTCATGGGCACCCAGAAAAGTTAATGATGCAACTTCAGCACAGGAGGCAAGGAGTCAATTATGGAAGGGAAAGATGATTAAGAAGAAATTCTAGGAAGGGGATAGGTAAGAAAGCAGTCTTTTTAAATATATATTATAAAGGACTGAATAATACTGAACAATGCAATACATAGGATTTTGACTGCTACATACTGTAAGATGAAAGGAGACAGGAGTCACAACAGAATGTATTCTGTGTACTTAAAAAACAACAACAGCAATCACAAAATGCCATAACAAATCAGCATTTGTTTGGGAACCAAAGAACAAAGATATCGACAAAGGTTGCAATCGAAGATGAAAGCATAATTATTGAATTTCAGGGCTACTGCCAACCTTGCATTGACTAAATAATGGATTTTGCATTGTGATGATAACCTCCAGAACTTATAGAAGCAGAGCCATTTCTACATGCTTCCAGGACTTCAACTGTAAATGTGTTAATGTTCAACCAATTCTACATACAGGAATGAGGATAGCCAAAGGCCTACACTGAACTTGGAGAAATGGGTTTTGATCTGAAGACACAACAGAGATTGAAGCCTTCTTAGAAAATTGTGGATCATTAACGTTGATGGTGTGACTTTGCATTTTGAGCCAAAGGAAGCTACTTGCTGAAAAAGTAGAGTGGCTCATTCTGTGCTTTGTGTTTGCAGAGTTGGATGAAAATATGAGGGAATCAATAGTGCTGCTTGTACAGTAGAGTTTATTTCAAAAACTCTGTTATCCAGAAACCTTCAGGCTAAATCACAGGAAAATGGCTTTATAATTGTAAAACAATTCAAACCATGAAATAAATGACTACATGTTGAAATGAATTGGTGCATATTGACACAAACACATACAGAAACACACATTGTGGGTATTATTAGTCATCAAGAAAAGAAAGGGAAAATGAAATTTCTAAAACAAACAAACATCAAGGCTATTGTATATGTATATAAGTAATAAAGTGTGAGCTTGGAGTAAGTGCAGGGTTCTGGCCCTGCACTTCTGATTGGCTGTTAAGTGGCCAGACCGGATTGGCCCGTTCCGGGGAATCCGATTGGCCCTTAACAGAGAGTTCTTATTGGTTATAAAAGCAAGCGTTCCTAGCTTGTTATTGGTTAAACGTTACAAGGTTTGCCTATATAAGGCGGGTTTTACTGATATTAAATGAGCAAGTCACGATGTAAATAAAGAGCTGAAGTTCACCGTTCAGAAACTTGTCTCCATTCTTTCTCGCCCATGCTCAAACTTAACCCTGGCGACGAGGATGGGGTTTGGAGACATCTGAACCAACGAAACTTTGAAGAACACTGAGCATGTGACAGATGACACCAACAACGGAACCATGTCCGGCGGCATCGTACCACCCGCTCCATTTGATCCAACCCAAGAGGACTGGGAGTCCTACATGGATCGCTTCCAAATGTTCCTAGAGACGAACAATTTAAAGGACGCCACACCAGGAAAGAAACAGGCAGTGTTCCTAACTCATTGCGGTCCAACTGTATTTAAGATGGCTAAAGCACTAGCCAAATCCCGAGAAGTGAAGGCCATGGATTGGGACGACCTCGAACCTATCCTGCGAGACCACTACGCTCCGACCGTGCCTACGCTCGTGAGACACCATGAGTTTTATCAAAGAAGCCAGCGAAAGGGAGAAAGCGTGGCCGACTTCATAGCAGACCTCCGGAATTTGGGAGGCCTCTGCAGATTCACCGATCTAGAAGAAGCACTAAGAGATCGCATAGTTCTGGGATTAGATGTGCCAGGTGTCCAAAGCAAGCTGATGGTGAAAGGCAACATCAGACTTGCCGACGCCATCGCCGATGCTACGGCAGCGGAAGCAACCAAGAAGTCGACTGCATAACTAGGCCGAAACCGCACTCCAGTACCACCACCGGCCAGCGAAATCTCACCTAGTTCAGAAGGGCAGCTCGCGACAATGCACCACGAGGACCTCTCTTTGTCGTTAGACAGCGACGAAGAAGGGGTCTGTTAGGGATAACGTTGTTTGCCCTAACTGGTTTAGGTAAAATAATAACTAAGTAATCATAGTTTGTAAGTTAAAGTGTCTGCAACTTTAACTGTGGGATAGTAATTAAGGGAGTGGTTGTGAAAGCACTTTAAAAGAAGCAAGACGACAGCTTGCTCTCTCTCTGGCTTTGATGATCCCTGATTACTGCTTGGAATCAAGACTGCATTGCTCGAACGGGAGAGATAAACAAAGGACTGATTTGTAAGTGAACTGACATAGGATATTCTACATGGACTTTGCTAACTGAATATCCCTGGATGGACTGACTAAATGATACATGACTATTGGACTGTTATTTTGACTATGCTATGAACTCATAATGGAATAAACTATATTTTTGATAGCACAAGCGTATCTGTTATTTTTACTGTATGTTAATAAACATACAAGCTTAGCTCACTCATTTATCTGTGTGCCTATCTGACTAACGCTGCACATTCTGTTTAGCTTGTCTCCCTAACCCTGGTTGGGGAAACCAGGCTTAACAGGGTCCATCAACTGCAGTCCGACCGGGACTCTCACCCGAAGCCCTTACGCCCTTGCGCTGGCTGTGGAGCCAACCATGCCAGATCCAAATGCAAATTCCGCGACGCACTCTGCCATGAGTGCGGAAAACGAGGCCACATCGGACGGGTCTGCCGCAGCTTGCCAAGACCCAGCCAGGCCTCAAAGGGGGCTAACTGTCACCAATCGACAGGAAACCGTCCTGTAAAGCGAGAGCCAGTAAACCACTCCTACAGAAATCGAGCTTTGCAAAGAGAAGAGGCTCACCATACCATTACTATCGGTCACGCCTCAGCCTTGGACACTAAGAAAATCCGAGTCATGGTAGCCATCAAGAACCAGCCTTGCCACATGGAGGTCGACTCGGGATCGTCCCTCTCGATGGTGTCTTGGAAGACACTCAAGCAACTCATCCCCACAATTCAATGCCAAGATCTCTGTTTCCAACGCCTCATCCTCAAGGACTACCAGGGGAATTGAATCCCCGTCGTCGGGTCCTGCCGAGTCTGAGTCTCTTTCAAGAAGCACACAGCATACTTACCTTTAACGGTCATTGATAGAGATAGGCCTAGCCTACTGGGCCTCCAATGGTTCGCGACACTGAAGTGGCCAGCGTAAACCGAGTTGGTGGCTGTGACTGGGAGGAAAACCTTATCTATGAGTTCAGGGACGTCTTCGTGGACAGCTTAGGCAAGTACAAGGGGACCCCGATCTCATTCAGCTTAGATCCAAAAATAGCTCCCATTCGCCTAAAGCCCCGTCGAGTTCCGTTTGCCTTAAAATCGAAAATGGATGAACAACTCGACAAACTGATAGCTCAGGGGGTGTTGGAGCCCATCGATCACTCCCCGTGGGAAACCCCTATTGTAACACCCATTAAGCCAGACGGATCAATCCGAATTTGTGGGGACTACCGGGCCACTTTGAACCAAGCCCTGCAGCAGAACGCGTATCCAGTTCCGGTGGTGCAGCACCTCCTCCATTCTCTGGGGGGCGGGAAAGTTTTCTCTAAATTGGATTTATCTCAGGCATATCAGCAATTACCAGTAGATGAAAAAACGCCACAGGCCCAAACTATTGTGATGCACCGAGGTGCCTTTAAATGTACCCGGCTGCAATTCGGAGTAAGTGTAGCCCCGGGGATTTTTCAGAGCCTTATGGAAAGGTTATTGCAAGGGATTAGGGGCGTGGTCCCCTATTTTGACGATGTATTAATTGCAGCCCCTACAAAAAAAATCTTACAGGACCGGTTAAAATTAGTCCCAAAAAAATTCCAAGAGGCCGGTCTTAAGGTAAAAAAAAAAACAAATTAACAATTAAAAAAAAAACAAATGTAAATTGTGTACTGACAGTGTTGAGTTTTTAGGGTACCTGATTGATAGCCAGGGCATTCACCCTACTGAAAGTAAATTAAAAGTGATCAAAAACGCTCCCAGGCCACGAAACAAGGCCGATCTCCAGGCATTCCTAGGCCTCATCAATTTTTATAATGTATTTTTACCGCACAAGGCAACTGTCGCTGAACTATTACACCGATTGTTAGATAAAAGAGCAAATTGGTTATGGGGTTACCGTGAAGAACAGGCGTTCCGAAATGTTAAAAAACTGCTCACTTCTGACTCTGTACTCATGCAGTATAATGAGACTTTGCCGTTAGTTATAACCTGTGATGCATCGCCTTTCGGGGTGGGCACCATTTTGAGCCACGTACTGCCTAATGGGAACGAAGCCCCTGTTGCATATTTTTCAAAGACTCTTTCAAAAACAGAGCGGAACTATCGACAAATTGATAAAGAAGCCCACGCAATTGTCTCAGCTGTGAAAAGATTTCACGAATACGTGTATGGTAGGGTTTTTACTATTGTGACTGACCACAAGCCTTTGTTGGGGATAATAGACGGAGATAAGCCGACTCCCTACATATTATCCCCTAGGATGACCCGATAGTCAGAATTCTTAGCTGCTTATAACTATCGGCTGCAATACCGCCCGGGGAAAACCATTCCCCACGCTGACGCATTGAGCCGAGCACCGCTTCCAGAGACTCTCGACGATCCGGCACCAACGGTAACCACATTGCAAATCAAAGTGCTCAACTCGCCGCCACTGACTGCCCAAGATATCGTGAGAGTAACCAAACGAGACCACACCCTAGCACGAGTCCTAGGCTGGGTAGAAAGTGGATGGCCATTGGACCAGTTATCAGATGACTTCACACCATTCAAAACTCGACAGACCGAACTCTTCTCCCAGAAAGGCTGTGTCATCTGGGGCGATAGAGTCATTATTCCAGAACGGCTCCGAAAAGCGCTGCTGAGAACTTTGCACAATGGCCACCCCAGCATTGTGCGGATGAAAGCCCTTGCACGAAGCTACACATGTTGGCTGGGCATTGACAAGCAAATCGAACAGTGGGTTAAGGCTTGTCCCAAATGCCAAGAAGTCAGCAATGCCCCACCAAAAGCCATGCCTACTGAATAGGAGACACCATGTGGACCCTGGTCCCGAATTCCCCTGGACTTCGCAGGACCAACCAAGGGCCACACCTTCCTGCTTACCATCGATGCCTACTCCAATTGGCTCAAAATTCATCGCATGACGACTACAACCTCCGAGGCGGTCATCAAGATTCTAAACAGACTCTTTGCAACCCATGGATTACCAGACGTCCTGGTATCCGATAATGTCCCACAATTTACTGCACTAGCGTTCGAGCAGTACCTTGCTGACCGCAGCATCTGCCATGCGCTCACCTCGCCTGCGCACCCTGCAAGCAATGGACGAGCAGAACGCATGGTCCAATTTGTGAAGAAAACCTTGCAAAAGGTAGACAACGACAACATTGATGACAAGGTCAACCAAATCCTCTTTTTGCAACACGTCACCCCACATCGCGTCACCAACAAAACTCCCGCTGAACTGCTAATGGGACAAAAGCTCCGCTCCCACCTTGATCGGTTGCACCCTGTGTATGAACCAGAGAAACCACTAGGATCCAGCGGCCGCTTTCACACCTTCCAGGTAGGAGACCTGGTTTATGCAAAAAACCTATTGGGTGACCCGTTGTGGGTGGAAGTGACAGTAGTAGATGTAACTGGCCCTAGATCCTACCTCGTGCAATGCCTTGACGATAAACTTTGGAAACGGCATATCGACCAATTACAGTTGCGACTTGCAGCAGCCAATTCGCAACTCCCCTATGACCAAACTGAGGGGGGGAGGTACGGAAGAAGATGAAGCCCTAGGAAACCCATTCGAAGGAAACGACGATTTAATTGAAACTCAGGAAGTGGAGCCAGAGGGAGAAACGTCTGCACCTCAGGGAATCGAGGAAAATGTGGGCAACGACGTAGAAGTGAACTCTGAACCAGAGACAGCCCCACTGCCAGACAACGATCTTCCTCAGTGAGATTGTAACCAGCCAATACAATGAAAATCAAAGAGACTAAAAAGACAACCGTCCTATTTAAGGGACTATGTAACTGCGCCCTGAACTCAGGAACCAGGGGGAAGGGGTGTAGTGTATGCAATATAATTAATAAAGTGTGAGCTTGGAGTAAGTGCAAGGTTCTGGCCCTGCACTTCTGATTAGCTGTTAAGTGGCTGGACCGGATTGGCCCGTTCCGGGGAATCCGATTGGCCCTTAACAGAGAGTTCTTATTGGTTATAAAAGCTAGCATTCCTGGCTTGTTATTGGTTAAACGTTACAAGGTTTGCCTATATAAGGCGGGTTTTACTGATATTAAATGAGCAAGTCACGATGTAAATAAAGAGCTGAAGTTCACCGTTCAGAAACTTGTCTCCATTCTTTCTCGTCCATGCTCAAACTTAACAAAGGCAACATCAAGGCATTTGTTTCAAATAGTGTTTAAATGGGTCATTTTTAAAGGATAAAATAACTTTTCTTTCTGCTCCAAATTAAAGAGGAAAGTGACTATCAGACTAAAAGAATAGATGCAGATAATTGTACATTTCATTCCATCTTCATTCCTTTAGGCTTAAGAAAAGAGTAACAGATTTAAATTGTTATGAAAATGGTTTCGTGATTGGATTCTCTAGATTATCCAGAAAACATATGCCATAAATTCTGAAAATTATATGACCATTTAACCTTCCACGTACAGGATAATTTATACAATGGAAAACCATGAATAGAACAAATTCTACAAAAAAGAAAAAGAAAGAAAAAGATAAAAAGAAAGCTACTTGTGAATTGTCAACTTTTAGTAAGAGATTAATACTTAACATTTTTTTTACCTTTGAATCATTTTTTTTTCCTCCATTGAAAAGGAAAAGGAAGCCCCAATAACAAATGTGTGAGTTCTTGTCTCGAAATGACTTTAAGGTAATTTCTCTCTCTCTCTCTCTCTCTCTGACAAAACACACAAAACCTGCAATCTTCAGGAATACAAATTCCATCTAATCTGCTGATTCAATATGGAGGAATTTTCACGATGGATTGAAAACAACTGGGAGTTTTGATGCCATTATTTTTAAGGAAATGTGACAAAGCTTTAAAAATATTTTTTCTGTTGAAAATAGTGGACTGACTTTGATTGGTAAATATTTTAAAGCAAAAAAAAAAAAAAAAGAGAGAGAGACTTCCCTTCTGCTTATGGAACAATTCCAAAGCAATAATTTATTCCTGAAAGAAAAATCATCAATATAATGGAACTTCACAAAACTGGCTAGGAGGTGACATCATTATTGGCATAGGTTGCTATGATATATTAATACATTGATCTTGTTAAAAAAAAAATAGGGAGGCTATTTATGAATGATTCTGGTGAAATTGGGGTTTGCAATTTTCTTCAATATTCCCAAAACTGGTGTTCTCATTGCTAGGTGTTTCAGGGAAGTCCAGGATGATTTGAAAAACAAAACATGCCCTTAAGAACACAAAATGTAATTTTAATGTTTATCAAATAGATCATACATTTTCGTTATGTGTGTTCGTTACAAAGTTACAAAGTAACTGGAGGTTATTTTTCTACATTAATTTTGCCTCTCTATATACTGATAACTCCTCATAACAGTTTGAGCTCACCTGGGTTTTCTATACAGTAGTTCAGTCTTCTACAAGTCTATCAGAAGCCCCAACAACTTAAATTGATTTTTTTCTCGAAGGTTTGAATCTATAGGATTTTCCCTTTAAGATGAAAAAATGAATGCATGTTTTAATGCATCATTCTGTTATTAATATTTTCTGACCCAAGACAGGAGGCCAAATTCATTCATTCATTCATTCATTCATTCATTCATTCATTCATTCATTCAATCAATCAATCAATTTCTATATCCACCCATCTGAGTCAATTATTTTGGATAGTGTAGGAGATGATCAAGCTGAGCCCAAGGGAGGAGTCAAACATGTTGACATGAGTCCTTTAGTGCCCACAAGAGATTCAAGTCCAGCCCACCTTGAATTCCTTATCTACCACCAAATTGCTTTGACCATTAGTAGTTCAGGTTCTTCTAGAAAGCTTAAGCTTGCCAGAAATCCTTATACCCAATTGAACTGCCAGGATCTACCAATTTTCTTGGCTCTTGATAGACAGCTTACAATTTTTTTTTAAAAAAAACACACATATTACAATTAAAATACCAAAAAACATTTTTAACAGAATTTTTTTAAAAAAAAAACATTAATTGTATTTTCTTTCTATCTCTATCATTTCTAGTATTCACCCTAAAGAAGACCACCTGGAATTTAAGATATTTTGGAGAGGAGAGGAGAAAAGAGGAGTGGACAGGAGAGCTGTGAAGGGAAAGAGAGTGGGGGGGGGGGGAAGAAGCTCCTTAGATGAAAAGCAAAACATCTTCGAGGAAAAACAAAGAAAATCCAGGTGCCTTTAAAAAAAGCACCTTAAAGACAACCTGCTTTTATAAACATTTCTTTCTATGTGTCTGAATATTTTGGGAGAGAGAAAGAGAGAAGGAAAACAATGCTTTCAAGCTCAACCTTCCAATTTCATAATCCATTATTTTGAGGCAAATCTTAATAGGACATTACCATGAGAATAAATAATTGAGAAAACTAGTTGGTGCAGCGTGCTAATTTCTCTTTATACTGGGAAAAGCTGGGGAGCAGAGTTATTAAAAACAATGAGACTACTTGTAATGATGCCTTTAATGAACCAAAGCATCTGTGCTAAGTTGAGTAAAATCCAGTCAGTCTCTATCTGTGTTGAATTTGGCCCATTATCATTTAAATCTTAATCTTCATAAAATGGCAATTTATTTACTTGCGCAAATTCATTAGATTGGTAGATCAACTTTGTGAGTTCCTATGTCTTTTCTCAAGGTTAGTGGGAACTGCTGATTTTTTTTTTTCAGCATAATGGAATCTTGCAAGCAATTAAATCCCCTTTGTATGCAAAGAAGATTTAAGAGAAAATTATTGGAGTAATTGTTCTCTGATTATTACTGTTAAGTACTGAACATGGGTCGGAGTAAATGGAGACAGCCTCTGAATAGTGAACTTTCAGCTCTTTATTTGCATAGTGACTTCTCAAAACAACAACAGTGAACTCTGCCTTATATAGGCAACCTTTGTCAGAATTGTCCAATAACGAGCTGTGGACGCTAGCTCTTTTAACCAATAAGAATTCTCTGTTAAGGGCCAATTGGATTCCTCAGAACTAACCAATCCGATCTGGCCACCTAACAGCCAATCAGAAGTGCAGGGCCAGAACCCTGCACTTTACCTCAAGCTCATCCTTTATTAACTATGGTACATACACAACACCCCTCCCCCCTGGCTTCTTAATTATGGTGTAGTTATATAGTCCCTTAGATAGGACGGTTGTCTTTTAACTCTTTCGGATTTTCGTTGGATTGGTTGCAGTCCTGTTGAGGTAGATTGTTGTTTGGCAGTGGTTCTGCTTCTTGCTCAGCTGTCATTTCTTGCGGTGCAAACGTTTCTCCTTCCTGCTCTATTTCCTGAGTATCACTTAGTTCATCGCTCCCTTCGAACAGGTTCCCTGGAACTTCAACTTCTTCCGTACCTCCCCCCCCTCGGTTTGGTCATGGGGGAGTTGTTGACTGGCCGTTGTGAGTCGTGACCGTAATTGGTTGATATGCCATTTCCACAGTTTATTGTCACAGCATTTCACTACATAGGATTTAGGGCCGGTCTCTCGTACTACTGTCGCCTCTATCCATAACGGGTCGCCCGATAAGTTCCATGCATAAACGAGGTCTCCTACCTGGAAGGTGCGACAGCGGCCGCTGGATCCTACTGGCTTTTCCGGTTCATAAGCAGGGTGCAACCGGTCGAGGTGGGAGTGGAGTCTTCGTCCCATCAGTAGTTCAGCGGGAGTTCTGCCGGTGACGCTATGTGGAGTTATGCATTGCAGAAAGAGAATTTGGTTGACCTTGTCATCGATATTGTCATAGTCCACTTTTTGCAAAGTCTTTTTAACAAATTGGACCATGCGTTCAGCTCGGCCATTGGTCGCAGGGTGCGCAGGCGAGGTGAGCGCATGGCGGATGCCACGGTCAGCGAGGTACTGCTCGAACATTAGTGCCGTAAACTGTGGCCCGTTATCGGACACCAGGACATCTGGCAATGTGTGGGTTGCAAAGAGTCTGTTTAGAATCTTGATCACCGCCTCGGAGGTCATAGCCGTCATACGATGAATTTCTAACCAATTGGAGTATGTGTCGACTGTCAGCAGGAAGGTATAGCCCTTGGTTGGCCCCGTGAAATCCAGGTGGATTCTGGACCAGGGTCCATGTGGCATCTCCCATTCAGTAGGCATGGCTTTTGGTGGGGCATTGCTGACTTGTTGGCAATTGGAACACGCTTTAACCCACTGCTCGATTTGCTGGTCCATGCCCGGCCACCATGCGTACCTTTGTGCAAGCACCTTCATACACACTATGCCGGGGTGGCCCTTGTGCAGAATTCGCAGCAGCATCTTCCAGAGTCGCTCTGGGACAACGACTCTATCGCCCCAGATGATACAGCCTTTTTGGGAAAAAAGTTCAGTCTGTCGAGATTTGAATGGTGCAAAGTCATCTGGTACTTGGTCCAATGGCCATCCACGTTCTACCCAGCCTAGGACTTGAGCGAGGGTGTGGTCTCGTTTGGTTTCTCTCGCGATGTCTCGGGCGGTCATAGGCGGAGAGTTGAGTGTTTCGATCTGCAACATGGTTGCCGTTGGTGCCATCTTAAATACGGCTGGGCCGCAATGCGTCAGGAACAGTGCCCTTTTCTTTGCTGGTGTGGCGTCCTTCAAGTTATTCATCTCGAGAAACATTTGGAAGCGATCCATGTAGGATTCCCAATCCTCTTGGTTCGGATCGAACGGAGCGAGTGGTACGATGCTGCCGGACATGGTTCCATTGTTGGCGTCGTCTATCACGTGCTCGGTATTGCTTCCTGGCTTCTTCAGTTCAGATGTCTCCACATCCCACCCTCGTCGCCAGTGTTAAGTACTGAACATGGGTCGGAGTAAATGGAGACAGCCTCTGAATAGTGAACTTTCAGCTCTTTATTTGCATAGTGACTTCTCAAAACAACAACAGTGAATTCTGCCTTATATAGGCAATCCTTGTCAGAATTGTCCAATAACAAGCTATGAACGCTAGCTCTTTTAACCAATAAGAATTCTCTGTTAAGGGCCAATCAGATTCCTCAGAACTAACCAATCCGATCTGGCCACCTAACAGCCAATCAAAAGTGCAGGGCCAGAACCCGGCACTTTACCTCAAGCTCATACTTTATTAACTATGGTACATACACAACAATTACAATCTATGCTTTCCATTGTTAGGAAATAATTTATTTGACAAGGCTGTGGTTGATGGGACATTTCATATCTAGCACTGAAATACATTTGTTTTAGTTTTGGGATACCACCACAATTCAGAAAAACATTGAAATGATGTGCTGCATTGCTAAAAATATAACAATGGCACATGAAAACATCCACAAAAAATATCAGAAGCCTCGGTTTGCATGGGATTGTTTGTTGTAAATGTTGCTGACTTCACGTCATTTAATACAACATTAAGGTTTATAGAAAAATGTAATTTGTATGTCCTGTATATAAACCATGACTTTGGATATGCCCTAAAATTACCTAGGCATGATTAGTTTCGGTTTATCTTCAATTTGCAAGGCACAACTGTGTCCCAATCTCTTTTTGTAAATTCAGTTTTGCTAATCATTAGCTTTAAATATAAATGCACGTATGTATGTATTAAATTGATTAATGTGTCATTTTATCTTTTGCCAAAGACTTTGGGAGCAGGTCTTTCTATTTATTACTCTATGCCCTGGAAACTTCTCTTTATCTCCTGAACATAAGAACCTAGCTGAGGAAAAACCTGAAGCTTTTATTTGATGATGAATTCAAAAAAGTTGGTTGGTAAATTCAATATTGTGATGGTGTTCCATAAGGCCTTTCTGCCTTTGATTTTGTAGTCCTCCTCTTGGATGTATTCTGGATTCTGAACAGCAACACAACATCCATAGCAAAGACAGTCTTTTACAACCTTCACTGGAAACAATTGAGATCCTACCAGAAGATCAAAGATCTGATGTTGTGGAATGTAGACTGGTAACCTCAAGGTGAAAATTTTGCAATACATTCTTCATATATATTCCCTGAAGTTGGTCTGGAATCTAGTTCATGCTGAAAAATTGATTTTTGCTTGTGTTCAGAGACAAATCCAGGATGATTTGGCAATTTTGAGAAGCAAAACATTTTAGCCCAAATAATCTGTAAGCAAATCCATACCTATATTTCCAGAACCTTACCAGAAATGTATATTGTTAAGTTCTGAGCATGGGTGCAAGGAACGGAGATGAGGCAGTGAACAGTGAACTTCAACTCTTTATTAATCATCGTGAACAGAGCAAAAAACCTAGGGCAGCAGCAGCCCTTTTATAGGGCAGGCTGCTGACCTATTAGCCAATGAGAACATGGAAGTGTTAAACCCTTGAACCAATGAGAGTGGCTCGTTAACAGCCAATCAGATTCTCCAAAACGGACCAATCCGATACCACTATTATCAGCCAATCAGAAGTGCAGGATTAGAACCCTGCTTTTTCTTTAAGCTTTGTTAAAACTTTATTTAAACACTTTTATTAGTATATAACATATATTTCTTTAAAAATCAGCTGTGCTTTCTCCAGCGTGAATTTAGATGTTCAGCATGAATAGTTTGCTTTAAGGCAGACTCTTTACTATTGAACACACTGGCCTGAGCGTGAAGGCCAAGTGTTCTTAGCAAATTTAAAGTTCTGTTCAAAGCCTGGGAAAGTGGCAAATCACATTTAGTTCAGAACATTAAGAGCTTCCTTTTTTACCTGTTAAATGCTGGTTAAATGAATACAATGGAAAAAGCTCTACCCAAGCAAAGACAGAAATAAGTGAGGTCCTCAAATAGAAAGTATTTTGTTGTCAAGAGTTATCTAACGTCATGTTGTTTTTCTCCTTTCGATAAAGCATTTTAAAAAGCCTCGGTGGGAATTTTGCTATAGATGTGGAATCAATTGTCAAAGGCCTGACAATATTGCCTTTTAATTAATTTTTACATAGGGAAAGAAAGAAAGAAAGAAAGAAAGAAAGAAAAGAAAGAAAGAAAGAAAGAAAGAAAGAAAGAAAGAAAGAAAGAAAGAAAGAAAGAAAGAAAGAAAGAGGAAGGAAGGAAAAAAGGAAGGAAGGAAATATTTTGAGTTGGCTTCAGCACTTGAATTTGGTCACCACAATTTCCCTCCTCCTCCCCCTCCTCTTCTAACAGTATAGTAGCAACAGTATAATAGCTGGCACTTCTACTGCTGTAGTACTGTGCAACTGAACAATTATCCATAGACAATTTAGAAGACATCATTGAAACAGTATTGATGTAGGGAACTTTTTTTTTTTCGTAAAGCAGCTTTCCAAGATAAAAAGGAAGGTCAAAAGACAAGAGCGGGGTTGGTAAAATCTCCCACTGTGCCAATTATGAATAAAAGCCATCCTTACTCTTTCTTTAATGCAGACCTCATGGCTTAAGACCTCATGTCCGAGAAGAAAACTCTGGAAACAGTATTGCTAAAAAAGGAATTTTGCGGAACATGTCCAACCTCAGAAGTAGGCAAAATTATGAGGTTTAGTTGTATTTGATGAGCTGTGCTTTGTTTGTCGAAATCACATACAGACAAAACATATGACACTAGCTTATAATTAAAAACCAACTTTTCTTCAAAGTGGGTTACTTAAGGTCTTCTCAACACATCAGTAAACTTTGTCATTAGCATAATACAAGAGTAACTGCCTTTAGTTATTCTCATTTTTTTTCTATAGCATTTTATAATAAACACAACCGTGCTTTAACCATAGCAAGCAATAAAATTAATGTTAATATTACTGCAATTGTACTTATTTTTTAAAAAAATCATATTAACTGCTACTAAAGGGCATGAACAGCAGGTGGCACTAAAAGTTCCCGCATTTATAGCCAGTCTTGCCACATTGCAATCTTCATGCTCAAAGACTACATTGCTAAATGAAAGCAAAACAAAGCTATACACGTCATAATGGTAGCCTCTGTTTACAAACAGATACTTAAAAATAATTTTAAAATATGTAACAATAAGTTGCAGAAGTTCCAAAGCTGAATTAGAATGGTTGAGATAATGGCAAAAATGAAAGAACTGGAAGTTAGGAATAATTCAGTGAAAGATATCTAAGATTCCAGATTGTCTAAGAATCTGTGTTGTGAGCATTAAGCTATATTACAAACACCACAAATAAAAGATAGGAAGTTCTGATTAGGGATTAATAACTACTAAATCGTTTGGGATGGATCTTTTTGCTTCATATTGTATCCAAACCAATTAATAATTTATCAACTCCCTGCCTCTTCTTAAGCAAATGGATTTATGTCACATTTAGTTTTCCAGCTCCAGTAAGAAGAGACTGCTATACTATGTAACATGTAATATTAATATTTGAAATATGAATGCATTAAAGTGTTATTTTTGTTGAAACATTCTTATTAGTTAAAAATATCCATGCTAATAGCAAGAAAAGAATTGCAAAGGTGTAAGAAAGTTGGCTGCCGGATCACCATGAAAAAGTATATTAAAGAGTTACAGAGAGAAAAGATTTATGAGTCTCTGCATTGCCACTTTAGCAACTGTAAACTACAATGTTGAAGAAACTTAAAAAAACTGGTGATGCGGAGAAAGGCTGCTTTGGAAAGAATGACAAGGTGAAATAATTTATCCTATAGAATAGTGAGGAAACTTAAAGGCTTAGCACATTTAATACATAGTGAAATAAATGTGTTGGTCCTTAGAGTATCTTGCAAGTTTAACAGAATCTGAGGCACCAGAGAAACAATGAAACTGCCCTGGGAATAAGTTAGAAAGATTTTGCTTTTCATGTTTCTGAATATTCATCAAACAGCCACATAATCTTTATCACAGTAATCAGTTTTCATCAAGAAACTCTCTGTAAAGTCCTTTGTGTATTTTACCATAAGGCAATCCAGTGATGTTTCAGTAGACCTTTACAGGAATTCTGCTAAAGGTTCTATTGACAATATATTTGGATGACTCGGTGAAAATTGTGTAACATATTTTGTGTACTACTTAGACTGTTTTTTTCAGTCTCATGGTTTCTTCTTTAAATAAAAAAGAAAAGAGGAATTAGGGGTGTTCCAATATTTGAGGAGGTAATACAAAGAAGAGGCAGTCAACCTATTTTCTGAAGCACCAGAAGGCAAGGCATGAAACAATGGATGGAAACTGTTAGGGATAACATTGTTTACCCTAACTGGTTTAGGTAAAATAATAAATATGTTATCATAGTTTGTAAGTTAAAGTGTCTGCAACTTTAAATATAGGAAAGTAATTAAGGGAGTGGTTGTGAAAAGCACCATAAAAGAAGCAAGGAACGTCAGCTTGCTCTCTCTGGCTTTGATGATCCCTAATTACTGCTTGGACTCAAGACTGCGTTACTTGAACGGGAGAGAGACAAAGGACTGATTTGTAAGTGAACTGACAATTGGATATTCTACATGGACTTTGCTAACTGAATATCCTTGAATGGACTGACTAAATGATATATGACTAATGGACTGTTATTTTGACTATGCTATAAATGGAATAAACTGTATTTTTGATAGCACAAGCGTATCTGTTATTTTTACTGTATGTTAACAAACATACAAGCTTATCTCACTCATTTATCTGTATGCCTATCTGACTAAAGCTGCACATTCTGTTTAGCTTGTCTCCTTAACCCTGGTTGGGGAACACAGGCTTAACAGAAACTAATCAAGGACAGAAGCAGCCTGGAATTAAGGAGAAATTTCCTAACATCGCAAACAATTAATTAGGAGAACAGAAGTTGCCTTCAGAAGTTGTGAGTGCTTCATCAGTAAAGGTTTCTAAGAAGAAACTGTACAACCACTTGTTTGGAATGGGAAGTGGAAAACTTGGCTTGAAACTCAACATTAAGAAAACTAAGATCATGGCATCCAGCCCTCTGAATTCCTGACAAATAGATGGGGAAGAAATGGAGGTAGTGATAGATTTTATTTTCCTGGGCTCCAAGATCACCACAGATGAGGACTGAAGCCAAGAAATTAAAAGACGCTTGCTCCTGGGGAGGAAAGCTATGGCAAATCTAGACAGCATACTAAAAAGCAGAGACATGATTGCAAACAAACAAGTGAATATCAACAAAAGTATTCGCAAAAAATACCCCTCAAACTATTGAGCATTCATATCCTTCAACTTCATTGCCATTTTCAATCCTAACCACTTTATGTGCTTCCAAGTAAATGATCAGCAGTTTATTGATCTGCTACATAAAGTGGATCTGCTGATTACCGCAACTAGCAATAGCACCTGGAACCCATCCCTTGTTTCCTGCCCTATGAGGCCTGCGGTGTTCTCTGTTGGTCAGCAGATGCTTGTTTTACTGTTGTTTAATGGTGGCATTATTATTATCATCATCATCATTTTCCTCCTCCTCCTCCTCCTCCTCCTCCTCCTCCTCCATCATCTAGTAAGCCAATGAACCCTCAATCTCCCCACCATCTTGAGAACTTCTACTCCACCCAACACATATCTCCCAGTGTGCAGCCTTTTGGTTTATGACAGATCCATGTAAAACTTACTTTGTCTTTATGTTTTTCCACCCCTGTTGCACAGTGCTGCAAAGCTTTCCTTCCCCTGCCCCTCTCATCCATTCTAGATGCTTAAGTTGCAACACAGGCAGACTGGAATAGAGCTACAAAGATTCAGTAATGCTGCTTTGCTTGGATGACTGCTGAATCATCAGTTCCTTCTCAGTACAGATTTTCTACAGACCTGCAGTGGAATGAATATAGGAGTGAAGGAACAACTTGCTTTGAGCCATGATACTATAGTAAGAAGGATGGAAGGAGGAAAAACAAGAACAAGCTAAGGAAATGCACAAGAACACGAGACTTAACAACTGCTTCGATCTCATCTTCTGAAATAGTTTGAATTCAATTTATGGAATACAGATTAAAGAACCCTTTTCCAACAGTGACCACAGCATGATTGACTTTTGTCTCAACATACATCCACACAAAAATAATCACAACCATGGAATCCCCAATTATAACTTCAAAAAAAGGCAACTATGATCTTATAATCAATGATCTCTCTTCCCTTGATTGGCAATTTCTATTCACTGGATGCAATACTGTTGAAGACCATTACAACATATTCTTACTAGAAATCAAAAGAACCATCAAACTATATGTATCAATAACAACTCCCGAAAATCAGAAAAAACAAATTACCCATAACAATAAGGAAGCTTCAATCCAAAAAGAAATCACTTTGGCAGAAAAACAAATCTGGTCACATTGCCAACTTCAAAAGTCGATACAAAAATTTATGCCACCAGATAAAAACTGAATGCACCAATTATCAAATTAAACAAGAAGAAAAACTTCTAAGCACCAATTCCACCCGTGCTTTCTACAATTTTGTAAACAACAAACTAAAAGACTCAAGGTCCATCCCACCCCTGAAAGAACCTAATGGTAAAGACTGCAATGACAACACCATTAAAGGCAACCTCTTTAACACATTCTTTGGCTCAATATTTGTAAATAGCAATTGATTATGCCCAGTATTTCCTAGCTGAACCACAGAAAACTACAATGATCTAATACATATCGATTTTACAGAAGACAATGTTGAAAAAGCACTATGCAATCTAAAACTATCTCTATATATTGGACCAGACGGAATATGTGCCAGTTCTTAAAAAAGCTACCCATTGCCATAGCAGAACCTCTAAGCATAATCTTTGAAAAATCTTTCAGGACCAGCTCCTTGTCAAACCTATGGTCACAAGCCACGGTCATCCCCATCTTCAAAAAGGGAGACTCCAGCCTAATTGAAAATTAAAGACCAATCTCTTTATGCTGCGTCACCTGTAAAGTCATGGAATCAATTATTAACCAATTCATCATCCTCCACTTAGAAACAAACAACCTGCTCTCCAATAAACAATTTGGTTTTAGGAAAAAACTATCCTATAATCTGCAACTCTTACACTGCAAAAACATATGGACTACACAACTCGACCAGGGCAAAGCAATAGACACAATCTACATAGACTTCTGTAAAGTCTTTGATTCAGTGGCACATGACAAACTACTCCTAAAACTAAAATCTTACGGTATTTCTGAACACCTGCATAACTGGATAGAAGCATTCTGTCAAACAGACAACAGATGATCAAAATTGGGAGCGTCCTATCAAATTCTGTATCTGTCAACAGTGGTGTCCTCCAAGACAGTGTTCTAGGACCAACTCTTTTCATGCTCTACATAAATGACCTCTGTGATCATATTAAGAGCAACTGCATTCTCTTAGCTGATGATGTACAGCTATTCAACACCACAGACAATATTGCTACCCTACAAAAAGGCCTTGTCTATGTATCAGAATGGTCAAACAAATAGCAACTTCAAATCTCAACAAATAAATGTTCTGTTTTCCATATTGGCAAAAAAATAATAATCAGAAAATAAAATACAGGCTGAATAGTCAAGACCTTGTTGATGATCCAAACTCTGTCAAGGATCTTGGAGTACTCATCTCTAATGACCTAAATGCTAGAGCGCACTGTAACTACATAGCCAAAAAGGCGTTAAGAGTTGTTAACCTAATCTTACATAGCTTTTTCTCTGGTAATATTACACGACTAACTGGAGCATACAAAGCATTTGCTAGACCAATACTCGAATACAGCTCATCAATCTGGAACCCACATTACGTATCTGATATTAACACAGTTGAGAAAGTCCAGAAATATTTTACAAGAAGAGTTCTCTGCTCCTCGACTCGTTGCAGAATACCGTATGCCACCAGACTTGAAATTCTAGACCTAGAAAACCTAGAACTAGGCCACCTTCGGTCCGATCTAAGTATAGTATACAAAATCATACATTGCTATGTCCTACCTGTCAATGAGTACTTCAGCTTCAACCATAACAATACAAGAGCAAACAATAGATACAAATTCAAGGTTAATCGCACCAAACTTGATTGCAGGAAATATGACTTCAGCAACAGAGTGGTCAATGTCTGGAATACTCTACCTGACTCTGTGGTTTCTTCCCCAAACCCAAAAAACTTTAACCTTAGACTTTCTGCTATTGACCTCACCCCTTTCCTAAGAGGCCTGTAGGGAGCGTATACAAGCGCACCAATGTGCCTACCGTCCCTGTCCTATTGTTTCTTTCATTTTTTTATCTTATATGTATCCATGTATTCATATCTATGTTTTTTACTTATACCTATTATCTTGTAAGCAATTGACAAAATAAAATAAAATAAAATAAAATAAAATAAAATAAAATAAAATAAAATAAAATAAAATAAAATAAAATAAAATAAAATAAAATAAAATAAAATAAAATAAAATAAAATAAAATAAAATAAAATAAAATAAAATAAAATAAAATAAAATAAAATAAAATAAAATAAAAAAAACAAAACAAAACAAAACTACAGAGGAAAGACAACCCCTCCCAAAAGAAGGAAAAGGGAGGAATTAGTAGCCAAATATAGGCATCCACCATGCCAGAGGTACCCATCAAGGTTGATCTCCTTTCCTGATTAAGTGGGAAGACCAAGAAGCTGGGGAACAACCAAACAGGCTCAACAATTGTTGTAGTCTAGACTGGGGTTGGCCTAGTTGCCAACCCAATGAACTCTGGATTTACTGACAAAGAAATAAAGGGAGACTAGTATAGATCTATTTCAAGCTATTTAGCTCTCATCAGCTAGCCATACCCTTCTGGGAATTGAACCAGGGAAGAGTTTCCTAGCTAACAAGAGCTAAATAGTTTAAAATAGATCTATACTAGTCTCCCTTTATTTCTTTGCCGGTAAATATAAATTTAACCCAAAATTAGTTTGTTGCGAAAGCAACTTCCTGAGAAGGCTCCTGGATTGGGGCTGAAGGGTGGATCAAGTTGCCCTGATTAAAAAAACAAAAAAAAAAACAAAAAAAAACAGTATGGGTGACAGCTTAAGTCACCCATGGGCAGAAGTACATTTAAATGGCATGACTTAGATAGAAACAATGTACTTGTGTTTCAGTCAGTATATCAGTTCTTCCATTTACCTGAATGAATATGAATCTGTGTATATCCAGGGGTGGGATTCTACCGATTCAGATTGGTTCAGGTGAACTGGTAGTTCCGGTTAGCATTTCGCCCTGCCCACCTGCCCTTGGTCTTTCCTGTGTTTTATTTCCTGGGTTTTTTTTTTAGCACAGCTGATTCGCACAGCAGAGTGGTTTGCTGTACATCAGCAGTTTTACTTACAAGGATACAGCACAAGGTAAGTAATTGAATTGAAAATGGGCTTTTTAAAGTGTACAGCACATGCGTGAAGCGTGCGTTTGGCCCACGCTCACAGAACCGGTTGTTACACCGTTGAATCACATCACTGTGTATATCCACAATAATAAAACCACCAAATATGCTTATAGATGGTTCCTCATAGTGTCTCTTTGTACCACGTTCCAAATAATAAAGCCATTGAGAAAAAGAATAGGTGCAGGTTTGAGAATCTTTATTTTCTGGAACTGATGATTAATATTTGGGGGGGCACACTGCAATTTTCTTATTGTAAACATTTAACTTAAGATTTCTTGTTATAAAGTTTTATTAATGCTACATATGAAATGAAGGAGAGTGCTATAGTTCCTTTTGTTGATTTTATCTCATTTCACTCCACCCTTAATGAAGTGGTTGTTATTTTTCTTTCAAATTTGTCAGGGGAAAAAAATAGCTTTGTCAGGATGTTATTTCCTAGTCCATGCATAAACGCCTCTTCAAAGAGCTAGGAAAAGCACTGTTACTTCTTACCAAAAGTCTTATTTAAGTGTCACTATAAAGACATCTCTGGAATATATAATGAAACCATAGTCTCAAATGTAACTATTATGGCTTCTGCATCAGCAGAAAAGGAGAATCATGCCAAATATTCATATGTGTTGTCCAACAATCCAGTTTTGTTTAAATATTTTAAAACAGCTTTTATCCTAACAGAATAATAGATTTGAAGGGACCTTGGAGGTCTTCCAGTCCAACCCCTGCTCAGGCAGGGAACCCTATAACATTCTGGATAATTGACCCTATACTATTCTGATTGGATGTAATGTAACTCTTCTGTGGCAAATTGTCTTGCAGTGAGTTGGCTGTCGTGAGTTGTCCTACACCCTATCCTTTCTACCGTTACACCCTATCCTTTCTACCGTTACTTTGGCACAACCATGACTCTAGTTTCAGTAGTCCCAAAGGCACTTTTTAAGGAGGCAACTGGATTTTCAAGTTTTTATTTTCCTTTGAAAACATTTTGCTTCTCATCCAAGAAACTTCTTCAGCTCTGACTGGCTGGCAGGGAATGGAAGGTTTTATATTCCTTGCAGACAGCTGGTCATTTGCATCCTTTTTAGAGAGTTGTTGAGTCCATGTCCACAGGAACACTTGAGTAGTGCAAATGGTTCCCATATTCTATGATTTTTCTGGAAATCCATTCATATTCCCAATCTATTTGAAGAGTGTTCATCCCAGACTTCTAGATCCAGTAAAACAAAGTCACTAGCATCTTATGGCTAGTTGTGCCTAACTAACAAATGGGACATGTTTTCTATCACTTCTGTGATAGCTGCTGATTAGATGAAGCTGCTATAAATCACATACAGAAATTTAATGAAATTATGAAAGACAAGCATTGCGTCTTATGCCTATACAAAGTATCAATGGCTAAGCCTCTCTTCCTATTGACTGATTCATTTACTTATTAGTTTTTTAATTCAGTTTTTTTTCCAATCACTCCTACTTGTATAGGAACTGAACAAATCTGACCTATTGTGAGCTGCATCTTGATGAAGGATAAATATGCCTTATTGACTCTTGAGTTGAACAAACCTTGTTAAAAACCATTTTTACTCTATTCAAAAATCCATTTCTATGGAAATGCATAATGATGTAAATGTGTACAAAGAATAAAGCTAAGAAGAGTGTTTAATATTTTTTTGTTTTAAATTTAAACATTGTAATAATTTTGTCAAAGGATCCTTAATAAACTAGGAAGTGAGGGAGCTGAGTCAATGTTTTTTCTTTGATTTTATTAATCATAAAAAAATACAATTAATCTTTCATTCCCCTTACAGCACATCTCGGCCTGAATGGATTTTCTATAAATAAATTAGTTACATGCTTTCTAAAAGCTACTTCTGAATGCTACAACTATCAGTCCATTTATTTTACAGAAGAGAATTCTCAATAAATGTGCCTTTGTTCAGTTTGTTTCTTGTACTTTTTTATAACATGTAAATTTATTTTAACGTGTCTGCTTCAATCATCATGTAATCCAGTCTGTAGAAATATATACTGATACAATTAACAAATCAAATGAAACTTTGAGAAAAAATACACATAGACATGCAACCATCTACCCACCCACACATACATGTGCATGCATGGACATTGCCCTCAATGCCATTCTATTTTATGAGATCAGATTTGGGGTGGGTGGAAAATTGCAACTAAAACAACTTTTCATGTTAGATTATTTTCCTTTGGTTCAGATACATATTATATCCAAAGGATTTTTATAATTGACATGAGGAGGAGGAGGGGGAGGGGGAGGAGGGAGAGGAGGTGGGAGAGAAGGAGAGAGGATGGAAGGAAGGAAGGAAGGAAGGAAGGAAGGAAAGAAAGAAAGAAAGAAAGAAAGAAAGAAAGAAAGAAAGAAAGAAAGAAAGAAAGAAAGAAAGAAAGAAAGAAAGAAAGAAGAAGGAGGGAGGGTTGCTGAACCTATGAGCCACTTCAAAATAGAAGGAAGGAAGGAAGGAAGGAAGGAAGGAAGGAAGGAAGGAAGGAAGGAAGGAAGGAAGGAAAGAAAGAAAGAAAGAAAGAAAGAAAGAAAGAAAGAAAGAAAGAAAGAAAGAAGAAGGAGGGAGGGTTGCTGAACCTATGAGCCACTTCAAAATAGAAGGAAGGAAGGAAGGAAGGAAGGAAGGAAGGAAGGAAGGAAGGAAGGAAGGAAGGAAAGAAAGAAAGAAAGAAAGAAAGAAAGAAAGAAAGAAAGAAAGAAAGAAAGAGGAAGGAGGGAGGGTTGCTGAACCTATGAGCCACTTCAAAATAGAAGGAAGGAAGGAAGGAAGGAAGGAAGGAAGGAAGGAAGGAAGGAAGGAAGGAAGGAAGGAAGGAAAAATATATACCAGTGAAGGTTCAAATGAATTGGGCTTGCTTTCTAGTTTAGGAATTAGAGACATTATTGCACATGATAACTGAGGAAGCCAAAGAATATGAAAAAAAAAAAAAAAAAGAAGTCAATATGTATTTCATTGGTTACAGAAAAATAAATTGCAAAATGATGTACAATATAAATATAACAGATTTGTCTACATTTATTTGTTATGCCTTTTATCAATTACCTTATTTTCTACGCCATACTGGTTATTTTTCATTTTTCTATTAATTGTAGAAACTTTATTTCTGTTTCTAAACTTTATTTCTGTTTCTAAGGCCTGATTATTAGATCGAGCAAGCTTCCAATTTAGATTTCATAGATCCTGAGCAAATAACCAAGTTTGACTGACAAGATTTGTTAAGCACAATGACACTTTTACAATCTGGATCCATTAATTTCATTGATTGGTCTACCAGGAGAAAGTTGGAATGTCACCCCTGTTAGAAGACACTGTGAGCAAGGTCATTAGAAAGTTGCCGTCAACATGTCTCACAATTCCCTACTGGAAGAAAGCCAGTTTGAAATTGATTATATAAATAATTCCAGTACTTTGCCAAGTAAACTATAACTGAGTGACAGTCACTTTTCAATTCCCTTGGATAATTAGAACAGTTTTGGAATTACATGGTGCTTTTCAGGGTCATCCGGTACCACTCTAGTTTTTGGAAGATTTTCTTGCTGTCAGAATCATCCCTCTCCTTATCAGCCATGCAATGATGCAGAATGCAAGAAATTAGGAGAATGCTAAAAAGTTAGTGAACATTATGCTTTCTAAATATATTCAGTCAACTGTAAATGAAACAATTTTCGTAGCCATTATTGGAGACTTTGATAAGCATGAAATATCAGTTGTTAATTAACTGTGCTGGTGTTGTACAGTGAAAACAATGGACAACATTCAAATTATTTCTCCTGACTTGTCTTTAAAAAATGGATTGTAGAATCAAACTTTGGATGCTTTTCAGTAAGTATCTATTTATTTTTGTACAAATGCATATGCTACTTGTTTCTTAAAATAAAGACTTATACATACCTGCATTTGAAGGATTTGTCTTTATTCATTCACTGAAATTAAGGAAAAAATGAATTTAATAATGCATCCCCAGTAACTCTAAATGATTGTTTATGAGATATATAAGATATATTTCATAAGATATGAGATATAAGATATTTAGGAGAATATCAGAAGTCCCTCCCTCCCTTCCTTCCTTCCTTCCTTCCTTCCTTCCTTCCTTCCTTCCTTCCTTCCTTCCTTCCTTCCTTCCTTCCTTCCTTCCTTCCTTCCTTCCTCCTTTCTCTGGAGGGAAAGAACATTATTTTATTTCATTATTCTTCCATGTAGCACATTAAGAACATTGTTTTATTTCATTATTCTTCCGGGTAGCAACAAGAGTGCCTTCACTTTAAAAACAACAAAAATAACTGAACCTTTGTAGCTTATGCACAGATTCAAACCAACACACAATTTATTGTGTGTTATTCTTTGGTATATTGTTTAATTAACTGTCTTCTATTCTAAGATCAGATTTTTTTAAAAAATAGCAGGTTGCAAATATGTTAATTAATAAATAAAATCTTCTAGGTGACATCAATCTAACATCTGGGGATGTGCAAATTGGTAAATGTAATACTTTAAACTTTCAAGATAGGTATTAAACATTCTAGAAAATTGTATAATGGTTCAGAACTGCTTTGGACTCATAACTGTTTCCCCATAATCACATGCAGATACATTTAATTTTAAATCTGCTGTATTTGCTTCTGCTTCCGGTTTTATGTTAATTATAGTTTTAAGAGAGATCTAGCATTAAAAAAATCAGCAAAGGAAAAGGGGCACCAACCCTTAGCTACCTTCTACAGTCTGTCCGGATTTTTGTAAGTTGTTTCTGTAACTCCAGTCTGCTTACTGTGAAAATGATAGATTCATTAGATTCCATAATAATGAAACTTTATTCATAGATCAAAGTCTTCTTCAAGGGGAATGGAATTTTCTTTGAATAGGAAACATTCTTGATTTCTGGCATGGAAAAACCTCCCCAGTACTTCTCATTTATTTGGTAACAACATGGATGCATCCACACATTATATGGCTGCCAACAATCTGTTGCTTTCTGTTCTTCAGCTTCTTAGATTATAATTATAAAAGAACCCTAAAATCTCTCATAGTTCCCCATTCAACACCACCCAAAAGTCTTCAAGTTCAGCCATGGATATTTGAATGCGACCATATGAAAAACTCCAGAAAAGAAACAAGTTTGAAAAAGAAGCATCTAAAGTATATTTGTTCCATATCAACCAACCTGTGACATGCAATCCTATGAAGCATTGTCAGTACAATGAGTAAATAATGACCTGAATACAGCAGAGTAGAGTAGAGTAGAATAGAATAGAACAGAACAGAACAGAACAGAATTCTTTATTGGCCAAGTGTGATTGGTCACACAAGGAATTTGACTTCAGTACATAAGTTCTCAGTGTACATAAAAACCATAAGTGATAAATCATGATCATAGTCATCATAAAATCATAAGATACATCACTTAGTGATAATCATGGGATACTATGACAAAGAATGGTATATATACACACACACACACACACACACAGAGAGAGAGAGAGAGAGAGAGACTCACACCCACACAGATGATGAGACACGACCACAGACCAGAAGCCGCACTGCAGCTGCATCACTACCCACTTCAAACCCCTCCGACCCATACATGAAGCGAACGGATGCCCACCATGAAGATGTGGCACAACCACAAACGCGAAGCCAAACAAACAGGATCACAGCTCACCAGCTCAAATCCCCTGGCAACTAGCTGGTTGATGGAATTCACTCGTTCACTCCATAAGTAGAGGAAAGGGGTCATCTCTGGAATTTGAACTGATTTTTATGAGGCAAACTGAAGATTGCATTGCAGATAACAACATTAGCAAGTGCCTGAAAAGGTAAAACTAATCAAATCCTTTGCTGGAGGGTGTGAACTCCTTACTGCTGAGGTTATAATGAATTTGTTTTCTGTCATCTCTGTGGATTTACTTATTTATATATTTCACTTATGGAGTGCATCTCATGAGAAAATGGCCCATCTTTTAACAGGGCCAGATGAATATGCTCAAACCATGATAGAATCCCTTTTTCTTTCAGGTTATTTATTGATTAAATTTCTATACCACCCATTTCATCTTAAGTGATCTTGGGTGGTGGCAACAGCATTCTACGCTTCCTTGAATATTGTAGAAATGAGATTCTACTGAGTTGTCCTAAAACATGGACTGAGGCTATATCAGGAAGTTGAGGGGTGTTGGCTTACATCAACGCTATGAGGACCATCAGTATGTTTCATGAAGTAGGTTCTGCTTGACTCATATTAGTAAGCACCATGTATGGAATTGTGCTTCAAGAAGAGGAGGGGAGGGAAAAGGGAAGGGAGGAAATGAGGAAGTGGAAGTGGAAGGAGGAGGAGGAGGAGGGGCAGGAGATGAGGAGATGGAAGGGGAAGGGGAAGGGAAGGGGAAAGGGAAGAGGAAGAGAAAGGAGAGGAAGGGGAAGAGGGAGGAGGGGGAGAAGGGGAAATGGGAGAGGAAGGGGAGGGGAAGGGGAGGGGGATGAAGAAGAGAAAGAGGGAGGAAGAGGAGGAAGTTCCAAAAAGAAAAAAAAAATCTTGCCAAGAAACTTACAGAGATTAGTACAGGCAGTCATTAAAAGTCACCACTGACTTGAAGATAAAGAAAAATAATAATAATTTGCTATTAGCTGAAAATGAGAAAACATACACGAGCTTTTATAATAGTTTGTGTTTATATCTGTCAGGGTTAATGTCATCTTCAAGCAGGGAAGAAGAGAGAAAGGTCAAGCCTTTCTTCGCTGGATATTATTCATCTGATCTCCATGAATGGGAAAGACACTGTAAGATTCATTAAGGATGTTCTGCGCCACATGTTATTTGACCATCAGCTTGGTAACAGAAGCCTCAAAAGGCATAATCAAGTCAAGTCTTTACTTTCTTCTGCAGAAAGTAAGAAGTATTTAGCTCTGATTTTTGGTGAACACCCACCAGGAGGGAAATAGTCTTTTCCCTTCCTGGCTTTCATTAGAGGGTAGTCATTTGTTATTTTAATATCTTATGTCTTATGCGGCCAATGTTATCTCTTAGATTGTCATTAGGATTTTTTTTCTACTACAAGTAATACCTTGCTTAGCAATCACAGTCCTTACAAGGAGAAATTATTGGAAGCTGGGACTTGAAATTTGATTGCCTCTGCTCACTTAAAGCCTAATAAAGTAGCGTTGTTCAAAAGTGCCAGCCTTTCATGGGTATTTTCTCCATTTCAATATGAAAATCATTAAGCTGCATAAATGTGCAACGCCAGTTTAAGTCAGCTAGAATTAGAGGAAACAAAATGCAACCTGCAGGAGGCAAATAATTGCAGCTGTGAAGGAAATGAGGAAAGAAAAGTGAAAGCTTTTGAAAAGAGCTGAATATAGTTCAAATGACATATGGATGGAGTCGTGGACCTTGTGGGTTTGTACTCGGTCATCAGGGCAGAAAAGGAAAACTGGCGGAAAGAATCCACCATTGCAAGGTATCTTAAAGGAGGTGATCTGTAAGCTTTATTATATATTGTCATCTGAACTACAAGAGCAGCAGTTGGCAACTGGTGGGTTGCAGCCCACCGGTGGGCCGTGAGAAAAATTTGGTGGTCCACAGAGAAGTGTCACCCCCAGAGCACCCCCCCCAAAGCAATTAATCCAGGCTGTGCAGAAATACAAGGCTGTGCCGCCCACATGGCCTGTGAAAACCCTCCCTACCCACTCACTCCTTACTTGGCAACTTGCCTGCTAGGTTGCTATTTTTCCATTTTCTGACCACCAGCTGTTCTGCTGTGCCGGGAGATTTACATTAACTAGAAAGCCAGAAATCATTGGATTTCTTAATTGCTTGTTAAGAAATTTGAATCCCACCCCTGCCTCTGTATGCTTGTGTGTGTGTGTGTGAGAGAGAGAGAGAGAGAGAGAGATCTAACCTCTCTCTCTCTCTCTCTCCCACCAGCATCAGCAAACCATTGTCAGTCAAAATTCAAATTAGCGGTCCCCAGTTTTTAAAATTATAAGTTTGGTGGTCTCTGAAGTCCAAAAGGTTGGTGAACCCTGTACTAGATCAGGGGTATCAAACTCAAGACCAGGGGTCAGATCCAGCCTGTGATGTGGTCAGATCTGGCCTATGAGGCTGTCTTGGTCTACCAATGCAAGAGGAAAGATTGGTCTGATTTACCCAGTCAAAGAGGAAAGATCAGACCAGCTTGGCATTGGACCAGTCTACCCAATGTGAAGAGGAAACATGCCAGCAGTTTGGGAAGTGGTGTCAAGCTGACCACTCCCACCCAGTTGGCCATGCCCACCTGCCCCTCCCCCAAGGTCAACCACAGCCCTGATGTGGCCCTCAATGAAATTGAGTTTGACACACCTGTATTAGAGCATGTCAAATCTTATCCATGACAAAATATAGTTATTGCAATATGCACTGGGGTAGGATTCACTGAGAAGGTTGTCCAATAAACTATTTCTCTGCTATCAGAGATATAACCTACAGAAATCCAGACAATCATTAGACGCCAGCAGAGAGTTAGAATTGTTTCGTTGCTGCAGCCCAGATCTGGGAGGCCCATCTCTCTAATAAGATGCCCACCCCATTCAGTTAAACACAAGAAGAATCCAATCTCACTTCCATGGTATGGAACCTAGATATATTATGTTCTCTTGTTGAATCTCAGTAGAACTTCAGTCCTATTGTGATTCCCCAGAGTTTTAGTTGGTATTAGTAATCATGATTTTTTTTTTTTTTTTAAAAAGATGAATTTATTTATTTAAGAAAATGTGATGGGAAGAGAAGTGTCTACTTAAAAGAATAAAAAAGAAGGATCTAAAAGTTGGGCCAAGGAGTTAGAAGGGAACCCCCTACATAAGCAAGAGACTTTATATCATTTTGGACAAATGGTTTTCTAATCTCTTCTTAAAAGTCTCTAGCGATAGAGCACCCACAACTTCTGAAAGCAAACTGTTTCACTGATTAATTGTTCTCACTGCTACGAAATTTCTCCTTAGTTCTAGGTTTCTTCTCCCTTGATTAGTTTCCATCCATTGTTTCTTGTCTTCAGGTGCCTTCTAGATCCATGCAACCTAGATCCTGCACATTCATAAATAAAGTTTTGCATTCTTGGCCACCACTTGTGTGGCATGGTTCCCAACAAGCTTTGGAACAGTACCGTTCCTCAGACCAGGGGATGGGAACCTGTTTTAAAGGATTCTCTCATATATTGTCATATAGAGTTCTTCTCATTCTGCACCAGAAAATGAAGCATAGTTCATTCATCTAACAACATATTAGAAATGGTTCCTTGAACAGAAAGAAGATTTAGAGATATGCCCCATAATGATAAACTGAAGGAACTTGGGGTGGTTGATGTGGAGAAAAGAAGACTGAGAGAAAATGTGGGATTCATGTTCAGTGCTTCTTCCACTGCCATGGAAACTGTAAGTAACAGTTATACTTTGTAGGTACCATAACTAATAGTTATACTTTATAATTACACAGATTTCATTTAAATATTAGGGAAAAATATTAGGGAAAAAATGCTTATGGTAATTATCAGCAGAATAATTTCTCTGTAGAAGTTGTGGTTTTTTCATCTCTGAAGGTTTAATAAAGAGGCTGGGCAGCAACCTCTCATGGATAACTTAATTGCTTTCCCCACACACTACAGAGGGTTGAATTAAATGATCTTTGTCATCCTTTCCAGTTCAGCAATTCTCTGATTCCACAAATCTTTGTTCCTCATCAAAGCCTTGAGTCCAATTAAACTATACCCAGAGTGGCCTATAGCAGATTAGTCCATTTACAACAATTTTACATCAGTTTCTGAATGAAATTAAATGGTTCCTGCATACTACCAATTCATATCTAGATACTTACAGATCACAGCTAGTAAGAAAATCCCTTTCCTCAAGGCTTATAATGTAGAAAAAAAGAGACATCACATCAACAGAGAGTGTTGGGGAGGTCAAGGGAAGACTCACCATATTTTTTGTTGTATAGGATGCACTTTCGCCTCCAAAAGTGAGTGGAAATGTCTGTGGATCTTATACAGTGAATGTTGCCAAAGCCCTGCCCACCTGGCCTCTGCCTCCCAGCAATTTGCCTCCTTGCAGCAAACAGCAAACAGCCTGTTTCAGCTTCAGCACAGCCTGATTAGCACAAGCAGCTGATTGTCAGTAGGATAAGCCTCCTGATAATCAGCTGTTTCAGGCTGCAGGGATTGCCATTGCCTATTGCCACTTCCACACGCCCCATTATTGCCCTCCGCATCCCATTTTCAGCCTCAGCATCCCATTTTCATCCCTGTTTTTGGTCTCCATGCACCCCATTTTTGGCCTGTTCCAGGCAGCAGGGATCAGAACAGGTAGAAAATGGGATGCACAGAGGCCAAAAACGGGATGCAGAAGCTGAAAATGGGGCACGTGGAGACAGCAATAGATAATGCTAATCCCTGCATCCTGAAACAGCTGATCATCGGGAGGCCGATGCAACTGACAATCAGCTACTTGTGCTAATCAGGTTGTGCTGAAGCTGAAACAGACTGTTTGCTGTTTGCTGCAAGGAGGCAAATTGCAGGCAGAGGCAGGTTTTTTTTCTTGTTTTCCTCCCCAAAAACTAGGTGTGTCTTATATTTCGGAGAATCTTATACTCTGAAACATATGTTAATATAGCAACGTCTCTGATGCTTCAGGAATTTTCTTATCAAACTAGCTAGAATGAAAACAAATCCAAGCAAGAAAACTCAAAAATTGCTTAGTTTTCAGCTGAGCCAATCAATCTCTTTCTTGTGTTGCTCCTGACTATTAGAACAGCTGCTCAAAGAGAGTTGGAGAGCAACATAACTTGTTGATGCAGAAGAAGAAAAGACTAATGAAGTTAAATAGAATAGAATAGAATAATAGAGTTGGAAGGGACCTTGGTGGTCTTCCTAGGCAGGAAACCCTACACCACTTCAGACAAATGGTTATCTAATCTCTTCTTAAAAACTTCCAGTGTTTGAGCATTTACAACTTCAGGGGGCAAGTTGTTCCACTGATTAATTATTCTTATTGTCAGGAAGTATCTCCTTAGCTCTAGGTTGCTTCTCTCTTTCATTAGTTTCCAACCATTGCTTCTTTTCCTGCCCTCAGGTGCTTTGGAGAACAGCTCGACTCCCTCTTCTTTGTGGCAGCCCCTGAGATATTGGAACACCTTTTCATTAAACTAGACATACCCAGTTCCTGCAAATGTCTATGGAGATTCTCCGTCACCCAGGTCAAAGTTGTTCCAAAGGTGTTTTTTTTCTTTTTCTTTTTAATAAATAATTTTTATTAATTTTACAATTAAAACAAACCAACAACACATACACAAATGAAAGAAAAGAAAGAATAAAAGAAAGAAAAAAGAAAGGAAAATAGACAGAAAGAATAGAAAGCAATTAAAAACATTCTCCAGTTGCCTTTTGAAAAAGCACCTTTGGGACTAATGAAGTTTTGTTTTTGTTTTTCCCCTGAAGGCTGGGGAAGATTAGAGAACTACCATCTGATTTTAGCAACTGCACAGAATACAAATTAATAACACATCTCACAAATGATCTTACTGCCCAAGCTGTTATCTGGATTGTATCCCTGATAAGTATGCTTGAGGCTTGTTTGTTTGTTTGTAAATAATAAATTGATGCCTTCTAGTGAATTACCATTGTTTTTAAATTCTCCAGGCCTTAAGTCCAAGCCACAAAGATGTCTGCATGTAAACCATGAAATTATGGAGAGCTGCTCTAGCAGCCGGCTCATTTTCATTTGACTTGTACCCTTTCAGTTGAAGGTAGAGGCTTATGACTTGCTGAACTGAATATTGCAATTGTTAAGCTCTCTCTCTCCCTCTCCCCCTCCCTCTCTCTTTTTGTTCCTGGCTAAGACACATAGAAGATTATAAATTGTGCAGTGTGGAGTCACAAAGGCGACTGGAAGAGAAATCTGTTGATCTCTTGACTCTTATTTTGAAGATATCTAGGTTCATAGCTTCTGAACGCTTCACCTGAAAAAAATAAGGTCAAAATATTTCCTTTTCTTTAATGTTCAGAAAATCAGAATCCTTGGAGAGAATCTTGCCTGTCTATTATATAGAGGGGAAGGGGAACCATACCTTGTTCATTATAATTAAAAGTTCTTCATGATAAGTGATAATGTCCAGTCTGGATAATTAATCTTAGAAGTACATTCAGCTGTGGCTTCTCTTCTCTTCTCTTCTCTTCTCTTCTCTTCTCTTCTCTTCTCTTCTCTTCTCTTCTCTTCTCTTCTCTTCTTTTCTCCCCTCCCCTGTCCTCCCCTCCATTCCCCTGTCCTCTCCCTTCCCCTCCCCTTACTGTAGAAAAGGAATTTTATTTATTTTATTTATATTTATTTCTCAATTGCTTACAATAGGTATAAGTAAAAACATAGATATGAATACATGGATACATATAAGAAAAGTAAAAAGAAACAATAGGACAGGGACGGTAGGCACATTGGTGCGCTTATGCACACCCCCTACAGACCTCTTAGGAAAGGGGTGAGTCAATAGTAGACAGTCTAAGGTTAAAGTTTTTGGGGTTTAGGGAAAAAAACCCGCAGAGTCAGGTAGAGTATTCCAGACATTGACCACTCTGTTGCTGAAGTCGTATTTCCTGCAATCAAGTTTGGTGCGATTAACCTTGAGTTTGTATTTATTGTTTGCTCTTGTGTTGTTACCGTTGAAGCTGAAAGTATTCATTGACAGGTAGGACATTGCAATGTATGATTTTATATACTATACTTAGATCAGACTGAAGGCAGCGGAGTTCTAGGTTTTCTAGGTCTAGAATTTCGAGTCTGGTGGCATCAGGTATTCTGCAATAAATAAAAAATTTCTGAATTTTCTCTTTCAGAAAAGGAAATAATAATGATGAATAGGGCTGGGCTACTGGGGTTCAGGAAAGTCCCTTGCCAAGATTCTGTATAGTTTAGAGAATCCCCAAATCCCACTCCTGGCTGGAGTCCCCAGGCAGCCTGTTTTGGATGCAGGAAAGTGCAAGGCCTGTGTGGAAGCTCAGGGAAGGTGAAAAACGGGTTTCCCAGAAGTTCAGGAGGTCCGGAAATGGGCCTGTTTCAAAGTCTTCGGAGCCCAGGGAGGCTGTTTTTCTTTTTTCAGAGCCTGGGGAGCCCCCCCCCCATGGTTCAGGAGGCCAATTAGGCCACGCCCACCATGGCCACGCCCACCAGTAACCATGCAGATAAGCCTTTTCTAAATTTTTTGAAGCCCACCCAGTGGTGGGATTCATTTTTTTTTTTACTACTGGTTCTGTGAGTGTGGCTTGGTGGGTGTGACAGGGAAGGATACTGTAAAATCTCCAATCAGAGGCTGTATGTTATGTTTTATGCATGGGCGCTAAAGGAGGAGACGAGCCGGTGAACAGTGAACTTCAAACTCTTTATTTACATGTGTAACAGCTCAGCTCTATGGCCGCAACAGCCCCCTTTATATAGGCAAGCTCTTGAGTATTTAACCAATGAAAACATAGGGACCGCTAGCTCCGTTAACTAATGGGAGAGCCTCGTTAATAGCCAATCAAATTCTCCTGAACGGACCAATCCGATGTCGCTATTATCGGCCAATCAGAAGTGCAGGGCCAGAACCCTGCACTTTACTTCAAGCTCTTAATAATCTTTATTCAAGTACTTTTATTAATTCACAACACTGTATTTGCCGGTTCTCCGAACTACTCAAAATTTCCGCTACCGGTTCTCCAGAACTGGTCAGAACCTGCTGAATTCCACCTCTGAGGCACTCTGATGATGACCATTTAGTCATATAGCTGCCAAAAAACAAAAAAAAAACAAAAACCCACTTCACAAAGTCATGGAATGTAAATACATTAAGTATTTAGTACTTAATGTTTTTAAGTAACTAATGACTCTCCATTTTTCCGAAATAACTTTCCTTCTAAGTTTCACATTTAGCGTAAGATCTTGTGAGGGCCTTTTAGTAGCTGCATTAATCATCTGAGTACCTTTGCATGTTTTGTATAGATCCAGAGAAGGATACTGTTCTCAGATGAACAGATTTTAATGCAACATAATATTTTATCAATGGACCTTCATCCCACAGTTCTAAGTCCTTTTCTTATATTTTTACGCAGTGGACTTATTCACGAAGAAGCTCTTTTCCATTGAATAAGGAATTTCTTTCTTGAGTACACAATCTGAGCTTTGTTGAATTATGCTAGACGCTTAACAGTTTAGACAGATACTTGTTTGTATCTTGTATCTATCTACCATTATCATTATTAACTGAATTGATTCTGATCAATTCTAATACCTTACTAATCTTTCTTTCACATTCTACTGAGCCATTTGCCGAATTTATTTCTGTTTTACCTCAGCCCCATTCTAAATTAGCAACGGAACATATTGAATTGACTCATTTTTTTTCTTCAACCATTGATTAATTTCTCTAGTTTCGATTATTTGAATGGATTCCACCAAAAGTCTTATCTAGAGGTGAGACATGAACAGATGTAAAACATTCACCTTTTGGTTTTTCTTGTTGATTCTCCATTCACCAGTGAAATTTGTCAGGAGTAGTCCATTGTCAAGCAACAAACACATCTGTGTGATTTCATTGACCTCCAACAGCTACAGTATGTGAAATACATGCCAAAAAGAAAAAAAGAAAGAAAGAAAAAAAAGAAGAGATGGCCTTGCGGAAAAATGTCAATGAAATAGCAAATTGTGAAAGAGAAAATCAGGCAGGGAAGCATTGGGACAAATGCATCAAGTGAATTCTCTAGTTTATAAAACATGTGAAAAAAGAGTTCAAAGTAAATAAAAGAAGCACAACCTCTGAAATAGAGTAAAAAAGAAAATAAGCAAACTGATCTTGAGGAGAATCCCTTTTGAACTGAACACACACACACACACACACACACACAATTGTGGAAACCTGAGAGTTACATGGCCCTTCTTACATTATGAGTTGTGTCTGGAGGGAGAAGGCATGCCATCAAATTATTTATGGTGGCAGTAAGGTCAGAGAAAGAGACTAGAAGCTTTAAGGCTTATATGATATGCAGCAGTAACAATTTCTAAAGCCAAACCATATAAATGATAAAATCATTTTTTAATGCGTTACAATTATAAGTTTGAAAAAGAATGGATAGAAACATGGCTAGAAATTGGAAAATACTCCATGAGTTAGTAATGGGTAGGTCTATTGTTTAATACAGAGGGGTTTTGTGTGCTTGTTGTTGTTTTTGTTCCAATGTGTAGCCAAAATAATCAAATCTTCACATCTTTTATTTGCCAGACTTGTTCTGATGATATTTTCATGTTCTGTTCCTTCTGGATCCTTTTTTTTTAAAAAATTATTATTCTGGAGTATTTTAGCAAGAATACATTACATGGGGATTTTCCCCCCTTGCATTGGTTTTGATGTTTTTTTCTGTTATCCTATTCAACATCATATTTGTTGTTCAAGGTGAATATTTATTGGAACACAGATGAAAATAAAGTTCAGAATTACGTACTATTGGCTGCTTTTTATCATAGTCTGGTATGTAGTTAGGGGTATAGAATAACCATAATTTATTCAGAACAATGCTCTACCTGAAGTCAAGTCAGCTTCAATGTGTGAAGTCTTTCAGACAGCTACAAAAACCCAGGTTACATATTGGGTCCCCTCCTTGCAGTCACTGATTGATATTGTTGTGGTTTTTCTATGAAGCATTGACAAGTAAGAAATTGATTGTTTATCATAAGGTCTTAGTTATTATTTGTAAAGACCTTAGACATTTTGGGGGAAATTAAGAAGAACATACCTGGTGTGTTATGAGCCATGGTGGCACAATGATTAGGGTGCACTTCTGCACGACAAAACACAGTGTAAATAAGGTGCAAGATCTCTACATGCTGGTCATTAGCAGAACTAGAAGAAGAAACACCAGAGAAAGAGGTCTTAAGACATAACAGGCTTAAGAAAGAAATGGTCATGCATATACTAGCAATATTATAGAGCAGTATGTATTCATAGTTAGTAGAGTATTAATGATAATACAGAGCATCATATAATCAGTAGTAATAGGATGGAAAATAAGTATTAATGTTATAGTAATTGAAGAATAATATGTAGCATATTGTAATAGTAGTTATATTACAGGTCAACATGCAACAGTTCATTTAGTGACCATTCAAAGTTACAACAGTGCTGAAAGAAAATGATTTGCCATGGTGGTGCAGTGGTTAGAGTGCAGTACTGCAGGCTACTTCTGCTGCCTGCTGGCTGCCTGCAATTTGGCAGTTCAAATCCCACCAGGCTCAAGATTGACTCAGCCTTCCATCCTTCTGAGGTGCGTAAAATGAGGGTGCAAATTGTTGGGGACGATAGGCTGACTCTGTAAACTGTAAAGCACTGTAAAGTGGTATATAAGTCTGAATGCTATTGCTATTGCTACAAACAAACAAAATTAAAGGAATGTGTGTATTTTATGTGGAGGTAAATGAATGAATGAGTTGGACACTAAGAATGGCTGATCAAAGAAGAATTGACACCTTTGAACTGTGATGCTGGTGAAAATTATTGTAAATTATTAAAATACTAAGGACAGCTGGATTAACTAACAGAAGAGGTGTAATATTGTATAAAACCAGACACATCACTAGAAACTAAAATCACAAGACATGTCTGATTTATTTTAGCCATGCCGTGCATGCAAATTCATTGGAAAAGGCAATGAGGCTAAGAATGGTTAGTGGAATGAGAAGGAAAGGCAAGCAAAGAATGTGCTGGCTTGGCACCATCAAATCTGATACAAAATTGAACATCCAACAATTGAAAGAAGATGTGATTTACAGGGTAACATGAAGAACACTTGCCTATAAAGTCACCAAGAGTCAGACATAGCATAGAATATAATTTTTTATTGGCCAAGTATGGTTGGACACACAAGGAATTTGTCTTGGTGCAAATACTCTCAGTATTCATAAAAGAAAAGATACATTCATCAAGAATCAAGGATCGTAAGATACAACACTTAATGACAGTCAACAAGCAATCAAATCATACTAGGAAACAGTCATAAGGATACAAGTGACAAAGTTACGGTCATGACTGAATGGTTGAAACAAATGGTTATGAAAAAAGGTATCTTCTAAAGTTGAGAATCTAGAAAAAATACAGAGAAGAGCAACCAAGATGATTGGGGGACTGGAGGCTAAAACCTATAATGGTTGCAGGAATTGAGTATGTCTAGTCTAGTGAAAAGAAGGACTAGGGTTGACATGATAGCAATGTTCCAATATCTCAGGGTTTGCCACAAAGAAGATGGAATCAAGCTGTCCTTCAAAGTCCCTGAAGGCAGGACAAGAAGCACTGAGTGAAAACAGATCAAGGAGAGAAGCAACCTAGGACTAAGTAAAAATTAGAACAATTAATCAGTGGAACAGCTTGCCTCCAGAAGTTGTGAATGCTTCGACAATGGAAGTTTTAAAGAAGAGATTGGACAACCCTTTGTCTGAAGTGGTATAGGGTTTGCTGAACAGATTTCCTGAGCAGGGGGTTTCCTGACCAGGGGATTGGACTAGAAGACCTCCAAGGTCCCTTCCAACTCTGTTATTCTTAGAAACAATTAGTATAGCAATAGCAATAGCATTTGGACTTATATACCACTTTATAGAGCTTTACAGCTCTCCCTAATTGGTTTATGTTAAGTTCTGCGCATGGGTGCAAGGAGCGGAGACGAGACAGTGACAGTGAACTTCAACTCTTTATTAAGCATACTGAACAGAGCAAAACCCTAGGGCAGCAGCAGCCCTTTTATAGGGTTGGCTGCTGTCCCATTAGCCAATGAGAAACATGGAAGTGTTAAACCCTTGAACCAATGAGAGTTGGCCTGCTAACAGCCAATCAGATGTCCCAGAAAGGACCAATCCGATATCGCTATTATTGGCCAATCAGAAGTGCAGGATTAGAACCCTGCTTTTTCTTAAGGTTGTTAAAACTTTATTAAACGCTTTTATTAGTTCATAACACCTCTTCCCCCGGGTTCCGTTTGAGGGGTATGGTGATGTAATCCCTAAGATATGTAGGTTGTTTTAACTGTCAATTAGATTTGCGCTGTCCCACCGGTTCCTGTCTGTCGTCTGGTTTTGGCGGGATGTTTTTTGATTTATCTGGTACAGGCAATTCCGCATCTTCACTGGACGACTCAGTGCCACTAATTCTGTCGTTGTTGTCCTCCGATCTCTGCGGGCTCGCCTCCATTGAGGTATTCCTCTGTGGTGAGGCCATCCCTCTCCCTGATTCTTCTTCATGTAACGCGCCTGGCTGCTGACTTTTTTCACTTCTGCTTTCCACCATCTCGAATTCGGTTTCTTCGACATCCCCTCCCCCCTCAGTTTGAGAGTCACACAAGTCATGGGAACTGGGTTGTAGCCTAGAGCGAAGCTGATCTACATGGCGTTTCCATATTTTTCCGTCCAATGTTTCCACACGGTACGATCTGGGTCCGGTGGTTTGAGTTACGGTTGCTTCAACCCATAATGGTACGCCGGAAAGGTTTTTAGCAAAGACTAAGTTGCCTACCATGAACTCGTGGCATTTTCCATTAGATCCACAGGGTTTCTCTGGTGTGTAGGATGGGTGGAGACACTCAAGGTGGGAACGGAGCTTGCTTCCCATCAACAGTTCAGCTGGAGTCTTGTTGGTGACGCTGTGCAGGGTGATGTGTTGGACGAGGAGTATTCTGTTTAGTTTGTCGCCAATGTCCCCATAGTCCATTTTGTGGAGAGTTTTTTTTAACAAATTGGACCATGCGCTCGGCCCTGCCATTGGCTGCAGGGTGCGCTGACGAGGTTAGCGCACGGCGGATACCCTGGTCCGCTAAGTATTGTTCAAACGCCAGGGCTGTGAACTGGGGTCCATTGTCAGAGACCAGAACATCTGGCAGCCCATGCGTTGCGAATAGCCTATTCAATTTGCGGATGACTGAATCGGTTGTAGTCATCTTCATCATGTGGATCACAAGCCAGTTGGAATAGGCATCCACTGTAAGGAGGAATGTATGTCCCTTAGTAGGTCCTGCAAAGTCAACGTGGATGCGGGACCATGGCCTCCGGGGGGTTTCCCACTCCATTGGCGTTGTTCTCGGTGGGGCACTGCTGACTTCTTGGCACTTTAGACAAGTCTTTACCCAGGCTTCGATCTGCTTATCGATACCCGGCCACCACACGTAGCTTTGTGCAAGCACTTTCATACGCACGATGCTGGGGTGACCGTCATGCAATGTTTTCAAAACTGCTCGTTGTAACCGCTCTGGGACGACGACTCTGTCTCCCCATAGGATGCAGCCTTTTTGCGAGAAAAGTTCTGTTTGCCGGTTTCTGAAAGGGGTGAAGTCATCAGGGGTTTGTCCTACTGGCCATCCTCATTTGACCCAGCTGAGGACTCGCGCCAGGACAGGATCTCATTTCATTTTGATAGCGATGTCTCTGGCTGTTAGCGGCGTTGACTGTTGTGTTTCAATCTGTAGTGTCATAAGGATTGGAGCTGAGTCATCGACGGTTTCTGGAAGTGGGGCATGGCTCAGTGCATCAGCATGGGGAATGGCTTTCCCTGGGCGGTGTTGTAATTTATAGTTGTACACAGCTAAGAACTCCGACCATCGAGTCATTCTAGGTGACAATATATAAGGGGTTGGCTTGTCTCCCGCTATAATCCCCAGCAAAGGTTTGTGATCGGTAATAATAGTAAAAACTCGCCCATACACATATTCATGAAACCGTTTCAAAGCAGATACAACAGCAAGAACCTCTTTGTCATTTTGGCTCCTACTCCAAACGGTGACACGTCACATGTAATTGTTAGAGGCAAAGTCTCGTTATACTGTATTAAAACAGCATCGGAGCTTCGTAAGTTTTTCACTTGTCGGAATGCATGCTCCTCTCGGTGTCCCCAGACCCAGGTTGCTTTTTTGTCGAGAAGTCTAAGTAGGGGCTCAGCTACGGTCGCTTTCTGGGGCAAGAAGATGTTGTAAAAGTTAATGAGCCCCAGGAAAGCTTGGAGGTCTGTCCTATTCCTGGGTCTTGGGGTGTTTTTGATTGCTTTTAGTTTGCTATTAGTGGGGTGAATGCCTTGCTTATCGATTAGGTACCCCAGGAACTCTACTTTATCTGTACACAGTTGACATTTATTTTTTTTTAACCTTTAGGCCGGAGTCTTTAAATTTCTGGAGAACCATTTTAAGATGCCTTTCTAGTACTTCTCTATTCGGGGTCACAATTAAAACATCATCAAAGTATGGCACGACCCCCTTGATCCCTTGCAAGAGTCTCTCCATCAGACTTTCAAAAATCCCTGGGGCTATGCTCACTCTGAATTGGAGTCGGTTGCATTCAAAGGAGCCTCGGTGCATAATGATCGTCTGTGCTTCTGCAGGTTTTTTATCTACAGGCAGTTGTTGGTACATCTGTGCTAAATCCAATTTAGCGAAGACTTTTCCGCCCCCCAGGGAATGGAGAAGGTATTGCACCACTGGCACCGGGTAAGCTTTCTGTTGAATGATTAAGGGTGGCCCGGTAGTCCCCACAAATCCTTAACGATCCATCCGGTTTGATGGGTGTTATGATTGGGGTTTCCCAAGGAGCGTGGTCAGTTGGTTCTAAAACACCCTGGGCTGTTAATTTATCGAGCTGCTCGTCGATCTTTGGTTTTAGGGCAAAAGGTCCCTGACAAGGCTTAAGGCGGATGGGGGTTACTTCAGGGTTAAGGTTAAATGATATCGGGGTCCCCTTGTACTCGCCTAGTTTGTCTGCAAAGACATCCTGGAATTCCTGGACGAGGGCCTCCTCCCAGTCGTCGCTTCTGGTTTGGTGAATGCCGGCTACCTTGATCCCGAGTGGGGCGAACCATTGAAGGCCTAACAAACTAGGCCGGTCGTGGTCGATGACGGTCAGCAGTAATGACGCAGTACGATTTTGGACTTGGCTGGATCCAACGACTGGAATTCGGTTCCCCTGATAATCTTTGAGTATGATTCTTTGGGCTCTGAGATCTTGACGCCGGACAGCAGGGATTAATTTTTTAAGGGTCTTCCAGGAAATCATCGAGAGGGACGATCCTGAGTCGACTTCCATCACGCAAGGTTGGTTTTCGATGGCGACCCTCACTCAGATCTTCTTTGCATCTAACGACAAAGCGTGACCGATTGTAATGGTTTGGTGTGCCTCTTCCCATCTTGTTGAAGTGGCCAGTGTTCTATTTCTGTAGGAGTGGTTGTTCCATTGGTGGTTCAAGTGTTCCCGACTCACAGGATGATTTCCTGTGGTCTGGTGGTAGTTGTTTTCTCTCCGACTTGGGCTGGATCCTTGCTTGCTTCTACAGACCTTCCCGATGTGGCCTCTTTTCCCACAGGAATGGCAGAGCACATCGAGGAATTTGCAGTTTGATCATGGGTGGTTTGCCCCACAACCTGCGCATTGGTGTGGTAGTCTACGATTCCGCGGGTTGCATTGGTTGCGTTCGGACCGGAACTGGTTGACCTCCTCCTCATCACTTTCTGATGGAGATTCGAGGTCTTCGTTGTGGGTTGCTGTTGTGTATCTCTCTAGGCGAGGTGAGGTATCGCTGGTGAGTTGACAGAGCGGTGCGTTGGTACGGCGCATTCGGGTGGCCGACTTCCTGGTTGCTTCTGCTGCAGTAGCATCTTTGATGGCATCGGCAAGATCGATGTCCCCTTTGGCCATGATCTTGCTCTGCGCCGTTGGGTCATCTAATCTCAGAACTATTCAGTCTCTCAGAGCTTCTTCGAGGTCTGCAAACCCACAGAGGCCTCCCAGGTTCCGGAGGTCTGCGATGAAATCCACGATGCTCTCTCCTTTCCGTTGGTCTCTCTGGTAAAACTCATGTCTTCGGACAAGCATTGGTACAGCAGGTGCATAATGGGCCCATAGAAGGGGCGCGAGGACGTCCCAGTCCATGGATTTCACCTCAGCCATTTTTGCCAGTGCCTTGGCCATCTTAAAGACGGCTGGCCTGCAATGGGTCAGGAACACTGCTCACTTTTTTCCCGTAGTTGTGTCCTTCAAGTTGTTGGTCTCCAGAAACATCTGGAACCGGTCTATGTAGGAGTCCCAGTCTTCTTGTGCCAGGTCAAATGGAGCGGGTGGTATGGCGCCGCCGGACATGGTTTCCATTGTCGATGCGCCTTCAGCTACATGCTCTGTTTGGTGCTCTATAGTGCTCAGTCAGCTCTGATGTCTCCGCATCCCACCTTCGTCGCCAGTGTTAAGTTCTGCGCATGGGTGCAAGAAACGGAGATGAGACAGTGACAGTGAACTTCAACTCTTTATTAAGCATACTGAACAGAGCAAAACCTTAGGCCAGCAGCAGCCCTTATATAGGGTTGGCTGCTGACCTATCAGCCAATGAGAAACATGGAAGTGTTAAACCCTTGAACCAATGAGAGTTGGCCCATTAACAGCCAATCAGATGTCCCAGAAAGGACCAATCCAATATTGCTATTATCGGCCAATCAGAAGTGCAGGATTAGAACCCTGCTTTTTCTTAAGGTTGTTAAAACTTTATTAAACGCTTTTATTAGTTCATAACAGTTTACAGAGTCAGCATATTGCCCCCAACAATCTGGGTCCTCAGATTGTATGAGAAAACTATCATATAACACAAGGAAGAGGAAAAGAATTGTAACTTCTTGACAAAAAACATATTAATTGATCCTTCCCTTCCTTTCCCAGTTAATGGCACATCATCAAAATACAAGCTATGCCAACCCCCCAATATGAAAATATGATTGATTTATTATATCTTACCATTTTTCAACAAGGAGTAGCTTTGACAGAGATGCCACAAAAGTCCATAGAGGCAAACAAGTGTTGTTAGCATTAGGTAACTACATGCATTTTAACTTATACTTGGTAAGCAGGATAATAGAAGTTAGGAAGTGATCTATGTTGAAGGTAAATTATACAGGCTTTTGCCATTTCAGTCTAATTTAGTGGACTTTATGTGTGAAGAGAACTATAATAATCTTGGAGGTTCTCAGAGCAAAGCAGGCATACAAATTACATCAGCTTGCATAGTTTAATTCCATTTACTCTCGTTGTCTGGAAACCATGATTCAGAAGCAACTATCTGTCCATGTTTCTCTGTCTGTAGGATTTGACCTACTAGCTAAGAGAAATATAAGCACTGAACCAGTAGTAAAAAATATTACTGTTCAGCAAAGCCGGTAGTAAAAAAATAATGACTGATTCGGCAGAAACAGTATTTCTCCCCCCCCCCCCCCCTGACAATCAGCTGTTCCAATGATCAGATGTGCTGGGATCCCCCTCGCTGTCTTACTGCTTCTCCGAGGAGGCTTCCCTGAGGCCTAGGAAGCCAAAAATGGAGCGCAGGGGAGTTGTGCCCCCTCAGTGCTCCATTTTTGGCCTCCTGGGCCTCAGGGAAGCCCTCCTGGGAGCAAAAACAGCCTCCCTGAGGCCCAAGAGGCAAAAAAAATGGAGCTTGGGTGTGTGTGCACATGGATAATATTTTCAACAAATTATAGGTCGTGGTTGACTTACAACAGTTCATTTAGTGATTGTTCAAAGTTACCACAACAATGAAAAAAGAGGCTTATGACCATTTTTTCACACTTATGACCACTGCAGCATCCTCCAAAGTCACATGATTAAAATTTGGATGCTTGGCAATTGGTTCATATTTATGACTGTTGCAATACCCTGGGGTCACCATTTGTGATCTTCTGACAAGCCATCTTGTCAGTGATTGTCTGCAATGATTCAATTAACAACTGTGGCAAGAACAGTCATAAAATGAGGCAAAACTCAAAACAAATGTCTCACTCAGCAACAGAAATTTTGGGCTCAATTGTGGTTATAAGCTGAGGCTTCCATACACTATAGCATCCTATGTATCTGGAATACAACTTCTGTCACAATTTGGCTGAATCAACCATGATTCTGAGTTTCTTCTGTAGAGTTTGAAGCTGTCCTGCTCTGATCGAAAATCTCCAGTTTTTTTTTACCTGTTTCTCCCAAGTTCTGGCATTCTGTTTTGAACATTTTAACATTGTTATGCATATCACACATCTTTATCTGGCAAAACAAAATAGATCTCACTGGTATATCTATTTGTATTTGGGAAAGCCTTCAGGTGAGAAGATATTTGAATAGGATAATTAACCCTGATAATAATTTCTTCCAACTGAGCCAAAGAGCAGTTGAAAAGACAAATTCACCTTTCACAGAATTCTGGGATTTCATGGGCTGGAAACAGCCTCTAATATCTTCATGGACACAATATTTTCTCAACCCTTTTGAAGACAGAAAGGATTATAAGAATCTGCTAACAGGTATTTTGTTAATGCATGTCTGGGAAATATGCATATTTCTTATGTAAAGGAAAAAATGGAGATAAATTAGCTGTTTTGGAAGATTGAGTGGCAGAGGTTAAATCGAGCAGAACAAAAAAAGAATCTTAGTTCACATATTGTTTTCCACAGTGACCAATAAGTAGCCTCCAAAGAGCTCAGAAAGAGGAGGCAGTGCCAAATCCATTAATGTTGTTGGTTCCCTTTATCTCTTGTTTGAAAGGTGTCCCCAATCTTGAAGCAACATTGAATCTTCAGGGCTATAGTCCTTAATACATCTGTCCTGCATACATTTTCTGAATCTCTGAATCAGCTGCCATCTTTAGGCACTTGGTGGAGGTATAGTTTTCTGGTATTCATGTGCCTCCCATCCAGCTAGATTGGCATTGGATGATTCTTTATCCTAATATTTTTGTTTGTTGATATTACTTCTTTTACTCCATTTTCTACAAGCCATGCATGATTTTATACCTCATGATCACCTCCCCCTTAGTAATCTTTTTTTCCTAACCTAATAATACCACTTTCAAACATTCTACCCTTTTTCTGGAAGCAAAATATGCAAGTTCCTAATATTCTTTCTTTCTTTCTTTCCTTCTTTCTTTCTTTCTTTCTTTCTTTCTTTCTTTCTTTCTTTCTTTCTTTCTTTCTTTCTTTCTTTCTTTCTTTCTTTCTTTCTGTCTTTCTTGGTGGCAATATAAATTCAATAAATAAATAAATATGATTTCATCCCTCTCCCTCTCAATCCCTCTCTCCTCTCCCTCCCTACTTACCTACTTACCTACCTAACTACCTCTCATATCTCCACATTTGCTTTAATATATTCCAATGAACATCATTTCTACTTAAAGTGCTTCTAAGAATACTCTACAAGTTAAACTGATGGACTGGGTGGCATTTAAACTTCCACACAGAGAAACAATTATACAAATTGAAATACTCATCTATTCTACTGTGCTTGATCTGTTGATCACCATACTGTACATGAACCATTGTCATAGGTTCTTTATTAGTAGTACTTTTACCCAGTGCACATAGACAGATATAATGAAATATTGCCAATGCTCAAAATAAGTAGGATGGGAACTTGCTACTTAGGTGTGAAGTGTATCTACTTCAATGTTATAGGATAGTAAACAATCATAACCCTTGAGGTTCAGAGCTATAGATTTATGTGGCATGAAAAATCATTTCTGATGACACCTGGTATTCAAATAACTTCCAAGCTTTCTCGACAGGCCTCTTGTTCATTTCTTTAGATAAGGATGTGGGGAACAATTAGTCAAAATAGTTGTGTCAGCTTATCTCAGCATCTGTAAGGGGAATAAAAGATATCCACCACGAGGCTTCCTAAAGTAAAAGGATGACTTTAAAATCTGTTTTTTGAGTTGGCAAATGGTTTTCAACCACAGTTTAAAAATCATAGTGGGGAAAAAGTAATTTCAGTTGATTTCAAAGATTTCCTGAGAATTAAATATTTAGAATGGCTAAGCGTCAAGTCAGTCCCCTTGACATAATTATATTTCTGTGTAATATTACCTGCTTACTAACCAAGCAATTCCATTACCATAAGGACTTTTTTTCTGCTTTTATTTAGGCAGAGCATGAATAGCAACTTCCTTGTGAATGCTATCTGCATAAAATTCTCTCAATTGCAAGAAAACAGGACTTCTCCATTCAGCATTATTCTTATGAAAATCTTGACATGGAATAAGTAATACTATCATGAAAGTCTGGAGATTCTCAGTCATCCAGGTCATGGTTGTCCCAAAGATGGGACAACTGGACATTCTTGTTTTTTCTTTGAAGACATTTTTGCTTCTCATCCTAGAAGCTTCTTCATCTCTGACTGGGATGGTGAGGAATGGAAGGATTTATATTCTTTGCAGACAGCTGATCATTTTAGAGAGTCATTGAGGCCACTTGGAGATTTATCTGTGTCCTCAGGCTCACTTGAATCGTGCAAATGGCTGTGGAGCCTTCTTGGCTGCAGGATGTTTTCTTCCCTGTGTCTCTTCCCTGTTGAAAACAAGTGCAGGATGTTGGAGATGAGTTTATGTTGTCTGCATCTCAAACTGAAGTGCAAATGGTTCCTGTAGTCTGCAAGGAATGGAATATAGAATATAGAATATAGAATATAGAATATAGAATATAGAATATAGAATATAGAATATAGAATATAGAATATAGAATATAGAATATAGAATATAGAATATAGAATATAGAATATAGAAGTCCTCCAGACCTGTCCCTGATCAAGTAGGAGAACCTATACCATTTTAGACAACTGACTGTCCAGTCTCTTCTTAAAAACTCCCAGTGATGAATCATCTATAACTTTTGGAGGCAAAGCTGTTCCACTGGTTAATTGTCCTCACTGTTATGAAGTTTCTCCTTAATTCCAGGTTACTTCTCTCTTTGATTTTTTCTTGTCGTGCCCTCTGGTGCTTTGGAGAATAATTTATAAGGGAATATAAATCCTTCCATTCCCCACCATCCAGTCAGAGCTGAGGAAGCTTCTTGGCAAAATGTCTTCAAAGAAAAAAACAGAAAGTCCAGTTGCCTGCTGAAAAAGCATCTTTGGGACAACCATGACCCGTATGACTGAGAATCTCCATAGACTTTTAGCTATTCACTTTGGGATGAAAACACCCTTTGAATGGTGTGGGAGTATGGATGGATTTCAAAAAAAAAAAATGCAGATTGTCATGAGATCAAAATTCAGATTCTACACAACTGTCTCATACTTATGATGACTGCAATGTCCTGGGGTCATGTAATCCTTTTTTGTGATCTTCTTACAAGCCAAATCAATGGGAAAACCAGATTTGCTTAACAGCCATGTTACTAATTTAACAACTGCAGTGATTCACTTAACAATTGTGGCAAGAAATGGGGCAAAACTCTCTTACCAAATGTCTCACTTAGCAATGGAAAGTTTGGGTCAGTTGAGATCATAAATCGAGGACTACCTGTAATATTGTCATCAGAAAGCCACAATTTACAATGTGACCAGAACAACAGGTTGAAGATAAGCCTGCTGGTAAAGTACAATAAAAAGCAGAATGGATAAATACCGAGATTTCGCTAATGGAACAAAAAGTTGCATACTACAGTTGCAGCAAATTTATGAAGAACAAAAAATTTCCTCTTGGTGAATTTTGCTTGAACTTAATGGGGAAACAACAGCTGCAGCAGTACAATGGTGGTTGTTTGAGCCATAAAGCTATCCTTGAAAATGTTTCTTCAGTCACTTTCCATTTTTACTCTCTTATTTACTAGCTTTCACTTCTTTCTTTTTTAAAAAATGTTTCCTTTCCACAGCCCAAAAGACTAAATGCATTAAGCTCATGAATGCCAGTTAGATTATAAACCAGCAGTTTCTGGCTTGATATGCTGACAGGGTAACTTATGCAAAAGATTTGCTTTACTGAACATGTGTTTTAAGTATATAAGTAATTCTTTCAGTCTCTACATGTGGCTTTTATTGTTTGCAATTCTCCTCCACTTTTTTGTTCCTTCATTAAGGAACAGTGGATTTCAAAGACTGGGTTAGGCCAAAAAAGATTGCAGAAGGTGATTGATTAAATTCTGAAATCTCTGAGCCCATTGAGAAAGTCACTTCACACTTGCTACATATTATGTTTAAATAAGGTTGTTGTTAGTTGTGAAGTCATGTCTGACCCATTGCAACCCAATGGACCTCCAGGCCTTCCTGTCCTCTACCATCCCCCAGAGTCCATTTAAGTTCATGCCTACTGCTTCAGTGACTCCATCCAGCCCCTTCATTTTCTGCCATCCCTTTCTTTTTCTTTTGTCCTCAATCATTCCCAGCATTAGGCTTTTATCCAGTGAGTCCCTCCTTCTCATTAGGTGGCCAAAGTCTTTGGGTTTTATCTTCAGGATCTGGCCTTCTAAAGAGCAGTCAGGGTTGATCTCCTCTAGGACTGACTGGTTTGATCGCCTTGTAGTCCAAGGGACTCACAGAAGTCTTCTCCAGCACCCTAGTTCAAAGGCCTCAATTCTTTGGTGCTCAGCCTTCCTTATAGTCCAACTTTCACAGCTATACATTGCAACTGGGAAAACCAAACCCTTGACTATATGCACTTTTGTTGGAAGGGTGATGTTTCTGCTTTTTAGTATGCTGTCTAGATTTGCCATAGCTTTCCTCCCCAGGAGCAAGCGTCTTTTAATTTCTTGGCTTCAGTCTCTATCTGTAGTGATCTTGGAGCCCAGGAAAATAAAATCTGTCACTACCTCCATTTCTTCCCCATCTATTTGCCAGGAATTGAGAGGGCCAAATGCCATGATCTTAGTTTTCTAGTTTAAATTATAGGAGAGATTAAAAACTCAGAGTAATTCGTGTAACAATAGGTCATTGTGGCTCTTTTAACCAAAGCTATCCTTGATACATGTTGAGATATGCAGTTATAAAAGTCAAATAAATAAATCAAAGGAATAGCAGACAAGAAAAAGACATAGGTGTCAAGATTCGGATTAATGTCAGTGTTCCAATGAAACTCCTCATTTCCATTCAGCACTCAGAAACAAAGTCCATCCAAATAAGAATTTATTAGAAAAGTCATATTGGCACATCTGGAAAAACCCAAATCTGAGAGTTCCAGGTTTTCCCTTCATAATTGAAAATCAAAAACTCATCCCCTGCACCCACCAGTCCATCACATGGTCTAATCATTCCAACTGGAGACATTCCTCCAACCACTCCTTTTCAGGTGCAGGATAACTTGTCCTTGACTTTAGAAGAAGAATGTTGTTATGTCTAAATGTCCACATCCCTAGATATCCCCGTTCCCAAATTCCCAGGCACAAATATGTGGCAGTGTGGAAGCTTCTAAGTACAACATGGTTTCCAAAACTGACAATAACTATTTTAAATAGTTGTAAGGAAGTGTTATGTTCATGCCTCTGTGAAATCTGAAGCATCTTTTTACCTTCAAATCCAAATTGCTGTCCACCCTTAAAAGTTAGATGCTTTAGTATCTAAGGAACAGACTTCATTTTTTTTAGCAGATTTCTCCACGGCTGTGCAGAAGCTGAAATATTTTAGAAGCTTATCCAGCTCAGGATTATCTTAAACAACATTCTCTAGGATTTCAAGTAGAGATTTTGCTCACTTGAAAAGCTGTCTGAACCTGAATTCACTTTTTAGTGAGTCAGCAAGACTTTACCAATATTTGCCCATGTTTGAAACACATTTCAATTTTTGGGGCAAACTATTAATCTTCCATATAAGCCTCTTTATATTCAAATTTTCAAACCCTCTCCAACTGTTTCTAATTTTCCCAACAGCTGTAGTTGTTTCATCACTGAATGCTTTTCGTGTGCTTTCTCTCTGGATTAGCCATTCATTTTTCACTGAAGCTGAGAAGTGTAACAAGAGCCAAGGGCAAAAGTTTCGCTCAGGAGGAAGAACAGAGAGAGGCTTATGTTTTGCCAAGGATTTTTGTTTTCAAAACTGTTATGTTCTGTGCATGGGCGCTAAGGAGGAGACGAGCCAGTGAACAGTGAACTTCAAACTCTTTATTTACATGTGTAACAGCTCAGCAATATGGCCGCAAAGGCCCCCTTTATATAGGCAAGCTCTTGAGTATTTAACCAATGAAAACACAGGGAGCGCTAGCTCCGTTAACCAATGGGAGAGGCTCGTTAATAGCCAATCAGATTCTCCTGAACGGACCAATCCGATGTTGCTATTATCGGCCAATCAGAAGTGCAGGGCCAGAACCCTGCACTTTACTTCAAGCTCTTAATAATCTTTATTCAAGTACTTTTATTAATTCACAACAAACACTTTTCATGTTCACATCTACTTTTTTATTGATATACAGTACATTGATTGAAACAATCTAATTTAACTTTTTGGGGGGGGCGGGAGGGGTTTGCTGCTGCTTCTGTTCAGCCATTTATTCATTTGATTTATTCAATTTGTACGGCCACTTATTTCACATATGTGACACTAGAATACATGACAATACAATGACAATACAATGCTGCAGGTTAGTTCTGCTGACTACCGGCTGCCTGCAATTTGGCAGTTCAAATCTCACCAGGCTCAAGGTTGACTCAGCCTTCTATCCTTCCGAGGTGGATAAAATGAGGATCCAAATTGTTGGGGACAATAGGCTGACTCTTTAAACTGCTAAAAGTGGGCTGTAAAAAGCACTGTGAAGCAATTTAGAAGTCTAAGTGCTATTGCTATTATTATTTATGACAATTTTTCAAAGTTGTGACTTTTACGATCATGTGATCAAAATTCAAATGCTTGGCAATTAATTCATATTTATGACCATTGCTGAGTCCCAAGGTCAACAGATCCTTTTTTGCAACCTTCTCAGAAGCAAAGTCAATGGGGAAGCCAGATTCACTGAACAACCTGGTTACTGAACTTATTAGCCGCAGAGATTCACTTAACAACTGTGGCAAGAAAGGTCGTAAAATGGGACAAAGCTCTCTTAACAAATGCCTCACTTAACAACATAAATAGTTATAGTGCAATAGTTATAGACAGCAATAGAATATAGGAAGCATTCTCATATCACTTTTATGCTTGTTTTTTTACAAAATAAAACATTTACAGAGAGAGAGAGAGAGAGAGAGAGAGAGAGAGAGAGAGAGAGAGAGAGAAGGACGTTAGCCATTCAGGATCCAGTACTTTTTGTTTCTCTCTTGTCTGGGTCAATCTAATTGGGTGAAGTTTTTTTTTTAAATGAAATAAAATAAAATAGAACTAGTTATTGGTCTTTCATTCTCTTCCTGGTAAGATCAAGTTAGATAAGCGCTAAGCGTCGGCGAGAATTTATGCCCTGTAAATAAATCTCCTTTCTGCTGCCATTATAAAACCTGCTTTACTAATCCTTGCTCAAGTTAGATTCTTCCTGGTGAGCTTGGTCTCCAGTGGGAATTGTTTCAATTGGACTCTTGACATTGACAGCTCTCTTCTGTCAGCAAATCCTCTTTAACACACCTGCTGACCAGACTGAATTGACCTACATCTCGTCTTTGTATGATGCCCTTGATATTCATTTTACCACCAGGCCTAATTGGCCATATGACTTTCAGACTTTGCTTCTTTTATTTTTAACATGTAATTTCTAAAGGCTTCCTGGCCTTAAGGGCACTGAGAGGCTGATACTCATAGAATGTTAATTTATTGGGACCTCGTTCCATAGACTGAGAAGCATCACTAGAAAATAGCAATAGCATTTAGACTTATATATCACTCCATGGTGCTTTATAGCACTTTATGGGTGGTTTACGATGTAAGCATTATTTGCATATTGGCCCCTAACAATCTGACTCCTCATTTTGCCCAGTCAGGATCAAACTCCAGGCTTTGGGCAGATTTTGCCTGCAATTCTGCATTCTAATCAGGGCAGACAGGTTCGGGCAAACCGAATATTAAATTTACATCTGGTTTGCTGAACCAGTGGTTGAACCGACTGGCTGGCCCTGCCCCTCACACCCTGCCCCTCCCAGGAGTTTCCACATGGCCCATTTTGTATGAAGGTAAGGGCAGGGTTTGCACGGTGGCTCTGGGAGGGCGAAAAATGGGCCTTCCATAAGTCTGGAAATGGGCCTGTTTCTGGCATCCGGAGGGCTTCTGGACCAGGGGATGCCATTTTCACCCTCCCAGAGGCCGAAGGAAAGTCTCCAGACCCCGGGGAAGGCAAAAATCAGCCCTCTTGAAAGTTCCAGAAGTCTGTTTCTGGCTACCAGAGGGACTTTGGACTCTGGAGGAGGCCATTTTTGCCCTTCCAGAAGGTCAAGGGAAGCCTTCTGACCCTGGGGAAGGAAAAAAATGGCCCTTCCAGAAGTTCTGATAGGCCACACCCACCCTGCAACCGAGCAGAGAACCGGTTGTTGGAATTTTTGAATTACACCCCTGATTCTAACTACTGTGCCACCATTCATCATCATAATCATTTATGACCCCATAATCCCTTGCAGGGTAGTCTGGGCAACTGAATAGAGCTAGCAGAGTGTTTTAATGGCCAGATGCCCTTCCTGTCACCAGTGCGGAACTTTGTACAGCAGATATATTCCCATTGTGCCCAGAGAGAGAAATATCTGCCTCTACCTAGGATCGAACTCACAGCCTCCTGATTGTGAGGTGAGAAAGCTCCACCTCTAGGCCATTGCACCACTCCAACTACTGCGCCACCATTGCCACTGTCAAATCTATGCACAACTGCATTCTACACACTCTTAACTTGGTTGTCCCAACCTTCTATATCCACTTACATTTCGAAAAGAAAATCCACTTATGAAGCCCATAACGTTAAGTGGTGCAAAGTGTTTTGGGCTGGAAATGTTTTGGTTCAAACAATATAGATTGAACTCATGTTTTTATTCTCAGCAGAATTTCAATTCCCCACCCCCCCTCATTTAACACTGGAACAGCTTTAAAATGGCTGTCTCAAATACCTGTCACCCAAAACATATATATTTAAGATTTTTTTTTTTTTTTTCTTAAGGGGGTTCTAGCTGGGTAAACATTTTCTAAGATTCTCCCTCACCTCATTATTTGACTGCAATTGTCACAGTTCCAATGAAGAAGATTCTGCCCCCCCCCCCCCCCCAACAATATTACATTTCCTATTTTTCTTATCAATATGCCTGAATATTTTTTCTCTTGAACAGATGCCGGCCATTAGGAGAAATTGTGAATAAACAGGCCTTATTGTGGTCTTTTGAAAAACATCTTAATTGATAAAATATGAATTCGACTGAAAGGTATTCTTTTTCAATAAGTTTTCTTCATCCTTCCTGTGGAAGATGCTTAGTGGTGTTTCAAAATGGAGGACTCCTTGACAGCTATATTCACCCATTTGTTTGTGTGTGTTTGTGTCTGTGTTTGGAAATATTTCTGTATTTAAATGATATGAATAGATTATCCCTTTTTAAAGAAAGGCATTGCATTGCAAACTACTCAAGGCATATGTCTGTAAATACAATTCTGAATTCAGCAATACAAATGAGAATTCATGCTTTCAGGCTGATTGCTGTTGTATACTAAACAGTCTCTTGGTAAAAAAAAAAAAAAGTGCAGATAGCAGCTTCTGTGCTAATCAATTCTTTCTAGAACATTTTTTTCTTTCCACTTATAAAATTTCGACTGCAAGTTTGATCATTTTGAAATATGCCGGGTTTATAGTAAATGGGCGTGTCAAACTCAATGCTGAGGGGCCGGATCCAGCCTGTAGGGTGCTTAGGACTGACCCACAGGAAACTGTGAAGGACTGGCCCACAGTGCCTTTGCCAGCAAAAATGGATATTGGGAGCCCATTTTCACTGGCAGAGCACTTGGGCCACCACAGGAGCCCTCAATGTTGTGAATCAATAAATGCTTAATAAAGATCATTAAGAGCTTGAAGTAAAGTGCAGGGTTCTGGCCCTACACTTCTGATTGACCGATAATAGCAATATCATATATTCAGGCATGGGTAGAATGAATGGAGACAGTCTTAGTTGGTGACTTTCAACTCTTTATTGCATAGTGACTTCTAACTTCTATAACAACAACTCTACTTATATAGGTAATGCTAATGTTAAATAACCAATAGGAGCTTGTGAAATGCTAGCTCCAGTACCAATAAGAGTCCTTCGTTAAGGGCCAATCAGATTCTCAGAACCCGACCAATCCGATCTAGCCGCTTAACACCCAATCAGAAGTGCAGGGCCAGAACCCTGCACTTTACCTCAAGCTTGCCTTTATTCAACTATTTACATACATAACACCCCTTCCCCCTGGCTTCACAATTAGTTTGTGAATATGTAGTCCTTTAAATAGGACGGTTGTCTCTTGGGTCTGTCAGATTTTCTTTGGACTGGCTGCGTGCAGTCCCGTTGAGGTAGGGTGTTGTTTTGTAGTGGCTCAGCTTCTTGTTCTGGTGTGATTTCCCTTGGAGCGTACGATTCTTCTTCCTGCTCCATTTCCTGGGTTTCACTTGATTCATCGCTTTCCTGGAACAGGTTTCCTGGCATATCGTCATCTTCTCTTCCTTTCCCCCCCTCAGTTTGGTCGTTGGGAAGGTGTTGGCTAGCAGTTATAAATCGTGACCGTAATTGGTCAATATGTCTTTTCCATTATCTCTCATCTATACATTTTACAATATAGGATCTGGGCCCAGTCTTGCGTATTATCGTTGCTTCAATCCAAACCGGGTCGCCCGATAAATTCCTTGCATAAACGGGGTTGCCTACCTTGAAGGTACGGTAGCGTCCGCTGGATCCTGGAGGCTTCTCTGGCTCGTAAGCAGGGTGCAATCGGTCGAGGCGGGAACGGAGTTTTCGCCCCATGAGAAGTTCAGCGGGAGTTCTGCCGGTTTCGCTGTGCGGAGTGATGTGTTGTAGAAGTAAAATGCGGTTTATTTTTTCATCAAGATTATCATAGTCCAACTTTTGTAAAGTCTTTTTTACAAATTGTACCATGCGTTCTGCTCGGCCGTTGGTAGCAGGATGTACCGGCGAGGTGAGCGCATGGCGGATGCCGTTGTCAGCAAGGTACTGTTCAAACATTAGCGCTGTAAACTGTGGTCCGTTATCGGACACTAGGACGTCCGGCAATCCATGAGTTGCAAAGAGTCTATTGAGGACTTTAATTACTGCCTCGGAGGTTGTATTGGCCATCCGATGAATTTCTAACCAATTAGAGTATGCATTGACAGTCAACAGCAATGTCTGTCCTTTGATCGGCCCTGCGAAATCCAGGTGGATTCTGGACCAGGGTCCACGTGGCATCTCCCATTCGGTCGGTGCAGCTTTTGGCGGTGCGTTGCTGGTTTGTTGGCACTTGGTGCAGGCCTTGACCCATTGCTCGATGTGTCGGTCCATGCCTGGCCACCACGCGTAGCTCCGTGCGAGAGCCTTCATTCGTACGATCCCGGGATGTCCTTCATGCAGGATTTGTAACAGCGTTTTTTGGAGTCGTTCTGGGATGACGACTCTATCTCCCCAGATAACGCAGCCTTTTTGAGAAAAAAGTTCAGTTTGTCTTGTTTTAAATGGTGCGAAGTCATCTGGGATCTGGTCCAATGGCCATCCACGCTCTACCCAGCCTAGAACTTGTGCTAGGGTGTGGTCTCATCTGGTCTCCCTCGCGATATCTCGAGCGGTCATAGGAGGCGAGTTGAGCGTTTCGATTTGTAACACCGATACTGGTGCCGGATCGTCGAGGGTCTCTGGTAGCGGTGCTCTGCTGAGTGCGTCGGCATGGGGAATGGCTTTCCCTGGTCGATGTAACAATCGATAATTATAAGCAGCTAGAAACTCTGACCAACGAGTCATTCTTGGGGACAATATATAGGGAGTTGGTTTGTCCCCAGCGATTATCCCCAATAAAGGTTTGTGGTCGGTTAAAATTGTAAATGTCCTTCCATATACATACTCATGGAATTTTTTAACGGCTGACACAATTGCAAGAGCCTCCTTGTCTATTTGTCCATAGTTACGTTCTGCTTGGGATAGAGTCTTCGAAAAGTATGCAACGGGAGCCTCATTTCCATTAGGTAGCACATGGCTCAAAATAGCGCCCACCCCAAACGGTGAGGCATCACAAGTTATAACCAAGGGTAATGTTTCATTATATTGCATAAGTACAGAATCAGATGTAAGTAAATCTTTTACATTTCTAAACGCTTTTTCTTCTCGGTAACCCCAAACCCATAATGCTTTCTTATCTAATAACCGGTGTAATGGTTCAGCCACAGTCGCCTTATGTGGTAAAAATACATTGTAGAAATTGATAAGGCCTAAAAATGCTTGAAGATCAGTTTTGTTACGAGGTCTGGGAGCATTCCTAATTGCCCTTAATTTACTCTCAGTAGGGTGAATACCCTGACTATCAATGCGATAACTTAGAAATTCAACACTGTCGGTATACAGATAACATTTATCCCTTTTTACTTTCAATCCCGCTTCTTGGAATTTTTTAAGCACACATTTTAAATGATTCTGCAGAATTTTTTTACTAGGAGCTGCAATCAATACGTCATCAAAATACGGAACCACGCCCTTGATTCCCTGTAACAATCGTTCCATTAAACTTTGGAATATTCCCGGGGCCACACTCACCCTGAACTGCAATCGGGTACATTTAAAAGCACCTCTGTGCATTACTATTGTTTGGGCTTGGGCTGTTTTATCGTCCACGGGCAATTGTTGATAGGCTTGAGCTAAATCTAGCTTAGAGAAAACCTTTCCACCTCCCAGGGAATGAAGGAGGTGCTGCACCACTGGCACTGGATACGCGTTCTGTTGGAGGGCGTGGTTTAGAGTGGCCCGGTAGTCCCCACAGATTCGGATTGATCCATCTGGTTTAATGGGAGTTACAATAGGAGTTTCCCATGGGGAGTGATCAATGGGTTGCAGTACCCCTTGTTTAATTAGTTTGTCAAGTTGTTCATCTATCTTGGCCTTAAGGGCGAACGGAACTCGACGGGGCTTTAAACAGATCGGGGCGACCTTAGGGTCGAGGCTGAATGAAATTGGGGTCCCCTTATACTCGCCCAGACGGTCTACGAAGACATCGCTGAATTCGGACATAAGATCCTCCTCCCACTCACAATCACCAACTCGGTTCACGCCGGCTAACTAGATGCCGAGTGGTGCAAACCATTGGAGGCCCAACAAACTAGGCCTGTCCCTATCGATGATCATTAGAGGTAAGTAGGCCGTATGCTTTTTAAACGAGACGCGGACTCGACAAGACCCGACCACAGGGATCCGATTCCCTTGGTAATCTTTAAGGATAAGGCATTGCATTCGAAGGTCTTGGCGTTGGATGGTAGGAATGAGTTGCTTTAATGTCTTCCACGACACCATCGAGAGGGACGATCCCGAGTCGACCTCCATGTGGCAGGGTTGGTTCTCTATGGCTACTGTAACTCGAATCTTCTTAGCGTCCAGGGCCGAGGCATGACCTATAGTGATAGTATGGTGAGCCTCTTCTTTCTGCAACGCTCGATATCTGTAGGAGTGGTTTGCTGGGTCTCGCCTTACAGGACGGTTTCCTGCCGATTGGCGAAAGTTGGTTCCCTTTGAGGCCAGGCTTGGTCCCCGTAAACTGCGACAGACTCGACCGATGTGGCCTCATTTCCCGCACTCGTGGCAGAGTGCGTCGCGGAATTTGCAATCTGCCCTGGGATGGTTTGCCCCGCAGCCAGCGCAAGGGCGTGAGGTTTTAGGACGAGGGTCCTGGTCGGAACGCAGTCGATGGACCCCTTCTTCGTCACTGTCTGACGACGAAGAGAGGTCCTCGTGGTGCGTCCTAACAAGCTGCTCTTCCGACTTGGATAAAAGGTCGCCAGTCGGTGGGGTCGTTGGGTTTCGGCTTCGCCTTAGTTGCACCGCAGACTTTTTGATTGCCTCAGCAGCAGTGGCTTCGGCGATGGCGTCAACAAGGCCGATGTCGCCCTTCACCAGCAGCTTGCTCTGCACGCCTGGTGCATCTAATCCCAGAATTAGGCGGTCTCTCAATGCTTCATCTAAATCTGCGAACCCGCAGAGGCCTCCCAAGTGTTGGAGGTCTGCCACGAAGTCAGCCACGCTTCTTCCTTTTCGTTGGCTTCGTTGATAGAACTCGTGGCGTCTCACGAGTGTGGGTACAGTTGGCGCGTAATGGTCTCTCAGGAGAGGTTCGAGGTCATCCCAGCTTATTGCTTTCACTTCTCGAGGCTTTGCGAGGGCTTTAGCCATTTTAAAGACAGCCGGGCCGCAGTACGTCAGGAATAGCGCCCACTTCTTGGCTGGTGTGGCATCCTTCAGGTTGTTCGTTTCAAGGAACATCTGAAAGCGATCCATGTAGGATTCCCAATCCTCTTGGGATGGATCGTACGGAGTGGGTGGAACGATGCCGCCGGACATGGTCTCCGTTGGTGGCACCGTTTTTTCACGTGCTCTGTTTTTCTTCCTAGTTCCTTAAGATCATATGTCTCCAAATCCCACCCTCGTCGCCAGTATCATATATTCAGGCATGGGTAGAATGAATGGAGACAGTCTTAGTTGGTGACTTTCAACCCTTTATTGCATAGTGACTTCTAACTTCTATAACAACAACTCTACTTATATAGGTAATGCTAATGTTAAATAACCAATAGGAGCTTGTGAAATGCTAGCTCCAGTACCAATAAGAGTCCTTCGTTAAGGGCCAATCAGATTCTCAGAACCCGACCAATCCGATCAAGCCGCTTAACACCCAATCAGAAGTGCAGGGCCAAAACCCTGCACTTTACCTCAAGCTTGCCTTTATTCAACTATTTACATACATAACAAGCAACATCGGATTGGTCCATTCAGGAGAATCTGATTGGCTATTAATGAGCCTCTCCCATTGGTTAATGGAGCTAGCGCTCCCTGTGTTTTCATTGGTTAAATAAGTTCAGAGTTGCCTATATAAAGGGGCCCATCGTGGCCATTGAGCTGAGCTGTTTTCACATGTAAATAAAGAGTTGAAGTTCACTGTTTTACTGCCTCGTCTCCATCCTTGCACCCATGCTCAGAACATAACACTGGCGACGAGAATGGGATGTGGAGACATCAGAGCTTACTGAACCATAACCAAAAGAACCATAACCGAGCATGTGACTGAACGCACCAACAGTGGAACCATGTCCGGCAGCATCATACCACCCGCTCCATTCAACCTGGCACAAGAAGACTGGGACTCGTATATGGATCTCTTCCAGATGTTTCTGGAAACCAACAATTTAAAGGATGCCACTACCAGAAAGAAACAAGTGGTATTCCTAACTCACTGTGGGCCAACCGCATTCAAGATGGCCAAGGCACTAGCAAAACTGGCAGAAGTAAAGTCTATGGACTGGGACGTCCTTGAACCACTGCTGAGGGCTCACGAGGCACCGACCGTACCAACGCTCGTGAGAAAGCATGAATTCTATCAGAGAAGTCAGCAGAAGGGTGAAAGCATTGCTGATTTCATCGCGGATCTCTGGAATCTGGGAAGCCTATGCGAGTTTACTGACTTAGAAGAAGCCCTAAGAGACTGAATCGTTCTGGGATTAGATGCACCAGGCACTCAGAGTAAATTAATGGCCAAGGGCGACATTAACTTTAAAGCTACTGCAGCAGAAGCAACCAGGAAGTTGGCTGCCCAAATGCACCGCACACACACACCGGTTCGCCAACGAGCCTGCGACATTTCACCTCAGTCAGAGGGACAGCTAGAGACGGCCCACCATGAGGACCTCGACTCGTCATCAGAAAGCGACGAGGAAGAGGTCCATTGACTTCGGTCTAAACGGGACCAACGCCAGAAATCACAGTACCAATGCGCCGGGTGTGGAGCACGCCACCCCCGGTCTGAATGCAAATTCCTCAACGTGCTCTGCCATGTGTGCGGGAAAAGAGGCCATATAGGTCGGCTCTGTAGAAGAAAGCCAGGACCCAGCAAGCCCTCAAGGGGGGCTAACTACTGCCAACCGATGGGAAGTCGTCCCATGAAGCGAGAACCCGTGAACCACCAATGGAACAACCACTCCTAAACAAAACCCTAAACCACCCAACGAAGTGAGAAGAGGTTCACCAAACGATCACGATCGGTCACGCCTCATCTCTGGACGCCAAAAAGATCTGAGTGAAGGTGGAAACTAATCAAGGAGAAAAGCAACTTAGAACTAAGAAGAAATTTCCTGACAGCTAGAACAATTAATCAATGGAACATCTTGCCTCCAGAAGTTGTGAATGCTCCAACACTGGAAGTTTTTTTTTTTTGTTTTTTTTTTAAAGATGTTGGATAACTATTTGTCTGAAGTGGTGTAGGGTTTCCTGCCTAGGCAGAGGGTTGAACTAGAAGACCTCCAAGGTCCCTTCCAACTCTGTTATTCTATTCTAATCTCCACGTTTTAAATTGTCAGGTCTAGTTCACTTCCAGAGAATTAACATAATCAGGTAGATTTTTTACCACATGACTATACTTCTATCAAAATTTGCAGTCTCTTACAAATATTGTAACAGTTGGACTCAACAGTGATCTCTAAACCTATAGTACTGTGATCCTCTGCATTTAGCATTGCACAGTAGATATCTACTTGTGTTGTTGCTTGTTGGCACAATTCAGCTGAAATAACAATCATGTCATTGTAGATATTAAATATCAGTAGCTGTGAAATTCTTCCCCTTGTTGGGTTAAGTAGACATGCTTGAATGCAGAAGACATGCCACATGGATGTGATAGCTAGGTCAGAGGCTGTAATGTGGTGTGTAGCAGACTCACATACCTCCCAAAAAGTCTTCATAGTAGTGCTTGAGATGTGACATGTTGCTTCCACTTCTACTGGGTGAAGATATTGGAGGAATAAGGACAAAGCATTTGTTATTACATATTTAGATTAAAGGTTTGTCCAATGGAAAAAGGCTGAAATTTCATATGTCCAGTCGCAATCTTCACAATTTATCAGGAGGAGCAATGGCTAATATACAGATTCCATGCTGTCAAGGTATTCTGTCATGCCCACATTAGAATCTGAAACTATGGGGGAAGATGAACTGGAACAAGAGCCAACAGAGTTGAGAGGGAGGCTCCAGTTTCCTCCCAGAGGAAACCGGGAAAGGGCAGAGCCAGTCCAGGCAAGGATCTTCTCAATTAGTAAGGCCTGCAGATAGGGAGGAGCGGGAGAGACAGAGCTCAGGAAAAGAGCAATATTAATGCAATATCAGGGGTTTTCAATTCAATTGTATAGAATGCAAACAATATGTGCTTGGGTTTTATTTATTTTTTTATAGTTATCATGTACACTGAAGATGGCATTTAATTTTATTGTATGAAGTGCAGTGACAAGAAAGCGACAAGAAAGTAAAGTAAACTAAAGGAGGGAAGAGAGAAGGTGAAATCAAAGTACTTCCAGTGTTGGAGCATTCACAACTTCTGGAGGCAAGATGTTCCATTGATTAATTGTTCTAGCTGTCAGGAAATTTCTCCTTAGTTCTAAGTTGCTTTTCTCCTTGATTAGTTTCCACCCATTGCTTTTGTCCTGCCCTCAGATGCTTTGGAGAATAGCTTTCAACTCCCTCTCTTTTTTGTGGCAGCCCCTGAGATATCGGAACACTGCTATCATGTCTTCCCCAGTCCTTTTCATTAAATGAATTAATTATCATGTACAGATTATCAGTATTTAGTTGTCCTAATTATATCAAATGTTTAGGGAGTGTAACTTGATTGGCTTTACAACCTCTAATGCCAGTTCACAAGAGGCACAAAATAGAAGGCAACAACCCTAAGCACTACTAATATTCAAATAATATTCAATACAATAAGGGAGTTGTAATTTCTGGACAGGTTTAACTAATCACTCAATCAAACAAACAAAAACCCCAAGAAACCTAGATCTATGCCTATGAAAGGAAGATCACCAAAACAGTCAAAGGCTCTAAATTTGGTTGGAAAAGGATGGGAAGCTTTACAACAACAAAAATTGGCAAAATTTGCTAGGAAGTGGCAAGGTTGATGGTGTAACTCAGGAACTGAGCCCAATTCTGAAGGTGACATCTCCATTTTTGAAGCTGCCTTCTTGAAGGAGTTACGTGTTTGCTACACAGCATTTATACTCCTGAATGAAACCAAAAAGCTCTAATTAACTGCATGAGCTTAAGGATGTGGATGCCAATGGTCTCTGGGGCTTTCCTCTGACTGAATATGAATAGCGTATAGGCTGTACAGGGGGGAAAACAAGGTACTTTTATTTTTTAGAAAGGAGCAGAATAATGTTGTGATTTTTGCCTTTTTCTCCCCCTTCAATTTCATTATCTCTAATAAGAATTTGCATCTCCAGGTATCCATGAGCATGGTGGCCAAAAATTAATTTGGAATGAAAAATGCTTCCCCAATGTTCGGTGGTGGCTCAAATGTTATATCAATCTCTTTTTGTGAGATTTTTCCTCAGCGAAAATGCTAAAAATGCTACAGGAGTCTAATTGAACTCCTGTAATTAAAAGCTCACACAGCTTGACATCAACCAGTCCATGGCATTGCTGCTTTCAGTGCTTATTGGAACATGACCAAACTTGGGGTTAAAAAGAAAATAGGGAGGGGAAGAAATGAGAGGCAGGAAAAGCTTCCAAAATCATAATTAAAACTGTAGCCAAATTAACTGAGCACAACAGCTAATGTGGGATACGCAGAGCACAGAAAGCACTTTGCATGGTTTATTTCCTGTTGTAAGGCCAACTTGAAAGCCTCCAAGCAAATGATTCTATAGCGTTGGTTTACTTACAGGCAGTGGTGGGATGCTGCTGGTGTAACAACTGGTTCACTAATTGCACCCTTAGTGTTAAGTTCTGCGCATGGGCACAAGGAAATGGAGATGAGACGGTGAACGGTGAACTTCAACTCTTTATTATACATTCTGAACAGAGCAAAACCCTAGGGCAATAGCAGCCCTTTTATAGGCAAGCTGCTGCTCGAGTAACCAATAGGAAACGTGGAGTGTTAACCCACTTAACCAATGAGAGTGGCTCGTTAACAGCCAATCAGATTCTCCTGAATGGACCAATCCGATATCACTATTATCGGCCAATCAGAAGTGCAGGGCTAGAACCCTGCTATTTTCTAAAGCTTTTGATAAACTTTATTTTAGTGTTTTTATTAGTTCACAACACTTAGCGTGCTCTGCATGTGTACACAGCTTTCATAATTACTTATTTTCGATGTGACTTTGGGGAAGTAACACAGCTGAGGTGCAGTTGAGCAGATATAGGTGAGGATAGTGCAGGGGTGGGTGTGCAGGCCCACATGATCATTGGAGCAAACTGGTTCAGAGCCAGCTGATTGTCTGGACCAGGATAATCCCACCTCTGGGCATGGTATATAGCTATAAAGAAAGCTTAAAAAATTGTACTCCTTTCATAAGTGGCACAGCATGGAGGTGCTGGACCGAGACTTGCTGAAGGTTCAGAGCCCCTCTTCCACATCTCTTTTGAAATGGGTGTTTGGTGTACTGTATCATATCCAGTGGTGCTTGCAAAATGTACTGAACCAGCTCATTTACATAACATGGGAAGCTTGATGACTGGTAATGTCCCATGCCCTTTTTCAACAAATTAAACACAATCCAAAAGGATCAGAAACCTTTTAATGCTTCTGCAAAATAATTAGCTGTGCTAAGCACAAGCCTTGCCAAACTGTGCGAGACTGCCAAAAGATAACAGACAAGAAATAATTTGCAATACAAGAATCTTTAAATACAAACTCAGGATACTGGAATGACCACGAGGCTGGAGTTTCAAAACGTTTTTGCCTACTGCAAAGAATGTTCATTTCATACCTGGCTTTTATATGCTTGAAGGAGGGGCCATTACTTTGCAGCCTTACTCCTGAGTCACCCATGTTGTTGTAACTGCTCTTGCCTGCAAGCAATCCTGTGTGCATGCGCACTTGGCACAGGCTCCATGGGCACCTCCTCATCGCTGCTGTCAGCCCCCACAATCTCTGAAGGCAGCAGTCTACTCCCTAATGGTCCTGGCCCCTCATCTGAGAGTCCTCACTCTCCTCAGCTGTCTGCCCCTGCTGCCGGCTAACCACAACAGTTAATGCTTTGTGGTCCTTGGTAGTCTCTGAGCTTGGTTGTTTCCTTGCAGATGTTTCATTACCTAATTACATAAGGTAACATCAAAGATGTTCCCTAGTTGGTTAATAAAACATCTGTAAGGAAACAACCAAGCTCAGAGACCACCAAGGACCTCACAGTTTTCAGTCATGAACTACAAATATTCTCTTCCATTGATTTTGATTTGTCACGGCCCCAATGACAAATAGAACCAATTCTTGACTTGTATGGTAGAAGGGATTTAATTCTCCAATACTTGTATGGTAGAAGGGATTTAATTCTCCAATACATCAGAATTAATCGGTTTACTATGAAAACATATTCTTGAAAACAAAGACAATACCTATGCATGCAAAATTCTAGACAAAGCTGTATGGTTGCTTGACCTGTTCTCTAAAATCTATCATTTTTTCAAAATCTGGACCTGTAGTGAAATATTGCATTTCACTTATTGCATTTTGGTTATCCCTGAGCAGGGATATTGTCAGCCTCGACTCTCTACAGATAATTCTCACTTCCTTGTTACATTTGTTTGGAACAGATACTTTTGTTATATACTGAACTGCATGATTGGTCCACCAAGGCTGTTAATATTTCCAATTCTGTAGGAAATCACTGCAATCCCTTCTAATTGCATCTGACAAATTCAGCCCAGATTTTGCAAGCCTAAGAGACAAGAGATATTATTATCAAACTATCACTCTTCCTTAGGCAAGACATTCTACAAGAGCTTTTGGTTTTGCCCCATGATATAATATGCCAGGACATTAGCCAAAATCCAGAAGGTATAATAGCATATTCTTTTAGACTTCCCTGCACTAATCTTACATTTCCACTACAAGCAATGGATTTTAATTTGAACACTCAATTACAATGTGAAATTTGCAATTCCAGTAAATGAAAATCACTGCTAAAGCAGAAATGTTTTGATGGCTGGCCATTGTAATAAGTTGCTTGTTTTTTTGGATACCCACACATGGTGCTGGTCCTTTTCTAAAAAAAGAAAGGGAAAAAAAGCTGAATATATTTCACATAAACACCAAATTCCACCACTGTATTGTTGCCACAAAATCAGGCTGCATCTGTTACCTAAAGACTCTCGGAAATTCAGAACCTCTCAGAATCAATTACAAACCATCAAATTAGGAGATTCTTAATTGTTCCCACTTTAGCATAGGGCCAAAGTGAATGCACCAGCCTGATTTCCAAGAGAGATTTCTCTCTCTCTCTCTCTCTCTCTCTCTCTCTCTCTCTGTGTGTGTGTGTGTGTGTGTGTGTGTGTGTGTGTGTGTGTGGTATTCAGCTTTGTTCGGGTATTTTCCCATGTCATTATAGTTGTGCTTTTAAAGTTGTAGTGACATTTCGGCAGAATCTCATCTGCCATCGTCAGGCTTCTGTATAGTGATATTATTTGTGAATCAGGCTTTCACAGCCATTTCTGTTTTCAATTTGGTGCTAGCCTACTTCTGTGTTAGAATGTTTTTTTTTTTTTCATCCTGATTGGTTGGGAGTCTTGGTCTATGTTTATTGGTCTTGGAGTTTGCTATGTTCTGCTTGATTGGTGTTTCCAATATCTTCTGTCTGTTTTGTAGCTTTTGTTTGTCTTGATTGGCTGGCAACATTGTGTTTCCTGTATTGGAGGCTTTTAGTGTGGCTTGGCTCAGAGTAAATGAACGGCTATCATTTATTAGGAAGCTAGCTTTTAACTGGGTGCCTGGTTGGGATGTGTTTGAGCTGGAGGTATCAGAGGGGTCTTTTTGTGCCCAGGTGTTTGCCTGGCTTGTGGTGTGGAGATTTTTTGTTTGTGAGTCCAGGCTTCCAGATAACTGACAGTCTGGTGGAGTCATCTCTTCTATTCATGCTTTAACCAATAAACACTGACCAAGACTCCCAACCAATCAGGATGAAGAAAAAAAAAACATTCTAACACAGCAGTAGGCTAGCAGAAAATTTAAAACAGAAATGGCTGTGAAAGCCTGACTCACAGATGAACACAATACAGAAGCCTGATGATGGCAGATGAGATTCTGCCGAAACGTTGCTACAACTTTAAAAGCACAACTATAATGATGTGGGAAAATACCCAAACAAAGCTGAATACCATATATAAATACCCACAAAAACTTAAGAAAACATACTCACCTCCTGCAATCCTGAACTCTCCCTGTTGCCCCGCAAAGCAACTGTGCTTCAAAAGCAGGACATAAAGGTTAGTATGGGAGGCTGGCAGTTGGGCGGGCCCAACAGCAGAGCATCAGAGAGAACCAATTTGGTCTCTGCTGCTGATTGGTGCTACCGGCTTGGCAGAACCGGTAGAATACCACCACTGTTCTCTGTAACAAAACAAAGACCATGGTGAAGAACACTTCCTTTTGGGGTTAATTTTGAGTTGTGGTCTTCTCATGAAACTGTCAAAGACAGCTGTTTAATATGTGTTTAATAGGCACCTGAGTGGCAGGAAAGGGAGGCATTAAATTTGGTATAATTAAAAGTGCTGGTTTTAACATGTGAGAACCTTAATAGTGTAGAAAATTGGCACCCACCCACCCTCCTAGAGAATGAAATGTTTTGGGAATATTAAAAAGGCAGGATATAATATTTCCCCTAAAGGAGAAATGGGGGAAAAAATCTTAAGGGAGACAGAAACCAGCCCCAGTATCCCTGCCCCAAGCAGAAACTGAGGAGGCCAGCTTTTATAAATGCAGATAATTGGTAATCCATTCAGAAAGACTGGATCAGACAGGAAACTCCAGATAAGCAATTAAGTAAGACAAAATTAGCTCAGACAAAACATTTCCCTTTCTGCCTATAGAGCCAGCCATGACTCCAAGGGAATCTGACAGCAGCCATTAGAATATTAATGGACATGTCCTTGCACAGGAACAGAATCTAAAATACAAAGCCCAAAGAAGGTACAAAACTCCACCCATTCTCAATTCCATTTTGTCAGCTGTCCCAGAACTACACATTGTGTGTGTGTTGGTTCTGTTCACCAATAAACAGAATCTTCCTTTCCAATTCATTTTATTCCTGGCTTGGAACTGGACTTGGATTTTTTCTTCCAACAATAGTTTGGCACCTAAGGAGCTTCAGGACTACATTCTCCAACCAAATCCTAGGTGTTTGTCTGAACTAATTTTGTCTTGCCTAATTGCTTATCTGGAGATTCTGTCTGACCCAGTCTTTCCGAATGGATTGCCAAGTCTGCATTTATAAAAGCTGGCCTCCTCAGTATCCTGACCCATCAGAAACCTCAAGAGAACCTGCCATTGATGGTCCACATTGGAGAAGTTGGTGGGGGACATGGCCAAGCCTCTACTGCAGCATTTCCAATGATATCAACCTTGTCCCGTTCCCTTCACCATTCAGGAAACAATGATAGATGCAGCTTTCCCCTAGTCCAAGAACACCATCCAGATTTTTTTTTTTGTTACTGCTTCATATCTTAAACATTAAAATAACACTTAAAATATTTTATTTTCAGATCTACCACAGATGTATTAATGCCATGTTTGTCTTGAGTCCTGTTTCCATGGATATGTTGCAGATCCTTTCTGTGGATGTTGTTTCTGCTGTAAACTTCCATGAGTTAATATGCAACAAAGAACAACAAAGATGATTAGGGGACTGGAGGCTAAAACATATGGAGAATGGCGTCAGGAACTGGGTATGTCTAGTCTAATGAAAAGAAGGACTAGGGGAGACATGATAGCAGGGTTCCAATCAGACATGATATTCAGCAGGTTCTCAGCAGTTCTAGTGAACTGGTAGTAGACATTTTGAGTAGTTCGGAGAACCAGCAAAAACTCACCTCTGACTGGAGATTTTACAATATCCTTCCCCTGCCTCACCCTTCAAGCTACGCCCACAGAACCGGTAGTAAAAAAAATTGAATCCCACCACTAGTTCCAATATCTCAGGGTTTGCCACAAAGAAGAGGGAATCAAATTCTTCTCCAAAGCACCTGAGGGCAGGACAAGAAGCAATGAATGGAAACTAATCCAGGAGAAAAGCAACCTAAAACTAAGAAGAAATTTCCTGACAATTAGAACAATTAACAACTTGCCTTCAGAAATTGTGAATGCTCCAACACTGGAAGTCTTGAAAAAGATGTTGGATAGCCGTTTATCTGAAGGTGCAGGAATTCCTGCCTAAGCAGGGGGTAGGACTAGAAGACCTCCAAGGTCCCTTCCAACTTTGTTATCCTATTCTATTCTAATACATTAAAATTGAGATAAGGTAGTTCAAGACAGACAAGCAATTGCTTTGCTGTTATTAAGGCAGAAAAACATCCTTGGCTTAATTTAATGGAGGCAGATATTATAATAGAGCAAATTAGCAAATTGGTCTTTAGTAAATGTGAGTCAACCACATCATTTTGATCAATGAGGTCAATCTAGAAGGCTGCTCGCATGCTATGGGTGGTTATGGCTGTAGTGGGAGCATAGTAAATCAACCAGACTAAAAATCATGTTCCTGAAGGCCACCCAGGGAGACAGCCAATAAGTTCAGCACTAGGAGCACTGGGCTGGAAGGATTTTCACCACTGTGTAATTGTGCATAAGTCATGAGTCCTGTCTTTGAAGGCGAAAAGCACTAAGACCTTAACCATGACCCTAAGACCATAGATGTAATGATCGATCTAAACATGAGCTTTAATTTATGTCATTGGTCCTCAGGGACGCTACAGTGGGGAAATCCCACCAAAGAAATGGACACTATTATTTCAACCTTATGGCCAAATTGTCAGCAGGAGGATGACCATTGTTTATGAGCAATATCTTTTCCAGAGGTATTGAATACCTACTGAGGTCTACAAAACTTCAAGGCCAAGGACTGCTAATCTCTCAACTTCTGGCTCTTCTCATTTGAAAGAACATGTATTTTTAGGGAATGAACTGGCAACCACATTGCAGCTCTTCCAGCCATTTGGATTTAACCCCTGTAATTGTATAACATGAACAGGGGAGCACAGAATCATCACCCACCTGTGGTATGTAGAAACAGCTGTGAGGCTGTTTACCTGTAGCTCTTGAGCTGGCCAAATGCTTTTTAAAAATTGCAAGCACCATCCATCACCCCTCAATATTATACACAACACTTATTTTTTTTAATGCTGAATTCTGATCTCATCTTCCTCTGCACTTCAAACACTCTGGCTGTCTGAGCAGCTTTTGTTTGCACAACGACATCTACAAATTTCCTTACTGTTGAGGACTGATCACCTGTTCTCTCTGAAGAAGCAAACCTTGGCAGCAGTGGAATGCCATTGTTTTAATTACTTTCTCCCCCCCCCCCTTTTTTTTTTTCCTCCAGCCAACAGCAACCTCTGGAGATTGGGAGATTAAGAAGGGACAGAGGCAGAGATGAAGACAGAGATGTGGTGGTAGGGACCTGCCGTGGAGAAGGTGCACTGAAAAATGAGGATGGGTTTGGGAATCCTCTAGAACTCTACAGGGATAATCTTTTCTTCTGTTCATGCTGGTGGTAGAATTAAGTTTAGCAATAGAGATTTGCAATATAAAATTATTTCATCTGAGTTGTTTTCTTCTGGGAGAGCAAATGTGTAGTCTAGATGCATGAGACTCCTCCACTCCTCCTCCTCCTTTTCCTTCTCTCCCTCCGCTTCCCCCTTCTCCACCCTCCTGTCCTCCCCCTCCTCTATCTGCTCCCCCCCTTCTTCTTCTCCTCCTCTTCCTCCTCTCCCCTGCAGGTGAAACACTTGCAAAACTCAAAGAGTTTCTTCTTCATTAGAAAAATAACAGAAGCATTTTTTCTGCTTTATGTTTCTGAATGTATAATAAAAATTGAATGCATGGGACTTCTTATCCCACTCCCCCCAACGCCTTGGAGAAGAATACTTCCAAAACTCAAAGATACTGTTATACTCTTCCTCTTAAGTAGAAAAAAAAAAATAACCATAAGAACTCGGTGCCTTATATTTTTGAATGACTCCTTTGGATTAAAATATTAATTAGCCACAATCAATATTACATGAGCACCTTTTTTTGTAAGTGCTAATTTGTAATCTTATCCTTTTTGCTCTTCAAGTAGTCTTGTTTCTTTGTTTGTTTTCTGAGCAGCTTTTCTTTGCACAATTGACTTTGCAAATATTCCAGGATTCCAACTCTATGTGTGCAAAGACCTGTGACATTGAATAAAACATTGGACAGGGGGAGAATGAATAAATGTCCTCTACAATTACATAACAGGAAATGGGCCGTTGCAGATTAACATGATAGCTATGTGAATTTCAAATGTGCTTCATTTAGTGAGTTTGTTGAAATGTCCAAAGGATAAATATCTTGATTATGTACACAGCATTTGTTTAAGGTTCCCTAAATCATAAACTCATTTAGTACAAAGAAGATTATAACTGTTATGAACTAATAAAACACTTAAATAAAGTTTTATCAAACCTTTAGAAAAAGCAGGGTTCTAATCCTGCACTTCTGATTGGCCGATAATAGCGATATCGGATTGGTCCATTCAGGAGAATCTGATTGGCTGTTAATGAGCCACTCTCATTGGTTAAAGGGGTTAACACTCCACGTTTCTCATTGGTTACTAGATCAGCAGCCAGACCTATAAAAGGGCTGCTGCTACCCTAGGGTTTTGCTCTGTTCAGAATGATTAATAAAGAGTTGAAGTTCACTGTTCACTGCCTCGTCTCCGTTCCTTGCACCCATGCGCAGAACCTAACACTGGCGACAAAGGTGGGATGTGGAGACGTCAGAGCTGACTGAACACTACAGAGCACCAAACAGAGCATGTGGCTGAAGGCACATTGACAGCAGAAACCATGTCCGGCGGTGCCATACCACCGCTCCATTTGACCCGGCACAAGAAGACTGGGACTCGTACATGGACTGGTTCCAGATGTTTCTGGAGACCAACAACTTGAAGGATGCCACTATGGGAAAAAAGCGAGCGGTATTCCTGACCCACTGCGGACCTGCCGTGTTTAAGATGGCCAAGGCACTGGCGAAACCAGCTGAGGTGAAATCCATGGACTGGGACGTCCTCGACTGGGACGTCCTCCTACAGGCCCACTATGCACCTACCGTACCAACACTTGTCCGAAGATATGAATTTTACCAGAGAGACCAGCGGAAAGGAGAGAGCATTGCAGATTTCATCGCAGATCTCCGGAACCTGGGAGGCCTCCGAATTCCGGTCGTTGGATCCAGTCTAGTCCAGGTCTCATTCAAAAATTGTACTGCATCTTTACCATTGACCGTCGTTGACCATGATCGGCCTAGCTTGTTAAGCCTTCAATGGTTTGCCCCACTCGATTAATAAACAATTAAGGGATGAATTTATATCAGCTGGTGTAAAAAAGATTAATGGAATTGTCTTATATAAAAAACCCTCCAATTTAAACCTTATTCTGTGTTATAGTGCAAGTCAAAAGAGTCAATCATAAAGATATGCATAAAAAATGAAAAAGACTTTTAACTATAAAATCATGAGAGTAGAGGCTGACAATGGTGACAGCACAAGTCGAACTTCTGAATGGAGGCAAGTTTAAAATTGAGGTGCCACTACAATAAAGATCCTTTTTTTTTTTTTTTTCTTTCTTAGCTTTCCTTATTCCCTTTTGGAGAAAAGCTTCTTTTCAAGATGCTAACATAAGTACAATTAACATTAGAAATAATATTAGAAACTTGGGCATTAGAAAATCCAAGTGGCAAAATCCAAGTGATAATTAAAATATGATCACGCATTGTATCCCTGAATAAACTATCTGCTCAACCATTGCATTTTTAAAAAAGCTATAAAAACAAATAGGCTGGATATGCTCTTTAGGATAGTTGGCATGTATTATCTTGCAACTTGTTTGTGGCTATATATAGAAGGGGAAATGAAACAAGGATGATCCAATCTACTGATTTCCTCTAATTATGCTGTTTCATTAGCATAATACTGGAGAAAAGAAGATTATGATGGGTCTGGTTTCCTTTGTCAGTCAACAGGAATGCTGATTTACTCCCAGTTTGTCAAGTATTTAGGAATTGAGGACTTGGCAGCCCAAGAAAACAACAGCCAATCAATAGCCATCAAAACACCAATCAACAAGAAGGCATCACATAAATACAACTCCCAGAATAGCCCAAAGTGCATATTCTAGTAGAGAGAAGTTCCTTGAGGATGGGCTCCAGTATGAACCCAAAAGCTTGAAAGTTTAAACCTCTAGTGCTAGTGACCTACTGAGATTGGATCTTACAACATAGTTCTGTGCCATGCTTGTATGTTTGCAATCATTTGTGAGCTTGGTTTCTATTTCTAGTACTGATTCCTTAAGAAATCCCAGATAATTTGTAATCAGCCTATATATTATGACATTACAGTCGGGGTGGGATGCAAATATTTTTACTACCGGTTCTGTGGGCATAGCTAGGTGGGAGTGGCTAGATGGTCATGGTCATGTGACTAGGTGGGTGTGGCTTCTTCTTCTTTTGTGCAGCACCACCCCACCTGTGCTCCATTTCTTTTTACCTCCTGGGCCTCAGGGAAGCCTCCTGAAAACAAAAATGGCCTTCCCTGAAGCCCAGGAAGGCAAAAAATGGAGCGCATGATGCCTCTTTTTGCCTCCTGGGCAAAGCAGTAAGACAGTGAGGGGGATCTCGACACAGCTGATGTCAGAACAGCTGACCCTCAGGAGGAAAAAAAAAAGAATACCAGTTTGGGCAAACTGGTAGCTGTTTTGTAACTACTGGTTCTGCTGAAGGGTAGCATTTTTTACTACCAGTTCTCCTGAATAGGGCTGAACCAGTAGAATCCCACCACTGATTACCATGCTAAACAGCTGGTCCAGAGTTTAATATACGCTCCTTTCTTTGAAGGGAGTTTCTAAGCTGTGGAATCATCATTCCTAATTTATTCTGAAAAGATTGTTTGTAGGCATGGCATCAGGAATTGTTGACACAACTGGTGAGGCAACCATTCAGGCCATTCAAATTATCCTTTATCTACAACTGATAAAAAAAAAAAAACACTCTGTATTTCAGAAAGGAAGTAAATATATATATATATATATATATATATATATATATATATATATATATATATATATATCCAGTACAACTTCAGAAATGTCAGGATTGATGCATACATAAATCACTAACCTACTGAACATAAACAATAAGGTCTGTCCACATGTTTGGAGCTAAATGTAGAACAGGGTAATGTGGTAATGGCCCCTAGATAAAGTATCATATGCTCTAGTCTTATTTTCTGTTCTTATTTCCTAAGTTGTGAGATATGAGCGGCCCAGTCTAGAGGTTAATATGTGAATTTAAAAAAGGAAAATGCAATTTTTCTAATCACCACTTGCCTAAAAAGAAACAAGAACACAAAACAGAGCTTAAATAAAACATATACTGAGGTTCAGTGTTATGGTCATTGTTTTTAACTATATCTGTGAAATATCATTTTTTTTTCAAAATGCCTATAGAATAAAGTTATCTTTCCTCATTGATGTGTAATTGTTCCAATGCAGAGTAGACTAAATAGTGTTTTGTTATGACAATAAAAACTTAATGCAGGGTATGACTACACACATTTTATGTATATCATCCAGTTTGCTTCTCAGAGTTAAGATCCTTATTTATTGTGGTTATTTATTTTCTTTATAGACCACCAAGAAATGGCTCCCAATGGTTTACATCATAAAAGAACATGAAAGAGATAATAAAAAAAATTTTTTTAAAAAAAAAACCCAGTAAAACAAATTGACCAGAATACCACAGATACAACAGCAACCATTCACTCCCCACAAAAAAAAAATAGTTTGTTAAGAAGAACTTAGAAGATGGGGAGAAAAACATGGAATCCATCAAAAATCCTAACAGTAAGTATTTTTATTCAAGAACCTTCAGAGGTATTTTTAGGAATTTATTGTGTGTCAAATTAGGAAAGAGGAGAACATTTATTTTTTCAAGTTTTTTTTCTTGCATTTTACGTTAGAGAAAGATACAGCATGAATTATGATTTTCAATGCTAAGTATTCTTCCTCCCTCCCTTTTCTTGCATTATATATAAAATATATTGCAGCATGTCATAGTATTTTAGGGTTGTGCCTGACTAGTTGTAATCCAATCAGTATCTCTTTGCCATATAATTCTTTCTCCTTATAAAAAAAAGAAATCATTCTGTTATGAATTAATAAAACGCTTAAATACAGTTTTATCAAACCTTTAGAATAAGCAGGGTTCTAAACCTGCACTTCTGATTGGCCGATAATAGCGATATTGGATTGGTCCATTCAGGAGAATCCGATTGGCTGTTAACGAGCCACTTTCATTGGTTAAAGGGGTTAACACTTCACATTTCTCATTGGTTACTAGATCAGCAGCCGGACCTATAAAAGGGCTGCCGCTGCCCCAGGTTTTTGCTCTGTTCAGAATGATTAATAAAGAGTTGAAATTCACGTTCACTGTCTCATCTCCGTTCCTTGCGCCCATGCACAGAACCTAACACTGGCGATGAGGATGGGATGCGGAGACTTCAGAGCTGACTGAACACTACAGAGCACCAAACAGAGCACGTGGCTGAAGGCACATCGACAGCGGAAACCATGTCCGGCGGCGCCATACCACCCGCTCCATTTGACCCGGCACAAGAAGACTGGGACTCGTACATGGACCGGTTCCAGATGTTTCTGGAGACCAACAACTTGAAGGATGCCACTACTGGGAAAAAAGCGAGCGGGATTCCTGACCCACTGAGGACCTGCTGTTTTTAAAATGGCTAAGGCACTGGCAAAACCAGCTGAGGTGAAATCCATGGACTGGGACATCCTCGAGCCCCTCCTGCGGGCCCACTATGCACCTACCATACCAACGCTTGTCCGGAGACATGAATTTTACCAGAGAGACCAGCGGAAAGGAGAGAGCGTTGCAGATTTCATCGCGGAACTCTGGAACCTGGGAGGCCTCTGTGGGTTCACCGACCTCGAAGAAGCCCTGAGAGACCGAATAGTTCTGGGACTAGATGCACCGCATGTGCAAAGTAAGCTGATGGCGAAAGGTGACATCATCCTTGCAGATGCCATCGCTGATGCTACTGCAGCAGAAGCAACCAGGAAGTCGGCTGCCCGAACGCGCCGCACCAACGCACCACTCTGCCAACTCGCCAGCGAAACCTCACCTCGCCTAGAGGGACACACAATGGCAACCCACCACGAGGACCTTGAATTGTCATCAGAAAGTGATGAGGAAGAGGTCAACAGGGTCCGGTCTGAATGAGACCAATGCCACCAGCATAATCAGAGACTGCAGCATCAATGCGCAGGTTGTGGGGCAAACCACCTGCGATCAGACTGCAAATTCCTCGACGCGCTCTGCCATGTTTGTGGGAAAAGAGGCCACATCGGAAAGGTCTGTAGAAGCAAGCAAGGATCCAGCCCATTTCAGAGGGGGACCAACTACCGCCAAAACACAGGAAATCATCCTGTGAGTCGGGAACATTTGAACCACCAATGAAAAAACCACTCCTGCAGAAATAAACCACTGGCCAACTCAACAAAACGAGAAGAGGCACACCAAACCATTACAATTGGTCACGCCTCATCATTACATGCAAAGAAGATCCGAGTGAAGGTCGCCATCGAAAACCAGACCTGCGTGATGGAAGTAGATTCAGGATCGTCCCTCTCAATGGTTTCCTGGAAGACCCTTAAACAATTAATCCCTGCCATCCGGCAGCAAGACCTCAGAATTCAAAGAATTATACTCAAGGATTATCAGGGAAACCGAATTCTGGTCGTTGGATCCAGCCTAGTCCAGGTCTCATTCAAAAATCGTACTGCATCTTTACCATTGACCGTCGTCGACCGTGATCGGCCTAGCTTGTTAAGCCTTCAATGGTTTGCCTCATTCGGCATCGAGATAGCCGGCATTCACCAAACCAGAAGCGACGACTGGGAGGAGGCCCTCGTCCAGGAATTCCAGGACATCTTTGCAGACAAACTAGGCGAGTACAAGGGGACCCCGATATCATTTAACCTTAACCCTGAAGTAGCCCCCATCCGCCTTAAGCCTCGTCGGGTACCTTTTGCCCTTAAACCAAAGATTGATGAGCAGCTTGATAAATTAATAGCCCAGGGTGTTTTAGAACCAACAGACCACGCTCCTTGGGAAACCCCAATCGTAACACCCATCAAACCAGATGGATCGTTAAGGATTTGTGGGGATTACCGAGCCACCCTGAATCATGCCCTTCAACAGAACAATTACCCGGTGCCGGTGGTACAACACCTTCTCCATTCCCGGGATGGGGGGGGGAAGTCTTCGCTAAATTGGATTTAGCACAGGCTTACCAACAACTACCTGTAGATAAAAAAACAGCAGAGGCACAAACGATCGTTACGCACCGAGGCACGTTTAATTGCAACCGACTCCAATTCGGAGTGAGCGTAGCCCCAGGGATTTTTCAAAGTTTGATGGAGAGACTCTTGCAGGGGATCAAGGGGGTCGTACCATACTTTGATGACATTTTAATTGCTGCCCCGAATAGAGAAATACAAGGAGAGCGTCTTAAATTAGTTCTCCAGAAATTTAAAGACTCCGGCCTTAAGGTTAAAAAAAAATAAATGTCAACTGTGTACAGATAAAGTAGAGTTCCTGGGGTACCTAATTGATAAACATGGCATTCACCCCACCAATCGTAAGCTAAAAGCAATCAAGAATGCCCCAAGACCCAGAAATAAGATTGATCTCCAAGCTTTTCTGGGGCTCATTAATTTTTACAACATCTTCCTGCCCCACAAAGCAACTGTAGCTGAGCCCCTACACAGACTTCTCGACAAAAAAGCAACCTGGGTCTGGGGACACCGAGAGGAGCACACATTCGGACAAGTGAAAAACTTATTAACCTCAGATGCTGTTTTAATGCAGTATAACGAGACTTTGCCTTTAACAATTACATGTGACGCGTCACCATTTAGAGTAGCAGCCATTTTGAGCCATGTGTTACCAAACGGTAGGGAGGCCCCTATTGCCTATTTTTCAAGGACCTATCAAAGGCTGAACATAACTATAGTCAAATCGATAAAGTGGCTCTTGCTGTTGTATCTGCTGTGAAATGGTTTCATGAATATGTATATGGATGAGTTTTTACTATTGTTACCGACCACAAACCTTTGCTGGGGATTATAGCATGAGACAAGCCAACCCCCTATATAATATCACCTAGAATGACTCGCTGGTCAGAGTTTTTGGCTGCGTACAATTATAGACTGCAACACCGCCCAGGGAAAGCCATTCCCCACGCTGACGCACTGAGCCGTGCACCACTTCCGGAAACCGTTGACGACCCACCTCCAACCCTTACGACACTCCAGATTGAAACGCTACATTCACCGCCGCTAAAAGCTAGAGATATTGTGATCGAAACAAAAAGCGATCCTATTTTAGCGCGAGTTCTTAGCTGGGTCGAATGGGGATGGCCTGTAGAACAAACCCCTGACGACTTCACCCCCTTCACGAACCGGCAAACAGAACTTTTTTCGCAAAAAGGCTGCATCCTATGGGGGGATAGAGTCATCATCCCAGAGCGGTTACAATGAGCAGTATTAAAAACACTGCATGACAGTCACCCTGGCATCGTGCATTTGAAAGCACTCGCACAAAGCTATGTGTGGTGGCCGGGCATCAACAAACAGATCAAAGCCTGGGTAAAGACTTGTTTATAGTGCCAAGAAGTTAGCAGTGCCCCACCTAAAGCAACTCCAACAGAATGGGAAACACCCCGGGGACCATGGTCCTGCATACACATTGACTTTGCGGGACCTATTAAGGGGCATATGTTCCTACTAACAGTGGACGCCTATTCCAACTGGCTCGAGATCCACGAAATGAAGAGTAGTATAACTGAGTCCATCATCCGGAAGTTGAACAGGCTATTCGCAACGCATGGACTGACAGACGTTCTGGTCTCTGACAACGGATCCCAGTTTACCGCTCTACCCTTTGAACAACACTTTGTGGACCGGGGTATTCGCCATGCGCTAACTTCGCCAGTGCACCCTGGGACTAATGGAAGAGCCGAGCACATGGTACAATTTGTTAAAAAAAAAACTCTACAAAATGGACTATGGACACATTGAAGATAAAATAAACAGAATACTCCTTCTCCAACACATCACTCCACACAGCGTTACCAACAAGACTCCAGCTGAACTATTGATGGGACACAAACTCCGTTCCCACCTCGACCGGCTTCACCCATCTTACGAGCCAGAGAAACCCTGTGGATCTATAGGAAAATGTCACGAGTTCAAGATAGATGACTTAGTTTTCACCAGAAACCTTTCCGGAGAATCATTGTGGATCAAGGCAACCGTAATTCAAGCCACTGGACCCAGGTCGTACCGTGTGAAAACCTGCAATGGAAAAATATGGAAACACCATATAGATCAGCTTCGCTCAAGGCTACAACCTCGTTTCCGCGAATCCGGTAACTCCCAAACTGAGGGGAGAGGGGATGTCAAAGAAACCGAATTCGATATCGTGGAAAGCAGGAATGAAAGAAGTCAGCAAGCGGGTGTGACGAATGAAGAAGAATCAGGGAGGGGAGTGTCCTCACCACAAAGGAACACCTCAACAGAAGCAAGCCCGCAAAGATCGGAGGACAACAACGAGAACATTAGTGGCACTGAGTCATCCAATGAGGATACGGAACCACCGGTACCTGACTTGCCCAAAAACGTCTCGCCGAAGCCGGGTTACATACAGGAACCAGTGGGACAGCATAAATCCAATAGACAGTCAAAACAACCTTCATACCTCAGGGATTACGTCACCGCACCCCTTAAATGGAACCCGGGGGGAAGGGGTGTTATGAACTAATAAAACACTTAAATAAAGTTTTATCAAACCTTTAGAAAAAGCAGGATTCTAAACCCGCACTTCTGATTGGCCGATAATAGCGATATCGGATTGGTCCGTTCAGGAGAATCCGATTGGCTGTTAACGAGCCACTCTCATTGGTTAAAGGGGTTAACACTCCACATTTCTCATTGGTTACTAAATCAGCAGCCGGCCCTATAAAAGGGCTGCTGCTGCCCCAGGTTTTTGCTCTGTTCAGAGTAATTAATAAAGAGTTGAAGTTCACTGTCTAGTCTCCGTTCCTTGAGCCCATGCACAGAACCTAACACATTTAATCTTCTAAAGAACAGGAATCAGATATTTTTATAGCATAGATCTGATCATCAATGCAAAGACTGGCACTACTTAGCTGACAAGTTACTTGTTACTTAGCTGACAAAATACTTGTTTAGTTTTTTTTTATTTGTCACAAATTATTAGATCTGAGGTCTTTGTTACTGAGTTTTTCAACTCTAACAAAAAGCTTCTACAACAAACCATTGCAGAGAAACAGTGCTCCAAATCAAAGAATCCAGCCAATCTTTTCATCCCCAGGATAATATAAACTCGAGGAGATGGGAAAGACATTTCATACTACTTAGTCTTTCAAGTGTTTTCGTTTCCTAGTGTCACTCAAAGAAAGCTTTTCTAGAAGAATTGTTCTTTTAGATGCTTTAATAAAGATTTTCGCCCCGAGAATCTAAAGCCCTCTTGTTTTTTTAATGGCTCAGTTCCTATTATTACCCATCCTGAGCTGATTAGTAGATGTTATTATTAATATTATTATGCTCAGTTATCATATAAAAACATGTAATTGTAAGCTAGATGATAGTTGATACAATTGATTTGAAATAATTGTCTTTGCATATGTATTGATCTTTTCTATTTGACAGGGGAAAGAACAATAAGAATAATAGTATATATTTTGGAGGTTGCTTCCATTGTTCAATTCTAATAGTTTTATGATGTTTTCAGTACTCTTTCTGAGTGGGACAGTAATAACTATTATTGTAACAGGTAATGTTGCCTAGTTATTAAGTCTTCTTCAAGTTCATTGTTCTGTTTTAAAACAATTCCTATTCAGTTTATCACTGTGCGCATAGTTTAATTTATAAACAATTTTCAGTTAACATAGAAGTTTACATCTCAATCTCCTTTATTTTCTAAAGAAACCATTAAATACATTTGATAAAATGATGTTGCCAATCATCTAAAAGTACAGTAATTCTTCTGAGAATGAAGAAACCTAAAATTGGAAGGTTGTCAATTTTTATTTCACTAGATTAAAGAATGCATAGGTTGTGCAAATGATCTAAATTATTATTCTATTAAAATGCTTCTCATATCTGATGAAAGCAGATTTTGTACTTTATTCTGAGTTCTGTTCCATCCTCGATCCCTCAACCCCAAAAGGGCACTTCTGCAGTAAGTGTAAAGACTTAAATAATATTTCTGCAAAGCAAGAAAATCCTTGGAAACAACTGACATGGAGGAGATGAGAGAAGAGGGAAGGGAGGGGAGAGGAGGGAAGAGAAGAAAAGACAAGAGAAGAGGAAAGGAGACAGAAGAGAAGAAGAAAAGAGGAAGAAGAGAGGAGGAGAGGAGAGAAGAAAGGAATGGAGGGGAGGGAAGAGAAGAGAAGAGAAGAGGAGAGGAGAGAGAGAAGAGGAGAAACAAAAAAGAGAAGGAGGAGAAAGAGGAGAAGAAAAATAAGTCTTTGCTTCTAAAAGAGAAACTGTGCCTTCTCTCAATGACATAGGAGCAACTCACATGAAGTTAGGAAGCAAGGTGAATGCCATAAAATTAAGTAGCATCGGTAATGGCAACATAATACTAATAAATCGTAGGCAGACCTTCAGGTTCGTAGTCTAATAATGATGTTACCACTATAGTTACGGTTTATTTATTTAACCAAGGGCAACCTTGTTGAATCTGTTTCATTTTCAAAAAAGCCCTGACAAAGCAGATGGCAGAAATGATCTAATGCATAAGAACAAACTCTGAAAGGGAGGGGAAGGAGGCATCTTCACGTAAATCAAAAACAACTCAACCCAAATAGTCTCACCTTAAAAAAGGGCATCTGGACTCTTTGAAAAATAATGACTAAACACACCTGTGAAATAGACCTACCCGCCCTAGTAAATCTCAATGTTGGTTAGATTTGGGGTTGGGTCACCATCTAGGGTTGATTGTTTTTCTGGTTTACAAACATGGATGTCTAGAAGTAAATCACTTGTCCTCAGTTCTTTGGTAATCTTCTGGGATGTTCCAGTGACTAGAGTGGAATACATTCATGGATATATCCATTGCATGGATATTATTCTACTTTATATGTAGCTGAACCTGAATTACTTTATTTATGCCGGTAGGTTTAGAATTCATAAGCATAGGGCCAGGGGTGGAATTCAAATTTCTTAACAAATGGTTCTGTGGGCATGGCCTAATTTGTGGATGTGGCTTGGTGGTCATGTGACTGGCTGGGTGTGGCTTGTATGCAAATATTGTAAATATTTATGTAAATATTGAATTTTGTATAACAACTTTTACCCAAAATCAGGCAAGCAGGCAGGCAGTTTGAGTTGCTTGCAGAATCACAGATTCACTCAGAGATCTACCTTTCTGTAATCTGCTGCCTGAGTCTGCACTGAAAAATAGAATCTTCAGTCCTAAGGAAGGTTCAGCTCTGCTCTCAGGCCACTTCTCTCCCCCCACCAACCCCCTGACTGGGCCTCTGAGAAGCCTCCTGGGATGAAGGCAAAGCAACAGTGGTTTAGATTAGCTAGAAAGCAAGAAATCCAGTGATTTCCTGTTTTCTAGCTAATCTAAATCATGCGGCACAGCTGATAGTTGGAACAGTTAATCATCAGGGGAAAATAAAGAAAAACTAGCAACTTACCAAAAATTAGGCAAAAGTACAATGATTGAATGGTGTGCATGTGAGATAAGGAGTGACTGGGAGGAGCAGGGTGAGAGGGGAGGGGCCAGACAGTGGTACGATTTGCCGGTCCGTTGAATTGCACAGAATTGAAACAACCGGTCCTATAGAACTAGTCTGAACCAGTAGAATCCCACCCCTGCATAGGGCCCTTCGTTGGTAAAGGTGCAAAAGGTGAAATGTGAGCAAGTAAATCATAACAGAAGGACCAGCTCTTCTTGATGTCAGGATGCAAGAACACGGTGGTAGGCCTTGCACAAGGACATTTTCACTCATAACTCCTTTTGGTGTCATTGTGGAGCTGCTGTGAAGCTGCTGTTCATTATGTGCCCAAGTATTTGCAGGGAGAGGGATGCAGATACTGTGCCTCAGTTGTCTTTGAATGACCGCCAAAGCCTTACCTATCTGAGAATGCTCTGTTTCCAGAGACTTAAGCAGGGTTAGATAGGATTCCTATGTCAGTTGGAGTCTACCAGGATACAAAGGATAAAAGAGAGATTGGGAAGTTGAAAACATCTCAGAAGAAGACAGTCCTAAACTATCTTGCTGTGAGAGACAGACATGGATATTACTCTGGAGTCAGCAGGATAAACTACCTATCTATCTCATCTATCTATCTATCTATCTATCTATCTATCTATCTATCATCTATCATCTATCATCTATCTATCCCTTCTCCTTCCATATCTGTCTGTCTGTTTGTCTGTCTGTCTGTTTGTCTCTCTCTCTCTCATCTATCTATCTATCTATCTATCTATCTATCTATCTATCTATCTATCTATCTATCTATCTATCATCTATCTATCCCTTCTCGTTCCATATCTGTCTGTCTGTCTGTTTGTATCTATCTATCTATCTATCTATCTATCTATCTATCTATCTATCTATCTATCTATCTATCTATCTATCTATCATCTAACTACCATCTATTTATCTAGACTTCTAGATAACAATACCTCAAAATAAATGTAGAAAGCAAATCACAACCATTAGTACACTTGCTGATCATAATATGGGCTGGAAGCAAAAAAAAAAAGGGGGGGGATGTATGTGTTTATCAGTGGCTGATATGTCAGCAGGATCCAATTGGTTTCCAGGGTGAGGAAGGAATGAAGTGGCTAACCCCACCATCTTCCAATTAGAAAAAGCATCAGGAAGTTTCCTAATAATACTTGGAAGTGCTTTTCTGTTCAAAATAGCCTCTAGAAACCCAAATACTGCAACTTTTCTCTGGGAACAGTAATAATCCCATAGAATTTTAACCCAATATAATTATTGCATTATGATTATTGCTGCATAATTACAACATGCCACATATTATATTAGTATAATCTATTGCTTTGTGGAAGGAAACATAGGGATTTCTGCATAGCAGGGGAGAAGGATCTGTGTTTCTTGAGATGTTAGAGAATTGTAATTCTCAGGGACCCCAGCAAATGCAGCGGTGAGTTGTGGTTTAGTAATATGTGGGAATCTGTGAGTTCTCCACCGATCATATCATTAGTAGGTCAAAACACAATATCTGTCTAATGGGTTATCTGGCTCGATAGCCCCTGAATAGTTAAGCTTATTACCTGCATGGTCTTTTTATGCATCACTTTTGATGGCATACCAAAAAGAGAAGTTTATGCCCTATGGCCATCCTGTGCAACTCTCTTGTCTTCCTAGGATAACAACACATTCGTCCTTCCATGCATAATATGTGCATTTATGAATACAAAACATATGAAAATAATTCCAAAACCATTGCATCAAACATGTCAACTTACAGGTCCAAAGTCTCTTGCCAGTGAGTACCAAAGCTTTAGGGGTGAAATTAGATGAGGCAGAGAATAAATCCATAAATTTTGCATCTTGCTCAAATAATTTATATTCTTCCTAGAGTGTTCAGTTTCTTTCGCTCAGCTGAAATATGACTCACCAATAGATGCAGGTAAAATGATTTTTTGCTAAATAATGAATGTGGTGAATTGTACTTTTTTCTGTATTGATAAACTTGGAGTAAAAAAAAAAAGACATTACTTTTTTCTCCCACTTTCTTATTTTAGTGTGGTGTTTCATATGAGATTTGAATGTTTCTGCTGAGATTCAGAATCCTTCCCTCAAGATCTCTTACCTTGCAAAACCCCTGAAGGTTTATTATCATGATGTTGCAGAAAATTCTCCTCCTGCTTACACAATTGAGAAATTAGTAACATGCTTAGTGTTGTGAATGTATAAAGTTTTAATAAAGCGTGAGCTTGGAGTAAAGTGCAGGGTTCTGGCCCTGCACTTCTGATTGGTTGTTAAACAGCTGGATCGGACTGGCCCGCTCCGGGGAATCCAATTGGCCCTTAACAGAGGGTTCCTATTGGTTATGAGAGCTAGCGCTCCTCGTTGTTTATTGGTTAATAGTTACTGGGGTTTGCCTATATAAGGTGGGTTAAAACTACTATAGTAGGCCAGAAGTCACTATGTAAATAAAAAGCTGAAGTTCACCGTTCAGAGGCTTGTCTCCATTCTTTCTAGCCCATGCTCCAAACATAACACTGGCGACGAGGATGGGATTTGGAGACATCTGAACCAATGAAACTTCGAAGAACACCGAGCACGTGACAGACGACGCTACACAACGGAACCATGTCCGTCGTCGTCGTACCACCCGCTCTGTTTGATCCAGTACAGGAGGACTGGGAGTCCTACATGGATCGCTTCCAAATGTTCTTAGAAACCAACAACTTAAAGGACGCCACACCAGGAAAGAAACAGGCGGTGTTCCTAACGCATTGCGGTCCAACCGTATTTAAGATGGCTAAAGCACTAGCAAAACGAGAAGTGAAGGCGATGGATTGGGACGACCTCGAACCTCTCCTATGAGATCACTATGCACCGACCATGCCTACACTCGTGAGACGGCACGAGTTTTATCAGAGGAGCCAGCGAAAGGGAGAAAGTGTGGCCAACTTCATAGCAGACCTCCGAAATTTGGGAGGCCTCTGCGGGTTCACAGATTTAGAAGAAGCACTAAGAGATCGCATAGTTCTGGGACTAGATGCACCAGGCGTTCAAAGCAAGCTGATGGCGAAAGGCGACATCAGCCTTGCCGACACTATCACTGATGCTACTGCAGCAGAAGCAACCAGGAAGTCGGCTGCACAACTACGCCGAAACCGTGCTCTGGTACCACCACTGACAAGCGACATTTTATCCAGGTCAGAAGGGCAGCTTGCAACGATGCACCACAAGGACATCTCTTCATCATCAGACAGCGACGAAGAAGGGGTCCATCAACTGTGGTCCGACTGGGACCACCACCCTTTACGCCCTTGCGCTGGCTGTGGGGCCAACCATGCCAGGTCCAAATGCAAATTCCGTGACACGCTCTGCCATGAGTGCGGGAAGCGAGGCCACATCGGAAGGGTCTGCCGAAGCTTACCAGGACCTGACCAGGCCTCAAAAGGGACTAACTATCGCCAATCGACAGGAAACCGTCCTGTACGGCGAGAGCCATTAAACCACTCCTACAGAAATCGAGTTTTGCAGAGAGAAGAGGCTCACCATACTATCACTATTGATCACGCCTCAGCTTTAGACACCAAGAAAATACGAGTCACAGTAGCCATCGAGAACCAGCCTTGCCACATGGAAGTCAACTCGGGATCGTCCCTCTCGATGGTGTCCTGGAAGACCCTTCAACAACTCATCCCCACGATTCAACGCCAAGATCTCCGTTTCCAAAGACTCATCCTCAAGGACTACCAAGGGAATCAAATCCCCGTCATTGGTTCCTGCTGAGTCCGAGTCTCCTTCAAGAAGCACACAGCGTACTTACCACTAACTGTCATCGACAGAGACAGGCCTAGCCTACTAGGCCTCCAATGGTTCGCGCCACTCGGCATTGAAGTGGCCGGCATAAACCAAGTCAGCGGAAGTGACTGGGAGGGAGACCTCATCCATGAGTTCAGGGACATCTTCGCGGACAGGTTAGGCGAGTACAAGGGGACCCCGATTTCGTTCAAAGATAGCTCCCATCCGACTTAAGCCCCGTTGAGTTCTGTTTGCCTTAAAGTCGAAATCGACGAACAACTCAACAAACTGATAGCTCAGGGGGTGTTAGAGCCCATCGATCACTCCCCATGGGAAACCCCAATCGTAACACCCATTAAGCCAGACGGGTCGATCTGAATTTGTGGGGACTACCGGGCCACTTTGAACCACGCCCTACAGCAGAATGCATATCCAGTGCCGGTGGTGCAGCATCTCCTCCACTCCCTGGGGGATGGAAAAGTCTTCGCTAAATTAGACTTAGCTCAGGCATATCAGCAACTACCTATTGATGAAAAGATGGCACTGGCACAAATGATTGTGACGCACCGAGGTGCCTTTAAATGTACCCGGCTTCAATTCAGAGTTAGTGTAGCCCCGGGGATTTTTCAGAGCCTATATAAGGAATTAAGGACGTAGTCCCCTATTTTGACGATGTATTAATTGCGGCCCCTACAAAAAAAATCTTACAGGACCGGTTAAAATTAGTCCTAAAAAAATTCCAAGAGGCCGGTCTTAAAGTAAAGAAAAACAAATGTAAATTGTGTACTGACAGTGTTGAGTTTTTAGGGTACCTAATTGATAGCCAGGGCATTCACCCAACTGAAAGTAAACTAAGGGCGATAAAAAACGCTCCCAGACTATGAAACAAGGCCGATTTCCAGGCGTTCCTAGGCCTCATCAATTTTTATAATGTATTTCTACCACATAAAGCAACGGTCGCTGAACCGTTACACCGGTTGTTAGATAAGAAAGCAAATTGGTTATGGGGTCACCGAGAAGAACAGGCATTCTGCAACGTGAAAAAACTGCTCACTTCTGGCTCTGTACTCATGCAGTATAACAAGACTTTACCATTAAATATAACATGTGATGCTTCGCCTTTCGGAGTGGGCGCCATCTTGAGCCATGTACCGCCTAATGGGAACGAAGCCCCTGTTGCATATTTTTCAAAGACACTTTCAAAAACTGAGCGAAATTATGGACAAATCGATAAAGAAGCCCTTGCAATTGTGTCAGCCATTAAAAGATTCCACGAGTACGTGTATGGCTGGGCTTTTACTATCGTGACTGACCACAAACCATTATTGGGGATAATAGCCGGAGATAAGCCGACTCCCTACATATTATCCCCTAGGATGACTCGATGGTCAGAATTCTTAGCTGCTTATAACTATCGGCTGCAATACCGTCCGGGGAAAGCCATTCCCTATGGCGACACATTGAGCCAAGCACCGCTTCCAGAGACTCTCGACGATCCTGCACCAATGGTAACCACGTTGCAAATACAGGCACTCAACTCACCGCCATTAACCGCCCGAGATATCGCAAGAGAAACCAAACGCGACCCCACCTTAGCGCGAGTCCTAAGCTGGGTACAATGCAGATGGCCATTGGACCAATTATCAGATGACTTCACACAATTCAGGACTTGACAAACCGAGTTGTTCTCCCAAAAAGGCTGTGTCATCTGGGGCGATAGAATTGTTATCCCAGAACAACTCCAGAAAGCACTTCTGAGAACCTTGCACGATGGCCACCCCGGCATCGTGCAAATGAAAGCCCTTGCGCAAAGCTACGCATGGTGGCCGGGCATTGACAAGCAAATAGAACATTGGGTTAAAACTTGTCCAAAATGCCAGGAAGTGAGTAACGCCCCACCTAAAGCCATTCCTACTGAATGGGAGACACCAAGCGGACCCTGGTCCCGAATTCACTTGGACTTCACGGGGCTGACCAAAGGCCACACCTTTCTACTTACCGTCGACGTCTATTCAAATTGGCTCGAGATTCATCGCATGACGACTACAACCTCCGAGGCGGTTATCAAAATCTTGGAAAGACTATTTGCAACCCACAGACTACCAGACGTCCTGGTATCCGATAACGGGCCCCAATTTACAGCACTGTCGTTCAAACAGTACCTCACTGACCGTGGCATTCGACATGCGCTCACCTCGCCTGCACACCCTGCAACCAATGGCAAAGCAGAACACATGGTACAATTTGTGAAGAAACCCTTACAGAAGGTAGACTACGACAACATTGACAACAAGATCAATCGAATCCTTTTTTTTACCACACATCACACCACATAGCATCATCAACAAAACTCCCGCCGAACTGCTAATGGGACAAAAACTCCGCTCCCACCTCGACCGGTTACACCCAGCTTACGAACCGGAAAAACCACGAGGATCCAGCGGCCACTGTCTTGCCTTCCAGGAAGCAGATTTGGTATACGCTAAAAACCTATCGGGCAACCCATTGTGGATGGAGGCAACAGTAGTTCGTGTAACCGGCCCAAGATCCTACCTTGTACAATGCCTTGACGATAGACTATGGAAACGCCATATCGATCAATTACGATCGCGGCTTCCGGCGGGCAGTCCTGAACTCCCCTAAGATCAGACTGAGGGGGGGGGAGGTAAGGAAGAAGATGAATTCCAAGAAGAAGAAAACCCGTTCGAAGGGAACAACCGTATAATAGTGACTCAGGAAGTGGAACCAGAGAGGGAAACAGTTGAACCTCAGGGAATTACAGAGAACATGGGCAACAATGGGGAAATGAACTCTGAACCAGAAACAGCCCCACTGCCAAACAACGAACCACCTCAGCGTGATTATAGCCAAATGACACAGCGAAAATCAAAGAGACTAATAAAACAACTGTTCTGTACCTTCATTTGAATTCTTGAGATCCCCGCGCTTTGATTGGCCAAAGCGCGGGGCGATTGGATTGGCTAGGTGAGCCGCGCCGATTGGCTCGCTGAGAATCTGCCACAATTGGTAGATTCGAATTGCGGGAGATTCAAAGCGGTGCCATTGGCCGCGGCCGCCACGGCTTGGAAATAAAAAGCTGCAAAGTTTTTCTAAGAGCCAGTTCGGTTCCTGACTACAATAAAGAGCTTGATACAAAGTCACCGACTCCTGGTTCCCTTCCACGCGGACATAATACTGGCAACGAGGGTGGGATTCTTATCCTGAACTGAAGCACGTGTCCGATGGAAGCCAGCCAACCGACGAGATTGCCAGTATCGCGCCACCAACCCCCTTCAACCCCACCAGCGAGGACTGGGAATCTTACACGGACAGATTCCACATGTTCCTTGAATGCAACGATCTGAAGGATGCCACGGGACCGAAGAAATGAGCCATCTTCCCAATGCACTGCAGGCTTGCAGTGTTTAAGATGGCAAAAGCACTAGCCAAGCCCGCCAATGTTACTGCGATGGATTGGGCGGACCTCGAGCCATTACTCCGGCAACACTACGCTCCAGCCGTACCCATTCTCATCCGATGACATGAATTTTATCGGCGGGACCAGTGGTCGGGCGAGAGTTTCAGTGATTTCGTTGCAGAGCTGCGGCGCCTTGGAGGACTATGCGAGTTCTCCAATATGAACGAGGCCCTGCGGGACCAAATCGTGCTCGGCCTTTGGGACCCGTTCTCCAAAGTCGGTTGATGGCTAAGGGCAACATCGCTCTCACCGATGCCATCTCCGAAGCCGCGGCAGCCGAAGCAACCTGACAATCAGCAGACCGCATGCGGAGACCGAACGCCAGGGACCGCACTGCAAACAACAACCCTGCAAGGTTGACCGAAGCCCAACCTGAAACTACCACCCACCAGGGTGAACTCCACTCCACCTCGGGCATGTCAGACGAGGAGGAAGACATCCACCGTCTCCAGGCAGGCCGCGACCAGCGCAGCCGGTGGAGTCGTAAGTCGAGGACTGCGTGTGCTGGTTGCGGAGGCGACAACCCCAGATCTGAATGCCGGTTCTTCGACTCCGTTTGCCGGCACTGCAACAAAAAAGGCCACATAGCCCACGTCTGCCGCCTCAAGAAAACCCACAGCCCCAGACAATGGGACCCGAGCGAGAGGAAACGAGAGAGAGCCCACCCCCCAGAACCAGAGACCACCCAGCAGACAACTGTTGGGAACAGAATGGATGAGCCCAATGAGGGGGCGAGAGCCGGCAGAGAGAAAAGAACGGTCACCATCGGCCACGCAACTACCACAGACGCCAGAAAGGTCTACGTGGAGGTAGGCATCGAAGGCGAACCCTGTAAAATGGAGGTGGACTCCGGGTCCTACCTCTCAATGGTAGCATGGCAAGAAATTAAATACTTGGTGCCTACCATCCAGAGGAGGGAACTAGAAAACCAGAGACTAATCCTCAAAGACTACCAGGGAAACCGCATCTCTGTAGTCGGAACAGAAAAATTCACAGTGACATACAAGGGGCACACTGAAAGACTTCCCCTGACCATTGTCAATCGAGACCGACCTAGCCAGTTGGGACTTCAATGGTTCGCACCGCTAGGCACGAGCATCGACCACATCGCTGAAGCCGACTGGGAGCAGCAACTGGCCCGGGACATCCAAGAAGTGTTCGACGGCACCCTAGGCAAGTACCGAGGGCCCTCTATATCCTTCAGCCTAGACCTAGACGTTCCCCTGAAACGCCTAAAACCAAGGCGGGTACCTTTCGCACTCAAACCGAAAATCGACGAGCAAATTGACAAGCTCGTCAAGCAAGGGGTCTTATAACCCATAGACCACGCCCGGTGGGAGACCCCCATAGTCACCCCAATCAAGCCTGATGGGTCAGTGAGAATCTGCGGGGACTATAAGGCCACCCTAAATGGCGCCTTGCAGCAAAGTGCTTACCCCGTCCCCGTAGTGCAGCATCTCCTACACTTACTGGGAGGGGGCAAAGTTTTCTGAAAACTCAACCTGGCCCAAGCATACCAGCAACTGCCGGTTGATGAGGAAACTGCAGAGGTGCAAACCATAGTCACCCACCGGGGAGCCTTTAGATGCAACCGCCTCCAATTTGGAGTCAGCGTGGCGCCTGGAATTTTCCAGAGCCTCATGGAAAGACTATTGCAAGGCATCAAGGGGGTGGTACCATACTTCAACAATGTACTAGTATTGGCAACCAACCAGGCCGAACTAGAGAGTCGCCTAAGGGAGGTGCTAACGAGATTCAAAGAAACCGGGCTTAAAGTGAAGAGGGAAGAATGCCAGCTGTACACAGAGCGGGTCGAATTCCTAGGATACCTCCTAGACCGACACGGCATTCACCCCACCGACAAAAAAATTAAAGCCATCAAGGAAGCCCCCACACTCAGGTCAAAAACAGAACTGCAGGTGTTTCTGGGGCTACTTAACTTTTATAACGTCTTCCTGCCCCAAAAGGCAATCGCGGCGGAGCCTTTGCATAGGCTTTTGGACAAGGCAGCTACCTGGACTTGGGGGAAACGCGAGGAAGCCGCCTTCAGGAAAACCAAGGACCTGCTCACTTCAGATGCCGTCCTCATCCAGTACAACGAGACCCTACCATTAGCCATCACATGCGACGCATCACCCTTCGGCGTCGGCGCTGTCCTCAGCCACACTCTCCCCGATGGAAAGGAAGCACCCATCGCATTCTTTTCAAGGACCCTCACCAAACCGGAGCGGAACTACAGCCAGCTGGACAAGGAGGCTTTGGCTATCGTCGCCGCAGTAAAAAGGTTTCACGAGTACATCTACGGCTGGACGTTTACCATCATCACCGACCACAAACCACTGCTGGGAATACTTGCAGGGAACAGGGCCACCCCGAACATTCTGTCTCCCCGAATGACAAGGTGGTCCGAATTCCTGGCCGCCTACAACTACGGGCTCACACACCGACCTGGTAAGACTATCTTCCATGCTTATGCCTTAAGCCGCTCACCGTTACCCGAACCAGACACTGACCCAGCACCCACGACGACCACCCTCAGCATAGAGATTCTACTCAACCTACCCATAACCGCGTCAGACATTGCCCGAGAAACTAATAAAGACAAACATCTGTCACGGGCTTTGCATTGGGTAGAGAAAGGGTGGCCGGAAAAGGACAATGACGAGATCTTCAGGACATTCCGGAACCGGCAAACAGAACTCTTGTTACTAAAAGGGTGCATACTATGGGGGGATAGGGTGGTCATCCTGGAAAAACTACAAGGGAAGGCTTTGGAACTGTTACACGAGGGGCACCCAGGCATCGTTAGAACAAAAGCCCTGGCCAGAAGTTACGCTTGGTGGCCAGGGATGGACAAACAGATCGAGGCCTGGGTAGCAAGGTGTCAACGATGCCAGGAAACTAGACCAAGCCCACCCACAGCACCCATCCTAGAGTGGGAAACCCCCAGGGGACCTTGGTCTAGAATCCACATAGATTTCGCCGGGCCCACAAAAGGACACACTTTGTTAATAACCGTAGACGCTTACTCCAACTGGCTGGAGGTAAGCAACATGAGAACAACCACCACGGAAGCCGTGACCAAAGAACTCTGCAAACTCTTCACAACACACGGCCTCCCGGACGTCCTCGTGTCCGACAATGGGCCCCAATTCACCTCGCTAGTATTCGAAAAATTCCTAGTGGAAAGGGGCATACGACACACACTGACAGCCCCGGCACATCCGGCAGTGAATGGTAGGGCAGAACGGATGGTTCAATTCACAAAAAAAACCATCCAGAAAATAGACCACGGGGAGATCCAGGACAAAATAAATAAATTACTTTTCATACAGCACATAACCTTGAACACCACAACAAATAAAAGCCCGGCAGAACTGCTAATGGGGAGGAAAATAAGGTCCCCACTCGATAGACTACACCCCACTTACAACCCAGAGAAACCCCCAGACTCCACCAGCAAACACCGAACCTTCGCACCAGGTGACGCCGTCTACATGAAGAACCTAAATGGAGATCCATTATGGGTACCAGCAATCATAATACAGCCAACAGGCCCACACTCGTACCGGCTACAAACAACCGACGGACGAGCGTGGAAACGCCACATCAATCAGTTAAGATCGAGGACGACCACACAAGACACCACTGACACGCAACGAAACAAAACCAACCCCCTCAACACAAACCAAGAGGGGAGGGGATACCCCGGGAACCAAAACCCAGAAAAAAGAAACCAGCCATTCTCAGCTGCAAGCAGCCAGCACGAAACCTCGTCAGGAAGAGACAGCCAGGCCAGCTCAACCAACCCAGGAAGACCGAGCGGGAGCGGCGAAACCCACAGCTCAACCAACCCGGATAGCCCAGGAGGGAGCTGCAGAGAGTGGCCCAGACAGACAGACCAGGCGGTTCCCACGACGGAGTCCAGAGAAACAGAGACCCTGACCGACCTAAAGAGACCGACCAACCTACGACTGACCAGCACAGGTCCCGTAGGCAAAGACGGAGCCCCGCCTACCTACGGGACTACGCTACGTAAGACTGAACCAAGAGGGTAGGGGTGTTCTGTACCTTCATTTGAATTCTTGAGATCCCTGTGCTTTGATTGGCCAAAGCCCGGGGCGATCGGATTGGCTAGGCGAGCTGCACCGATTGGCTCGCTGAGAATCTCCCGCGATTGGTAGATTCGAATATCGGGAGATTTAAAGCGGTGCCATTGGCCGCGGCCGTGGCAGCTTGGAAATAAAAAGCCGCAAAGTTTTTCTTAGAGCCAGTTCGGTTCCTGACTACAATAAAGAGATTGATACAAAGTCACCGACTCCTGGTTTCCTTCCACGCGAACATAACAACAACCGTCCTACCTAAAGGACTATGTAACTGCGCCCTGCAAACAGAAGCCAGGGGGAAGGGGTGTTGTGAATGTATAAAGTTTTAATAAAGCGTGAGCTTGGAGTAAAGTGCAGGGTTCTGGCCCTGCACTTTTGATTGGTTGTTAAACGGCCGGATCAGATTGGCCCGCTCCGGGGAATCCGATTGGCCCTTTACAGAGAGTTCCTATTGGTTATGAGAGCTAGCGCTCCTCGTTGGTTATTGGTTAATTGTTACTGGGGTTTGCCTATATAAGGCGGGTTAAAACTACTATAGTAGGCCAGAAGTCACTATGTAAATAAAGAGCTGAAGTTCACCGTTCAGAGGCTTGTCTCCATTCTTTCTCACCCATGCTCCAAACATAACACTTAGGTTTGGGGTTTGATAGGCAGCTTGGTCTTGAGATGAAGGCACCAGCCTAGAAACCAGGAGACTGTTAGTTCTAGTCCATGAAAGTCAGCTGGGCAGCTTTCATGGACTAGAAAGGACTTTAGGAATGAAAGCTAGCTAGTCTCTCTCTCTCTCAATCCAAAACACCTCACAGGGCTGTTTTTGTGGTGAAAATAGTATATTGAAAGAAGTATCTTTGCAGCCTTGATTTTTTTATACAAATAATAAAGGTGGGTTAAAATTAAAAGCTGAATTAAAAGAGGTTATGCAATAGGTTTTCTGAGCATTATGGTGGGTATTGGAAAGACTAGGAGTGACATGACAGCAGTATCCCAATATTTAGGGGCTGCCACAAAGAAGAGAATGACAACCTATTCTCCAAAGCACCTGGAGGCAGAACAAGAATCAATGGATGGAAACTATAAACTATTCAATCTAGAACTAAGGAGACATTTCCTGACAGTGAGAAGAATTGATTAGTGGAACAACTTGCCTCTAGAAATTGTGAATGCTCCAACACTGGAAGTATTTAAGAAGAGATTAGACAACAATTTGTGTGAAATGGTATAGGTTTCTTGCCTGAGCAGAGGTTGGACTAGAAGTCCTCTGAGGTCCTTCGCAGCTCTGTTATTCTGTTATTTTTGTACATACTATATCCTGTTGAAAATAAAGAGAATCACTTCGATAATGTCTTTAGATGATTTGTGAAGCACCATATGATTCAATACTAGTTTGTTTTATCTCACCTTTGTGCGTTCAATCAGTTGGAGAAAGAGGGATATAAACATTTCCCTTGGTTCTCTTTTTTCTACAATTTTCTCCAGAGAACTGAAAGGGGCATCAAATCATACAAGACAACTAACTCAATTAGTTAATGGAAAACTCAGTTCAATTTCCATTTGAACATGATGCTCAACCAACTTCAGAAACTGGAGAAAAGTCCTTGTGTAATTGCTAAACCACAAGGCTAAGGCTTATGGACAGCTTAATGACAATAAAGATGATACAATGTGCATAACTTGAAATATTGTTTTTTTTTCCCCTTCAAATAAACATATAGGTTTATTGTATGCTAAAGGTCTCTACAATAATCTGAACTACTAATGATCAAAGCAAATTAGTGATAGATAAAGAGTCAACGGAATTCTTTTCATTGGCTTTTATTGTTTTATCTATATATAAAATACAAAGAAAAATAGAAATAGGAAATTAGGTGAAGAAAAAAGAGGGTAATATAAGGTACTGTTGTGGTTAGCTGGCAGCAAGTGCAGACGGCTGAGGAGAGTGAGCACTCAGATGAGGCGCCAGGACCATTGAGTGGACTGCTGCCTTCAGTGATTGTGGGGGCTGGCAGCAGCGACGAAAAGGTTCCTAAGGAGCCTGTGCCAAGTGCGTGTGCACACAGGGCTGCTCATAGGAAAGAGCAGCTACAATAGCATGGGCAACTCGGGAGTAAGACTGCAAGGTAATGACCCCTCCTTCAAGAAGATAAAAGCCAGCTGTGCATCAGATATTTTTTGTAGGAAGCAAAAAGTTTTGAAACTCCAGCCTTGTGGGCATTGCAATATTTTAAGTATTTGAAGACTCTTGTGTTGTAAAATATTTCTTATCTGTTATTCTTGGCAGCCTCACACAGTTTTGGTGAGGCATGTGCTTATCAAAGTTAATTAGTTTGCATCAGCCTTTTAATCGGGGATTTGTAAGAATCATGAAAAGGTTTCTGTTCCTTTTTGGTACCTGTTTGTTTCATTGGAAAAGGGTTTGGGTAAGAACAGGTACATGGGGGGGGGGGCATTGATTCTGATTCTTTTAGCACAGTACAAAATAAAACATCCCAGCCTCAACTTTATTTCTTTTACCCGATAGTATATAACTAGTCATTTCTATAATGACAAATCTATCTAATTGACAAAACCAAAGTCAAAGTTTCATTTTTTTCCTCACAAACACAAAATCCAAAAGTGATATCTAAATGAAAAACATACTTAAATATAGTCTCCTCTTTGAATAAAATAATCAACATAACCATTTCTACTTTATCTTCCTTGCTTATGAAAATGATATGTATTTCTATTTGCACCTAATAATCTTTCGAAACAATTGCCATTTATATTAACAAAGGTCACTACTTTCTTGAAATCAGTGGTGGTTTTTTTTTAAATAAATTTTATTGATTTTACAATTAAAACAAACCAACAACACATACATAAATGAAAGTGAGAAAAAGAAGAAAATAGAAAGAAAAAAAATAGAAAACAATTAAAAACATTCTCATCTTCAACAGTTTGTAAGACCTCTTTTTTATCCTTATTTTATGCCAGATACACACACCTAATCCTTACATATATCTGTGTATCACTACTATGGATCTATCCTATCCTCTTTTGCCTTTTAGTGTGAAGTCTATCTTTGGTCTATCCATGTGTGCCAGCAGTTCCAGCTGTTGTAGTATATTGAAGTGTCTTCTGCCTAGCTTCACTTGCTGCTTCCTGTCTGTTAGGAAGCTTATGATCCATTTACAAGTGTGTTCAGGTATCACTAGTTGGTTTAGTTTACTTAGAAGAATTTTTGTCAAGGAGCACCAGTCACACTGAGGGGTAGAGACAAGACCCCACTTAAACAATGACTCCTGGCAGACACCATGTTGGGTATGGATAGGGGTGGGATTCTACTGGTTTGGGCAAACTCCTTGCTCCAAAGATCAGCTGGCAGTGAACCAGTTCACTGCAATGAGCATGTGGGCCTGCCTGCCTGTTCCTTCTCTTTCCTGTAGTTTATTTCCTTTGTTTAGAGCACAGCTGAATCATACAATTTACTGTTTACAGTTTACTATTCACAGAGGCTGCTGTAGAAGGTAAGTATTAGTGCTTTTCTGAATGCATAGTGCATGCATGGAACGCATGTTTGTCACATGTGTGCATGAGATCACTGAACCTGTTGTTATACCGATGGAATCCCACCCCTGGGTACAGATCCTGTTCAGAGTTGACCAATGCTGGTGAGGTCAAAACCTGGCACCTTTTGTGTAGGGTCATCTATGTAACTGCCTTTTTTTCAAATAATAAGTCAGCTGGGCTTTCCTGGGTCCTGAGAGAGAGAGAGACCTCTGTTCTGCAACCCGGGCATGGACAATCTGTTGATCCAATGGGCTGAAGCCAGCATGGAACTCCTCACATGTCGTTTGATTTTCTTTGTGAGGGAAAATGTCATGGCAAGGTCATGCAAACTGCACCCATCACAATCTCTGAAGCTGTCTCAATAGGCAAAGCAAGCGGCTCTGGAAGTTGACCTCTTTATGAAGTAATGACCAACTTATAGCTTTGTGTCCAGTGTCCTTGAGACCAGTGATGTTAAAAGAGACAGCTTTCCTTCCTCTTTCCAAAAGATTAATCTTTAAGTTAGAATCTCAAAAGGGACGTATTGTTCATTTTTAGCAAAGGATTTTGTTTTATTCGGAATATACAAATCAAAAGGAGAAGAGGAAGTCATCACGGCTTGTAAGATATAGTACATTTTGAGTTATCTTAGGAGGATGCTCAACAACACAGCTGCTAAATTAAAAGCTATCTCAAGCTGTGTTTTATAAGCCATATCATGAACACAGATATTGCTTTCCATTTGAGAAAGGCAAAATATGGTTATTCTATTGGCCCACCACACACAACTGTACATAATGGGGGTTAAACATCACATTTTTTTCCAGACAGTCGTTATAAATTCACTGTTAGATGCTTGAGGGAAATAATATACAGGGCTGAAAATGATAAGTTTGCAAAAATAACATTTTGGTTTAGCAAATTGGGTCTAGAAGAACTCAAAATTTTTTAAAAGTAAAAACAAATAAAAAATAATACAACGAAATAAAAGTGATAGCAGCAACAGTCTGAATTCATTTGACTTGGCTATTCTTTATTCACAGACATGGTCCTATTAAAATTATAAGGAATCCAATCTTTTTTCTACTGATAGAATAAATCTAATTATACTCATTCATTGAACAGTAATTATTCATTTAATGTAAGAAGTGAGGATTATATTTTATTTATTTATTAGACAGATTGATGTATCCACCCAACTCACACATAGTGATTCTGGGTGGTGTACAATATTAAAAATCCATAGATATAAATTCACAGTTTTAAACTCTGACACCCACAATCCACCAACAGCTAGTGACAACAACAAAATCAGACAAGCCTCTTGATCGACTCCAAATAAGGTTCCCACAACTACTGACAAAACCATGTCTTCAAGACCTTGTGAAAAGCAGGAGGCCAATCCTGCTTATTTCACAATTATATTCCAAGGAAGGGAGCTACCACAGGGAAGGCCCTTTTTCGAAGTTTCACCAGATATACTTCCTTGATAGTATATAACCATATAACATTTGTCTAAGTGACACTGTTAAAGTGTATGCCAATGTCTCAGGATCAGCCAGTGTAACCCATAATCTCAGAATATGAAGGACTGTAACTGAGGAGTCCCTGGTACTACATTTGGTGGTTTCCTGGTAGATGTTTCATATCCAAACTAGGCAGGGGTGGGATTCCACCAGTATAACAAACGGTTTGGTGATAACGCGCTTTGCGTGCAATCATTCCAAACATGTGCTCCATGCACGCACTCCTCATTTTAAAAAAGCAAGCCCACACTTACCTTCAACTGCAGCCTCTTTGAAGAAAACAACTGAGGTGCAACAAACCACTTTGCCGCATGAATCAGCAGTATTCTAACAAAGGCATAAATCACAGGAAAGAGCATGGGCGGACAGGCGGGAGGTCCCACTTCCTCATTGCAGAAAACCGGTTTGGAGCCAGCTGAACATCGGAACAAGGGGTTCACCCAAACTGGTCCGAACTGGTAGAATCCCACCCCTGAAACTAAATAACAAAATCAGTGCTAGAAGGGATTGCACTGATATTACCTAGTTTGGTAGTGAAATATCTGCAAGAAAACCACCAAGCTAAAAAAAAATCCCCTCATAGTTCAACCCTGAGAGTTACAACTATTCTCTTCTATCACATTATAACTTCATAGGTCAGCTCTAAGTTACTCATCTTGGGAAAAGATCAAAGCAAAACCAAAGGAAAAGGAAAAACCAAAGAAAAAGTGCAAATAACATTCATATAACAAACCAAGGAACTGAGGAGGAACAAGGCCCATTCATTGAAAAATATCCGAGGATTACAAAAGCCAATCCAGATTCTGGCCCCTGAACATATTTCACAATAGATTGCTACTTGTCCTTCAAGAGTATAGTTCATAAAATATTAACATGAAGGTGTGGCACCAGCTGGGTTTGATTTATTCCAAGTTCTTGGGTGTCCTAATGGGCTTTCTTGGATGGAGCACCTCTTCTGGGTAGAGGGCCTGGATTCAGGATGAGTACATTAAAGATTCCACAGACCTGGAGTGAAGTCATATCTTGAAATGAAAAAACCAGCATCCCATTATCACCAGCCCATTATGCTTTCCAGATATTCACGGAATAAGGAGTACAGACTAAATCCATCAATTGGTATAATAAAATGGTGTAGGACCAGCAATGAAAAGATGATTGGTAGCCTATGGAGTTAAAGCTCATCTCTTCTTATATTTTTAAAAGCAGTGACCTGGGAATAATTGTCTGTTAACCTTGACCATCTTTAAAAAGGAGAAGAAGATGATGATGAAAGAAAGACTATTTATTAGTCATTGTTTCCTCAGGTAGTTTCTAATAGTTCTCTCCCTGCCCTACTTTAACTTCTTTCCCCCCTCTTAGAAGGCTTTTAGCAGAGGCAAAAGGTTAATAGACACACTTGAAGTCCATCAGCTTATGTGGTGCTTTCCAACTTATATAACCATTAATACTTCTTACATTATTTGAAAGTGAATGGAGAGCAGATCAGTGACCTTTCCTCATTTTCATGCTGGAAGGGAGATGAATTTCTATCCCAGTGTTAATTTGTTAAATCCAATATTAAGGAGAAGATCTTTAAAATAGGTAAATCCAAATACTTCTCTGCTTCACGGGTAAAGGGGGTAAAAAGGGGTTCATGGGAAGTTGGAAGGGCTACTGAGATCAGCAAGCCCACTTCCTGCTCAATGAATTACAAACAGCCTTCCAAATGAACCAATGCCACCAAAGGGAGCTTCTGTGGATAACCTCTTCCACTTGTCAAACTGCCTTTTCCTGTTAAACATTTTCCCAGCATTCAATCAAAATCTACCTGGTGTAACTTCCTAACAATGGAGGACAATTAACCACTGGGACAGTTTATCCTCAGAAGTGGTAGATGTTTCACCACTGGAGGTTTTTTTTTTTAGAAAAGACTGGACAGCTATCTATCTGAAAGGGTATAGGGTCTCCTACTTGAGCAGGAGGGTTAGGACTAGAAGACCTCCAAGGTCCCTTCCAGCTCTATTCTGACTGATTGATTGAAAGTATGTACTGTCATTATTTCAAGTTTGATCCATTTAATAGCCCTGTGACTATCACTAGGTGTTGTATCTCATGATTCAGGAAGAATGTATTTATGATGACTAGGATCATAATTTATCACTTATATCTTTTATGTACACTGAGAGTTTATGCACTGAAGACAAATTCCTTGTGTGTCCAATCACACTTGATCAATAAAGAATTCTATTCTATTATGTTCTGTTCTATTCTGTTCTGTTCTGTTCTGTTCTGTTCTGTTCTGTTCTATTCTCCATTCTATTCTATTATCTATTCTATTCTCTATATTTTCTGTATTTTCTATATTCTCAATATTCTCAATATTCTCTATATTCTCTATAATCTCCATCTCTATTCTATTCTATTCTACCCTACCCTACCCTACCCTACCCTACCCTACCCTACCCTACCCTACCCTACCCTACCCTACCCTACCCTACTCTACTCTACTCTACTCTACTCTACTCTACTCTATTCTACTCTATGCAAGGGAGAAGAGGCTCTGTTTTTTTTTTTCATGTGACCTTTTTTCAAGGTTCTGAAGAGTGATATTACCTTTAGTTGTGCCATTTCATTTTCCCTATATGTTTTGAGAAACACAGATTAAAAATTAGAGCGATAGTTTGCTTCACTGTCCCATTTAAGACAAATTTCCCTTATGCGTTCCTCATACATCTAAGTAGCTGATGGCATGACATGTCAAAATGAAAGAAGCTGCATAAACAGAAGAATAGAATCAAGATCATTTGAAGTTTTAATTTTAGTTTATATGGCCTTGGCAAGTCCACACTTGGAATACTGCATTCAGTTTTAATTGCCATTTGTTCTCCAAAGTTCCCGAGGGCAGGACAAGAAGCAATGGATGGAAACTAATCAAGGAGAGAACCAACCTAAAATTAAGCAGAAATTTCCTGACAGCTAGAACATGCCTCCAGAAGTTGTGGATGTTCCATCATTGAAGGTTTTTAAGAAGAGTTTCAACAGCCATTTGTCTCAAATGTTATAGGGTTTCTTGCTGGTGCAGAAGGTTAGACTACAAGATCTCCCAGGTCCCTACCAACTCTGTTATTCTGTTAAGCAGTAGGAAATTGCCTAGTTATATAGGCAATAGGAAAAAATAGCAACATATCATTATACTTGAAATTATATTGAGAGTGTTTAACTATGTGCATGCACACAAAAACACGTCAGTAAATGCTGCAACATTCAAATTTAGAGTACATCCATAAAGTCATTACAAAATTAGGATTGATGGTTTCAATTGGACCAAATCAGCCTCTGAATTGCTGAACTTAAACTAAGCCCATTAAATTTAGTTGAATTTAATGTCAAGTGGTCAGCATTGGATTAGAAGGCCAACCATCCTGTTCTTTGTGAGAAAAGAAAGCATACCAAGCTCAATAATGCCAGTTTATTATTTAGTTTTTAATCTACTTGTATGATTATTTTTCTTTTTAATGAGAACACAAGTAGCAGATAATAAGCAGTGTTAAATGAAAGTGACCAAGATGTTAATTCACCTTTGTTATGATTTTAGAATTTAAAGAATGCAAAGTAGATTTTTAGTCTAAATTTAGGACTAAGATTTATCTACAAAAAGTCCCTTCACTGGTTTGCAATGGAAATGGCAGTAAGGAATCAATCTTCATGGACTCAGGTTCCTTCGTACCAAGATCTAAGCATCGGTGTAACTAAGGTTTGACTGAATAAGTGGCAATTGTGAAGTTTACTCAATCATGACTCAATGTCTTGGGTAAAATTACAGTAACATTGAGATGAAGGAGGTGCATGATTATCTTATAGAATCATAAACCTGTCTGGGGAGAGGGGACAGGCCAGCCTTTTTTTGGGGGTATGGGACACTGGGAAAGTCTTCATCTTCATCTTTATAGGATGGTCTCACTTACTTTCTAAAAGGTAAAGATTCCCCTCACACGAATGTGCTATTTGTTTCTGGCTCTAGGAGTGGTGCTCATCTCTATTACAAAGCCAAAGAGACAGCGCTTTTTCTTGAAAAAGATTTTATTAATTTTCTACAGACAAACAAAACAAACAAAACATAAAAACATCAACTCTCATATGTACAGCGCTTTTTGAAGATGTCTCCGTGGTCTTGTGGCCGGCAGAACTAAATGCCAAAGATGCTGTTACCTTCCCACCAAAGTGCTCCCTATTTTTCTGCCTGCATTTTTACATGTTTTTGAACTTCTAGCTTGGCAGAAGCTGCTCATTCTGTTATGCGGCACTAGGGATTCGAATAGCTGACCTGCCTATCTTTCTGATCGACAAGCTCAGCCTCTTAGCCACTGAGCCACCATGTGCCTCTTTCTATTTTCTTACTTTCTACTTTCTTACTTTCTAGGCAATCATTAAAAAAACCAGAAAAGGAAAGTATCCATTTTAGTAACTTTAATTAAATATCCTTCTTTTTCTCAGGAAGCTACAACTTAATGCTATTTATTTAGTTTTCTTCTCATTCAGCCCCAAGAAATCAGCATAGATTACTTTATTGGTTTTGAGTTGAATCAGGGATTGGAGCAGTGCATTAATGAAGCTTAGCTGATATTCACTGGTGTTAAAGAATTTACCACAATCCTTAAGATACAACTACCATGTAAGAAAAGAGGGCCTTCATTTTTGGCGTTAGCTTTTTTTTCCCCCAATGAAACTGGTCTATCAGGGCAACCTGGTCTATCCAATTATGGGATGGAAGCATACTGCTTCCACTTTCGCCTTTCAGCCCCAATCTAGGAGCCTTTCCAGGCAGTCACTTTTGCAACAAACTATTTTTGTGTTGAATTTATATTTAATATAAATTATATATAGATGAATTTATATTTAGAATAATTATATATAGATCTATACTAATCTCCCTTTATTTCTTTATTGGTAAAATATAAATTCAACACAAAACATAAGCTTATTTCAAGAAATTTGATTAATATCTGCCTCCTAAACATATTATTATTATTACTCTTAAGCTCCTTGTTATATAAATTGCTTGACTTTGAATAGCATGCAAAGATTCTTTGGAGCAAATGAGCTCTGTCCACTAAATCCAAGAGCAGACTGAAGTATCAAAGAGGCTCACAACATTTTGTTGTTTATGATTAAGGATGAAAAGGAGCTTTCCTCTCTCACAGATAGGTTCATTAACAATTGAAGTTGATTTCAATTCTATAAATGACAGACTAACTCGGAGTTATACAGCCTCCAGAAAATATCTCCTCCTCCTGTAACTTAGGTTGCCTTAATGATAAGTAAATTATACTCAGAACTGTTATGAGCCTTCTTCTTTGTGATTATAATGATTCTGATTATACATGATTCTGAATTTAGGCCAATAAAACCAACTAATTTTTACCACTACTTGATGGTGATTGCAATTTTAATTCTGATGTTTAGCATCTAAGGTAGGGGTGTCAAACTTGTGTCATCACAGTGGCATCACGTGATGTATCAGGACTTTTTTCTCCTTCACAAAACTGGGCAGGGGTGGGCAAAGCACATGACGTATCTGGCCCATGGACTGAGAGTTTGACACCCCTGATCTAGGGTCTGTATATTGGGGAGTGTTACAAAAAAATTTTTTTTTTAAAAAAATTACACATTACCTGGATACTGTTGTAATCCAGCTGTCTTTATAGCTTGAAGCACAAGCAATGAACTCCATTTAAAAAAAAAAAAATCTTTGGTATCAGATGCAACAGAATATATCTGAAAGTTTTAGCAAATTTTGAATTAGATTTATGAGATATAAATTTGCAATTCAATTTCAAGAGTCAGTCTAATTGGATTCAAATGTGTATTTCCAGTCATTCAAACTGAATGTCTATGTCCAATTGATTTTACTGAGGAATCAAGAGAAGTGTTTGTGCATTTGAAAAAAGAAATCTGTGATTCAAGAATACTTGATTGAATTCAGTCAATCAAAACAATCCAAAGGGTAAGATTTGACTGAATTGTCTTCGAACTGGATCTTCAAACTGAAGCTTTGTGTAGCTTCTTCTGTGTATGGTATGCTCTACAGATCTTATTTTTCCACATCTTCAATGGCTTTTCAAAAACATCTTCAAAAATGTCAGTTCAGGTGTTTCAATTCAGAAAAAGACTGGGTTGTTAGAAACCTTTGTCAGAGTATATTCATGAACTAGAATAGGGTTTAGTAACAAGGTCAGCTAATGAGAGCGGAATTGAGGAGGGAAACTTAAAGAGAGAATCTGATGTGGTTTATCTCTGTTCTGTGCTCAGCTCTAAAGTGAAAGAGAAAGTAATTTGTTGCCTACTGAACTAAAATGAAACTGATGGCTGTTTCTGAGCTCCTGAGTTGCTGCTTTGCTCTGAACCTGAAACACGTCTGCTTGTGTTTGAGTTTGCTCCATGTTGGAGAACTCTACAACGGGTATTGTAAAATTTACTTTGTGTTTATAAAGAAGTTAAATGAAGCCTCAGCATCTGTGTTTACTTTTCTGGCACTGAATTTATGCTGCAATACTTTGAACAACCTTCCCAACTTTTTTTTAATGGACCAAGTCCAAACACATGGCTACTTGCCCAGAGTTCAATAAAATTAACCTTCTCCAGGCTACTGTGTTATTTGTCATCTGTTCTTTTACACGTTTTATTTTTTTTCCTTTTCTGACTTCCCATCCAATTGTCAAATGAATCTTTTATTTCCCTTCTAAATTTGTAATCATTGAAGCATCATCCACACTCCTTTCCTTTCAAATCTACAAGTCCATTTTTGTATAATTTGAACACACTGTGCCTTAATGTTCAGCTTTAAATGGCCCATTGAAGTTTTAAGATTGCATCAGGGTTCTTTGTACTTCTTGATAATTGATAGTTTAGCTTTCTGGCAGTCTTTCCACACTGTTTCCAGGAGTTCATTTCAAGGTAAACTCTCATCAGTGTAAGTCATTTGAGGTTTGTTGGCTGAAAGTTAAACAAGGAATAATTCATATTTTTTGTTGCAGATATGCATTTTTTTAATCTTCTTCCTCCAAATCCAGTAGCAGAGTTCCAGGTTTTTGTTTTTGTTTTCAATCCCCAATTTTCAGGGCTGTTATTTTATTTTATTTTATTTTATTTTGTTTTGTTTTGTTTTGTTTTGTCAAGTGATTATAAGATAACAGGTATAAGTAGAAACATAGTTATGAATACATGAAATGGATACATATAAGAAAAACAAAAAAAGAAACAATAGGACAGGGACAGTAGGCATGTTGGTGTGCTTTTACATGCCCCCTACAGACCTCTTAGAAAAGGGGTGAGGTCAATAGCAGAAAGTCTAAGGTTAAAGTTTTTAGGGTTTGGGGAAGAAACCACATAACTTATACCTATTATCTTGTAAGTAATTGACAAATCAAATAAATAAATAAAATAAATAAATAAGTATGAACATAAACATGAACAAAGGAGGTAAATACAGATAAATGGGGACAGTAAGACAAGGATGGTGTGCTTATATACACCTCCTTTACAGACATCTTAGGAATGGGGTAAGGTCCACCGCATACAGTTTGAGGTTGAAGCTGTGAGGATTTGAGGCTGTAACAATGGAGTTGGGGAGAATATTCCAGATATTTCAACAAAAGAGACCACTCTGTTGCTGAAATCATATTTTCTGCAATCAAGTTTGAAGCCATTTATGTTTACCTTGTATTGATTGTTTGCCTGTGTGTGTGTGTGTGTGTGTGTGTGTGTGTAAAATATATCCAGGAAAAGATTTATATTTGGCCAATGTTGAAGTTTTGTCATAAATGTTATTTTAGCTGTTGCTTAGAAGAACCAGAAATATTTACTGTAGTTTTAGTGTATTATTTGGCTTACTGCTTTGTTTTATGGGGAAAAAATGTGGTAACATAATCTTGAGGTGTGTTTTTTACAATGTATTTCCAAAGACTTACAAAAAATTGAAAAGTCAAGACATTTCAAGTGCTGCCACAAAAAAAAAAAAAACAAAAAAAAACTGTATAATGGCTTTTTCAAATTTCTTAATAGTCCAAATTCAACAGAATTGTACTTCTCTGGACAAAGCAAGATTCTACAAATTGCACACTTAAATTTATCATTTCCTATTATTTAAAAAAAACAACAACTGCATATGTTGGTAGTAAATGGATAGCATAAGAATAAACAATTTATACCTGAAAACTGCAGGATCTCCAGGATTTCAAAGAGTGGCATACTCTTTGATTTCTAGGCTTTCAGTGCTATCTGTATACCTGAAGTACTCTTTTTACTTGGATAGCAGAGCATTGCAAAAATGGATACACATTAAGAGAGTTTACAAGTTGTATAAATATTGATAAAGTTTCTTAGTGTGAGATTATCTGTACAATAAACAAACTAACCAACCCAAAAAAACACCTTCATTCATATAATGATGATTTAGATTAAGAGAGGGAATGAACAATATAAGGGGTATAATTATTAGGATTCTTTTGATATCTGTAGTGCGTTCTACTTTCCAATATTGAATTAATAGCTTCTTGACTGAAAACTCCATAGCCCATTAAAAGAAATTGGAAAAGTCCTTGACGAGTTCTTACTGTAACAGCTATGGCTATTGGGATTTGAGAATTTTCTCACTGTTTGAACATTAATCCTTAGAGGGAATGCAGAAAAGTGGCACTCATTTGTGCTACAGGGATCAATGAAAACTTCCAATACAATAATAAAAATTCACACACAATATAATTGAGAGGTTTAGTAACTGTCATTTCCCATCATTTAGCCCAAGGGGTGTCAAACTCAATTTCATTGAAGGCCACATCAGGGTTGTGTTTGACCTCAGGGGACAAGGGTGGGCGGAGCCAGGGTGGGCATGGCCAGCTTGATGTCACTCATGTCAGGGGCATCTGTGGTGACCCGAGCACTCTGCCATCAAAAACGGGCTCATGAGCTCCGTTTTCAGATGCAACAGCCTCCTGCAACCCTCTGCCAGTGAAAATGGAGCTCCATTTTTTCTGGCAGAGGCACCGCAGGCTGTTCCTTTGCTGTTTACAGGGCAGCCTTGCAGGCCAGATCTAAACATCCCACAGGCCAGAACTGGCCCCTGGGTCTTGAGTTTGACACTCCTGATTTAGCCCAATTTTATAAATCAACGAAAGCACCTTCTAGTATGTGTATGCTGTACATATGGGTGTGCTTGTTATACAAAATTAATAACATGGAATAACAGAGTTGGAAGAGACCTTGGTACTCATCTATTCCAACTCTCTGAACAAGCAAGAGAGTCTATGTCATTCCAGACAAGTGACTGTCCAGTTTCTTCTTGAAAATCTCCAGTGATCAGGCACTCACAACTTCTGAAGGCAACCCATTCCACTGGTTTATTGTTCTCACATTTAGGACGTTTCTCCTTAGTTCTAGGTTCTTTCTTCCTTTGATTAGTTCCCATCCATTGGTTCTTGTCTTACCTTCAGGTGCTTTGGTAAATAGTTTGTTCCCTTCATCTTGGAGACAGCCCCTTAGGTATTGGAACACTGCTATCATGTCACCCCTAGTCCTTTTCATTAGACTAGACAAACCCAATTCCTGCAACCATTCTTTATAAGGTTTAGTCTTTGCACACTAACCATCTTTGTTGTTCTTCTCTGCACTCTTTCCAGAGTCTCAACATCTATATTATACTGTGGTGACCAAAACTGAATGCAGTATTCCAAATGTGGTCTTACTAAGGTTTTGTAAAGTGGTACTAATATTTCACTCTAATAATATTTCCTCTATTAATGCAGCCTGGGATCATGTTCGGTAAATATATGCACATATGAGATATTATTCATATTTAAGACCAGCTAAGTCAAACCAAATTGTGTTGCCGACTGACATAAATGCTCAAATGTTCAAAAGGCTATTCTAATGGCAACGTGACTTGAGTACCACTTTTTTTTTTAAGTAATACTGAGCTTAATCAGGAAATACCTAAGCAGTTCCAAGCACCAGATTGAAGATGGCGAGTGGGACCTCATCGAAACGTCACCAAGATACTCTCAATCTTACACAGGAAAAGACCCGAACATACCAAGACCTGCATAGATAGATAGATAGATAGATAGATAGATAGATAGATAGATAGATAGATAGATAGATAGATAGACAGACAGACAGACAGACAGACAGACAGACATATCGACAGTCTTGCTATTAAATTAATTGAAAAATAAGAATATTTCATATTATTTAAATAAAAGCAGAGGACATTTCTTGTTTTATATATTTATGAACTTTCTTTATATGTTGCAAGTTACTGATGATGTCAGTTTTACTGAGAATTTCTTAATTCTGAAATTTGGATTAAAGAACAAAAAGATTGCTGGATGCCAGAGAGCGTAGAGTAAACAGTACCCTAAAACACAGCAAATATAAGTACAGTATGTGGGCTCTAATTCTATACACACTGACAGAGACACATATACACAAGACAAAGACTGAAGTCAAATCAGCACTTTGGCCTTTTCTTGAACAGAAGTCCATGAACTATGTTTTGGTGCAGCTTTCCTTCAGCACTGAAATGAGCCAAGAGATGAGCTTTCTTCTGCATCTCAATATCTGCCTCTCTTGGAATCTCCAAATGCAGAAACGTTACCGCAAATCAATGTTCTGTACTCAAATCTACTGTTGCTGCTTTTCAATGGTCATTATTTTCACAAGGCTAAGATAACAGCCATGCATCTTTTTCTTTTTCAACTGTGAACTAGGCAGAACACTCTCTGTTTGCTGCCCACTTCTTCATCTTCCTCAAAGAATTATCCATGCCATTGTTGTTGTTGTTGTTGTTGTTGTTGTTGTTGTTGATAATAACACTTCCACCTTTAATATTTATTTATTTCTGCTTGCAAAAAAAAAAAAAAAAACCCAACCCGCAAGCTTTTCCATCCAGCTTCTGGTGCAATCTGCCCTCTTCAGGTATCTGCCTGGAGAATCTAATAAGCTATTTGTTAAGTCTCCAGCAATCTGTTCTGTTCCTCTTGAGTAGAGTGATATGCTGTGTCAGCAAACCTGTCTGAGCTCTTTGGATGGATAACAAAAGGTGAAGCATTTTCTGGAGGACAATGCTTAGAGAGAGGAACTTGATTCTTTTCCTTTTCAATGTTTTTCTGAAACCTTTCACTTGTGGCTGATTTGCTCTCATTTCATGGATTGCCCTATTTTGAATCCATTGGGAGAAATGTACTCAGAACCTGGACATGTTTTCCAATAAGAAAATGCTAAGCACATATCTACAACAGGCTATCGTGATCATTGGTCTGAGGGACACCTAGGGCTGATTGCTGTAGTCCTCAGGAATTGGGGGACAAGGCTGTGTTTCCCTGAAAAAGCACCTTATATTTTTGTTGCCACCAAAAAAAATGAACTAGGTCTTATTTTAGGGGAAAGACATACAAAGATTCACCTCACCTGCGTGCATCCCTCCCCCTAGCCTCCTTTTTTGCTGTCAGCCTTCAGGAACGTTTTCTTCTGTGGCTGGCAAGACCAGCAAGGTTTTCCTAAAGGCCTCTGCAGCCAATAACAGAGCTCTGGATTGCAGAAACAGTCTGGCAAGGCACTGTGTCAGGGTATGCAAGGCCTGGCTGCAACTGTCTGAAGGTAGGTAGCAAGGTAGCTCCATCCCTCCATCCCCACCCTAGCTTATTTTTTACCCATGCACCTTGGAGTGGGCAAGGTCTTAATTAGGGCTTATTTTGGAGTAGGTCATATATTGGACACACATGTAAAAATCAAGCTAGGACTTACTTTTGGGGTAGTCTTATTTTGGGGGGAAACAAGGTATGTAGGCACAAGCAAACTAAGTCCAACCCACCATGAGCGCCATTGAACCTTATCTAACTCTAAGCAAGTCCTATTCATTACTTGAGAAGATGCCTGTTCATAGGCTGTTTAACAATACATCAGTTTATTTGGATTTTCATGTGTGGATTTGATCTTTACACCTTTCAGAGGGATTATGAATAGAAGAATTGTTTCTGGAATTTTAAGGAATTTGATTCAGGCCTTGATTACCTCCAAATAAACAAAAGAAAACGAATGAATACAACTTGGGCCCTATTTACAATGAAAGTTTCTAGGTCTACTTAATTTAGGAACTCCACTTTCTGAACCCCACTCCTTTATAACTGTGGAGGTTATTAGGAGAAAGATACATCCTGGAGTTCAGAAATGTCTCCAAGCTCCAAGTCCAGACTTTTCACACTGCTCCATATCTGGCTCTCTATTTACTTAAAAAGGGAGAAATGGCACCTATCTCTTTCCTGATTGTCCATTTATAACTACTTCCCTCATCCAGTTATGTCCAACCCTGGGAGTGGTGCTTATCTCCATTTCTTAGCTGAGTGAGCCAGCATTGTCTGAAGACATTTCTATGGTTATGTGGCCAGCATGACTTTATTCCAAAGGTGCACATGGTGCTGTTATCTTCCCGCTGAAGTGTTACCTATTTATCTATTGTATGATTTTGAATTGCTAGACAGCTGGAACTGGAACAGGTAATGGGAACTCACTCTGTTGCACAACTCTTGGGTCTTGAACCCAGGCTATTAGCTTTCCAGTTGACAAGCTCAGTGTCTTTAACCTCTGAGCCATTGTGTCTGTTCCTATTTAGCTTTATATATTTCCCAAACTATTTGGCCACATATTTTTCCCCTTACTCTACAGATGGGATTGCATCATCACTGTACCCAAGGTTAAGGCTGGCACTACATGCACTCCTGATTAAAGCTAAATATGCCACCTTAATCATTTCTTTCCTGATTTCTTTCAGTTTTCAATTTCAGTCCCCTATCCATCAGACCATTCAACTCTACTTGCCATTAAAAATGACATATTATCATCTCCCTTAATGGCAGATAGCAATTAAGACAAAAAGTGGTTTAGTTTGGATAAAGGGAGGACAAAGAAACTAAAATTAATGCTTGATATCATGGTTAAAAGGTCTGTGTGGCCTTGATGCAGCTAGAAAAGTGATCCGGATATATTTATTTATTGGATTTGCTTGGCTAGTAGTATAATGAATGTTTTCATTCTAAAAGAAGGCGTTGAGAAGAAACTTTTGTTACCGAACTACACTGATTGAATCAGTACTTTTTCCTCCCAAAGAATAATGTCTGTCTCTCTTCAAGCATTAAAATTTTTATGAGAAGGAGATTTCAATCTGCATACAATTATTATGCAGTATTTTTCCCTCCCTCCTTTCAAATAACCAATATTTGAGTTGAGAAGAAGAATAGATAAAATACACTTGCAATGTAATCATTTTTTATATATAAAGGAAGGGTTTAAACAAGTGTTTGAGGGGAAAGCTGTAACAAGTAGGACATTAATATATCTCATATCAAATTCTGAAGTTGTTATTTATTCATCTTTTTTTGCCTTTGAGCCATGTAGAAAAAAATGGATTGGAAGATAGAGTAATGCCTTTTTACTGATGTTTCTGTTGATGTAAAATGTCTCATGTGTTTTCTGAAAATAGTCAGCTAAATGCTAGCAACAATATTCTTGAGACAATGTGTGCAATTCAGACATCATGGAGCATCTCTATAAGAATATTTAAGAAGCTGGGATCAAAGACACTCATTCTTCTGTGGGTTCTCACTAAATAATTTACAAATCCTCTTGTTTCCATAATCATGGAGATGAATGAATCTGGAAGTCACACACTTCAGTTCCATTGCTCCATTTTTGCGACATTTCCTGGTTTGTCAAATATTGTCAGCACAGCCATTTCTTTTCTTTTCTTTTATTTCTCCTTTTTTCTTTCCTTTCCTTTCTTTCTTTCTTTCTTTCTTTCTTTCTTTCTTTCTTTCTTTCTTTCTTTCTTTCTTTCTTTCTTTCTTTCTCTCTTTCTCTCTCTCTTTCTTTCTTTCTTTCTTTCTTTCTTTCTCCTTCTTTCTTTCTTTTCCTTCCTTCCTTCCTTCCTTCCTTCCTTCCTCCCTCCCTCCCTCCCTCCCTCCCTCTCTCTCTCTCTCTCTCTCTCTCTCTCTCTCTTTCTCCTTTTTGCTTTCCTTTCCTTCCTTCTTTCCTTTCCTTCCTCTCTTTTCTTTCTAAACTTATAAGCTTTTGGGGAGCATTTATTTGTTTGTGATCAGCCACTTATTTATTTATTTATTTTTATTTGTCAATTGCTTACAAGATAATAGGTATAAGTTAAAACATAGTTATGAATACACGGATACATATAAGAAAAATAAAATATATATAAAAGAAACAATAGGAAAGGGACTGTAGGCACCTTGGTGCACTTATGCACACACCTCTTAGGAAAGGGGTGAGGTCAATGGTAGACACTCCAAGGTTACAGTTTTTGGGGTTTGGGGAAGAAACCACAGAGTCAGGTAGAGTATTCCAGACATTGACCACTCTGTTGCTGAAGTCGTATTTCCTGCAATCAATTTTGGTGCAATTAACCTTGAGTTTGTATCTATTGTTTGCTCTTGTGTTGTTATGGTTGAAGCTGAAGTATTCATTGACAGGTAGGACATTGCAATGTATGATTTTATACACTATACTTAGATCAGACCAAAGGCGGCGTACTTCTAGGTTTTCTAGGTCTAGAATTTCGAGTCTGGTGGCATAAAGTATTCTGCAATGAGTAGAGAAGTGGAGAACTCTTCTTGTGAAATATTTCTGGACTTTCTCAAGTGTGTTAATATCAGATACGTAATGTGGGTTCCAGACTGGTGAGCTGTATTCAAGTATTGGTCTAGCAAATGTTTTGTATGCTCTAGTTAGTAGTGTAATATTACCAGAGAAAAAGCTACATAAGATTAAGTTAAGAACTCTTAATGCATTTTTGGCTATATAGTACAGTGGGCTCTAGCACTTAGGCCATTTGAGATGAGTACTCCAAGATCCTTGACAGAGTTTAGATCATCAACAAGGTCTTGACTGTTAAGCCTGTATTTTATTTTCTGATTTTTTTTTTGCCAATATGTAGGACAGAGCATTTATTTGCTGAGATTTAAAGTTGCCATTTGTTTGACCATTCTGATACATAGTCAAGGTCTTTTTGAAGAGTAGCAGTATTGTCTGTGGTGTTGAATAGATTTACATCATCAGCGAAAAGAACAAAGTTGCTCTTGATATGATGACAGAGGTCATTTATGTAGAGCATAAAAAGAGTTGGTCCTAGAACACTGCCTTGGGGGACACCACTATTGACAGGTACAGAATTTGATAGATTGCTCCCAATTTTGACCATTTGTTTTCTGTTTGACAGGAATGCTTCTATCCAGTTATGCAGGTATCCAGATATGCTGTACAATTTTAGTTTTAGGAGTAGTTTGTCATGTACCACTGAATCAAAGGCTTTACAGAAGTCTATGTAGATTGTGTCTATTGCTTTGCCCTGGTCGAGTTGTGTAGTCCATGTTTTTGCAATGTAAGAGTTGCAGATTACAGGATAGTTTTTTCCTAAAACCAAATTGTTTATTAGAGAGTAGGTTGTTTGTTTCTAAGTGGAGGATAATGGATTGGTTAATAATTGATTCCATGACTTTACAGGTGACGCAGCATAAGGAGATTGGTCTGTAATTTTTAACTAGGCTGGGGTCTCCCTTTTTGAAGATGGGGATGACGGTGGCTTGTGACCATAGTTTTGGCAAGGAGCTGGTCCTGAAAGATTTTTCAAAGATTATGCTTAGAGGTTTGGCTATGGCAGTGGATAGCTTTTTTAAGAAGTAGCCACATATTCCATCTGGTCCAATAGATAGAGATGGTTTTAGATTGCGTAGTGCTTTTTCAACAATGTCTTTTGTAAAATCAATATGTATTAGATCATTGTAGTTGTCTGTGGTTCAACTAGGAAATACTGGGCATGATCCATTGCTGTTTACAAATACTGAGCCAAACAATGTGTTAAAGAGGTTGGCTTTAATGGTGTCTTCATTGCAGTCTTTACCATTAGGTCCTTTCAGGGGTGGGATGGACCTTGAAACTTTTAGATTTTTGTTTACAAAATTGTAGAAAGCACGGTGGAATTGGTGCGTAGAAGGTTTTCTTCTTGTTTAATGTGATAATTGGTGCATTCAGTTTTTATCTGGTGGCATAAATTTTTGTATCAGCTTTTGAAATTGGCAACATGACCAGATTTGTTTTTCTGCCAAAGTGATTTCTTTTTGGATTGAAGCTTCCTTATTGCTTTGGATAATTTGTTTTTTTCTGGTTTTGGGAGTTGTTTATGGTACATATAGTTTGATAATTCTTTTGACTTCAAATAAAAATATGTTGTAATGGTCTTCTACAGTATTGCATCCAGTGAATAGAAATTGCCAATCAAGGGATGAGAGATCATTCTTTATAAGATCATAGTTGGCTTTTTTGAAGTTATAATTGGGGATTCCATCATTGTGATGATTTTTGTGTGGATGTATGTTGAGACAAAAGTCAATCATGTTGTGGTCACTGTTGGAAAAGGGTTCTTTCATTTGTATTCCATAAATTGAATTCAAACTATTGCAGAAGATGAGATCGAGGCAGTTGTTAAGTCTAGTGTTGTTGGTTAGTAGTTGTTCTAGTCCCAGATTTGTTTCTGTATTGTAGAAGGTTGCATGTGTGGGTTGCATTTGTCAGGTGAATCATGTGCCAGATGTGTGAAGAGCATTGCATTATATAACTTTAAACCTCTTCTCTCTTTATTGTGATCCTATTTATCACTGTAAATAAACAATGCCTATATGTAGGTCACACAGAGATTTTTGGAGTGTTTAAATACTTGGAACAACAGTTAAGCCTTTTTAGGTATATAAAAACTGGTTTTATTTGTCATTCTATAGTAAAGACTACAGCTTTCTCCATGTTATGTTATTGCTTCAATCATCAAGTGACATTTGAAGGCTTTGATCAAGTCAGAAGTAACGTTGGAGGTGATGAATGAGAGGGTCATGGAGATACAGTCAATAAAGAATAGTTGTTCTCATCTTCACATAAGAGTGCATTGTTTACAATTCAATGTATTAAATCATCTTTCATAAACTATCGTGTTACTCCAACAATACGGCCTCCCCAATAGGTAGTCCCAGCATGTTTTATGGGCATAAAATCAAATTAAGCACCTCCCCCCAAATTAAGGCTGATATTAAACATGCAAAATGGGGGGAATGGTGGGGGGGCTTGCTGTTAGGAAGTACTTTTGTTGCATACCCAGATATGGTTCTGCCTGCGTTGACTTTGTCATTGGTGGGGCACTTCATATCAGGAGACCTTCCACCACCATTGCTTTCCCTTCTCCCTATGCTGCCACAGAATTTAGAGCAACGCCGCGGCATTTGGCAAAGCCACACATGGCCAGCCAGGGCTCCTCCCTGCAACTGGAGCTCGGCGGAGATACTCAGCTTCAGGCACTCCTGTCACTGCCTTCCCTTTGCCTTCAAAGGCAAAGCCAATCGTTTTAAAAATGACACCCTACTACCAGTACGACAAAACATCCCCTGCTTGAGAGGGCAGCCCAACCCCATGTGGGAGGCGAATCTCCAGGGCCACAGCGCAGGATCGGCCCACCCCAGGAGAAGTGCCCAGCCGCCATCCCTGCCTGGCACTGGACAGAGTGTGTAGAGCTTCACCTGAGGTGCCCAGCACAGCTGACAGGCAGGCCCTCCTGCCCAGTGGCAGAGGTCTCTCCAAGGCAGCGAGCACCTCCCCGCCGGGCCCTCCGTTCATCCCGCCAGGGCCGCGCCAGAGCCGTCCAGTCTGGGCAGATCCAGGAAAGCAAACTGCAGGTGGGCGCATGCCTGTCAAGTAAAAGAGCTGGGCCAAACTGAGCTTGGCTTCCTTCCTTCCTGGCGGGATGAACAGAGGACCTGGCAGGGAGGTGAGAGCTCCACCACCAGGCAGGAGGGCTCACCTGTCAGCTGCGCTGGGTGCACCAGGCAAAGCTGTTTGTGCTCTGCCTGGTGCCAGGCAGTGATGGCAGCTGGGCACTTCTCCTGGATGGGCCAATCCTGTGCTGCAGCCCCGGGAGATTCGCCTCCCCACATGGGGTTGTGCTGCCCTCTTGGGCAGGGGAGGCTTTGTCGTACCAGAAGTAGGGCATTGTTTTTAAAAGAATTGGCTTTGCCTTCGAAGGTGAAGGGAAGGCAGCGACAGGAGTGCCTGAAGACAAGTGTCTCCGTCGGGCTGCGGTTGCAGGGAGGAGCCCTGGCTGGCCACGTGTGGCTTTGCCAAATGCTGCGGCGTTGCTCTAAATTCTGTGGCAGCATAGGGAGAAGGGAAAGCAATGGTGGTGGAAGGTCTCCTGATATGAAGTGCCCCACCAATGACAAAGTCAACGCAGGCAGAACCATATCTGGGTATGCAACAAAAGTACTTCCTAACAGCAAGCCCCCCCACCATTCCCCCCATTTTGCATGTTTAATATCAGCCTTAATTTGGGGGGAGGTGCTTAATTTGATTTTATGCCCATAAAACATGCAAACATGCTGTTTGTGCTCTGCCTGGTGCCAGGCAGTGATGGCAGCTGGGCACTTCTCCTGGATGGGCCAATCCTGTGCTGCAGCCCCGGGAGATTCGCCTCCCCACATGGGGTTGTGCTGCCCTCTTGGGCAGGGGAGGCTTTGTCGTACCAGAAGTAGGGCATTGTTTTTAAAAGAATTGGCTTTGCCTTCGAAGGTGAAGGGAAGGCAGCGACAGGAGTGCCTGAAGCCAAGTGTCTCCGTCGGGCTGCGGTTGCAGGGAGGAGCCCTGGCTGGCCACGTGTGGCTGCACCAAATGCCATGGTGTTGCCCTAAATGCCACAGCAGGGGAGAAAGGAAAGCAATGGTGGTGGAAGGTCTCCCGATACGAAGTGTCCTACCAACGCTGAGGTCAATACCCCAGCCGATGCTGCCTGCCCACCTGAGGATGCAAGGGGAAGGAATTAAGTCACCCCTGAAAAGATGGCCTAGCCATTTTTTCAGGAGTCAAAAATAATAAGGCCCGGCCTTATTTTGTGAGAAACATGATAGCATATAGGTATTGGCCGTAATGGATTACTACTACTCAAGAGTCCCAAAGGTGCTTTTTCAAGAGACAACTGGTTTTTCTGGATTTTCTTTAATGATGTTTCACTTCTCACCCAAAAAGCTTCTTCAGCTTAACCAAGACCTGGATGACTGAGAATCTCCATAGATGCTCTTCAAAAGATTTTCCTATGTTAAGTTACTGCACAATAATTGCAATGGCAGACCTAAAATAGCATGAGTTGTTTTATGCAAGGCACAAATGCATTTTTGCATTTCGAGCGGAAGGACATGGACATTTGTTGCATTTCAAAACTTTGTTATTAGTCCGTCTTGAAATATGCATCCATCATTTGTGTTTCTGGAGTTCTACAGCACCAACACATTTGTTTTTATCATTGCTGCTGACATTTTCTAACAATTGATTGTTTCACAGGATGAAAATTAAAGCTATTTAAAAAAAAAAAATACTCTAAAATATGGAAAATATTCCTATCTCATATATCAGAAATTCCTGTTACATTTTTCCTCTCTTAAGACAGTGACAGAGAGCAGACATATAGCTCCTATTCTATCAACAGGTGCCAACTAGAGTACAGTAAAAGTTGGGATATCTCCTAGGACCTGTTTGAATAAGACAAATTATCACCCATGCTGCGTTTTATATTAATCACGAGTCATGCCACTGACTCCATATTTTGTTCTATTCTGTTTTTTCTTTGAAGATGTTTTACTTTTTATCCAAGAAGCTTCTTTAATGAGAAGCAAAATGTCTTCAAAGAAAAACCAGAAAGTCCAGTTGCCTCTTTAAAAAGCACCTTTGGGAGGACCATGACCTGGATGACTGAAAAGCTCCATTGGCATTTAGCATCTTTTTAGTTTCATACAATTTTCAACTGTCAACATTCAAAATTAGAAATACCTTGAGAAAGTATAGTCAATTTACCTGATTGCAAGTTATATTGGGACTTCTCTTACATCAACACAAAAGACCAGGATATATTCTTATTTTTAATATCTTATTTACTGTATCTTATTATTCTTATTTTATTATCCTATTCTTATTTTCATATCTTACCATCTTATTTTATTTCCTTTTTTAGAAAAAGATTTTTTTAATTACAAAAATAAACAAATAAAACCATCTTTCAGTTTTCCAGTATGTCGGTTGGGTACATACATAATAATATCATACATTTCTTATTTATATTTATAAGCATTCTAATCACTATTTTATATCACATTGGTCAATCGTATTATCATTAACATATAATTATTATCTTTCTAAAGTATATTCCATCCTTACCTAAGTCATATTCATTCTTATTCAATTCTAATCAGTTATAATATATTATTGCTATTATCACATATTTAATTTCTTACTCTTCTATCTATCCATTCATAGAATAAATTCCAAATCTTATAATAATCTTTTTCTTCCTGCTCTCTGATTGCCATTGTCAATCTACTCATTTCCGCACACTCCATTGTTTTCTTAATTGTTTCCTCCTCTGTCGGAATTTTCTCATTTTTCCAATTTTGTGCAAATACAATTTTAGCTGCTGTTAATACATTGATAATCAAATATGTTATCTAATAATAATATTGTTATAACCTTCAGGCAAAATTCCCTATAAAAATGTCTCTGATTTTAAATCTATATGTTGTTTTATCATTTTTTCCAACCACATGTGTATTCTAGTCCAATATTTTTTAGCATCAATGCATGTCCACCACATATGGTAATATGATCCAGGTGTCTGATGGCACTTCTAACACTTTGCTGATTTGTCTTTGAACATCTTAGCTCTTCTTGCTGGGGATAAATGCCACCTGTAAAATATCTTATACAAATTCTTTTTGTAGGCTGCTGACATAGTTAATTTATAGTTTCTAGTCTATAGTGTCTGCCATTTATCCAGATCTATCCCATATCCAAAAATCCCCCCTCCCCCCAATCATTGTTTCTTTCCCTTGCTCTTCCTCTGGGTTCACTCCTAATAGAAAACCATATAGTTTTTTAATCATCCTCTCTTCAGTGCCTGTTAAGATTTTATCTAATTCAGTCAATTCCTTGTAAAATCCAGCCATCTTAGAGTCTTTTGCATACCTTGTATGTATTTGCAAATATGAATGCCAACCTGTCTATCCCTTGTACTTTCTAGTTCTTGCTTTGTTTTGAGTTCACCCTTTTCATTTAAAATTTCCTCATATCTAATAATGTTTTCCCTTTTTTCCCTTACTATCTTATTTTCTGTTTTAAAAGATAAGGAAAAATATTTACATGATCAATTGATTTAATGACCAAATGCTACTGTCAGAATTAAAAAAATATAAAATTAAGAAACAACTGACATGTTTTAGACATTGTAATAAAATAGCTAACAAACTGAAAAGATAAGAGAAACTTTAACTCTGATTCTTAGCTAATTTTGGTAATGTTTTAGAGACTTAACCGAAATGCACATTTTCTCCTTTCCAGGACTTATTTTTGAGTTTACGCTCTATGAATGCAACAACAATTGTTCATGAACTAAGATCAACAAAGAAAACAGTATTTTTTCCCCAGCTTATCTTCTGATTCTAATGACTCTCATTCATCCAGCACCATCATGGTGACATATGCACTAAATATAATTAAAGGGGGATAAACTATTTATTGTTTCTTGCAGTTCTGAAACTGCAATCTGGAAGTTTTTAGTTAAAGCAGATTTTCATGCAAATGCACAGAGCATCAGTAAGATAACTTTTATAATACTCATGAAGATGGGAAAATTATTTAGATACCATAAGTCTTGAAAAGAAAGCAAAAAGTCTGACTCAATCAATTGAGATTATTTTTTTTCCAAAGACAACAGTGACAACAATAATTGCAAATACGAAAATCTGTGTAGCTAAAGTAAATGAAATTGTTTTAATTATGTTTTGAAAACACTGGTTTTCATAGGTAGTAGCCCCTGACCAACTTTGTCGATGCTCAGAATGTTAAGCCATGTTGAACCTTGTTAGTGCTTCAAGAGGTGAATTCCAATAAATGCCAGGCTACAGTTTAGTCCATTGATTTCAAAAACCCCATTAGCACAAGAAAGCAAAGTGACATAATTGTATTTATGTAGTCATCAGGAACTGAACATGACTAGAAGAAATCTCTGGGGGGGTTTTCTGCTCAAAGAAATGATGCAAAATGGATTGAGAATTGTCTGCCTCCAGGATGATTCTGTGAAAACAGAAAAGAAAAATGAAAAACTTGGTATGGTAAACAAAAGAAAAGTCACCACCATATTCCAGAGAAAATCCCTCTGGGGAGGGATTCTTCCTTACAGTCCATATCACACTTTCTTCTCTAACACAGAGACAGAGGCGGGGAGAGAGGGGGGGAGATGCAGAGAGAGAAAGAGACAACACACAGAGGCAGATAGACAGACAAAGAGATAGACACAGAGAGATAGAGACAGGGGGGGGGGGAGAGAAAGAGAGAGATGGATAGACTAGTGATATATTGTGATGTTGCACAAGCATCAAAACAAGATGGTGTTTGTGTTGAAACAGCACAGTGCTCATTTAGTATTTATTTATTTGTTTGTTTGTTTGTTTGTGGATTTATACCCTCCCTCTGTTAGCATAAATAATGCCTCACCTTCCTATTTTTTCATCATTTGACAAAATTGTTGGATTCTGTTGTCTCCTTTTCCATCTATGTTGTCTGTCTGTCTGTCTGTCTCCACCTACCTAAGTACCTACTTAACTACATCTATCTATCTATCTATCTATCTATCTATCTATCTATCTATCTATCTATCTATCAGGAGCCATGGTGGCTGAAGTTCTGTTGACTGCCAGCTCACTTAGAAAGGGTTGTAAAGAGGTATATAAGTCTAAGTGCTATTGCTATCTATCTATCTATCTATCTATCTATCTATCTATCTATCTATCTATCTATCTATCATCTATTATCTCTCTCTCTCCATCCATCCATCTCTCATCTCCATCATCATCTATCAGAAAATAATGGTAATTGTTCCTGAAAAATTACTGATTTTTTTTAAAATTAAAAACCCAAAGAAGTACAATGTTGATTATGCAGCAACCCTAGCCCATTAAATTATTAGATACCTATTATTGATTTAATTCTCTCTTACAAAATTGCTATGCACTGCAGTCCCTTATCAGCTTTTAGTCTTATTGGAAAATAGGTCAGGTACACTACCTTAGCAAGCCAGCCATGAACTGTAAGCCATTATCTTGATGAAAATATTAATGTTATTTTTTTCTCCTCTCTCTCAAGAATGAAATGGAGAAGAATATATCAAGTGAACAGCAAAACTGTGCAGATATACTCAGGTGAATAGGTTCAAAGTCATCTACCATAGAGTCAAGCATATGCCATGTAGAGTCATATTTTTCCTCATACTCAATTTGTAGCACACAACAAATATCAAAGGATGCCATTTATCCTTCAACATTTGCAAGGGCTCCCCTGCCCCATTTTATACATTAATTCTTTTAGATTTTGGATTTGAATTTTTTAAAGTTGAATTCCCTTTCCACTGATCCCAGTTTGTGTTATGCCTTCAACGTCAGAAGTAGACATGCAGTAGAAAGAAGTAGTTTTTCTGATCAATTCAACAGAGGAATAAAATTAGAACTAACTTTACTTTAACTGTTATAAATTATTAGACATTAGCTGCAGATTGCTCATAACTTTTCAAATGTCATATCTTCCAAATGCTTATCCACATAACATATAAAAAATCAGGTGGAATCCCTTTGGAGATCATAAAAATTGTCACGTAGGAAGCATGGCTCAAACAAAGGCAGGTCCTTGGACCTTTGTCTATGTCAGAAAACAAAAGCCTTGGAGATCAGTAAAACTATAAAACATCATAAAATGCCTCCATATTCTAACTCCAGCCATTATTCCACTGTCAAATATTGTGTACTCTGCCAAAAGTTCTTTGTCCATGTTGGTTTTTTCCCCCTTCCATGGAATGATACATCTTGTACAAAAAGAAAGTGACCAGCAAGTCAGAAAATGCAAGGAACTACAATAAGCTACAAAAAACAATAATGAATTTATTGAAAGAAATCACATAAGAAGGACATGGCAAACCTTCAAAGCAAAACAATAAGGAAAGCTGGCTTTTTAAACAAAATACAGTACATGATCACAGGTAAGGCAGGTGGGGGGTTATTATTTTTTTCCCTTTAATTATATTTAGTGCATATGTCACCATGATGGTGCTGGATGAATGAGAGTCATTAGAATCAGAAGATAAGCTGGGGAAAAAATACTGTTTTCTTTGTTGATCTTAGTTCATGAACAATTGTTGTTGCATTCATAGAGCGTAAACTCAAAAATAAGTCCCGGAAAGGAGAAAATGTGCATTTCGGTTAAGTCTCTAAAACATTACCAAAATTAGCTAAGAATCAGAGTTAAAGTTCCTCTTATCTTTTCAGTTTGTTAGCTATTTTATTACAATGTCTAAAACATGTCAGTTGTTTCTTAATTTTATATTTTTTTAATTCTGACAGTAGCATTTGGTCATTAAATCAATTGATCATGTAAATATTTTTCCTTATCTTTTAAAACAGAAAATAAGATAGTAAGGGAAAAAAGGGAACACATTATTAGATATGAGGAAATTTTAAATGAAAAGGGTGAACTCAAAACAAAGCAAGAACTAGAAAGTACAAGGGATAGACAGGTTGGCATTCATATTTGCAAATACATACAAGGTATGCAAAAGACTCTAAGATGGCTGGATTTTACAAGGAATTGACTGAATTAGATAAAATCTTAACAGGCACTGAAGAGAGGATGATTAAAAAACTATATGGTTTTCTATTAGGAGTGAACCCAGAGGAAGAGCAAGGGAAAGAAACAATGATTGGGGGAAGGGGGGATTTTTGGATATGGGATAGATATGGATAAATGGCAGACACTATAGATTAGAAACTATAAGTTAACTATGTCAGCAGCCTACAAAGAGAATTTGTATAAGATATTTTACAGGTGGCATTTATCCCTAGCAGGAAGAGCTAAGATGTTCAAAGACAAATCAGCAAAGTGTTAGAAGTGCCATCAGACACCTGGATCATATTACCATATGTGGTGGACATGCATTGATGCTAAAAAAATATTGGACTAGAATACACATGTGGTTGGAAAAAATGATAAAACAACATATAGATTTAAAACCAAAGACATTTTTATAGGGAATTTTGCCTGAAGGTTATAACAATATTATTATTAGATAACATATTTGATTATCAATGTATTAACAGCAGCTAAAATTGTATTTGCACAAAATTGGAAAAATGAGAAAATTCCGACAGAGGAGGAAACAATTAAGAAAATAATGGAGTGTGCAGAAATGAGTAGATTGACAATGGCAATCAGAGAGCAGGAAGAAAAAGATTATTATAAGATTTGGAATTTATTCTATGAATGGATAGATAGAAGAGTAAGAAATTAAATATGTGATAATAGCAATAATATATTATAACTGATTAGGATTGAATAAGAATGAATATGACTTAGGTAAGGATGGAATATACTTTAGAAAGATAATAATTATATGTTAATGATAATACGATTGACCAATGTGATATAAAATAGTGATTAGAATGCTTATAAATATAAATAAGAAATGTATGATATTATTATGTATGTACCCAACCGACACATCAGGAATCGGTCTGTGTACAATTCCCAGTCCTCGGTAGCTGGGTTAAAGGGTGCGGATGGTGCGATGCTGGCCATCTTGTCAGTCTCACTTCCTCAGGACACGTGCTTGATGGGGGTTATTCTTGGGATCCCATCCTCGTCACCAGTGTTGTGTCCGTCACGGGAAAGGAGACTCGGATCCAGTGACTCAGTTTCAGTTCTTTCTTAGGTCCCGAGATCGGCTTGGGGTTCAAAGGGAAAAACAGCGGCTTTTATTCTCTGGCTGTGGCGGCCACAGCCAATAGCACCGCTTTGAATCTCCCGTGATTAGTTTCCACCAATTGCAGGGGATTCATTACGGGCCAATCAGTGCGGTTCGCTCGGCCAATGAGATCGCCGTGCGCTTTGGCCAATCACAGTGCAGCGCTTGCAAGTATGCTAATTGTTATGTCCGTCACGGGATCAAGGTTACGGGCGTCGACCACATCGCGGATGCCGACTGGGAAGAGCAACTGGCACGGGACTTCCAGGAAGTGCTCGACGTCACCCTAGGCAAGTACCGAGGGCCCCCTATTTCCTTCAGCCTAGACCCCAGCATTCCCCCAACACGCCTAAAACCACGGCGGGTACCTTTTGCACTCCGGTCCAAAATCGATGAGCAAATTGACAAGCTCATCAAACAAGGGGTCCTACAACCAATCAATCACGCCCAGTGGGAGACCCCCATAGTCACCCCAGTCAAGCCCGATGGGTCGGTGAGAATCTGCGGAGACTATAAGGCCACCCTAAATTGTGCCTTACAACAAAGCGCCTACCCCGTCCCAGTAGTGCTGCACCTTCTACATTCACTGGGGGGAGGCAAGATCTTTGCGAAGCTCTACCTGGTGCAACAGTTGCTGGTCGACGCAGAAACCGCCGAGGCGCAGAACATAGTCACCCACCGGGGAGCATTTCGCTGTAACAGACTCCAGTTTGGAGTCAGCATGGCTCCAGGAATTTTCCAGAGCCTCATGGAGAGACTCTTGCAAGGAATTAAGGGGGTGGTGCCCTACTTCGACAATGTACTTGTGTCAGCGGCCAACCAACAAGAACTAGAGGGTCGCCTAAGGGAGGTACTAACCAAATTCAAAGAGGCCGGGCTAAAGGTGAAAAAAGAAAAATGCCAGCTGTACACAGAGCGGGTCGAGTTCCTAGGATACCTCCTAGACTGACACGTCATCCACCCAACCGCGAAAAAAATCAGAGCCATTAAAGAAGCCCCAACACCACGGAATAAAATGGAACTGCAGGCATTTCTAGGACTGCTTAATTTTTATAAGGTTTTCCTGACCCCAAAGGCGACCGCGGCGGAGCCTTTGCATAGGCTTTTGGACAAGGCAGCCACATGGACTTGGGGGAAACGTGAGGAAGCCGCCTTCAGCAAAACCAAGGACCTGCTCACCTCGGATACCATCCTAATCCAATACAACGAGACCCTACCACTTGCCGTCACATGCGATGCCTCATTTTTCGGCGCCTGGTGGACCAGGTAGGAGCAGCAACAACTGCAGCTCAACCAGCCTGGGTAGACCAGGAGGGAGCTGCGACGAAAGGCCCAAAGAGGCCTTCTAGGCGGTTCGATCAACGAGGCAGAGAGCAACATAGAACCCAACCGAACCGGCCGGGAGCCAAGCAACAACTCACCTGCGCAGGTCAAGTAGGCAAGTACGAAGCCCCACCTACTTACGAGACTAGTTATGTAGGACAGTACCAAGAGGGGAGGGGTGTTCTGTACGGTCATTAGATACTTGCAAGCCCCGTGCTATGATTGGCCAAAGCGCATGACGATCTCATTGGCCGAGCAAACCGCACTGATTGGCCAGTAACGAATCCCCCGTGATTGGTGGAAACTAATTGCAGGAGATTCAAAGCGGTGCCATTGGCCGCGGCCGCCATGGCCAGAGAATAAAAGCCACTGTTTTTCCCTTTGAATCCTGAGCCGATCTTGGGACCTAATAAAGAGCTGAAACTGAGTCACTGGCTCCGAGTCTCCTTTCCCGCGACAAACACAACACCTAGGAAGAAGTAAATGTTTTGCAATTTTTTTTTTTTCTGCTCTCCAGCGGCTCTCCACATTGTTGCAGCCCTTATTGGTGTGGCTCTATGCATATTCCTTTATTTTTATTTTATTTATCTATTTATTTAGAAATATATATATATATATATATTTAGAAATATATATATATATATTTCTGCCTACTCGCACAGGGCAACTCAAGGCAGCTTATAAAAGGACATTGTGGGAAGCCACCCCCACTCCCAGGAAGAATGAAATATGTTGGGAAATATTTAAAAAAGGCAGAATGTTATATTTCCCTTAAGGAAAAATGGAGAAATGTGTTTTTTAGAGACAGTCCCCAAGGCTTTCTTCATAATCCACAGAAGATGCCAGCACTTAAGGAGATAAAGAGCTTACTGAAAGGGGAAGCCAATCTTCTAAATGGCTCTATTCATAAGCAAACCACTGTAGTCCCAAAAGGCTGGGGCAGTCTCACTCCACGATCATCAGGGGAAGCTTTGCTGTGTGGCCCTTGAAGGTCACTTCGAACTGTCTGGTTCCAACTACTGGGATGCGGTTCCCCTGGTAGTCTCTGAGGATTAGTTTCTGAGTTTCCAACCTCTTCTTGTGGATTTCCGGCACCAAACACCTGATTTCTTGCCAGGCAACCATGGAGAGGTAGGACCCGGAGTCCACCTCCATTTTGTATGGTTCACCTTCGATGCCCACTTCCACGTATACCTTTCAGACGTCTGTGGTTGATGAGTGGCCGATGACGACCATCTGGTGTGTTTCCTCTTTCTGCCAAATTTCGCCGCTTCATCGGTTCAATTTTTTGGATGTTTTTTTTGTAAATTGAACCATCCGTTCCACCCTCCCGTTCGCCGCCGGATGTGCCGGTGCTGTCAGTGCGTGTCGTATGCCCCGTTCCACTAGGAATTTTTCGAATTCCAGTGAAGTAAATTGGGGCCCGTTGTCCGACACGATGACATCTGGAAGGCCGTGTGTTGCGAACAGCTTGCTGAGTTCCTTGGTCACAGCTTCCGTGGTGGTGGTTTTCATGTTGCTTATCTCCAACCAGTTGGAGTAAGCATCTACCATGATAAGGAATATATGTCCTTTCGTGGGCCCGGCAAAATCTATGTGGATCCTAGACCATTCTAGGATTGGTGCTGCGGGGGGACTTGGTCTGGTTTCTTGGCAGTGTTTGCATTTTGTCACCCAGGTCACGATTTGCTTGTCCATCCCTGGCCACCAGGCGTAACTTCTGGCCAGGGCTTTTGTCCTAACTATGCACGGATGCCCTTTTTGTAACAACTCCAATACCTTCCCTTGTAATCTTTCCGGGATAACAACTCTTTCCCCCCACAGTACACACCCTTTTTGAAATGAGAGTTCTGTTTGCCGGTTCCAGAATGTCCTGAATGCTTCGCCGTCGTCTCTTTCCGGCCACCCCTTTTCTACCCAATGTAATACCCGCGCCAGATGTTTGTCTTTATTTGTTTCGCAGGCAATGTCTGACGCGGTTATGGGTAGATCGGGCAGAGTCTCTATGCTGAGGGTGGTTGTCGTGGGTGCTGGGTCGGTGTCTAGGTCAGGTAACGGCGTGCAGCTCAGGGTGTCTGCGTGGGTGATGGTCTTACTGGGTCAGTGTGTGAGCCGGTAGCTGTAGGCGGCAAGGAATTCGGACCACCTTGTTCATTCTGGGAGATAGAATGTTTGGGGTGGCCCTGTTCCCTGCCAGGATTCCCAGCAGCGGCTTGTGGTCAGTGATGATGGTAAAACATGTGGCCGTAGAGGTACTCGTGGAACCTCTTTACTGCGGCGACGATAGCAAGGGCCTCTTTGTCCAGTTGACTGTAGTTTCTTTCTGGTTTGGTGAGTGTCCTTGAAAAGAAGGTGATGGGTGCTTCTTTTCCATCGGGGAGCGTGTGGCTGAAGACGGCGCCGATGCCAAAAGGTGAGGCGTCGCATGTGACGGCAAGTGGTACGGTCTCGTTGTACTGGATTAGGATGGAATCCAAGGTGAGCAGGTCCTTGGTTTTGGTGAAGGTGGCTTCCTCATGTTTCCCCCAAGTCCATGTGGCTGCCTTGTCCAAAAGCCTATGCAAAGGCTCCACCACGGTCGCCATTTGGGGCAGGAAAACATTATAAAAATTAAGCAGTCCCAGAAATGCCTGCAGTTCTGTTTTATTCCGTGGTGTTGGGGCTTCTTTAATGGCTCTGATTTTTTCTGAGGTTGGGTGGATGCCGTGTCGGTCAAGGAGGTATGCTAGGAATTTGACCCGTTATGTGTACAGCTGGCATTTCTCTTTTTTCACCTTTAGCCCGGCCTCTTTGAATTTGGTTAGTAACTTCCTTAGACGACCCTCTAGTTCTTGTTGGTTGGCCACTGACACTAGTACGTCATCGAAGTAGGGCATCACCCACTTAATTCCTTGCAAAAGTCTCTCCATGAGGCTCTGGAAAATTCCTGGAGCCACGCTGACTCCAAACTGGAGTCTGTTGCAGCAAAATGCTCCCCAGTGGGTGACTATGGTCTGCTCCTCAGCGGTTTCTGCATCGACCGGCAACTGTTGATAGGCTTGCACCAGGTCGAACTTCGCAAAGACCTTGCCTCCCCCCAGTGAGTGCAGGAAGTGCTGCACTACTGGGATGGGGTAGGCGCTTTGTTGCAAGGCGCAATTTAGGGTGGCCTTATAGTCCCCGCAGATTCTCACCAACCCATCGGGCTTGATTGGGGTGACTATGGGGGTCTCCCACCGGGCGTGGTCGATTGGTTGTAGGACCCCTTGTTTGACGAGCTTGTCAATTTGCTTGTCGATTTTGGGCTGGAGTGCAAAAGGTACCCACCGTGGTTTTAGGCGTATTGGGGGAATGCTGGGGTCTAGGCTGAAGGAAATAGGGGGCCCTCCGCACCCGGCACAAGTGGTCCCCAACTTAGGACTTCAACGATTGCGCCCTGACTGGAGCCGATGTATCTCTTCTTCCTCATCCGTGGTGTCGGAGGCGGAGTGGACGTCACCATGGTGGGCAGTGGTCTCTTGGTGGCTTGCTTCTGGGTGAGCCTCGGTCGCCCGGTCCGTCTCGGTGGTTGCTGTGCGTTCCCCGGTGTCTGATCTCCGCCTCCGGTTCGCTGATTTCTGGGTTGCCTCGGCTGTGGTGGCTTCAGCGAGGGCGTCGGCGAGGGCGATGTCGCCTTTTGCCATTAGCCGGCTCTGTAGTACTGGGTCTCTGAGTCCAAGCACGACACGGTCCCGCAAGGCCTCGTCCATATCCGAGAACCCGCACATGCCCCCTAGGCTCCGCAGATCAGCCACAAAGTCGCTGATGCTCTCACCCGATCTCTGGTTCTGCCGGTAGAAATCGTGCCACCTGATGAGGGTGAGCACGGCGGGGGCATAGTGGTTTCGGAGCAACTGTTCGAGGTCGGTCCAGTCCATCTCCTTCACATCCCTGGGTTTCACAAGGGCTTTAGCCATCTTGAATACTGCGGGCCTGCAGTGCGTTAGGAAGATGGCTCTTTTCTTCTGCCCGGTTGCATCCTTCAAGTTGCTACTTTCAAGGAACATTAGGAATCGGTCTGTGTATGATTCCCAGTCCTCGGTAGCGGGGTTGAAGGGTGCGGGCAGTGCAATGCTGGCCATCTTGTTGGTCTCTTTCCTTCCAGACACGTGCTTGATGGGGTTAGTTTCGGGATCCCATCCTCATCGCCAGTGTCGTGTCCATCGCGGAAAGGAGTACTCGGATCCAGTGACTTAGTTCAGCTCTTTATTAGGTTGCTAGATCGGCTCGGGGTTTAAAAGGGAACAGCTGCGGCTTTTATTCTCTAGCCGCGGTGGCCGTGGCCAATGGCACTGCTTTGAATCTCCCGCGGTTAGTTTCCACCAATCACGGGAGATTCGTTATGAGCCAATCAGTGCGGCCTGCTTGGCCAATGAGAGCGCCGCGCGCTTTGGCCAATCACAGTGTGGCGCTTCCAAGTTTGTTAATGTCCATACAGAACACTAATGACTGTACAGAACACTAGGGGCATTGGGGGGGGGGGTTTGCACAGAAAGGTTGGCAGTTCGGCGGTTCGAATCCCTAGCGCCACATAATGGAGTGAGTATCCCATTCCTTGTCCCAGCTTCTGCCAACCTAGCAGTTCAAAAACATGTAAAAATGCAAGTAGAAAAATAGGGACTCTTTTGGTGGGAAGATAACAGCATTCCATGTGCTTTTGGTGTTTAGTCATTCTGGCCACGTGACCACAGAGACGTCTTCAGACAGCACTGGCTCTTTGCTTAGAAACAGAGATGAGCACCACCCACTAGAGTCGGGAATGACTAGCACATATGTGCTAGGGGAACCTATACCTTTCCCTTAGGGGCATCTACTGGTCAGATAAGATTCTGCCAATCAAATAGGGATGCCCTAATTTTAAGCCATTTCCAAATGGAGTTGGATCCTTTACTCTGGCTGCAGCAGTAATTCAACTGTATGTTTTCCAGAGACAGGTATACTCAGAACATATCACATCAAGGCAAGGACAGTTGCTTAGTAAATTAAACTAACTCATCCTGGAAAATGCATTTACTAAATTGACTTGTGAGATGAATTTGGTCTACAGCTTTCTGAAAGTCAGTTCGGTCACCCTCTCCTGCATATTTATTAGGGATAGCAAATGAGTCCAACATTTTATGGGAACAAGGTCTGTCTTTTTGCATGCTTCATAATTTAAACACTTCCAAAAAATTTATATAGTGGAAACTGACACCAGCTGGACATTGGTGGGTAACGCCCTGAAGATTCCCTCCTATACAAGCATCATTCTTGGAAACCCAAGCATAATTTATTGATATTGCCAAGTTCATAATTATAACCTTCTCTCACTTGATTGACTCAACTGGGCATGTAAAATTAAACACCTGTTTAATGAGCACTTACAACATGATGTACTTTCTGTTAGGTGTATATGCCTGGATCACAACATACATTTTACTATGTGTGTCTAGTCTTGATTTATCCATGGAAAACAAGAAATAAATGTAGTTTGAGACTTCATTATTTAATAAGTTTTGTGGGTTCAGCCTTTTAATAGAAAAAAAGCTCATCCTTTTTAAATATTAAAACATCTATATTGTCTAATTTTTCTTCATGTTTTGTTGTTTACAGAAAAGAGAGAAATGATACATTTGTACAAAAGCAAAATAATAAAGTGCTAACTTTCTATAGTACTTTGGATAAGTATTCTTCATGTAATGATAGGTGCTTCAAACATTTCCTGAACATTAATTCCACTTGTTATTAAAGTGGAATGAGACAAAGCTCCACTCTTTTTCTATATTCTTTGTGGTCCTCCATAGACATTTTACCATATTAATTAAGAGTATACAACAAACCATATGTTTGTGTTTTTCTCCAGCTTAGATGTATGGAGTTCATATATGGGTCACAATTTCCTCTGCAGTTGGAGAAGACACGTTAATTTTAAAATAAGCAGAAGATAATAACAAGTGGAAAACAAATATAATATCCATTGACAGAGCCATGACAAGATTTTAAGCTTTTGTGTGTTTTATTTTTTATATTCTCTAAGAAGAAGAATGTAGAAAGGCTAGAATAAAAGTAAGTTTATCTGTTACCAATTCAACTGTGAAAATCAGGAGTCTAGTTGCACTTTTTCAATAAAATTTATTTTTTTTAAAAAATCAATCTTTTGTAAACTGAAGTTCACTTCATCAAATTCAAAAGGAAAAAAAAAGTCACTCTGTAAATATGGTGAACTGAGTTACAGTTTGCCAATGTTCTGCCTTTTGATAAAATATGTAAAAAAAAAATGTGGAAAGATGCTATCTATTAACATGGTTTTCCTACAATTCAAATGTGATTTTCCTGATCTCAAATATCCCATAGATCAATCAATAGATAAAAGATACAGTTGATATTTAATGGATTTAGACAATAAATATACAGATAGGGAGGAAGAGAGGGGGGATAGATAGATAGATAGATAGATAGATAGATAGATAGATAGATAGATAGATAGATAGATAGATAGATAATCAGTTCTACTAGTGTACTCATAATATGTATTTTGTTGATAAACGTGGCCCACTCATGCATTTGAGAGTCAGTAAACATTTTAATACCAGCGGGTTCCTGAAAAAAATGAAATGCATAAATGAATCCTAAGGATTGATTTACAGACATTAGTGCTGAAGAGATCATTTCTGAGTCTCATTGTCTTGTGATCCCTTTGCCACAACTTAATTCAGATAATGATCCTTGTTCAACCTGCTCTCAACAGGAGGCTGTGTATTTTTGAATGCTGACTTGTGCATTATTGTCATGCCAGGAATGGTTTTCCAGAGCTTTATTACAAGCCCAATTTCATCAAGGGATATTCAATCCACCATCGCTATTTTCCTTTTGGTTATGTTTGTAATCAATGTTACCGGCCAGGTTCCAGGTAATTAAAAGCCTCTGTAGAATGTATTGTGGAAAAAATGTTTCTCTTTTGTAGGTGATGCTAGTAAGCAGATAATCAATTCTGAAGGACTAGATGATCTGTCCTCCATCTCCTCACCCCTCTCAGATGGATGTGTGCTGCCTTCCCATGCTTGATAGCATGCATTAGAAAAGTTGCCAGCATCTGCAAACTTAAAAGAGACCTTCCTTAATCACCCTTGGAGCATCATTTATTTCTCATACATATCAAGAATCTTCACAAGGTGGAAGAAAAGGGCATTGTTGAAATGTCTTTACCATAATTAACTGTGACATGAGTGTTAATTGAGTATATGAGTATAATTTCATGGTCTGTACTCTTTGTAACCCTTCAATACTGTGTGTACATTAAGTGTAGGGCACTATGGATTTACTTATGAATTATAGCCTGCTGTAATTAATTTCTCCTTGTTGAATCAAGGGTTCTTAATGCAAAGTATACTGTGTTTGTTTCTTGTGTAGATTAAGATGGACCACTGTCATGTTCTGGTAAATAATTATTGATGGTTTATTTCCAAAGTGAAAAAAAAAAAAAAAAAACTTGGAAATCCAAGACTGAAACACAAACACACAAATCAGGGGGCCACTGAATGTTTTGCCAATAAAACAGTTTATAAGTGAGTCTGGCCTGATCTGGATAGCAGAATATAGAAGACTGCAAGTTAACAGAATAACAGCTTGAAAGGACCTTGGAAGTCTTCCAATCCAACCCCCTGATCAAGCAGGAAACTCTATACTATTTCAGACAAATGGTCATCCAATCTCTTCTTAAAAACATCCAGTGCTGGAGCATTCACAACTTCTGGAGGCAAGTTGTTCCACTGATTAATTGTTCTAGCTTGCTTCTTCCTTGATTGGTTTCCATCCATTGCTTCTTGTCCTGCCCTCAGGTGCTTTGGAGAAGAGCTTGACTCTCTCTTCTCTGTGTCAACCTGTGAGATATTGGAACAGTGCTATCATGTCACCTCTAGTCCTTCCTTTCATTAAACTAGAAATAACCGATTCCTGTAAGGTAAGTAGGTAAGCAAGCAAGCAAGCAAGCAAGCAAGCAAGCAAGCAGGTAAGTAAGTAAGTAAGTAAATAAGTAAGTAAAGCAAGTTGGTAATAAGTTACAAGATAGTCTTCTACAGTGGTGATGTTTATGACTGACCCTCTGTATCTCCCTGGAATTGATAAGAAAATTTTGAGAGCTCTTGCAAATAATGTTTCTTTTTTCTTTTTCTTTTTCTTTAATTAAAACAAGAGAAAACAGGACTGGGTATTAAGACCAATGTTAGCAAGACAACAATATACAGAGGAACCTACCCTGAACAGCATGGTTTGAGGAAGAAGAAAACTGTTTCCATTAGCCATCCCTTCAAATATAAATACATTGCACCTAAATCCTTGGTCTTTTGGGATTACCACCAGTCCATCTAGATAAAAAATAATTAAGGAATGCCTGCATTGGTATGGGGCAAGTCCCCTTTTGGGACACATGAAAGCTAAAAGTATATTGTCTTTCAAACTCCTGGGGACTCATGAAGTCACCTATGCTGAAGTTCTTCCAATTGTTTCAGCCTTATTATTTTTTGACGGTCCACCTTCCAGATACCAATCAGGTCCAATCTTGTTTAGCTTCAAAGCTCAGACTAGGTTAATTAATTCCATGCTGCACCCTACTGAGCCACCTGGAATTGAGAGCCACAAATTATAGATGATGATGTTCAGGTTATGCAGGGATCACTGCTATGCGGGAATATACTCTCTGATATATACTATACTAGACAATATACTATACTGATCTTATATATAATTATATCAGCCAAGTTGCATAATGACAAGGTTAGAAATCAAAAATCAAGAAGTTAGAATTCCCGTATCTATCTCTGCTGCCATCAAATTGTTGTCCAGAGAGCTGAGTCAAGACAAGATAACCTAAGTTTGTATTTCAGGAAAAATATCCTGCAATCATAGGATGCGGCTTGCAAAGCCACAGGAGCATTCTCCCCTAAGACCCAGTTCTCAAAACTGCTGCTTAATTATATTTTTAGCATTATAATTAAATTAAATATAAAATTTAATTTTAAAATTTACAATTTTAAAATTATAACTTTCCCAAAGAGCGAAGTTAGTTAGTTAGTTTACTTTATTGTCATTCACCTCATATAATGAAATTAAGTGTCATCTTCAGTGTACATTATAACTATAAATAATAAAACATAAACACACATGCTTCACATTCTATACATTGAATTGAAAACGCCTGATGTTGCTTTAATATTGCACTATACATTATAATTCAGTAGAGTTACTGCCCTGGAATAGATGCTGTTTTTCAGCCTATTTGTCCTTGTTTTTATTATTATCTTGTACCGTCTGCCAGATGGTAATAGTTTTTTTTTTTTTTTAAAAAAGGCAAAACTTCTGGTTTTGCGTGGCTTCGGCAGCAGCAGGAATTTGCTTGTCTGCAATTCCTGCTGTGCTTGCTGCGAAGGTGCCCCCAATCCAAATGGGTCTGGGGGATATGGCTGCCTTGTAGAGGCAGCCAGAGAGGGGATCCAGACAGGGGTTTGGGGGAGTCGCAGACCCCCTCCCCAGCCGGAAAACCCCCTTTTTCCCAAGGTGGTGGAGCGGTGGTCAGTGATGGCCGTCACAAAGAAGCCTGCAGCCGGGTAAGATTTGTGCTGGAGGTTGTAGGAGGAAGTGAAAATTTGGCTGAGCCGAGACAATAACAACTCTTAATTACCCTGGAAACTGAACTGTTTGAATTGCCTGAGGATACATTGTTTCCCAAAGAAGACTGGAAAGCTGTGGATAAAGCTGTTAAGGGGAAAAAAATGTTTCTTAACTCTCCCTCCCCATAGAAATAGCAGACGGAGATCTGGAAAATCTACTTGGGCACGGAAGGTAACTCAATTTGAAATTTAAAGCCAAGGGATAAAGGATTTCTGGACATTGGATTTAAAAAAAACAACAACAACTTTTTGTGACTTTGAGATCTTTGTGAAATTTTGTTTTTTTTAAAAAAGGGACTAAAGACATTAGGGTTGCGTTAAAAAAGAAAGAAAGAAAAATGGCATTATCTTTTGAAGGACTACAAATTTCAAAAATTGAAAAACGAAGATAAGGGCTCGTTTGGATCTATCTTTTGCTTTTTGGAAATGGCGATTTCTACCTACCAAGAAATACTACAGGAAGGCTGGGATGAAGGAGAAGAAGCCATCTTTAATGGACAAACACACTTAGTGGAGGAAGAAAAGAGGAAGGGGGGCAAGGAAAAGATGAACTTAGAACTTAAAAAAGCAACCAAGAAAAAGAAAAAGGAGATGAAAAAGCGATATGATGTCAGAAAGCAACAGAAAAGAGAAATACAACAGAGAGGGAAGATTAAGAGAGTGAAATTGGAGAGATGGGGGGGTCAAAAAGTTAGAATGGAGAAGAAAGAAAGGGGGAAAGGAAAGAGAAGTCATAAAAGCTTTAAACAAGATGCAAAAAAATGTTGTTGTTTTTTTTCAGAGATAAGGGGTGAGATAATCTTTTTTAAAAAATGATTCTGCAAAAGTACATAAAAATGCATTGTAGACATTAGTATTTGAAGTTGAGTTAGAAAATTAGAATATTATATGATTTAAAAATGTATTAAAGCGAAGTCATAATTTAATAGAGTTTAATTTCTTAATTTCATAATAGTATGAAATAGTATTTTTATTGTTTAAGAATTAATAATAGAATTTAATTTCTAATGAAACATTGCTTTTACTATATTATAAATTTAATATTTCTTTTTTACTTGTTTTTAGCTTTATTATTATTTATTAAACTCAATATTATTTGTTTGTTTTACTATTTTGAAATGTAATACTTTGAATGTACGGAGCAGAATCAGCATGGAAAATATGTATTATTTTAAGTGTTATTTAGGGGGAAGATAAAAAGTTGTCACACTTCAATCTGGGTTTACAGGAGAAATATTGTATTAGATAGAAAGGATAAGTAGGTGATTGAAAGAAAACAGACCAAAGATGCAAATATAATTATTTAATTGAGATGGAATAAATAAAATAGAATTAAAAGAATGAGTAGGAGAGAGAAAATATATGGAAAATAGAGAATGTTAAATAAGATATGAGATAGTATATTAAGTGAGTATAAATTTTGATTGATGTCTGTATAAAAAGAGTTATCTCGGGGTAAGCCGCCTTCCAAAAAGAAGTTTTATATATTTATGTTTTGTGTAATGTTCGTTTAAGTCTGACAGGATGTGGAAGAATACTAATGAAAATATATTCAATGAGTATATATTTTTAAGACAGAAGAAATATGACTAAATAGAACGAAAGGGAGAAAAGTTTTGAAAAGATATGAAGTTGATTAGATGAGATAAATATATATATAGAAGTGTGATAATTTGGAATTATCTTCTTTTTAAATAAGATGGTTTATTTGTTTCTTCTAGAAAATATATTTTATGTTACTACTTCCTATGTTTTGTTTGTGTGTGTTAAAAAAATTAATAACATTTGTTATAAAAAAAATGGGGGGGGGCGTCCAAAATAAGATGGATTTTTAAAAATATTTTGAATTTTCTTTTGAAGCTATAAAGTTGGGAGTAAATAACACCATTTTTTTAAAAAAAAGATTATTGTCAGAGATATTTGGAATATTGAGTGACACCTTTGGCTTAAAAGGTTTGAGCATTATTGTTGTGGCCACTTAGTCTTTATCAGAAGTGGGCTGTTGCTGGCTCACACCGGTTCTGGCAAACTGGTAGTTAAGATTAGGCACAGTTTGACAAACTGGCAAATCCCACCACTGTCTGGTCCCCGCCTCACCCATTTTTTGGCCTGTATTCAGTCTGTTTTTCAGGCCATTTTCTGGGCCATTTTCTAGGCCCTTTTCAGGCTGTTTTTTTAGCTGTTTGCTAGATAGTCCGAAAAAAAGCCTGAAAATGCCCCCAAAATGGTCTGAAAATGGCCAAAAAAAAAAAAGCCAAAAAACAGGCCGGAGTGGAGCCAGACAATGGTGGGATTAGCCCAAACTGGCTGAATCTTATCTCTTCTTTTGAGGTGACTGGCCAGGAGGCGGGGCTGGGTGTGATGAGTGATGTCACCCATCCAGTCATATGACCAACCAGCCATGTCTACCCAGACAGAGAACTAGTTGTTAAAAAAATTGCAACCAACCACTGGTCTTTATGAAAAATAAGTATACATCATTCTCAATTTGTTTCCATAAATGGAATAAATATTACAAAATTGACATTCTTTTTTTGAACGTGTCCATGAATGACTCTAAACCCAGTCATTTGTTCTTGGAACACCTTAGCTACTCAGGGTTATATGCAATAACAACAAAACTAAACTTATAAAATGTTTCACTTTCATCATTAATTTGACTTTCCTTGTCCCTTTCCACTTTTGTCCTCCTGCTCATTTACTTAAACAAAAAAAGTAATGTATTTAAGCTGTTAATTTGCAGCTTTTATTTAGTCTCAAAATATATTTACAAATGGTCATTTTAATTTGGGAAGCATGATGTCATTTAATGCCCAATAAATTTGCAAATAGCTTATAAAAGAAATGTACGCTCAGTCTCGAAATTAACTGCTCTCTGAGGGAAAGAAATAAATCTTTCCAACTCTTCATCCAATGACAGTGTTGAAAAGGTTATTTAAAATGGCATTGTGCCATGAACTACCCAACTGCCCCAGAAACAAAATGTATGCCTGGCTTGACAAAATGATCCTTCCTAAGGTAAAAATTCCTACTACCTACATAGAGGAAATACATCTAATTGAAAAACATTTTTTGCTTCTAATTTCTGGCTAAGAACCACAAAAGCACAGATCCTGGAAGTTAAAAGTGAGTGACTTGACCAATAACCCATCTTTGAGCCTCAGGAGATCTCAACCATAGTAATCCACCAAGCTTTGTTTTCAATGGGTGTTCAAGGAATTATACAAGGTAACATTTGCAAGGTTGCTAAATACAGGAAGTCTTCAACATATGACCACAATCGAGCCCAAAATTTCTGTTGCTATAAGTGAGACATTTGTTAAATGAGTTTTGCCCCATTTTACAGCTTTTCTGCCCACAGTTGTTAAGTGAATCATTGCAGGTGTTAAGTTAGTAATCAGGTGGTTGAGTGAATCTGGGTTCCCCATTGATTTCTCTTGTCAGAAGGTCTCACAGAGGGATCACATGAGCACCTGAATTTTGATCACATGACTATTGGGATACTGCAATAGTTATAAGTTTGCAAAATCGTCATAAGTCACTTTTTTCAGTGCCATTGTAAAAGTCACTAAATGAACTGTTGTAAGTCAAGGACTACCTGTACTGAATGATGTTTGGATGATCATTCCCTTAAAGTGGATTTAAAAGAAGACTTGGAAGATCATATAGTTTCTTATAGTCATTCCCTGAAAAATACAGGTGGGCTAATCTGGGAAATAGATAATCTCTAGCATGTCAATAATAGCTTCCAAATTGTTGCTACAAAAACAGCGATGAGCAAAAATCACCAATTTGGGAAGGAAATGTTTCAGAGAAATTCAGGACATTCTGTTCTCCTTTTGGACCAGGTTCCAACTCCTCAAAACCATAACATTCTGGATTTGAGAATTTCATGGTAAATTATCCAGAGTAAGAAGAGGTTTGAAACAATTCCAAGACTGTTTTGTAAAGAACTCTATGATCAGGACACCCTGAACTACTTTTAACTCATAAGGCATGTTTTGTTTTGTTTTTTCAAACTGCTGGAGTGTTCTCCAGAATAATATGATCTGGAGGACATTCAGCACATCCAATTCCTGATTTTTTGGACATCATTGAAATAATGCTACAAAGACAAATCCACTAAATCTTGATGAGTTAACTTTGGCTCAGAGGAGAGTAATTTATTCCTTTCCAGCAGGATCTTATGTTGAATGTGCATTATTAGTCTCTTCTCATCACAATATGCATTGGTGCTAGGACTTGTAAGCGTATATTGATGCATTCTCTCTTTTGTCTCTTTCTTTGTTGTGTGATTAAGGCCAGTTTTCATTAACAAGGTAACACATAAAGCATCTAGGAGAACCATTCTCCTAGAATTCCATATGTGGATTGTGATGACTGTGGAAGATGTCATGAATCTCCTTCTCCCTCTCCTTCTCCTCCATTTCACTTGTACATATATATAGCGAGCTGTCGAGAGCCAGCAGAACATGGTATTCATTTTTTTTTACTACCAGTTCTGTGGGCGTGGCTTGGTGGGTGTGGTATCACTTGGTGGGCATGGCATAGCTTGGTGGGTGTGTCTTGTTGGTCATGGCAGGGGAAGGATACTGCAAAATCTCTATTTCCACCCCACTCCAGGGGAAATATACTGTAAAATCCCCATTCCCTCCCCAACCCACTAACCTGCTTCCCAGCTCCATTCTCCTATGCAGGGCAACAAAAGAAAACCCAGCCAATCAGCTGGGACTCAGATCAGCTGGGACTCGGGAGGCAGCGAATAGACCGGAAGTGGTATTTACCGGTTCTCCAGAACCTGTCAGAACTGGCAAAATACTACCTTTGCAGCAGAAGAAAGAAATTAATAACCAGATACATTTTTGTGGACACCTTTCTGTTCTGTATGGAGAGCCATCTTGCAGAGAAAATTTGTTCCTCCTTAGAAATGTAACAAAGCCTGCTCTGTCTTGACCAACTCCTCTGCTTCGGTGGAAGTGAAGAGAAGAGATGTGAAGGCCATGGCCATTCATATCCAAGTGCTTTGATAAAGGGCTGCCAAGAGGCAGTTTGCTTGATGTTATGTTGAAATGAAGCACTGCTGAGTAGAGCTGACCATCCCTTTTGATTTCTTTGTTTGGTGTACACATGGATACATATTTAAAAGAAGGGGTGCATGTTTGCAGAAATGACTAGCATTTTTCAGTTTTTTCAAAGCATTATCAGGCTTGAATTATAACACGACCTCCACCCCACCACTCCTGGTAGATAAAAAAAACAACAACCTTAAAATCAAGTTTGTTTTGCTTTGCTTTTTCAGGTTGCAATTTCTAACAAACTTTCTTTTAATATGACATAAAAGACAATTTTACAAAGGTTAAGGTTTGCAATTTGTTAATGGAAGCAAACCCAATTTTGTGTGTTGAACCCTTTTGTGCAGCGATGCCCGACTGATACGTGAGGAATCTTCTGTAATCCATTGGCACATGAATGAGAAAGTTCAAAATTTCCAAAATGGGTAAAGTACTTTTAGATGTTTTTTTTTTTTTTTGAAAGGGGAATTCATATAGTCAGTTTCACCCCTGAAACCTTTCTCTTTTACTTTGCCAAAATAAGCCTATTTAAAAGTATTGCAATCCTTTTTACAATCTGTAAGCTAAGTTACTGATGCAGAACTCTAAATTTGTTGTACCTTGGGAAAGCATAGAAGTCTTTTTTCCTGCCTGTCTCACTTTGTTACCCTTCAGCGGAATGAATAATCATTTTAATAATATAATCAGCATATTGGTAAAGGCAGTTCAATATTCCCTTTTGTGCAGCCATAAGGTTACTAGGAACAGATTGTATTGTTATCCTTTACTTGTCATTCCATTTCATCACACACCTACAATGCACTCTCTGCTGCATTAGTGATTACTTCTCTTAATGTACTTGGAATTGTCATTGACCCTGCATTGACCCAAGAATAGGAAAAAACAACAACAACAAAGGTTTAAAAACTTGTCTGCTATATGTAGTTGCCCAAGATTTGCATTGGGCTGCCATGAGTAGCAGATTTAGACTATGAGTTTAGACAAGTAATATTTTGAGAGTCTTTGAATTTAGTCTGTAAATGACTTTCAGAATAAGTGACACAAGCCAATAAGAAGATAGTGTCCTTTGTGAAACTCACTTTTAGTTTTGTAATTCAATGAGAGTGGGGAATGCTCCTTGTTTTAAGTATAACAGATCTTCTCATTTGCAACATGCCAGGCAAAATTAAGATTCAGCCTTGTAAAATAACTTAACGCTGCTATCTCTGTTTTGTGCATTTGCTGCCTAAAGGGACCTGCAAAATATATTGTAAGGCTCAGAGATCGAAGAGATGGCAACACGTGACAGGTTGAACTGTACTTGATAAACTGGTGAGGGATTTATACTGCTCCTGGTAAATTTCAATGCAAATTTTTGCAAATACCATAGAGAGAAAATAGCATGAGACATGGTGACGCAGTGTGAGAGTGCAGTACTGCAGGCTACTTCTTCGGCCGACTGCCGGCTGACTGCAATTTGGCAGTTCAAATCTCACCAGGCTCAAGTTTGACTCATCCTTCCATCCTTCTGAGGTGGGTAAAATAAGGACCCAAATTGTTGGGGGCAATATGCTGATTCTGTAAAATGACTTAGAGAGGGCTGTAAAGCACTGTAAAGCAGTATATAAATCTAAGTGCTATTGCTAAGTGCTATAGAGAGTCAGTCGCTGAGAAAAAATGTGAGAAGAACAAGCTGTGTTCCCATAAAGATCATAACGTGGATATCAATTTAAATGTCCCATTTTCTGGGCTCAGGCCATGCTTTTATACACAGACTAACCAAATAGTCCAGGTTTACATAAAACAGTAAGTTTTTTTTCAAAAAAATAAAAATAAAAAATACCAAAAAAAAAATAAAGTTTATGATGTCAGCACTCCAAGTAATGCACCCATTGAAAGTAGAACTCTGAAGCAGGTAGATTCCTCAAAGAACAATTTATTGGATACATCTTACAGCACAATTGGTGAAAACTGACTCTATAAGTTCCCATGGTTTTCACCTGATTAAAAAATGAAAGTTTTCCCCTTCTCCCAAGTCATCAATCACATTGTCCAATAGAGGTGTTGGCCGATTGCTTGATTACTTCACTCCTCCACTCCTAAGCCACCTGTTGGAATGACCTTGGTTCCCACAGGAAAACTTTTTGTTTTGACTGCAAAGCCCCATCTAACTATTCCCCCCTACCTGTCCCCTCTTCCACCTTGTGGCAACCCTGAAGCCACAAAGATGGCCTTAGCCAGGTCCACTTCAGGGTTGACATTTGATCCACTAGGGTTGTAATTGATCCATTAAGAGTGTTAATAGAAATATAGCACAATGTTATATTTCAAGATTCATCACTGGCATCTTTAAACAAATTGGATTTAACAGACTCTTATTCAGTAAAGCAATCATGGATTCTTACCTCTAGGGGAATTGAAACTTTACTACGTAGAGTTTAAGTTTAGTTTGCTACAGTCTCAAATCAAGTGGAAAATAATGATGTTGTTATATTAATAATAGAAGAGGTAAAGATTGAGTTATTAGAGCAGGGTGCCCAACTCCCGAGGCACAGCCCTGCCAGTTTAGAACTGGGTCATGCAAGTGGTTGGCCAGTGCATGTGTGCATGCACAACTCAACTTGCATGAGTGGTGGGCTGGTGTGTGTGCCAGCCCACTATTTGTATGGGCTGGTTTCCCTCTTCTTCCCTCCTGCTGGGCCACCAAGCTGTAAAGGTTGGAGACCACTATATTAAAGCATAATCATAGGTTTGTGTTATTATTGTTCTCCATTGTTTGAGGCTAGCAAATTTCCCACCCATCTATTTAGGAAGGAAGGAAGGAAGGAAGGAAGGAAGGAAGGAAGGAAGGAAGGAAGGAAGGAAGGAAGGAAGGAAGGAAGGAAGGAAGGAAGGAAGGAAGGAAGGATAGTATAGGTAAACATTTTGCTGCCTGGCCAACATTCCAAGGAACAGACAAGTAACAAGTTTTCATCCCCTTCACAGTTTTATTCTTGTTCTTGAGGAAAGCAAAAGGCCAATGATAGAAAATACATATGATTCTAATTGAACACTAACTATACAGCTTGATAAAGCTATTGAAGTGAATATAATCATGCTAGAGCATGAGTCTAGAGAGTATTAACTTATTTTGTCTTCCAACTAATGAAAGGGAACAAGGACACAAAAAAAAAACATGTGGGAGGAACCTTTGTGTGCTCCTTGAAGAAGTCATAAACATTGATAATTTTCCATAATTACAGAGATTAACTTCCATTTAAAGTTCAATTTCTGTAATAGCCCAATTTGTTGGCTTAAAAAAAAAAAAAAAACAGCCATAGACTTTTCCTCCTCCCCCTTCTTCTAGAAGTACTAAGAGGCTCGTGAATATTCAAATAACAATCAATTCCATTAATTGTCCATCTGGGATGTTGAGTTCCTTGAGATGTCAAGCATCTTCTTCCTTTTGCTTCAATACAACAAACAGCCAGCTGGCCAAACATGGCATCAAGGTGAGTCTTCTTATTGAGATAAAAAAAAACTAGAATATTTCTTTTCAGAGATTTTGGACTTTGCTCAGAGGCCTGAGGAGAATTTAAACTCTTGTTTATATGACCTCTTTGTTTGTTATAATAAAAGTCTCCTAGTAACCACATGGAGACGTTTCCATTTCAGGAAACTGAAATGAACATAAATATTCTCCAAGTGAAACAAACAATTAATGCTTCATTAGTGTTTTTTTCCCTCCAAGATTAATGATGATTGGTTTGGCATTGCCATGTACCTGGAAGGAAGTGCCATTGAAGTAAACAATAGATCAAAGGTGGAGGATGGGTAAAAGGGTTGTTGTTGTCAAGGATTAGAAGTTGACAAATTTGCCTATGTTTCTTTTCCAAGGAGTCAAGATATGAGCTGCCAAAACACAGATGATCACTAGATAGAAGTGAAGATATACTCTATCTGTCTCATGGGTCAACAGGAAATAATTCCAGTGGAATAAAGTAAGGTGAAGGATAGGTTGAGAAAAGAAAAGCCACCCTATTGCCAAAGGATTTAGAACTTTAGAGATAAGCATCTTTTTTTAAAAAAAAAAAAAACTTTATTGAATATACAACTAAAATAATGAACAAACACATCGAAAAAAAAAGTGGGAAAAAACCCATAAAAAACAAACAAATAAAAACAAGCAATTCCGCTATCAACAGTTTGTGGTTCCTTATTTGTTATCATTATTGGTGTCATATTTACAAGTAAGTCTTAATGAGAGTATGTAATACTACCTCCTTTACTGTTTAACAATATTTACAAATATATTTTCTATCTTTGTTCTATCCAGTCATACCAACATTCCCAGCTTTTGTAATATTCTGATGATTCTTTATCCTTAAGTGCTAGGGTCAATTTATACATCTCTGCACAGGTTGCTATTTTCTGAATAAACATCTCCTCTATTGTAATGTCAGCTTGTTTCCAACACTGTGCAAAGGCTAATCTAGCTGCAGTAAGTATGTGCAATATTATATAATTGGCTTTTTTAGAGAATTGTCTATTAAATATCTCCAATAGGAAGAATTCTGATTTTAATTCAATTTGCTCCACCATTATTTCCTCCAACCATTTTTTTAATTCTGTGCCAGTATCTTTGGGCTTCAGTGCAGGACCACCACATGTGAAAGAATATTCCGTGTTTCTTTTTACAGTTCCAGCAATTCGGATTCATGTTAGGAGACATCTTCGCCATTCTCGAAGGAGAGAGATGCCATCTATAAAACATTTTATAGGCATTTTCTTTATATGTTGCTTATTTTGTGATTTTATTATTCCTGATCCAGACCTTTTCCCATTCTAATAATGTAATGCTACGTTCAATATTTCTACTCCGAACTATCATATTGCCTTTGACTACTTCCTCCTCTAATTCTGTCTCTAATAAATGGTTATAAAAATTGGTTATTTTTTTTAAATCTGGACCTGGTAAGAATTTATCTAATTGTTGTAGCTTACTGTAAATTCCAAAACTTTTCTTATCCTGTCTGTATCTATTTTGAATTTGCAGGTAAACTCACCAGTCTACTCATAGCCCTTGTTCTTTTAGATCTTGCCATGGTTTTAAAGTTCCTTGTGCATCCAGAAGGTCTTTGAATTTTATCATCTTGTTAAGATCCAAATTATTTGGATGTATCATCGCCTCCATCATTGAGATCCAAATTGGGATTTTTGGATATATTTTTTATTTATTTATTTGATTCCAATTAGCCAGTAAAGAGTCTCTAATTATATGTCTATGGAAATAATTCTGTTTGGTTTTTCCCATGTCCCATAAAAATGCATGCCACCCCCTCTGTAAGTCATGGCCTTCTAGGAATAGTATTCTTTTATTTGACAAGTTTACCCACTCTTTCAGCCATAGTAAAGAGGCTGCGCTATGCTATAATTCCCAATTTGGGAGTGGCAACCCCCCCCCCCCGGTCTTCATATCTTGCATTGCTTTTAAATTTATCCTCAGTTTTTTCCCTTGCCAAATAAATTTTGCGATTATCCTATTAAGTTCCACAAAGTAGTTTTTTATGTATTTTTATTGGTATTGTCTGGAATAAATAAATAAATTTAGGGAGAATGGTCATTTTGATGGTAGCAATGCTCCCTAATTGGGAGATTTGCAATTTAACCCATAACTCTAAGTCTTTTTTAACCTGTTGTAGTAATTTGCTATAATTATTTTCCATTAGAGTTTTACAATGAGCCGTCAGCCAGATTCCTAGGTGTTTTTTTTTGTTTTGTTTTGTTTTTACCAAACATCCATTTCTATGCATAAAGATGCCAAAATGATGAAAAGCATATTGTAACATCTTTACACAAGTTCTACTCTTTCATACCTCTATTGCAACATTAACCACAAATATGTAAGAATGAAAGTTTACATAGCCACATCTTGTTTCTCATCCTACTTGCCTCCAGCCCAACACATGGGCTGGAGACCCTCAAATATACTTTTTTGGAAAAAAAAACAGATAACATTGTTTTTCAGCCAGTTGCCTTTTGAAAAAAGCATCTTAGGGACAACCATGATCTGGATGACTGAGAATCTCCATAGACATGTGATGGAGAGTTTTTCCAAAGACTTGGTTTGACCACTGTTGAAATGGCTAATGGAAACAAAGTGCTACGGTGAAGGAGAAACCTGTTTGGATTAAGCAAAATATTTGAATAGGACACAAAATAATAATAACATTAAAAATAATATCAAAGATGTTCTGTCCTTAATTAGCATTCTTGAGATCCCCGCGCTTTGATTGGCCAAAGCGCGGGGCTCTCTGATTGGTCAGGCGAGCCGCACCGATTGGCTCGCTGAGAATCTCCCGCGATTGGTCCATTTGAATCGCGGGAGATTCAAAGCGGTGCCATTGGCCGCAGCCGCCGTGGCTAAAGGAATAAAAGCCACGGGCTTTTTTCCTTTGGACCAGTTCGGTTCCAGCTTTAAATAAAAGAGCATGATTTGAAGTCACTGACTCCTGGCATCATTTCGTGGACGCAACACTGGCAACGAAGATGGGATCCAGACCCTGAACCGAACCACGTGTCCGACGGAAGCCAGATGAAACACCACGATGGCGAAAATTGCACCCCCCGCACCCTTCAACCCCGCCACCGAGGACTGGGAATCGTACTCCGACCGATTCCGCATGTTCCTCGAGTGCAGCGACCTGAAGGACGCCACCGGCCCCATGAAGCGCGCCGTCTTCCTGACCCACTGCAGGACCGAGGTCTTCAAGATGGCCAAGGCGCTTGCCAAACCCGCCGATGCGACCGCGATGGACTGGGACGTCCTCGAGCCAATACTTCGGCGGCACTATGCTCCAGAGGTACCCATCCTGATCCGACGCAACGAATTCTACCATCGGGACCAACGATCGGGTGAGAGTTTCCAGCCAGCACGACCCCTCGCCAGGAAGAGACAGCCAGGCCAGCTCGACCGACCCGGAAAGACCGGGTGGGAGTGGCGAAATCCGCAGGTCAATCAACCCGGGAGGCCCAGGAGGGAGCTACGGAGAGCGGCCCGGCCCGACCGACCAGCCGATTTTCACGACGGCAGCAGGAGCAGCAGAGATCCCGACCGAACCGGCCGGGATCCAACCTACGACTGAGCTGCGCAGGTCCAGTAGGCTCAGACGGAGCCCTGCCTACCTACGTGACTACGCGACGTAAGGACTGAACCAAGAGTGGAGGGGTGTTCTGTCCTTAATTAGCATTCTTGAGATCCCCGCGCTTTGATTGGCCAAAGCGCGGGGCTCTCTGATTGGTCAGGCGAGCCGCACCGATTGGCTCGCTGAGAATCTCCCGCGATTGGTCCATTCGAATCGCGGGAGATTCAAAGCGGTGGCATTGGCCGCGGCCGCCGCGGCTAAAGGAATAAAAGCCGCGGGCTTTTTTCCTTTGGGCCAGTTCGGTTCCAGCTTTAAATAAAAGAGCATGATTTGAAGTCACCGACTCCTGGCATCATTTCGCGGACGCAACAAAAGAGATGACATCTGTTCCTCAGAAAGACTTTAGAACATGATAAATTTCTGGTTCCCACCAAGATTGGGCCTCTTAGCCATCTACCATCTGTTCTGCTGCATCAGGTTATGAACAACCAAGAACAGATGATGCCTTCTGGCACTGAATTTTGGGTACCACTTAAAGGAAATTGCCCATAGGCAAACAAGTGCTTGTCAGCTTACTTTTTCAGAAGCTGGCACTCATAACCTGGAAAGGAGTCCTGTGACAGAATCAAGCTCTACTCATCTAAGAAAAGGAGAGAATGGGGTCGATATGGAGATTTGCAGGTGGAACAGCTGGAAAAACAACAGATGTTTCTTAGTTTGAGTGTTAATAAACAAGGGCTGCTAACAATGTAATTGTCTGCTACACATACTTAATTATTTGGGATGATTAAGGTATAAGCATGAGTTGTGGAAAGGCAAGAAACAAGTTTAAAATACATGTTATTCATTAGTGATCCATAGCTCAATAGTGGGGAAAATGAGTTTTTTTTTTTGGGGGGGGGGAGTAAATAATGGGTGGAAAGATCCCATTTTCTGCAGGGGGGAATTTAAATTTGGAATTTCTTAGAATAGATCATAGAAGTAATGCAGATTATTAAAAGAACAGCACAATGTTTTAAAACGGATTAGCTGTGGAAAGGCTGCAGGTCATATTCAAAGGACACTTGGGAAAGTCTTTGGCCCAAATGTCCTTCTTTTTGTGAAGAGTTGAGACAGTTGTATTTGTTTGAAGCTTTCTCCACTCATTTCCATGACCTGACATATGCAGTTACTTCACTTTTGTGGCAGTTTAGAAGAAGCATTGTTTTGGGCATTCACAAATTCTTCCCATTAGGAGGAAAATAAGACACAATTGTTTCAACACTTTCAGGAAGGGTGTTTCTTTTGCAGAAACTATTTTTTAAAGCAATCCTCAACATATAATCAACTGTCCAAGCCATATATAAATACATATACTTTCTTGAAGAATATTTAGCAAATATAGCTAATTGAGGGTCAGTGCAAGACTTATCCGAAAGTCTAATATTCAAATAATTTTGTGTGTGTGTGTGTGTTTGTGTGTGTGTACAACTTTTCAAAACATATACTACATTGTAGAACTTTATTACCTGGCTCAGTCTAATTACTCTAAGAGCTTATTCGAATACGACATTCTCTTTCTTTCTTTCTTTCTTTCTTTCTTTCTTTCTTTCTTTCTTTCTTTCTTTCTTTCTTTCTTTCTTTCTTTCTTTCTTTCTTGTTCTCTCTTTCTCTCATAATTGTAGTATTGTACAATACTTAAGATAACTTTGAAATATATGCAACACTATTACTAGACTTACTAGTAGCCAAGATATGGGATTTTGACTTGGATTGTTCTATATTAAATTTAAATGGCTGACTCTGGTTCTATCTTCAGGATTCTCGGCAAACTCTCCCCTTCCTGAGCATCATAGATTACATAGTAGCAATAGCATTTAGACTTATATACCATTTTATAGTGCTTTGCAGCTCTCTCTAAAGTAGTTTACAAAGTCAGCATAATGCCCCCAACAATTTGGGTCCTCATTTTACCCACCTCAGAAGGATGGAAGGTTGAGTCAACCTTGAGCCTGGTGGGATTCAATCTGCCAAATTGCAGGTAGCTGGCTGTCAGCAGAAGTAGTTTGCAGTACTGCACTCTAACCATTGTGCCACTGAGGCTCATAGTAAATTTGAACTTGAGTTATTTTGAACAACCTTTGTGGGGTCAGAGGTCAGATGCATGGTTTATAAAGGGGGAAAAAAAACCCAGCAACCCAGGATTACATTTTCTGGCTATGCCTGTTCATTGGTTCTCTGGAACTGTTGCTGAGATTCTGTCTATTGTCATTTCAGATCACAGTGCAAGTCCCACTTTGGCATTTTGAATGAGAAAAGTAAAGTGTGTTTTGAATTTTAATTGATGAAAAAATGTTAGCAATTGCAAGCTGAATAAATACAGCTTTAATCACACAGATAATTGTGATTTTTTTTGTGTGTGATGTTTTTTTAAAAGATCATACAAAAATTGTACATTACCATTCTTCAGGACTTTCCAAAGTAGAAAAAAAAAAAAAAAGTGTGTTGTTCTGTAAGCTAGATGGGACAAATAAATAAATGTTGTATGAAGTAGATGGAAAGTAAGACAAAACATAAACAAATATCAGAAAACAGAAAAATACAACAGAATATTTATTCCCAGGAACTGCCTATAAAAGTTGGATGCTGAGAAAATTCAAGAGAAAGAAGAGAGAGTTTTAAATTCAAGATTTGGAGCTGAGGTTAAGGATATGGTTTACAGTGAGAAGATCCAGTCAGTTAATCATGGGCAAATTAAGATTGATTGCAGCTTTAAATAATTATCAACAAGCAGGAACTTAAATACAGGTAGTCCTTGACTTACAACAGATTGTGTGATGACCCAGAGTGTAACATAAACAAAACAAAATCCAAAATGTAAATAAATGTCCTTTAATGCCTCCAACTTGGCCCCATTGTTCAATAATTCTCAGTTGGACATAAAACTTATTCAAAAATAGTCTTCAAAAGAAAGCAATGCAGTCTGAACTTAATGAGCAGATAGAGATGAAATAAAAAACCAAAACAAACTACAATGAAGGAAATTCCACAATGGACCAGGAATAAATAATTACCAAATTCAAGGAGATAACAAGGCACAGTCTGTTGGAAGGATGCCAATCAAGATAACTTCAGCCCAAAATAAAACATGCTTTGCTTCTGGCAATGCTGTGTTTTAACCATATCTCTTATATACTACTCTCCCCAGCTGCCACCAATGAGCGGGATCATGGCCGCTTCCTCTCTCATAACCCAAACTGTTTCCTCTTCCGTCCCTCCCTGTGTGTCCTAGGATGCAGAGGGGATGGGCCTGGTTCTTCCTCTGACTGCCCAGCCGGGCAGACTGCTCTTCCCTTCCCCAGCCTCCTCCACAACCTACAGAGCCACACCTCCACTCTCTGTCGGCTGTTCCTCCTCTCCCTCAGAGTCCAACTCTAACAAGGGCATGACAGACTGTTTAGTGACTGTTCAAGGTTATAACAGCACTGCAAAAAGTGACTTATACCACTTTTTCAAACCATACAACCATTGCAGCATCCCCATGGTCATGTGATCAAAATTCAGATGCTTGGCAACCGATTCACATTTGTGATGGTTGCAGTGCCCTGGGGTCAAATGATCCCTTTTTGCAACCTCTGAAAAAGCAACATCAATGGGGAAGCCAGATACACTTAACAACCATATAACTAACTTAACAACTGCAGCAATTCACTTAACAATTGTAGCCTGAAAGTTATAAAATGGAGCAAAATTCACTTCGCACGGGTCTTACTGAGCAACATAAATTTCAGGCTCAATTGTGGTCATAGTTCAGGGGTCTACATGGAGCTGCATGTGGCCCTTTCATCCCTCTGCTGTGGCTTCCTGTCGCCAGTAAGCTCCACAATAGATAGGGCTTTCAGTTAGGACAGGAAGAGGAAAAAGGGCACCATGCTAGGAGAAGATTCTATGGTGGGGTTATCGGACTTCTGGTTGGCAGAGGAAAAAGGATACCACTCTAGGAAGAGAGATTATGATGGGGAAAAGGGACTTCTAGTTGGCTCCAGAATTAAATGGTGGGCTTCTGGTTAGGACCTTTGTGGCTCTTTTAGTGTTTAAGCTTGCTGATCCCTGCCATAGGTCAAGGATTATCTGTATTTAAACCAAGAGTTGTGAGTAGATGATAACATCCTTCTCTCTTGCCCAAAAACAGGCAGGGTTGAGGGAAGTAGAAAAGAGGAAGTATTGTATGAGGATGGATTTAAAGAAACTACTGGATTTAAAGAACAACAGAGTAATTATAAAGCACATTCAAGATAATGAACATTCATTCATCAGCATCCAAAACTGATTTGAGGCTTGCTAACTGAAAATGGAACTAAAGAATTTGTCTAACTTCTGAATAACAGAATAAATCTTGGAAGTCCTCTAGTTCAATCCCCTACTCAAGCAGGAGACCCTATACCATTTCAGACAAGTGGCTGTCCATTCTCTACTCGAAAGACTCCAGTGATGGAGCACCAACCATCTGGAGGCAAGTCATTCCATTGATTAATTGTTCCAACTATCAGAAAATTTATCCTTAGTTCCAGGTTTGTTTTCTCCTTGATTATCTTCCATTCATTGCTTCTTGTCCTGCCTTCAGGTACTTTGGAGAATAAGTTGACCTTCTTAGCGGCATCCCCTTAGATATTAGCAGATTGCTATCATGTCACCTGCAGTCTTTCTTTTCATTAGCTAAATGTAATTCTGGAAGAACATGACTTCTTCAAATTTTGTTAATTTAGCCAATCTTGGGGCAAAACATCTAACACCTTCTTGTATAAAGGCAATATAATTTAACTTTATTTTAGCAAAACCTGTACTTTACTCTTTTTTTTTTTTGAAACCAATTTTATTAATTTTTTTTTAAAAACAAGATTTTTTAAAAACATTTGAGAAAAGGGGGTTATGCCGTGTGGGGAGGGGGTCTGCGAAACCCCCAAACCCCTGTCCGGATCCCCCCTATCTTCGGCTGCCTCTATGGGGCAGCCTTATCCTCCAGACCCGTCAGGATCAGAGGCACCAAGACGGCTAGCACAGCAGGGATCGCACAGGATCACAAAACCCCGCCGCCGCCGAAGCCTGGAAAACTGGAAGTCCTGTTCTTTACTTTAATTGGTGTACTGTGAAACAAATATAATGTGAATTAAATATAAACAGTGCCACACATCAAACATTTTCCTGTTCTGTTATCTGTTACAGTTATAAATAACATTTCACTAAATAACTACTTTTATTCCAATACCTCTTTCAGAGTTTTTTTTGCCTGCACTTTTGTAAAAGGAGAAAAAAGTTGATGACAATTGCTTCTGCGTGCTAACTAAGTCAGTTTGATAGAAGGATTGAAACTTAAATAATAATTACACTACCATAATAGATCAAGCAATAAATATGGCAAGCTTACATTCATTTTTTAGAGGTCTGAAATATCCCTCTGGTACCGAACTTTGCCAAGAATTAGTATTAAAAAACAGCCAAAACCGTATCTGGTAATTACCTTTATCATAACTATTTCTAATCATTATCACCTTACTATTAGACAACAATTTTACAGGATGAGGGAAAAAAAACTTTCATTTAAGAAAGACGAAGAAATCTTTGCCTAGAGAAAAGAGAACTCATAAAGGATTATTTTAAGTTAGGTATCAGCTGTAACACCTGTATGAAAGTTATGTTTCTAGACAAAATTGGATATAGAGGTGTGAAATAAACAATGAGACATTCTTATCTATAATTTTTGGCCTTGAAAATATGGCTTTGAAGAGATGGTTTTGTAGCTGACCCTGGATTATGTGACTCAGCTGAGTGGCTGAGCCTGTATCCTGTCGATCTACATTGTGGTGTCAATTGGTCTTTTATCTCAGCAGTGGTATGTTATTTATTAGTTTGTTATATCTTTTTCCTTCTGGTTTCCAATCACTGTTAGCCCCCAGGAGTCACATATCTGAGATGGATATAGATACATTGATTGGATGAATGAATTTTACCCCTGAAATTTCTTTGGCTACCTGCTTTTGAAATCAAAATATTAGACCCGAGAGACCTCTAGTCTTATTCAGTAGGAGAAATCCTGATTTCTTCATGTCATAGGAAGAAATATCGTTAACAGGCTAAAGCAATCTGCAAGGCATTTTGATCTCTTGTAACTTGGTCTGAAATGTAACACTTAACACAAACAATAAATTCTCCAGAATGGCAATTGCATATAAGAACTGGGTCTCATTTTAAGCAAACTGTTTCAGCCTCAAAAGAATTATCTAGTTGATATAAGTCTTACCTGAACAAATCTATCCTGAAAACATAGAAGTGGGGAAAAAACATTTAAATCAGATGCCTTAACTGACAATTCTTCAGAAATAAAGATATCTGATTGTAGTTCCATTGTGCTCAAATTTTACTGATCTCCATTAAAAGATGGCAATTCGTAAAATTGTGGAATATTTATTTGACTAACCAATGAATTTTTATGGTTGCCCATCTCAGCCAATGACTCTAGACAGCTCACAATTTAAATTGTCTTTTGATCTCAGTCTTCCACTTAATCTTTACCTAAGCACCAATTGTCACATGCTGGAAATTCACATAAACTAACATTAGGAGACAGTGTCTAAATATAATTGAGCCATTAAAATGTCACTAACCTGATAGAAGTTAAATAAGTAGATCAATTTCAGTTTCTTTCAGTTTTTTTTCTTCTTCCAGAATAAAATTTAGTTTCTTCCTTTGCTAAACTTGTTTTTCATTCCTAACAACAAGAATAAAATATTTTCTCCTAATGCACTTACTTTCTAAATGTGTTTTTAAAAAGTACAAACCTTGTTAAATCGATCCCCCCCCCCCAATATGCAGCATTTTGTATGCATTTTTTTTTCTAATATTGAGTTTATTGTTTACAAATTCAGTCTCTGGGGTTATGTGTACATTACTCGCATTTCATAAAAGTCATAATCTGCTAACAATAAATCTGTGAAATCTCACTTAAAGTCTGTTGTTTGATATTAAGTATTTGAAACCAAACCAAAATGTATTCATAGAAGATTATGTGTCATTACATACATAATGCACAAGTTTAGAGGCAGTATGGAAAGATATCAGTAAGTTCTACTTGTTTAGAGGCAGTATGGAAAGATATCAGTAAGTTCTACTTGTCTCATCTCAAAGATGCTCTTGTACTTAAGTCTGGAATATGTCTGTTAAGTTGGCAGTATTGTATTTGTGAAATTTCATTTCAGATTTTAATTTCTGTTTTATTGTATTAGGTTTCTAATCCACCAAGCAAAATCGACAATAATACAAAAGCAGCTTGCTCATTACTAGATAAATTTAGAGGGTCAATTAGAAGAGTTTGCTGAGGTTATTTGGTAAATGTCTCATAGCAATCCAAAGCACACCTGAAATGGGTTTTAGAGTCCCAGTTGGCTGTTCCCACAATTAGGTCACGTTGTCTTCAGCTATATTTAAAATAAATGCCATTCTCTGCCATTGCTTCTCTTGTCAAAACAGGAAGGAGGACGGGAAACAAAATATGCCACAAATACAGACATTACCTGAAGATTTTTTTTTTTTTCTTAAGAGAACAGGTGCTGCGTTATTTAAAAATGCCTGCTCTGTAACAAATCCACATAAATAAAAAAAGAAATGGAAACGGCAGGTGTCAATGCAATGGGAAAGGTCTGTATCAAATACTCTACACTGAATAAAACAAAACTCTAATATGGTCACCTAAGCCATTAATAACATTATATATATATATTTCTAACTCCTTAATGATTCACTTCATAATTGTCTCAAGTTATATTCTCAATGCTGATTTTGGTATTCACACTTTATCTTGCTGTCTTGTTGACAGCACATTAACTCCGTGCTTCTATTATTTTTACAGTCCAAAAGGCACTTCATGATATCAACTTATCCTGGAATGTGTATTTAAAATATTCTTTGACTGTATGCTCCTTGGGAATGAATGCTACATGCAGCTGTACAATTATTCTCCTTTCTAACATATTTAGTCATAATTTTAGCCAAGTCAGTCCATATTCCCAGGAGTGCATCAGCAAGAAGATATGATATTATGCTGGGATTTGTAAGGGTGTGAAAAATATTATGCAAACTTCCTTAAGAGAGTGTCTAAAAACAGTACAGTTCCTGTAGTCCTCAACTTACGACTACAATGGAACCCCAAATTTCTGTTGCTAAATGGTGAGACATGTATTGAGTTTCCCCCATTTTATGAACTTTCTTGCCACAATTGTTAAGTGAATTCCCAAAGTTGTTAAGTTAGTAACCCAGTTGTTAAGTGAATCTGATTCCCCCATTGTCTTTGCTGTTCAGAAGATCACATGACCATGGGACACAGCAATGGTCATAAATATGAGTCAGTTGTCAAGCGTCTGAATTTTGATCACATGATTAGGGGAATGCTGCAAAGGTTGTAACTGTGAAAAATGGTCATAAGTTACTTTTTCAGTGCTGTTGTAACTTTGAATCGTCACTAAATGTTGTAAGTCAAGGACTACCTGTAATGGTGAATAAGTTGAATTCCTGTGATGTCAAGATAGCTAGCTAGATAAAGATGGATGGATGGATAGAAGATAAATGATAATGATTGATTGATGATTGATAGACAGACAGTAGGTATATATAATCTGTTGAATGAAAAAAATTGTAGGATGACCTATAAAGCATAAAATATACTTAACCAATTGCTTAAGATCACATTGATATCACCTGTCTAGAAAATATTTCATTTTTTCCAAAACAGAAGTTACATTCATATCTACTATTTAAGAAACTTCCTAGGAATGTTTACATGAAGAAAATTGAAGGAATCATTGATATGGACTAATGATAACAGATCCGACTACCCTGATTTAATAAGAATCATATATTTGTTGAAAATGAAGAAAGAAATAGCTGGCTTATTTATAAACCATATCATCCATACATGGAAAAATCTTATCTGTTGCTACCCTATCCAAATTCATTTAATATTTCAGAAGAAGAGTAATGAAGAAATTAACTTTTACAAATTTAACCCAAGAAACTTCTTCAGCTCTGACTGGATGGTGGGGAATGGAAGGATTTATATTCTTTGCAAACAACTGGTCATTTACATCCTTTTACAAGGTCATTGAAGCACTTGACCAGATGTTTGCAAGAAATATAAATCCTTGCATTCCCCACTATCCTGTCAAAGCTAAGGAAGCTTCCTGGATGAGAAGCAAAACATCTTCAAAATTAAAACAAGAAAGTACAGTTGCCTCCTGAAAAAGCACCTTTGGGACAACCATTGACCTGGATGACTGAGAATCTCTACAAACTCTTATAAGTTTAAAGATGAATACAAATAAAGTCAGTGCAAGAACATGGGATATTTTTAATACTTGCCCATTAGAAATTAACGAGGAATAAATCATTTTTTTCAGTTTCTGCATAGTTATGAAAACATCTTGAAATGATAATTTCAAACAATGGAAAACCTAATGAAATATTGAAGATTCTTCTCTCAAGCAATCTTCACTGCTCTATTAAGCATCTTTCTACATTACTAAACTTCCTTAGAGTAAACTGAAAACATAACGCAACGTTTGTTATCTCCCCATTCAATCATTCCGATGTATCAGCCTATTTTCCCCCCCTGAAGTGTTACAAAAGCAGATCTGAGCAGCTTCAATATAAAAGCTGGAGACTTATCAGTGTCCTAAAAGGTGATTTGTTTTGGAATTTCCATCACCTTTTTTTTTTTTTTTTAGAATTCCAATCATACATAAATTTACCAGGTAGGTGTGATATTTCAAGCACATTATTTTATCCTGATGCAGAATCTAATCAGCTCTTGGCAAATTTATTATAGATGTAGCCACCAATTCTCTACCATCTCCCAATGAGATATTCTATGCTCAGCTGCCTCCAATCTGCAACTTACAGTATTAACAGTGTGATTAATAGCTTCTATATCCTTTTTTTTTAAATTTCCAGAATGGTAATAACCACATTGTCATCCAATTCCCTCAAGCCTGTTGTTATATTGGAATAAGATGGCAGAATTTTCCTTGTGCTATCTAAACAAACAGGAAAGATGCCCACCAATGATGCAAGCAGGAAGAACTAATTCATTCTTGTTTCAAAAAATAAAGATTAAACTAGCAAATAAATGTTTATGAGGACTTAGCTGTAATCCAAATTTACAAGATCTCCTTGATTGGAAGCCAATCCAGTCTTCATGTTAAATGGAAATTGCACAACAGACCAATGGTGGGATTCAAAATTTTTTCCTACCGGTTCTGTGGGCGTGGCTTGGTGGGCATGGCATGGCTTGGTGGGCGTGGCTTGGTGGGCATGGCAGGGGAAGGATACTGTAAACTCTACATTCCCATCTCACTCCAGGCGGAAGGACACTGCAAAATTCCATTCCCATCCCACCCCACTAATGTGCTTTCTAGCTCTGTTCTTGTCAGTCTCTGCTCCCTTCAAATTCCAAGAAAGAAATACTCAGACTCCATGGGTTAGAGTAAAGTTATCCTTTTACTGGAAAATAAAGTGGAAGCTACAGATTTAATTCCGAATCTGAAGAATTGGCGCGCAGATCACATATACAAAGGAATGGAAATGCTCCCACCCACCAAAGTCCAAATGACTCTTCCAATTAAAAGTTCTGAACACGATCATGTGGCCATCTCCAGGTGGTGATGAGGCTTCTGTCCATTGACCTTGACATATTTTGATAAAAGTTCACAGTTGCGCAAAGGGGATAGAAGCTAGCCAAGAAAGTTAAAGACAAAAATCCCCCTCCCCTTGCTACCCACAGCAAAGGAATGCAAAACACTTCCAGCTTTCTTCCCCTCCAAATTCCCCCCTCCCTCCATTGCTATGACAGCCGAAAGAAATAGTATAGCATAGAAGCAGAGAAGATGCAATAGTTAGGATGCATAATACATATATTATGGAAGTTATCTTGAGGCTGACAGTTCTCTTGTGCAGGGCGACAAAAGAAGGCTCAGCCGATCAGCTGGGACTTGGGAAGCAGAGAATAGATTGGGGCAGGGCCAGTCAGAGGTGGCATTTGCCGGTTCTCCAAACTACTCAAAGTTTCTGTTACTGGTTCTCCAGAGCTGGTCAGAACCTGCTGAATACCACTCCTGCAACAGACCCAGTCTGTTTGCTCTGAGACAATTAAAGTCATATCTTATGCAGAAAACCTGGTGGTATAAATTGAGATAATACCCAAAACAGTCCATGCTATCAAATTATAATCAGACCATAATATTAACATCTAGTGGCAAAAACTATCATTTTTGGAGCAATGTCAGTCCACAAATATTTTGCTGAAGCAAGAAGCAAAATACTTATGTGTGCTGAAATTTCAGAGGCTTAGGGTACTAATGTTCCCTCAAATTGCCCACTCAAAATCTAAAAAGATTTTAAACTTCATATTACCATGATTATGGGGATTCATGCACCTGAAAACCCCCTGAAGTATAAAAATGTTTGTTCACACAATTTGTGTTTAACTACTAAAGCCCTTTTCTAGATATCTGCACTCAAGTATATTAAGGGATCAAAGGTCAGTGAGTGGTGTGGTGGTCGAGAGGTGGAGTTATTTGCTGTGAATTCAATCCTAAGTAGTGGCAGATATTTTTCTCTCTGAGCTGTGAACTCTGCATTGGAGGCAGGAAGGGAATCCGGCCCATAAACACTCAGCTCCATTCAGTTGCCTGACTCCATCCCAATGTAAGGGTTTATAGGGTCATTAAAAGACAAAACAAAAAACAGATTGAAGGTCAGTATTAAAAGGAGGAAAGGACATTTGATTTCATTCTCCTCAGTGATGAAGATCAGCTAGCAGGTTAAAAAGAAAGAGAAACAGGAGAAAAATACCACAATTAGAAATCCCCCTTCTTATTAAACATCTAAATGGGACAAACTTTCTTAATACCATTATTATTCACAACAACTAAATATGGCTTAAAATTATGGGACATTCCTTCTTCCGTGTTAGTTGAAGAGTCGAAGTGATATTAGTCACTTAACAAGTATTTCACAATTGGTGAGTTTACTTCAAATTCTTGGTCTTTTCTTGAGGGAACCAAACAGCATACCAAGCAGAAAAATGCTTTTTAAAAAAGTACTAAAATCTGTGAAAGGAAAAAAAAAAATAAGAAAATAAAGAAAGACTGAAATCTTAGTTGGGGTTGTACATATAGCTCTGGGATAGGAGCATATTTTAAAACTGCTAGGATACATATACACCAGATGGCTAATGAGTAAAAGTGGAAGTAATTACTGCAGGCTTGCAAATGTAGTCTCTTAATACGGATAGGTTGGTCCTAAATACACTTTAATCACTGCTAGGTTGGCATGCAGGAATCTCATTTCCTCATCAGCAACTAATCTTTCCAAAGGCTAGGTTGATTAATGAAAGTGGGGCGCAATTCAAAACTCCCCAAAGAGCTAGCAAATCCCCCCCCCCAACATACACACAATTTTCAAACTTGATTGGCAATTAGGGGGGTTATGGTTGACATCTAAACAGGCTGGTTTCTCCTGAAATCAACTGAAACCAGTAGGATAAACCATGACTACCAAACCATTTGCTGTCTTCCTTTTTAATGAGATAATTCTACTAACCTGCAATGCTGCATGTTCACTCTGTTGGAGTATGTAAAGTCTGGAGCATGGGTGCGAATAATGGAGATGAGCCGGTAGAAACAGTGAACTTCAAACTCTTTATTTACATGGTGTGACAGCTCAAACTGGATGGCTGCTATAGCCTTCCTTATATAGGCAACTTATTAACTATTCAACCAATAGCAATCCGGGAGTGCTAGCTCCATTAACTAATGAGAATGGTCTGTTAATGGCCAATCAGATGCTCCTGAATGGACCAATCCGATCTTGCCATTAACAGCCAATCAGAAGTGCAGGGCCAGAACCCTGCACTTGACTTCAAGCTCAAGATAACTTTATTTAATATTATTCATTCACAACACCCCTTTCCGCTGGCTTCTGCTTACGGGGCACGGTCACATAGTCCTTGAGGTAGGACGGTTGTTTTATCAGTCTTTTTGATTTTCGCAGAGTGCCTGGCAATTGGCTGCACTTTTGCTGAGGTAGATCGTTGTTTAACAACAGGGGTGCCTCTGGTTCAGAGTTCGTGTTTCCGTCATCACCAATATCTTTGGCAACTCCCTGAGGTGAACTTACTCCCATGCCTGGTTCCTGTTCCTGCGTTTCAGTTCCATTATCAATCCCTTTGAAAAGATTTTCCTCTAGTTGAAATTCGTTTTCCTCTGTATCTCCCCCCCTCCTCAGTTTGGTCATAAGGGAGTTTGGAATTGCGTGACTGCAGCCGTGATCGTAGTTGATCTATGTGGCGCTTCCAACATCTATCATCAGGGCACTGTACAAGGTATGATCTTGGGCCAGTTACGCGGATTACGGTCGCTTCTACCCACAGCGGATTGCCCGATAAGTTTTTAGCGAATACTAAATCGCTTACCTGGAAGGTACGGCATCGGCCGCTGGATCCGAGTGGTTTTTCCGGTTCGTAGGCTGAGTGTAACCGGTAGAGGTGGGAGCGGAGCTTTCGTCTCATTAGCAGCTCGGTGGGAGTTTTGTTGGTGATGCTGTGAGGTGTGATGTGCTGTAGGAAAAGGATTCGGTTGATTTTATCATTGATGTTGTCGTAGGCTATTTTTTGTAGCGTTCTCTTGACAAATTGTACCGTGCACTCAGCCCTACCGTTGGCCACAGGGTGTGCAGGCGAAGTGAGTGCATGTCGGATACCGCGGTCAGCTAGGTACTGTTCAAAAGACAGCGCGGTAAATTGGGGCCCGTTGTCGGATACCAGAACGTCTGGTAATTCGTGGGTTGCAAACAATCTTTCCAGTCTTTTGATGACTGCTTCAATGGTCGTGTTCCTCATTCGGTGAATCTCGAGCCACTTCAAGTAGGTGTTGACAGTTAACAAGAATGTGTGGCCTTTGGTCGGCGCAGCAAAATCCAGATGGATGCGGGACCATGGTCCCCGTGGCGTCTCCCATTCGGTTGGGGTTGCCTTTGGTCGAACGTTGCTTACTTCTTGGCATCTCTGGCAAGTTTTAACCCATGATTCGATTTGTCTGTCTATACCTGGCCACCACGCATACCTACTTGCGAGGCCCTTCATGCGCACGATGCCAGGGTGTCCATCGTGCAAGGTTCTTAGCAGTGCCTGCTGGAGTTCTTCTGGGATAATGACTCTATCACCCCAGAGAACAACTCTGCGAGAACAACTCTGTTTGATGACTTTTGAATGGTGCAAAGTCATCTGGTACTTGGTCCAATGACCATCCGCGTTCGACCCATGTGAGGACTCGTGCTAAGATGGGGTCGCATTTTGTTTCTCTCGTGATGTCACGGGCAGTTAGTGGCGGCATATGGAGTGTCTCGATCTGCAATGTTGTCATTGTTAGTGCAGGATCATTGATGGTTTCTGGGAGCGGTGCACGGCTCAACGTGTCGGCGTAGGGAATGGCTTTACCAGGGCGATATTGTGGCTGATAATTGAAGGCAGCCAAGAATTCTGACCAGCGGGTCATCCTGGGAGAAAGTATGTAGGGAGTTGGCTTATCCCCAGCGATTATCCCCAGCAACGGTTTGTGGTCAGTTACCATAGTAAAAGCCCGGCCGTACACGTACTCATGGAATCTTTTAACAGCCGATACAATTGCCAGGGCTTCTTTATCGATCTGGCTATAATTTCACTCGGTTCTCGAGAGTGTTTTTGAAAAGTAAGCAACAGGGGCTTCGCTACCGTTTGGCAATACATGGCTCAAAATGGCGCCCACTCCAAAAGGCGATGCATCCCATGTGATATTCAATGGTAAAGTCTCATTGTACTTTATTAGCACAGCGTCAGAAATCAGTAGTTTTTTTACATTACAGAACACCTGCTCTTCTCTGTGACCCCATACACAAATTGCTTTTTTATCTAGTAGGCGATGTAAAGGTTCAGCGACAGTCACCTTGTGCGGCAAGAACACGTTATAGAAATTGATGAGGCCTAAGAATGGCTGGAAGTCGGCTTTGTTCCGGCGTCTGGGAGCGTTTTTTATTGCTCTCAATTTGCTATCGGTAGGGTGAATACCCTGACTGTCAATTAAGTACCCTGAGAATTCAACACGATCTGTACACAGCTTGCACTTATTTTTCTTTACTTTCAGGCCTGCTTCTTGGAATTTTTGTAAAACTAGTCTTAAATGATCCCGTAAAATTTTTGGAGTGGGGGCAGCAATGAGCACATCGTCAAAGTAGGGGACAACGCCTTTGATCCCCTGCAATAGTCTCTCCATTAGGTTCTGAAAGATCCCCGGGGCTACGCTGACTCCGAATTGGAGCTGCGTACACTTAAAGGCACCTCGGTGTGTTAAGATAGTCTGTGCCTGTGCCGTTTTTTCATCAACCGGCAGTTGCTGATAAGCTTGAGCTAAGTCTAGTTTAGCGAAGACTTTTCTGCCCCCCAGGGAATGGAGGAGGTGTTGCACCACCGGCACCGGATATGAATTTTGTTGCAGGGTGTGGTTTAGGGTGTCTCAATAGTCCCCACAAATTCTAATGGAGCCGTCCAACTTAATTGGTGTCACAATTGGTGTTTCCCATGGGGAGTGGTCAGTTGGCTTTAAAACTCCCTGGGCTATCATCTTATCAAGCTGTTCATCGATTTTCGGCTTTAGTGCGAACGGAACTCGACGAGGCTTAAGGCGGATGGGAGCTATCTTTGGATTAAGGCTAAAGGATATCGGGGTCCCCTTGTACTCGCCTTGCTTTTCCATGAAGCTGTCCCTGAATTCGTGGGCGAGGTCCTCCTCCCAGTCACTGCCGCCGATTCGGTTAATTCCTGCCACTTCAATGCCAAGTGGTGCGAACCATTGTAGGCCTAACAGGCTAGGCCGATCCTTGTCGATCACGGTTAGGGGTAAGTACGCTGTGCAGTTCTTGAACGCGACCTGGACTCGACTGGATCCTACAACTGGAATCCGGTTCCTCTGGTAGTCCTTTAACACAAGCCATTGGAATTGAAGGTCTTGGCGCCGGATAGTGGGGATGAGTTTCTTGAGGGTCTTCCAGGAGACCATTGAAAGAGATGATCCCGAGTCAACTTCCATTTGGCAAGGCTGATTTTCAATGTCCACTTTGACTCAAATTTTCTTGGCATCCAGTGAAGAGGCGTGGCCGATAGTGAGTGTTTGGTGAGTCTCTTCCCGTCTCGTTAGGCGATTCATGGGTTGGTTTCTGTAGGAGTGGTTTGCTGTTATCACCTTACAGGATGATTTCCTGTCAATTGGTGGAGATTGGTACCCTTCGAGGTCTGGCTGGGTCCGAGGAGACTTCTGTCCAATGTGGCCTCGTTTCCTGCACTCGTGGCAGAGCGTGTCGTGGAATTTGCAATCGGAACGGTAATGGTTGGCCCTGCAGCCAGCGCACGGTTGCTGGGATTTCGGGTAACTGTCCCGGTCGGACCGCAGGCGATGGACCTCTTCTTCGTCGCTGTCTGACGACGAAGAGAGGTCCTCATGGTGGGCCGTCGAAAGCTCTCCTTCTGACTTAGGTGAAACTTCGCTGGCTGGTTGGTGTGCTGGAGTGTGATTCTGGCGTAATTGGGCAGCCGACTTCTTGGTCACCTCCGCTGCCGTAGCCTCAGCGATGGCATCGGCAAGGCCAATGTCGCCCTTAGCCATTATTTTGCTCTGTACGTTTAAAGCATCTAGCCCAAGAACTACTCAGTCATCGCAAAGGCCTCCCAAGTTCCTGAGGTCTGCAACGAAATCGGCAATGCTTTCTCCTTTCCGCTGGTTTCTTTGATAGAACTCGTGTCATCTTACGAGCGTCGGAATGGTCGATGCATAGTGGGCCCTTAGTTGCGGTTCAAGGACATCCCAGTCCATGGCCTTCACTTCAGCCGGTTTTGCTGATGCCTTAGCCATTTTGAAAAAAGTCGGCCCGCAGTGCATTTGGAATACCGCCCGTTTCTTCCCGGTTGTGGCATCCTTCAGATTATTCGTTTCCAAAAACATTTGGAAACAGTCCATGTAGGACTCCCAGTTCTCTTGAGCTGGGTCGAACGGAGTGGGTGGTACTACGCCGCCGGACATGGTTCCGCCATTGTACGTTTCAGCCACGTGCTTGGTTGTCTTTGTCGTTGTTTTAGTTGGCTCTGATGTCATCCAATCCCATCCTCGTTGCCAGTGTTAAGTCTGGAGCATGGGTGTGAATAATGGAGACGAGCCGGTAGAAACAGTGAACTTCAAACTCTTTCTTTCCATGGTGTGATAGCTCAAACTGGATGGCTGCTATAGCCTTCCTTATGTAGGCAACTTATTAACTATTCAACCAATAGCAATCTGGGAGTGCTAGCTCCGTTAACCAATGAGAATGGCCTGTTAATGGCCAATCAGATGCTCCTGAACGGACCAATCCGATCTTGCCATTAACAGCCAATCAGAAGTGCAGGGCCAGAACCCTGCACTTGACTTCAAGCTCAAAATAACTTTATTTAATATTATTCATTCACAACAGAGTAGATAATTTCCTAGGCTGATTCACACATCAAGATTTGGGAATTTATTTCTGTGGTTCCAAAGAATAGTAAGAGAATAATACAGGGATTTTATTTTTTATTTTTTTAAAATAAGGCTGTATGTTCATCCCGAGGTGAACACCTATATTGGAGAGTGCAATTCAGTTTGGGCAGAGTTGTGTTTATAACGAAGATAGTTAAGACTTCAGAGTGAAGAGAATTATCAGCTTTAGCTACCTATTGAGAAGCTGATAAGGGAAGGTCTTGCTGTTTACAGGACATGGTAAGGATAATACTTCAGGTATACCATCTTCACAGCAACATAGATAAGGAAGTCAGCTGCTGCATTGCAGTTTACTGTTTCCTTAAATTCAGGGTAAGAATGAATGGGATTCCTTCTTTTTAAAGGGAAAAAAAACACAATCCATGATCCAACGGTTACTAAGATGCAGTGGTGGCATGCTGCCAGTTCACACTAGTTCTAATAATCCGGTAGTACCGGTCAGCAGTTGGCCCTGACCACCCGCTCCTGCCATTTCCTGTCCCATATTTCCTTTGTTTGTAACCAGTAGTTACTACTGGTTCTGTGGGCATGGCATGGCTTAGTGGGCTTGGCTTGGCTTGGTGGGTATGGCTTAGTGGGCATGGCAGGGGAAGGATACTGTAAAACCCCCATTCCCTCCCCATTACTGGGGGAAGATTACTGCAAAATCCCATTCCCTCCCCAACCCACTAACCTGCTTTCCAGCTCTGTTCTCCTGTGCAGGACAACAAAAGAAGACCCAGCCAATCAGCTGGGACTCAATGAGAGGCAGAGAATAAATGGGGGCGGGGCCAGTCAGAGGTGGTATTTGCCGGTTCTCTGAACTACTCAAAATTTCCACTACCGATTCTTCAGAACCGGTCAGAACCTGCTGAATACCATCTCTGATCTGAATGCGCCCACAGAACCGGTAGTATAATGTTTTGAATTCCACCACTGCTGATATGTTATGAAGTTCTGAATTTGGTTTTGTATCCTTACGTGCATGTAAAGGTCTCCCCTTCTTCCTTCCATATTTAATACAAACTGACAAAAATATGTATTGATTTTCGCAGCCCTCATCATGTCTCATTTCTACAGCTTTTATTAAAGAGGTTACAATGTCAAGAGAAAGATTTCCAGGATGAGTTGTTTTTTTTCTCCCCTTTTGCAGTCCTATCCTGAGGCAGATAAGACTTTATTTATGCCATTTTTGGCATGTTATCCAAGATTTAGATTCTCAGTTCAATTATGTTAAAACATCTGAGGATCAAGGTAAAATGAAAAGCACATTTCAGAGGGGAGAAGATGAGTTCATTGCTTGGCAGGGCACTTTAAATGTAGAGTTACCACACCAGCTGAAACTTGGATTAGATGCACGTGGAAAGGACTAGGCCTTGGCTAACAGCCATTTGTGTGAATTGATTCTCTAACTTTCACTTCTGGCAAGCTTTATGCATACACATCACTGAATCTATGTACAAATTCATAATCAAGATGCTTAACAGAATAACAATAAAAGAGTTAGAAGGGATCTTGGAGGTCTTCTTTTTCAGACAAATGATTGTCCAATCTCTAGTGCTGGGGTACCCACATTTTCTGCAGGCAAGTCATTCCCATGATTAATTGTTCTAACTGTCAGGACATTTCTCCTTTGTTCTAGGTTGGTTCTCTCCTTGATTTGTTTCCCACAATTGTTTCTTGTTTTGCCTTCAGGGGCTTTAGAGAATAGGTTGACCTACCCTTTTGGGGGGGCAGCCCCCTTAGAAATTGGAACATGCTAGTCCTATTTTGCATTAAACTAGACCTATCAATTCTTGTAACAGTTCTTTAAATGATTTAGCCTCCAGGCCCCACATATACATATACATCTATCTATCTATCTATCTATCTATCTATCTATCTATCTATCTATCTATCTATCTATCTATCTATCTATCTATCTATCTCTATCTCTATCTCTATCTCTATCTCTATCTCTATCTATCTATCTATCTATCTATCTATCTATCTATCTCTATCTCTATCTCTATCTCTATCTCTATCTATCTATCTATCTATCTATCTATCTATCTATCTATCTATCTATCTATCTATCTATCTATCTCTATCTCTATCTATCTATCTATCTATCTATCTATCTATCTATCTATCTATCTATCTATCTATCTATCTATCTATCTATCTATCTATCTCTATCTCTATCTCTATCTCTATCTCTATCTCTATCTCTATCTCTATCTATCTATCTATCTATCTATCTATCTATCTATCTATCTATCTATCTATAGATATAGATATAGATATAGATATAGATATAGATATAGATATAGATATAGATATAGATATAGATATAGATATAGATATAGATATAGATATAGATATAGATATAGATATAGATTGTAGCAACCAAAACTGGAAGCAACATTAGAAGTGTGGGTTTTACCAAGGCATTATAATGAGAGGGGTGGGTGGAATAAATTCTCTTTAAAAAAAGAAGAAGCGAGTAACTCATACTATACAGAAGGCAGCATTGGCCATTGCCAATCAAAAATTTAAATACAGTGTGACTTTTGTATAAAATATGCAAGAGTAATTGTGCTGGGATGTGGTGGGCGGAAAGGAAGCCCATATAAAGATAGCTTGTAAACATCTCTCAACAGTAGAGAATTGTAGAATTCTATTTTCCAACCCACTTTTGTGAAATGGTGCAGCCCTGAAGCATACACTTCACTTATGAGTAAGCCTGATTCTTTTTTTTTTTTTGATGAACTACTGTACTCTAACCTTCCAACATGGCAGACAGTAGCCAAAGTGGACAAAAGGACCTCTTTTGCTCATTTGAGAAATTTCTACCAAAAGAGAGGGAAGGTTGGGATTTAGCCCTTGTAAACAGCTTCAAAGCCTTATTACAGCTTCTAAAGGATGTTCTTACAGAATCACAGAGTCCTATTGAAAACTCCTGTAAGAAATGAAGGCCTGATTATAATCTTTACTTCATTGTCGGGGTCTTCTTTCAATATCTGTTTCCCTGCCCACTTTTCCATTCTCTGTTTTGAATGCTATCTCTCCCTGCTAAGATCTGGGGATTCATAATGTAATGCTCACATCTGGGTAATTCAGACACAGAATTGATTATCCCATTATATTCTGCTAGAGTGTAACTCAAGTCTCATTTTGTCAGAAAATGCTCTTTTAAGAGCTTCTCTCTTTTTTTGAAGAAAAAATGTGCCAAGGCTTTTATATTTTTGGCATTGCTGAAGGTGTAAACAATACCTATTTTAGGATGAAGGTAGAAGGAAAACTTTAAAAGCATTCAGCACAGGTCCTTTAACTACGATGTGTCCACCTTCACAACATGAGCACATCAACCTCCCATGTTTTCAACACATCATGGAGGGATGGGAGGTATCTATCTTTTAAAAAACCCAATGCATATATCTAAATATATGTATATTCTTTTAGTTTCTGTCTTTCCAAATAAATAAATAAAACATATGACTTCCGGTTTGCCAGGCTTCGGCGGTGGCAGAGTTTCGTGATCCTGCGCAATCCCTGTTGCGCTAGACATCTTGGTGCCTCCGATCCTGAAGGGTCTGGAGGATAAGGTTGCCCCGTAGAGATTGGAAGTTAATTGCAATAAGACTTTTAAATACAGATTGGGCTTTTTCTTCCCCTTCTAATTGATATTACCCCAGGAAGAAAAAGTGTGAAGGGAAGAATCTTGTGCTCTGTTTGGACTGTTTGATGACTTTGGGATTTTGGGGAATTGTTCTAAGCTTTGAAATATCTTGTTTGTCTTAAGAAGAAGAAGAGAAAAGAAGAAAAGGTTTATAATGGCTTTATCTGTTGATGAACTAAGAGAGGAATATGGAAAAATAAAGAAAGAAGGCAAGGACACTTGGAGAGAAACTATTCGCTTTTTAGAAATGGCGCTTGCTACTTACCAGCAAATACAACAATTGAAGGAGGAAGCAGAGGAAGAAGAAGAAGAAGGAGAAGCCATCTTTAAGGAATCCAAAAAGTTGATTAAGAAAGGAAAGAGAAAGAGAGAAAGGAAAAAGAACTTAAGACTTAAAAAAAAAATCCAAGAAAGAGAAAAATAAGATGCAAAATTAATACAATGTTAGAAAGCAAAAGAAAAGAGAAATACAACAGAGAGGGGAAGCTAAAAAGGCGGAGGTTTGGAGAAGGGGGCGTAAAAAGACCAGGTGGGATAAAAAAGGAAGGGAAAAGGGGGAAAAAAGCCACAAAGGTATGAAACAAGATGGGAAAAAGAAATTTTTTTTTAGGGATAAAGGATAAAAAAAATTTTTAGGGATAAAGGGTAATGTAAATTTTTTTCTTAAAAGGATTCTGCAAGGTACATAAGATAGTACTGTAGTATTTGTATTAGAAATAGAAAATTAGAATTTTATAAGAATTAAGTAAAGATTAAAATATTAAATGTTTAACAATGATAGATTTTAAGATTTAATAAATTATTAAAAGGAATGTTTAAAATACTTAGTTTAAGTATAGAGTTTAATTGACTATGTTAGTATAAATTTATTATGGCAGCATTTGACTTTGAAATAGATAATTGGAATGTTATAAGATTTAATGTTTAATCATGTATTTAATTATAGATTTACTATTTTCTCTTTCTTTTAAAAAATTAGTAGGTAGAATGTACTAAGCAGAATCAGATGGGGAACCAGGTGTTATCTTAAATGTTAATTTAGGGGAGCGATGGAAAAGCATCATACTTCGATTAGTGATTTCAGGAGAAATCCTTTTTTTTTTTTTTTTCTACTATAGGGAATGAGATAAATGGGTAATTGGAAAAGAATGGACAAAAGATACAAGTATAATGATGTAAATTAAGATGAAATAAATAAAATATAATTAAGAAGAGTGGAAAGCGGGGAGAAGTTATAATGAAGATATAGAATGGTAAATAAGATAGGAAATGGTATATAAGATGAGCATAAATTTAATTGAAGTCCATATAAAGAGAGGTAATCTGGGGCCAAGCTACTTTCTAAAAAGAAGTTTTATGTTTTTGTGTTTTGTGTGTTTATGTTTGTTTGAGATTTAATAAAACCTTGGAGGAAAGCTAGATGAGGATAATTATAAATAAAACAGAGGGAAATATAAATATGATGATTATAAAATGGATAAATATAGAAAAGAAACATAATTGAATAAGAGTAAAGAGAAATAATGAGAAATCTGCTAAAAGATATTTAAGTGGAAATGGGATATATTAGAATTATATTGTATAAAATAAAATAATGTTTTATCTGTCTTGTAAAAATTTATAATGGAAAGAGGTTTTATGTGTTCAATGTTTAATGATGTTTTGGTTGTTTTTAAAATTAATAAAACTTGTTTCAAAAGAAAACATATGAAGAATTGTTGCAGATTTAATTAAATTAATTAAATTAAATAAATAATAGGGGTGATAGCAGTCTTCTGATATATGAAGGGCTGCCACCAAGGATCAATCTATTCTACAAAGCACTTGCAGGCAGGATAAGAAGCAATGGATATGTCATGCCCCTGGTGGAGACTGGGGAAGAGGAGGAAAGCCAACAGGGAGTAGAAGTGTGGCTCCAGAGGTGGTGGAGGAGGCTGGGGAAGGGCAGAGGCCAGCTGAGCAGTCAGAGGAGTATCCAGGCCCATCCCCTATCCATCCTAGGGCACACAAGGAGGAGAGGATCAGGGAGAAGCATGGTCTACTCAGGAGGAGATTGCCATGATCCTCCTCGTGGCTTGCAGGTGGGAGTATATAAGTTTACAACTGCACAGTTAGAATTTGCAGGAGTCAATTTAGTGACTCCTTGAAAGAGGTTTATCTTTGCTGGAGTTCTTCCCATAGACTTTGCTCGGTTATTTTCCTGGGGTTTATGATTAATTATCTTGGCTTGCTTCGGAACTCTCATCAATGCGGTTTGTTTTGGTTTTCTGTTTGCCTCATTATTTACTTTTGTGACTTTAAACTGTGCCTAATAAAACAGTGAAGTTAAGTTGAAGGCCTTACCAGACTTTAATATATATTTTGGGTTTGGGGTTATTTTGAGAGACTATGGGTCATCACACGATAGAGACTAATCAAGGAGAGAAACAACCTAGAACTCAGGAGAAATTTCCTGACAGAAAAATTCATCAGTGCCTCCAAAAGTTGTGGGTGCTCCAACACTAGAGGTTTTTAAGAAGAGATGGGACAACCATTTGTCTGAAATGTTATAAGGTTTTCTACCTGAAGAGGGAATTGGACTAAAAGACTCTTTCCAACTGTGTTATTCTGTTGTTAAGCAAAAAGCTTTCATATCAAAAAGGTAGATTCCATTGAGTGGTGTCCTGGTGCTCTCTGAACTTGAACTCAAAGATACAACTTCTGATTGACTTTCTTTTCCTGGGAGGTATGTGCATTTGAAGCTCAACGTGTCTATATGAAGAAAAATGGCCAGCCACTCAATTCCTGCACAAGCACTGATGGCACAGTAGACAACAGGCAGTCTGTTTCATGGCATTTAAATGCAATCGTGTGGTTCATTTCTCCAGTGTAACCAGGGGAAACCATGCCTGAGCTGGCTGGCTTTTCTCATTGGACCACTTCAAGGCATGCAGCATATTGATAATTATAGCTAAGTGCCATTAAAGTTGCATTGGTGTCATAATGGTTCCTGCTAAAGAACATTTGATGATCCACAGCAACACCCTTGCTTGGCTAGAGGAAATGTTGTGTGTTGTAGTTTTTACTTGAAGCAGCTACCATCATGCTTTTAATTTCACACTGCCCTGTAACAGCAAAACCTGAGCATGTTGTTAGAAGAACTTTATGAAATATTGAGCAAAAGCAAGAAAGTAGTATTATTTTCAAGTAGTGGCTAAGTTAATGCTATTTTTGTTAGTTCCAAACTTCTAAGAAAAAAAAAAAATCTTAAATGGGTTAATTGATGTGATAACAGTGTTCAAATATTTGAGGGGCTGCCACAAACAAGAGGGGGTTAAACTATTTTTCAAAGCAGACAAGACAAGGAACAATGGGTGAAAACTAATCAAGGAGAGAACCTAGAACTAAGGAGAAATTTCCTGACAGTGAGAACAATTAACCAGTAGAATGGCTTGCCTTCAGAAGTTGTGGGTGCTCCATCACTGAAGGCTTTTAAAAAGAGACTGGACAGCCATTTTCTGAAATGGTATAAGGTCTCCTGCTTTAACAGAGAGGGTTAGATTAGAAGACCTCCAAGGTCCCTTCCAACTCTATTATTTTCTCAAGTTCTCTTAAGAGTTCATGGGTATAGACCTTTAGAGAATGGAATAATTGTTTATATTAAATAGTAACCATGGGCTCCTAGTAGAATGCTTGCTTCTTTTCCTTCAAATTATGCAAGAGAAGTAACTGTTATCATTATATAATGTTACAAACAACAAATAGTTACTTCCCCACTTTCTGTTATGAAAATAGAATGCTTCCAGTTTCAGATTTTTCCAGTCTGATTCATTCTATGTCCCTTCAACCTGGCACTTTAAAAAGAACTTTGCAGCCCTCCGTAGCTGCAATAAAGCTATGTTTTAAAATATTCTCGTTAAGAAAAGAAAATTTTCTCTTTCATTGCCTGAATACTGGAAATAATTCTACACAGTATGGCCCTTTTGCTCCAAAATAAAACAAAATGATGTTCCTTGTACTGGAGAGGATACAGATAATAAGATATCAGTCTTTTGCATAAAGTTAAATGAGGTACGTATGCTCAGTTCATTATTCCATTTTAATATTAAATTGTACAATGTTGACAAGGAATGTAATCATCAAAAGCTCTCTATGAAGCTCAGTCTTCCCTTTTAATTTCAGTTAATTTTGAACAAATCAGCTTCCCAAAATATGCAAACTGGAAAAAGAATTGTAGCATTTTCTCTTTAATAGAAAATTACAACTTCTAGAATTGAAGCAATTGTGCCAACATACAATAACTAAAGGTAAGATACTAAGCTCAAAATGTTTGTATGTTCACATTTCCATTTTAATACAATTTCATTTTGTCATGCTAACTCTTAAAAAACTTAAAAAGCCTTATTATTGGATGTAAATATCATCTCCTGCAAGAGCAGAGCATAATGTTCATACAGTTAAGGTAGGTGTTAGACCAAAAGCTCATTGAAAATTAAGCTGTCTATATTGCATAGGGCAGACTTGCTATGATAGGGACCAAGCAAATCTAGAAGATAGTTTTGAGGAAATAATCCCACCTTATGGAAATTAGTGATGCAGTCTATTTCATTATTATGTACACACCTCTGCTGCATTACTTGTTGTTATTATTTTATCAAATAAATATATCAAACATAATCTCACAGAATTGCTTTAATCTGAGTTATTGAGAATCAGGCATCATGAACGTTTAATAGTCTATTATTATTTATACAGGGCTACCTGAGATTATTTCATATCCTGCTATGATCAAATAATTACCTCGTTTATCATTATCCAAATGATAGTCAGAATGTTGACAATATTCCAGATGATTGGGAAAAAGACATTAAACTGACTTACCTGGTTAACTTATTAGATATTGTGCAAACATCAAAATAATAAAAATATTCAACATATTAAATCTAGTATTGCTATAAAATATAATGTAGAAAGAAATGCTTTAAAGATCTACAAATAAATTTATGTTTTATTTGTTGCTATTGTTGTTGAAGGTCTGCTATTTATGAGCAAATAATCTGCAGTGCAATTTTATCTTGGTTCTGTTATCATACAAATCTAAAGATAATGGAGCATGGAAATTTATCACAATATTAAATCCTCTCCTAGTGTTAGAACTGTACAAATGTAATCAGACTTAGAGATAAACATTTAAGAAAAAAAAGTTACTGAATTCTGATTAATGTAATTGATTAAGAAAAAAAAGGCTCAGATGAGAGTGTATGAATTCTAACATGTTTGTCTGCTTTAAAATGCAAAATTTATAAGCAATTAGATTTTTCCCTGATTTTTCATTGATGAAAGAAAGTTTGTTTCTTCTCAGATTTATGGTGGACCAGGGGTAGGATAAATGTTCATACCATGGCTACTAGGGCTCTTTCAAATGTGCAATTTGCTAAATGAATTGATTTTTAATACATTAACACATAATTCAACTCCATAATCTTGGTTTACATGTTACACTAAACTTTCAAAATTACAATAGAACATAAAATAGAAGGGAGTAGAAGGGAAGGGGATGGAATGGAAGAGAATAGAAAATAGAATGGAATGGAATGGAATGAAATGGAGCAGAGAGAGCAGAGTAGAGTAGAGTAGAGTAGAATTATTTATAACCCAAGTGTGATTGGACACACAAGGAATTGTCAAAATTAACTAATCAGTTTGTGTAAACATAGCTACTCTAGTTTTTATCTGTCTAGTTTAACTATATTATATAAACATAGTCATTGTAATGCTTCTAATGTACTGATTAGTTAAGTATTTGGAAAAAAAAATGAAGTTATCAGAATAATACACCTTATCATTTTTGGTACCTCAGATAGATATAGTATTTATTTCATCTGCTACAGAAATTGCATAGATTGATATGCAATCATATATTCTGAAAAGATATCCCAATATTTACAAACATCTATTTGGGTTTTTAGGTAATGTTCCTGGATCTTGGAATCTGTAAATCATAGTTAATAAGCTTGTTGTGTTTTCTATCTGAAAGGCATGTTATATATAACCAGATAAAATATTATTTCAGATAAAATATTATTTCATTAATAAAACACAATGTATGAAATGCTTTTCTTATTAAAGTGCATCCATTAGATTAAATTACTAAATTATCTATTAGACTAAAATTTAAACTAAAATTATGAAATTTTAATATATTTATTAAAATTTGAAAAAATATATATGAAAAATGTAAAATGTATACAAAAAATACGAGTGCCGAAAGCACACTTATTCAGCGTAGATATATACTCTTGGCTTGTGGTGACACTTTGTATTGAAGTAAACAAGCAAACAAACAAACAAGCAAACAATTTATGGATGATTTGGCCTCGTCTGGACCTTTTATAAACCTAGATTGGTTTTTGACAGTAGTTTAGAAACAGCCCTGGGAATTCCCTGGCCTAGATCAGAACCTCTTCCAGCAAATTATGTAGATCTTTATTCCTAAACAACTAAAAATACTATAAGAAATAACAGTTCAATTATGCCTTGAATATTTCACTATATTCATAGTTGTGCATGTCAGTTAATTTCTTTCTTCAAACATCTATGTGTATGGCAGAAATATTTGCAAGAAAGACGATATAAAATCTACATCTGTATGCAAAGATGTCCAAATACCAATACCAATAATAGATGTTCAAATACCAATAATACAAGTCCCAAATCTCCTTTCCAGTATATGGTGTCCTTCAACTATTTTGGGCTATTATTCCCACTGTTTTTTGCCATTGGCCATGCTGATATAGCTGATGGGAGTTTTAGTCATCTTAAGATGGAAGAAACCCCAAGTTGCTCATCCTTGCTGTAAAAATAGATAGCTGAAAGGAAGGAGGAGTGAAATTTGATACTATTGGAGGCAATAGTATTTCACTCCTCCTTCCTTTCATCCTACCCTCATTTCCAAATTTCAATTTTCATTACTGCTTGGGCTTGAAAAGAACTTTATTTAGATCTTTTTCAGTTAAAAATAATAATTCTATGTGCTTGAATAAGCGATAAGAAATATGTATGTCAGGTAGATGGAAGGGAACTGCAGATTGCATCAGAAAATCATACAAACAATTGAGTCTTTCATTTCCTTTTACACAAAGTAAAAAAAAAAAAAAAAGGAGAACATCTTTCATTGTTACACTATATAGTGGACTCCTAATAGTACACATATCTGAAAGATTATTTAATTTGGAGACCATTAAGTTGATACTGAAGATTAATAATGCACTAGATTTTCCACCCTGAAAAAAATGATACAAAACTTAGAGTAATGTGAATAGTTCATGCAGTTTCTGATAATAAAATACTAATATTGCCATTCTGATGCTGTTCTGTAACACTTTAAAAAAAAACAAAAAAAAACAACCCACAACATATCTTCTTTTATAAAATCTTTGGCTGATTTTTGCTAGATGCCTTTTTCTTGGAAACAGTTTTCAGAATTTGATATCATGTGTTATTTTGCTGGGTTGCTATAGCAATAATGACAGAAATGTAAAGGTTGAAAAATTAGTCAGCTTGTTTTTGATTTTAGCTTTATACAGTCTGTCCTCTGTGAAAAAAAAAAAACCCTAATAATTATGCCTTCTTGTTGATAAATTTTCATTTTTTAAATATCTCAAATTACGGATAACAAGACTGTTTTTTTAAAAAAAATTCTTAAAGAAAGAACAACAGCCATTAACTTGTAAACTGGGTGTTTTACACTTAGGATGTAATTCCATAAATAATTACCTGTAAAGATCTCTCATTAGACTTAATAGGACTTATTTCTGAATGTACATATACACAACTGTTGCAAAGAAGGGTTTTTTTTTTTTTTCCTACCCTAACAATTGCAAAACTATCTGTCTAAATAGTCATTAAGAGCCAACACCAACTTGATGGCACATAAGCAATCTATCAATTGTAATACATTCTAGGTTTCATTCTTTCTCATTATATAAAGTTGGATAATGCAATGGAAAACATAGGATACATTGCACAGCATATTTGTGCAAGGCAGACAAGTTACTACCTCTAGACTGAATCAAGGCAAGGTGAAGAGGCTTTAAACACCAGCCCAGCTAAAAGGCTCCATGACTGATATGTTGAGAAAAGAGAAGAGAAGAGAAGAGAAGAGAAGAGAAGAGAAGAGAAGAGAAGAGAAGAGAAGAGAAGAGAAGAGAAGAGAAGAGAAGAGAAGAGATCTTTATTGACCAAGTATCATTGTACACACAAGGAATTTGTCTCTGATATACAGGCTTTCAGTGTACATACAAACAAAGTAATAATACATACAAACAAAGTAATATAACCATAAGATACTAATAGAAGAAGGCAGTAGGAAAGATGAAAATGATAATAGTAATACAGCCCTACTACATTGGTAAATATCCTTAGACATAAAACAGTGCTGTAAGAATTAGGTGTTAGCAATGGCATGAAGGAAAAATGTTTCTTTGTGTCTAGTTATTTTGGCAGTGACATCATGAGGGGAGGAATTGACACAAATTATGTCCAGGATGTGAGGGATTTGTCGATATATTCTCAGCCCTCTTTCTGACTCGCACAATATACAGATCCTCAATGGAAAGCAGGCTGGTTGCAATTGTACCCTTTGTAGTCCTAACTAGTCTCTACCTATCCTATTTGGTTGCTGTACCAAAACAAAAGTTTGGTGATGATCAAGGAGCACAAACTAAAGTTTCGGGAAGAGTTAGGGAACTAATATATCCACAATTTGGATCACAATGTTTTTAAAAATCGTTGTTTATTTATTATCATGTTTTTTAAGACCACCCAACTTCATACTATCCTAATAATGTTTCCCCCCCCCCCCCCTTTCAATTTGCTGCATTCCTCACTACTGGCAGACATTGGATATAATACTGAAATGCAGGGGTGGATGGGAGGGTGGGTAGGAAGTGGGAAGGAAGCTAACACAAATCCATCATGAAAATACCATGAATCTGAGAAGCTTAACTGAGGGCACAGTTTAATTTATGTTTGCACTTTTCTTAATTGGCTTTGCCCATTCTATCTTACATGGCATTTGCTACAGGGTAATTTGCCATTTTTATGTTCCATCCTTTGGACCGCAGTAGTAAAATAGATACCTTTGAAATAAAGTGGTTGCAAAAAAGATTTAATCTATGGTACAAAGATATCATTTACTACTCAAAGTGCCCAAATTCCAGCTTCTAAAGAAAAAGTGAGCTTTATATCATTATGAGAAAAATCCATCTAAAATACTTTATGACATACTGAGGAAATTTTGTTAAATGCTGATCAAAAGATTGGGTATTTATTCTGAAAAGGAAAAAAAAAAGCTGACTATTCTTTTACAGCAAAGATGGATGGCAACTCTTAAATGTTTAATTGCTTGGGGTATCTCAATCAGGCACTAGATCATTTTAAGTTGCTTATCAGGTGAAGGTCAGGGCCACAGCAAGCTTTCCAAGGCATTTTGAGGGTTTCAGCTTCCACAATAGACAAGGATAGACTTCAAGTAGACATTGAGCAGGGTATAGGATGAAATGAGCATCTTAAAGACCTCTGAGTTTAGAAAGGTTTCCCGCCGCTTAGTAAGTTTCTAAGAAAAGGCTCAAATGTCTATGGAAATAGTCAGTCATCTAGGTCATGGTTGTTCCAAAGGTGCTTTTTTCAAAAGGCAACTAGACTTTGTTGTTTTTGCCTGTAGACATTTTGCTTCTTATACAAGAAGCTTCTTTAGTTCTTTGTCAGATGAAGAATGACCTTCATCAGATGAACAACTGAAGAAGCTTCTTGGATAAGAAGCAAAACATGGACAAGAAAAAATAAAAACAAAGTCCAGTTGCCTTTTGAAAAAGCACTTTTGGGAAAAGGCTAAAAAAACTGCAGATTTCATCCCTGCCCTAAAATCCATTTTGGTGTAATTATACAACAACAACAACAAAGCAAGAACTCACTATATGGGATCTCTTTGAAAAACAGATTTTGCATCAAAGGACCAGAACCAAGAGATATTGTGCACAGTTTTATGAACATGCACAACCTCTAATTTGGGGAGCAAATAAAGTAGAACTTTCATCTTAGAAAAAAAAAAAAATAGGTAGAAACTGCCAACTGATGTGATATTTGATAAGTGCTAAATTGTTCCAAGGATGGACAACCTTTATCCTTTCAGGAATTATTGAACTATAACTTCCAGAAGCTTCAACCATCACAGGCAATTGGAAATGCAACTCAACAACTTCTGCTTTCCACTTGTATGCTAGGTCTATTTATCAAGGTAGAAGAATATTTGGATTTCCTGTAAAATAAATGGAAGGGAAACCATGGATAGTTAACTTGATGGCCTCCAAACGTTTTGAACTTCAATTCATATCAGCTCTTGCCTTCTTCATCAAAGGGAAGACATTTGGGAATCATAATTCACAACACAGAGCTGCATACTCACCTAGCAGTCATGGCTAGAAGATCTCACTCTTTCCTATGTACAGTATGTTTCTAGGTAGGTTTTGTATGTGACACATTATAAGCAATTCCAATATTATTATTATTTTTTAAGTATCTCTGAATGATGTTTGAGAAGGGGCTAAACACATGCTAACTTGGAATGAAGCCAATTAGCTTGAGTAAAATAAATTAGTTTTGAAATTTTCAACTCCTAAGACTATTTTATTGATGAAAGGAAGCCAGAGAATGGAGGAGGGGGCAGGAATACACATATGAACTTTTTGTACTTGCTTGGATTAAGCTGAACAACAGGGTGAAAATGAAAATGCTAATGAAATAGCCTGTAGGTCTATGATAAGTGAGTTTGAGCAACATTAAGTGTTCTCATTAGAGTAAATCACTACACTTTGCACTGTCGACATGTGTTATCAGTTCAGCCACTATACCGTGGTGCCCTTGTCGTACTCTGCCATGTTGTACCAGCTTGCAAAATCTTGCAAGTCACTGTTTGTGCTAAACAATGAAACTCAAAAGTTGGAAGCAGCAGGGATGCCGATGCCGATGTGGAAACCTGTGCATTTGTGCCTGCTTTTTCATGCAGAAAGGAAACATTTCAGCAAATGAAGAAAGATTTTGCTTTCTAGAACATTCCACTGCCTCCACCCAACTGTATTATCCATGTACTGAAAAGACACATCTATATAAATGTATGCAAAAGCAATAGCAATATCACATAGACTTACTGTATATACCACTTCACAGTGATTTACAACCCTCTCTAAGAAATTTACAGAGTCAGCATATTGCCCAAAACAATCTGGGTCCTCAGTTTACTGACCTTGGAAGAATGGAAGGTTGAATCAACCTTAAACCTGGTGAGATTTAACCTGCCGAACTGCTGGCAGCCAGCAGTCAGCAGAAGTAGCCTGCAATACTGTATTCTAACCACTGCACCACCATGACTCTTAAATATAGAATATGCAATCATATTTTATGTGCAATTTTCCTAAAGAATGAAATATTTAAAATGTGTAAATGTATAAATGTATAATCAATGCAATAGCATGAAGAAAAATATGAACAGTGGGTTTAAGATCACAGTATCAGTAAATATTAGACTATATATATATATATATATATATATATATATATATATATATATATATATATATATATATATATATATATATATATATGTGTGTGTGTGTGTGTGTGTGTGTGTGTGTGTGTGTGGCCATAGTTCTGCTGAGGATTAAAGAAAGCACATTTTTACTGGAATTTAATAGTACTGAGCAGCCAGAAAACCTAAGTTCAAGAGCATTACATCTGAGCCAATTCTTCTCTTTTGTTCTCATTTCAATCATTTTCACATGATGGTTCAAAATCTGTGGGAAGACTATGTTGGGATATAATGTAATGATTGAACAAGGGAAGAACATGAGAATGAAAGGTCTAAAATTGACACTAAATTATAATTTAAAAGAAAAAAAAGTATCAGATGATTTAACACTAGATAAGTTGTCAAAAATATATAAGGATATTTCAACTGAATGTTGGAAATGCAAATTTAAAGAAGCAACCTTTTATCATTTATGGTGAACATTTGACAAAGCAAAGAAATAATGGAGTAGGCTTCACATCTTAATATAGAAGATTATCAAAGTGAATATAAAGATAAAATTAGAAACTTTTCTTTTGGGTTTAATAGAAAAAGACTTGGGGAAAAATTGAACTGATGTTATATCTATTGATGGAAGCAAAATTACTTTATGCACAAAAAATGGAAGACACTTTGATTCCTACTATGGACGAATGGTTGACAAATTGGAGTCAGCAGAGATGGCTAAATTGACTAATTTGATTAAAGGAAAAAAAAACACAATTACATTTATTTCTATTTGGAAACTGTTTCTTGACTTTACTTGAGTGGAAAAAAAAATGAAAATTTCATTTTGGGTTTTGCCGATTAAATAGGTTTGCTGTTATAAAAATGGCCCATTTACATTATGAAGTAAAAAGTTGAGGTTTGATGCTATTATCTTATTCTACTGCACCAAAAAGAGTCAGACATCAATGCCTTTTCTTTATTTTTTCTCTCTTTGTCCTATACTTTTTCTCTTCCTTATTTTCACACTATTTTCTTTTATATTATAAACACCAGGGCTATCAAACTCCTGGCCCATGGGCCAGATGCATCATGTGCTGGCCACATCCATGCCCAGTGTAGCAAAGGGGGAAAAGTCCCAATATATCACTTACAATGCACCATGACAACATGAGTTTGACACTCCTGTTATAAACTAATTAAATTTTAAACATGAAAATCTATGGGAAGTCTATGTATGTCACCTAGATTTGCTTGAAGCTGAATATAATAAATCTAGAGAGCTTCAACTTCCAAATGGACAAGGGTAGGCTTTATGGCTGGGGCAAACAATAGGATGAAATGAATGCCTTAAAGATTTCTGAGGCTGAAAGGGGAGAATCGTCCAACTCAATGGTATGTTTCTAAGAAAGTACTGAACCAAATAGCCTTAATGAGAAAGTTTCTAAGAACAGCAATCAGCATCAGGAATGTTATGAAGAAGTCTACCTTGGTGATCTTCCATCTCAGCTCAGATAATTAGGAGTTTCTCCTCTGATCCTATCTGTGTAAAAATTGGTTCTTATGGAAAAAAAAGTTAAACAAAAAGCAACTTTGAAAAACTATACTTTGGATTGGACAAATGATTAAGGGCAAATAGAAAGAAATAACATCTTATAAAACCTTATACATAAATGTTTCAAAGAAGGTGACACTTTTTAATGGCCTTCCTTTTTAGTGTATCTCTTTAGATGCTTACCTGCATGTAAGTTCCGCTGAATTGAGAAGGGCTTGTTCCTGAAAAGGAAATTGGATGTTCATTTTTACTTCCTGAATGGTTAAGAAGAACTAGACCTGTCTTGCAGAGCTGATTAGTTCTAGCAGATCTAACTGTGCATTTGGAAAAGGAAGAAGAAACTTTGACCAACAAAAGGACAGCTAAGATGAAAATGGGCAAAATATATTAAGGGATGCATTTTTATCAATGCTCAAAAATTCAAACAATGTATCTGATTGAACTGTTTTAAGTTGCTATTTTCATTCTTCTAGAGAAGGTAATCCCCATTCTGTCCTTCATTTCAGTCTTCTGTGACATTTCAGAACTACTACACCAAAAACAATATTGAAATACAACAATAATTGTCTATGGAGATTCTCAGTCATCAGATCATGGTTGTCCCAATGGTGTTTTTTAAAAAGGCAGTTGGCTTTGTTTTTCCTTGAAGACATCTCACTTTTCATCCAAGAAGTTTTTTCAGCTCTGTTTGTGAGTTGAAGAAGCTTCTTGGGTGAGAAGCAAAATATTTTCAAGGAAAAACGAAGTCCAGTTGCCTTTTAAAAAAACACCTTTTGGGGCAAGGTACAAGAGAAAGTTTTGTGGCCTTTTGCCTTTCAGTATATTGGTAAGGCCATCAAATATTCCAACTTTGTTGACAATAAAAGTACTTGTTTAGGAAAGTCGTTGGTTTCAGAAAGACTTATGAGGTGGTTGGTTAAGTCTTGGAGCCATGGTGTTATTGAGACTGACTGAGTGAAACTGACTGTGTCATTAAATTTATTCAGGCAGCAAAACAGGGATCTTCTTAATAGACATCCTAGTATGGGGAAATCCTCAGAATTATCCTTCTGGGTTGTGGACCCTCAGACAAATCCCTTCTGTCTTATTTCAAGATTCAAGATGGTTATAACATGGCACCTCTTACATCTTTTGCTGTGTTTGAAGAGAAAGGAAAAAAAAAGATTGTACATAGACTCTTCCCCCTTTATTTTTCTTTTGTTCCTTTTGACAGTTTCCAATACATGGCATGTGCTTTCTCTTTCTTTGAACTACCAGATCTAGGTTGCAAAATACAGTCAACCATTGGATGGCAGCAGAGGGCTAGTTGTCAGTATACCATTGCTGTCTCTAGAGGCCACTTATATAGTTTTGACAAAGTTTGGAGGAAGAGGGAGAGGGAAAGGGAAGGGGGAGGGGGAAGGAAAGGGGAAGAAGAAGAATAGAATAACAGAGTTGGAAAGGACCTTGGAGGTCTTCTTGTCCACGCCCCCCTGCTTTGGTAGGAAACCCAATAGCATTTCAGACAAATGGTTATCCACATTCTTCTTAAAAACTTCCAGTGTTGGATCATTTGCAACTTCTGGAGGCAAGTTGTTCGACTGATTAATTGGTCTAACTGTCAGGAAATTTTTCCTTAGTTCCAGGTTCTTCTCTCCTTGATAAGTTTCTACCCATTGCTTCTTTTCCTTCCCTTGGGTGCTTTGAAGAATAGCTTGACTCCCTCTACTTTGTGGCATATATTGGAGCACTAATGTCATGTGAAGAAGAAGGAGGAGAATTAAAATGACAAGTAGTTGTTCGAAGTCACCCATGAATGCAGCTTATGACTTCCTTTAAAGTAGAAGTTAGGATAAATACAAGACTTGCTTTTATTAATCTATCACCAGGATTTTCAAAATTTGTGGCACCTTGCCCAGTTGCTATAAGCTTGAGCATAGGATGAGGGCAAAACCTGGAGTTAGTTTTGACAGCAGTCCAATTTTGCTACATAAGTCTGACCAGATTTAAAAAGAGTTTGTAGCCATCTTTCCAGTTGCTTGCAAACCCAACATCTGTGAATCCTTGCAATGCATGCTTATTGTCCTTTTGTGACCCCAACAGTGAAAACAAAAACATTTGATCCTTCTGGGTTTCCGGTTCCACATGGCTTCGGTGGCTGCAGGAATTCGCGACCGTTCGCGATTCCTGCTGTGCTTGCCGCCAAGGTACCCCCGATCCAAATGGGTCAGGGGGATATGGCTGCCCTGTAGGGACAGCCGAAGAGAGAGGGGAGCCGGACAGGGGGTTGGGGTTGTCGCAGACCCCCTCCTCATCCGGGTAAACCCCTTTTTCCCAAGGTGGTGGAGCGGCGGTCAGCAATGGCCGCCACGAAGAAGCCTGCAACCGGGTAAGATTGTGCTGGAGGAAGCAAGAAAAGTGAAAGTGCTGGCTGAGTCGGGTCAATCAACATCTTTTAAATTCACTGGAACTGAGCTGTCTGAATTGCTGGAGGATACATTGTATCCCTAAGAAGATCGAAAGCGGCGGAGAAGCTGTTAACGGGAACTTTTTTTTTTCTTCACTCTCCCACCCCATGGAAACAGCAGATGAAGATTTGAAATTTGTTTGGGCACTGAAGGTGAACTATTCTGAAAGTTGAAGTTAAGGGACAAAAGAGTTCTTGGACATTGGACTTAAAAATTTAAGAAATTGGAAAACCCTTATTAGAGGTATGGATTTCTGATCATTTAAAAATTGATGTTGCAAGAGGGAAGGGAGAGGGAAAAAAATGGAGCAGAAGTTGAAAAAGAAGGAGATTGCCTAGAATCTCAAAGAAAAATATATGGTAATTGGACCTCTTTGATTAAACAGTAACCCCAGTAAGAGAAATAGAAGAAGGAAGAAAAGTATTAACTTTTGGAACTTTTTTTGAATTATTTTTGATTAAAAATACTTGGTTGGTTGTTTTGGGGAAAGTTTCTCTTTTCAGGATGGCATCGCTTGTGGATGAACTAAAGACTGAATATCAAAAATATAAAAAGGAAGAACAAGATGGAAAAGATACTTTGGGCACTTTATTTCAATTTCTAGAAATGGCGTTATGCACTTATGAAAAGTTGATTATGCAGCAGAATGACTGGGACAAAGAAGAAGAGGAACAAGAAGCCATCTTTGATGAATAATGGTTTTTTTCCGGGGAGGAGGAGAAAGAGGATAAGAAAAAGGGGATTTTAAGGTTTGAAAAAATAACCAAAAAAGAGAAAAATGAAAGGAAAGGTGGATTCAAGGTAAGAAAGCAAAGGAAAGGGAGTAAGAAAAGGGAGGAGGAGAGACAAAGGGGTAAAAAGGGCAAGGAGAAGAATAAGCAAGAGAGAAAAGGGGGGAAGAGAAGCCTCAATGGTGGGAAGCAAGATTTAAAGAAAAAAAGTTTATTTAGAGACAATGGGTGAATCTAATTAAGGATAAAAGGGGGATTCTGGAAGGTACATAAGATTGTATTTTTATATGTGTATTTAGAGTATAAAATTTATTGTGTAATTTTAGAATCTACTAAACAGAATCCCAAGATAAATTAAGTGTTATATGAAGTACTTTTAAGTTAGGGTAATGAGTTAAAGGCGTCACTCCAATTAGTGTATAGGAGAAGTATATTAAAAGAAAAAAGATGAATGGATAGTTGGAAATAGAACAGACAAAGAATGTTATTGAAAATGGTAATAAGATATGGAAGGATATATAAAGGTTTTGTTATGTTTTTTTGGGTTTTGTATGTTGATAAAAGGCAATAAAATTTTAATTAACAAATAATTTGGATGAAAAGGAGAAGTTGGGATAAGATACGAAGTTAAATAGATAAAGTAAATATTGATATTATAATTGGGAATCATTATGTTCTATTGGTTTTCTTTTTTAATTATCACTATTTTTTTTTTAGAAAAGAATTTATAAGCTGTTATGCCTTGATTGTTTGTGCACTGTTTTTGTAAAATTAATAAAATTGGTTTATATAAAAAAAGAAAATGATAATAAAATATGGAAGGATATATAAAGTGAATATGATGTTTGAATTTGTGTCTGTGAGAAGAGTTTCATCCCGGGATCAGGCAGCCTTCAAAAAAGATGTTTTAGTTTGTTTTTGTTTTTTTTCCTATGTTTTGTGTTTTATATGTTTATGAAAGGCAATAAAATTTTAATAAGCAAGAAATATAATTTGGATAAAAGGAGAAGTCTGGATAAGATATGAAGTTAAATAGATAATGTAAATATTGATATTACAATTTGGAATTAATTTGTATGTTCTATTGGCTCTCTTTAATTATTATTATTATTATTTTTTAGAAAAGATTTTTCAAGTTGTTATGCCTGGATTGTGTATTATTTTTGTAAAATTAATAAAATTTGTTTTTTAAAAAAAAAAAAACATTTGATCCTTCTGGATTACTAAACCACTAGACAGACTTTGTTTCAATCTATTTACCTTTCTTATTAAGGCTGAAATCTATAATTGGAAACCTGCTCTTCAGAAGAACAAACAACAGTTTTGCACGTTAGACAGAGTGATGCCAAATAAAAAGTAAGAGAAAAAGACAAAGCCAACAAGCAAGTTGCACAAAGGGAAATTATTTACAAGAATTGGGTAGAGATTTTAAGAAGAAAAAAGTCTGTATTCTCGGTCATGACAAATTTGTCAACTTTCCATTTCCAAACATTAGGGGTATTCAAAAGTTTTGACATGCCTTGGGGATTGTAAGGATATTTTGGTTGCTTTAAATATAATTCAGATGTGCTACATTAATATCATAACTTTTTAGCATTTTGTTTGTTTCACTTGGCTTAAGTAGTTCCCTTCAGGGTAATGCTTCAGGCAAATGATTTAAGAATTCCTTAATCATCTATCATCAGAGCTGTGGTGGCACGGTGGTTAGAATGCAGTACTGCAGGCTGCTGACTCCTGGCTACCTGCATTTTGACAGATCGAATCTCACCAGGGTCAAAGTTGACTCAGCCTTCCATCCTTCCAAGGTCAGTAAAATGAGGACCCAGATTGTTGCAGGCAGTATGCTGACTCTGTAAACCATTTAGAGAGGGCTGTAGAAAGCACTGTGAAGTGGTGTATAAGTCTAAGTGCTATTGCTATCAGGTAAATGTTAGAAAATTACAAAATATTTAATTGTTAATGAGCTTCCTATGCAGTTATATCCATCACATGTGATGAAGTTGTTAGGAATGTAAGTCACCTAACAGTTATTTGGGTTGGAAATATATAAACTAGGATAGACATTTTAATACTATGTCTTTAAGAGAATCCTAAAACTGTAATTGGGTGTGGTTCCACAAATGGCCATAAGATGGAGCCAGAAACCTGCGTTGTTTTGTCTCAGGAAAGTCTCAGTGAGTCTTTTTTCCTTCTGCTGAAGAGAGTTGCCATTCCTCCATTTTTCCCTATTGACTGTTATTCTTGGATTTGATGTAAGTTTGTTACCGAACTTGATACTGGACTTTGATATTTGGATTATCCCGGAACTGAAAATCGACTGCTTTACCTGCGAATGACTTGGACTGCTTATCTTGAATTGTGCTTAAACGTTTATTGGAAGTAAAAACTTACATTTACTGTACAGTGTGCTGTTTGTGTATTATTCTTCACTACTCTCAATACATCTCCCTGTTTGCTCTCATTCTCCTAACGGGGAATTACCTCAACAGAAGTTACTACTGTTATGGTTGGATGGTGCCTGCATAACAAGCTCTGCAGATAGCACTAGGCAAAGTTGGGAGATTATCCTGCAGCTTCTACCAAAAGGTCTTTTGGAGGAGCACCTGTTAGTCCTTAAACCAAATGTATCTCTTCTCCAGATGTTTGGCATCTCCAAAGAGAATCTATGTGACCTTGGAAAAGATGCACTGCTGCTTAACCCTTACTCTTTGTGCTTTGGAAAAGAGAAACTCTTGGTCATAGGTGGATCAGCACTGTCCCAGGCGTGTTACAACATGTCCCATCTCATTTCCCATCCAAAAGATAATTAAAATGGCTGTTAGCACACTCAAATACAGCAGGCTGGCATTGATTCTCTGCTTGAAAGCCACTATCTGAGAGACCACTTTATTTCACTTAACAGTTGGTCTGCCTGATGCCATATGGAAAAGATATTTCCCCTCTCGAAGCAGCAAAACCCTGATTATAAAAAAACAGAAGCTGGATGAGGAAAATTGGAATAGGGCTATGGATGAAAGAGCACCATATGGGAGGAGATTGCAATGGACTACATAGTTGAGTTGCTGAAAAGTGGGGGGAACACGGTGATCTGAACTGTAATAGACCTACAGGTGCACTTCATACCTTGCAGTGGACTATCCTCAGCCCACCAGTTAGCCAAGCTGTTCCCGAAGCACATCTACTGCCTGCTTGGAATACCACAGAGAATTATCTCAGACAGAGGGGTCTAGTTCATGGCTAAGTTCTGGAGAGAGTTCCTGTAGTCTATTGGGTTGTCCCAGGACCTTAGATCGGCCTTTCATCCAAGCACCAATGGGGAGGCAAAGAGACCGAACATCATGTTAGAGCAGTACCTGAGGTGCTATATGAATTATTTAGCAGCCCAATTTGGGCAGACCTCCTGCCTGTCACAGAGGTTGTATACAATAATGCTGTTCACAATAGCATGGGACTAACCCCCTTCAGAGTAGTGAGCAATATGGACTTCATCCCAATGCCTATTCAAGGGATTCCCACCTCGTCAGTCAGCTTGACCGATTGGATGTCAACATTGCAAGCAACTTGGGAGAATGTTTTTTTTTTTTTTTTTAAAAAAATGCTATCTCATGCAGCACAGATCTATTAAAACAAACAAAGAAACAGGCAGACAAGCACTGAGCCCCACAACGACCATTCTAGTTGGGGGAGAAGGTCTACCTCTCCACAAAATATTTGAGGCTAAAACTCCCTAGCAAAAAAATGCGTGGAACGGTAGATCACACATTATATAAAAGGTAAGATCTCAGAGGCCATCCAATCTAAACCTCTTTCCACTGTTGGATCCCATTACTACAGCATTCCAGGAGATAAGCACAGAGCCATGGTTGCCTCCAACAAAGGAAGACTCCACCACCCTTTCAGAGAGTTGCTGCACAGCTGAAGAGATTTTATTGCTAAGAACTTTATTCTGATCTCCAACAGAAATCTATTTCCTTATGATGTAAGACTGTTGTCTCTTGACCCATCTTCAACACTAAACATTTTTCCCTATCTACTATAGGTCACCCTTCAGATATCTGAAGAGACTATCATGTATTCTTACAGCCTACTCTTCTTCAAGCTAAACGTACCCAATCAACCTCCAACTGTTTTATATGGATTTTTTTTCCTTCTGTGCTGCAGAGATTCCAGAGACAGCTTTGAAGACAGAATTAACTAGTCTGTAAACATCAGACTAAGCCAGACAAGAGGAGGTGAGGAAGGTCTCAAAATGTGTCAGATTATTAAACTACATTCTGCTATCATACTACATTGTACTACAAGTAGAATGCCAGTGACTCATGTAATGCAACCTTCTTTATCTGTTCAATCTCAAAGGGTGGATACTTGGCCCTGATGATCTTGACTGATTTCATCTGGATATATTCTGGTTTGTCAGTGTTCTAAGTCGCAATATTCTTGGTAGTTCTCAACAGTTAGAACATAGAAGAAGGATACATCTTGATAGATAAAGAAAAAGCAAGTATTGAAAGAATAATGCATGTAGAACATATTGGCCTCAATCAGGCCAGCTTCAGAGCGTATGTATAAACTTATTTATACAAGTTTACATAAGCTGTTATATTTATACATATTATAATAATATAAGCTGTTCCACTGTTTATTTTTCTCACTGTGAGGAAGTTTCTCCTTAATTCCAGGTTGCTTCTCTCCTTGATGAGTTTCCATCCATTGTTTCTTGCCCTACCCTCTGGTGCTTTGGAAAATGCTATGCATGAGGAAGAGAAAGAAAGTGGGAAAAATATTAAAAATCACAGGACACAGCCAAGTGTGCTCGTAAGAATCTTAAGGATGGTTTATATATCCATGTCACTTGGAACTTCATTGCTTGATTGCTCAACATCCTATGATTCACATCTGATAATCCGAAATGTTTTCATTGCAAGATATTTATTATCTTATACTAAATACCTTCCAATGAAATATTTTGTGGAAGGTATTTAAGAAGAGACTGGATAGCCATATGTCTGAAATAGTAGAGGGCTTCCTGCTTGATCAGTGGATTGGATTAGAAGACATTCAAGACATCCCAGCTCTGTTTTTCTGTTATTTGAATTCATTAACAAAAATTCAAACATTGTAGTTGTGAAACAATGAACCAATTAATTACTTAATTCAAAAGATGGAACAGACCTTGGAAGTCTTCTAATCCAACCCCTGTTCAAGCAGAAAACCCTGGATCATTTCAGACAACTGTCCAGTCTCTTCTTAAAAACCTCCAGTTATGAAGCACCCACAATTTCTGAAGGCAAACTGTTCTCCTGGTTAATTGTTCTCATTGTTAGGAATAATCTTCTAATTCCAGATTTGCTTTTTTCCTTAATTAGTTTCCATTGATTGTTTCCTGTCCTGTCCTCTGATGTTTTGGAAAATAAATTGACCACCTCCTCTCTGTGGCAGCCTCTCAAATACTGCTATCAGGTTTCCCCAGTCCTTCTTTTCTCTAGACTAGCCATTACTTGAATTTTTGTCTGAATTAGGGTCATCTGGAAACTACTATAATTCTTTTAAGAAAAAGCTGAAATTTTAAACAGTTAACTAAGACACAATGGCCAAAAGCAACCCTATTAAATAGCTATGCAGGTTTTTTTGAGCTTTTTCCAATATTTATGTAATATCTCAGAGTTATCTCGACATCTAAACTTGCTAGATACTCTTTTTTATCAAATGATTGCTGAAAACTGGCAACAAATCTGCAATTATGGTACTCCACAGAGAAATTGAATGGACAAACTGTTCTGCCTTGGTACCATCAATCAAGGTCTTCATCAATCAAATATTAATATGTGGATTTTAATGAGACTTTAATTTAAGAGGTTCATTGTAAAAAAGAAGGTGAGTGTTATTAGGAGTTGTAGTCATGTTTACTTCTTGAACTTGGGAATGTTTTAAGGGATTTTATAAGCAGGTTATGACTTTCCTGTGCTATTTAATCAAGAGTGTTCATTAAATATGCTGAAAGTATAATTTATTAGATGGGACTCCTTTAACCTGGAGAGGGAGGGGAAAGGAGAAAATGAGACATGAAGCAAAAGCATTTTGTAAAAAAAAAAAAAGTCAGATTTGATAGTGATGATTAAAATCTATTTGGCTCAAGTGAAACTTTTTTACTTTTTGAATTTGGGAAGAAATTACTTACTTTATTAAAATATTTGCTAGACACTTTTCAGCTGTAGCTCTCAGATGAATTTGCAAAATGAAACAAAAGTGGATCATATATAAAACAAGGATCAATTGAAAAATAGCAGTAATACTACAAATGAGTATGGATGTTTACACATAGTAAAGGTTCTAAACAATGATTTTGATCAGAGTTGTGACAACCAGACCCCAAAGAAAAGTTCACATTTTTTTTGTTTCTCCATTTCTCTTTCTTATTACTATGTGGTTATCTAGATTTTACAGTCCACCCTAATTTAAAACCAAGAAATAAATAAATATAAATATAAATATAAATATAAATATAAATATAAATATAAATATAAATATAAATATAAATATAAATATAAATATAAATATAAATATAAATATAAATATAAATATAAATATAAATATAAATATAAATATAGATAGATAGAGAGATAGATAGATAGATAGATAGATAGAGATAAAGAGATAGAGATAGAGATAGAGACAGAGACAGAGATAGAGATAGATAGATAGATAGATAGATAGATAGATAGATAGATAGATAGATAGATAGATAGATATAACTACAACATCATTGTAGTTGTGCTTTTAAAGTTGGAGCAATGTTTCAGCAGAATCTCATCTGCCATCAGGCTTCTGTATTGTGTTCGTCTGTGAATCAGATTTTTACAGTTGTTTCAGTTTTAAATTTTGGGCAGCCTATTGCTGTGCCAGAATGGTTTTTTCTTCATCCTGATTGGTTGAGAGTCTTGGTCTGTGTTTATTGGTCTTGGAGTTTGCTGTGTTCTGCTTCTAATATCTTCTGTCTGTTTTTTTTTTTTTTGGGGGGGGGGCTCTTTTTGTATCTTGATTGGCTGGCAACATTGTGTTACTTTATTGGAGGCCTTTAGTGCAGCTTGGCTTCGGGTAAATGGACAGCTATCATTAGTTAGGAAGCTGGGTTTCATCTGGGTGCCTGGTTGGGGTGTGTTTGAGCTGGAGGAATCAGGGGGGATCTGTTTGTGCCCAGGTGTTTGTCTGGCTTGTGGTGTGGAGATTTTTTTGTTTGTGAGTGCAAGTTTCCAAATGATTGACAGCCTGGTGGAATCATCTCTTCTGTTCATGCTTTCTGGTCTTTCTTCAATCTCTATGGCTTCTCTGATGATTCTGTGGCTGGGATTTTCTATGGTGGCTAGGGTTTTGGTGCCATTGAAGTTGATGCTATGACCTGTGGCTTCCATGTGTTGGACTAGTGAGGAAGTGTGTTCCAGCTTTTTGACTGCATTTTTGTGTTCATCCAGGCGGGTGCTTATTCTTCGATTGGTCTGTCCAATGTATATGGCCGGGCATGATGCACAGGGGACTTCGTATATGCCTTGGTTTTCCAGGTCAATTTTGTCTTTGGGGTTTCTGAGGATGGCTGCTATTTTTCTGTCTGTTTTGAAGGCAGTCTTGATATGGTGTCTGTGTAGTATCTTACTAATTTTGTCTGTAATGCCTCTTAGGTAGGGCTTCCTAACTAATGATAGCCGTCCATTTACCGAAGCCAAGCTGCACTAAAGGCCTCCAATAAAGTAACACAATGTTGCCAGCCAATCAAGATACAAAAAGAGCCCCCCCCCAAAAAAAAACAGACAGAAGATATTAGAAGCAGAACACAGCAAACTCCAAGACCAATAAACACAGACCAAGACTCTCAACCAATCAGGATGAAGAAAAAACCATTCTGGCACAGCAATAGGCTGCCCCAAATTTAAATCTGAAACCAGTTCTCACGGGTATTTGTATGTGGATCTTTGATTATTCGGGTTTTCTCCCACGTAAGATTGGAAGTATCTAGGCAACGTTTCGATGAAGTCTCATTCATCATCTTCAGGCTTGTGTCTTCAGCTCTGTGCTTCTCAGAGTGATGTGAGCTTGCAGCTGCTTCTTCCTTTTAACTGCTAGTGGGGGTGTGACTTGATTGAGTGGGGGCTTGGCTGTGTTCTGATTGGGTGGGGGTGTGTTCTCATTGGTTGGGGGTTTGGCTGTGTTCTGATTGGTTGGGGGGTTGGCTGTGTTCTGATTGGCTGGCGGCCAATATACCGTGTTTCTCACATAATAAGGCTGGGCCTTATTTTTTTTTGATCCCCGAAAACATGGCTAGGCCGTCTTTTCGGGGGGTGACTTAATTCCCCCCCTTGCATCCTCACCAACAGCCGCTCCTACCGGGTGATCATGGTGAAGCACAGAGAGCTCCCTACTCCCACCTTTGCTGCAGACACCTTTGGCACCTGCCGCTGTTGCTTTCCCTTTTGCCCATTCCGCTGCCACGTTTGGAGCTGCTGCTTCCGTGTTTGGAGTTCCGCCGCCATTTGGAGCTCCAAACGCGGAAGTGGCAGTTCCAAACATGACGGCGGGCGATCTTTTTATTTTGGTCCACGCGAAGTTCAGAGCGAGCGAGAGGGAGACTGTGATGCCTCCATTCGAGATGGCAACCTCACTAGTGGATCACAATGTGGCTGGAAGCCTGAATCAGCGGGATACGATGGCGATCTTTTTGGAGTGAGAGGAAAGGGAGAGAAGAGTTGCCAGGCGTAATTTGCAGGAGGAAGTGGGTGTGCCCCACGGCAGGGAGCCCAAGGAAGAAGGGCCGGTAGGCAACGGAGAGTGTCCCGTAGCTCCGGAAGCAGCCTAGAGATGCGCCCGGGAAGAGGCGCAGATGCTGCCTTGTAGTCCCCAAACCAACTTTGCGTGCCGCCTTTAGTTATGTGCGCTCCGCTCTTTGGGCATCTCTGTGTGATCGCGACCCTGTCCTTTCCACCTGGCGCCCTTGCTGCTTTCTGGCTCTTTAGCAAGGCATCGCGGTCTCCCTCTCATGCTCGCTCTGAACTTCACGTGGACCAAAATAAAAAGATCGCCCACCGTCATGTTTGGAGCTTCCGCATTTGGAGCTTCCGCCGCCATTTGGCAGTGCTCCAAAGGCAAAGCCGGTTGCTAAAGAGCCAGAAAGCAGCAAGGGTGCCAGGTGGAAAGGACAGGGTCGCGATCACATGGAGATGCCCAAAGTGCGGAGCGCACATAACTAAAGGCGGCGCACGCAGTTGGTTTGGGGACTACAAGGCAGCATCTGCACCTCTTCCCAGGCGCGTCTCTAGGCTGCTTCCGGAGCTACGGGACGCTCTCCATTGCCTACCGGCCCTTCTTCCTTGGGCTCCCTGCTGTGGGGTACACCCACTTCCTCCTGCAAATTACGCCTCGCAACTCTTCTCTCCCTTTCCTCTCGCTCCAAAATGATCGCCATCGTATCCCGCCGATTCGGGCTTCCAGCCATGTTGTGATCCACTAGTGAGGTTGCCATCTTGGATGGAGGCATCGCAGTCTCCCTCTCGCTCGCTCTGAACTTCGCATGGACCAAAATAAAAAGATCGCCCGCCGTCATGTTTGGAGCTGCCACTTCTGCGTTTGGAGCTCCAAATGGCGGCGGAACTCCAAACACAGAAGCGGCAGCTCCAAATGTGGCAGCGGAATGGGCAGAAGGGAAAGCAACAGCGGCGGGTGCCAAAGGTGTCTGCAGCAAAGGTGTTTGGTGGGAGTAGGGAGCTCTCCGTGCTTTGCCATGATCGCCAGTTAGGAGTGGCTGGTGGCGAGGAATTCCTGCCAGTTGGGCGCTCCTAACGGCAAATCTCCCGCCCTTCCCCCTTATTTTGCATATTTTAAGATAGGCCTAAATTTGGGGGGAGGGGCTTAATTTGATTTTATGCCCCAAAAACATGCTGGGCCTTTCTATTGGTGGAGGCCGTATTGTCGGAGAAACACAGTACACACACACACACACACACACACACACACACACACACACACATATATATATATATATATATATATATATATATATATATATATATATTTTCTTAAGTTTTCGCGGGTACTTACATGTCTGCCATTCAGCTTTGTTCGGGTATTTTCCCACGTCATAATAGTGGTGCTTTTAAAGTTGTAGCAACGTTTCAGCAGAATCTCATCTGCCATCATCAGGCTTCTGTATGGTGTTTGTCTATACAGAAGTCTGATGATGGCAGATGAGATTCTGCTGAAACGTTGCTACAACTTTAAAAGCACCACTATTATGACGTGGGAAAATACCCGAACAAAGCTGAATGCCAGATATATATATGTTTTCTTAAGTTTTCGCGGGTACTTACATGTCTGGCATTCAGCTTTGTTCGGGTATTTTCCCACGTGGTGCTTTTAAAGTTGTAGCAACGTTTCAGCAGAATCTCATCTGCCATCATCAGGCTTCTGTATGGTGTTTGTGAATCAGTCTTTTACAGTGGTTTCAGATTTAAATTTGGGGCAGCCTATTGCTGTGTCAGAATGGTTTTTTCTTCCTCCTGGTTGGTTGAGAGTCTTGGTCTGTGTTTATTGGTCTTGGAGTTTGCTGTGTTCTGCTACTAGTATCTTCTGTCTGTTTTTTTTTTTTTGGGGGGGGGGGGCTCTTTTTGTATCTTGATTGGCTGGCAACATTGTGTTACTTTATTGGAGGCCTTTAGTGCAGCTTGGCTTCGGGTAAATGGACGGCTATCATTAATTAGGAAGCTGGGTTTCATCTGGGTGCCTGGTTGGGGTGTGTTTGAGCTTGGATCTGTTTGTGCCCAGGTGTTTTTCTGGCTTGTGGTGTGGAGATTTTTTTGTTTGTGAGTGCAGGCTTCCAAATGATTGACAGCCTGGTGGAATCATCTCTTCTGTTCATGCTTTCTGGTCTTTTTTCAATCTCTATGGCTTCTCTGATGATTCTGTGGCTGGGATTTTCTATAGTGGCTACGGTTTTGGTGCCATTGAAGTTGATGCTATGACCTGTCCAATACATGGAAGCCACAGGTATATATATATCAAGGGACATTGACTAGATGATATGAAAAACAGAAAGCTATCTTCAGATATAATAACCCAGTTTCCTTCAGCTATAAAAAGGAGCCCTCGTGGCACAACGGTTAGAAAGCAGAATTGCAGGCTAACTCTGCCCACAGCCAGGAGTTTGGTTCTGATTAGCTCAAGGTTACCTCAGCTTCCATCCTTCTGAGGTTGGTAAAATGAGATTGTTGGGGGCAATATGCTGACATTTTACATCACTCAGAAAGTGCTGTTAAGCACTGTGGAATGATATATAAGTCTAAGTGCTTGTGCTTATTAGATCAGAAGAGAAATATCTTCTTCTCAAGGAAAATAAACATAGTCCAACTGTCTTTTGAAACAGCACATTTGAAACAACCATGACCTGGATGAGTGAGAATTTCCATAGACATATTGCTAGTACTATAAAAAAAGGAGGAAACGTATGGAAAGAAATATTTTAGTGTCTACCTCTCCTTCAAATAGTGAACAAAGTGCCTTATTTGATGTGTAAATAAAAGAGCTATTCTACTCAGAGTTCCTCTCTCACTCTCACTCTGGGTGTATACATTTGTGTATTTGTGTGTTGTGTGTTTGAATGTAGACATATTGTACTTTGTCTGCCTGTATATGCCTCTCTCTCTCTCTCTCTCTCTCTCTCTCTCTCTCTCTTAATTTGGGAGTAGAACCTATGCTTGACAGGTTATACAATATTCTCATCATGAAAGAAAATATAACTGATTTATATCTGGAGGTTGTGTTTTATCTCAACTTCTGTCTTTTTTTTCATATTGCCCATTGTTGTTGCCTTTGCTGAAACGCCTCCTATCAGAAGCTTTCAACCTAAATTCTCTCTTTTGCACATGTAATTTTAAAGCTTATTTAAAGTCATTAAAGTCTTCTCAGCATTTCAAGTGTCTTTGGGGATGCTTCTATTTCTCCCATCTTCATCCAAAAGTTCTCTAAATTGTGGCACAACTTCTCTTGCTTGAAAGCACGTCTGACTCAAATGTAGCTTTGTGAAAAATAGAAACTCAGCAACAATGAAACATGTTCAGGACCATCAAAAGAAATCTGAAGCAGGTTGAGAATGAATTAAAAACAAAAAAAACCCAGAAACCGCTTTTACAAAAAAAAAAAATGCTTTTAAGAAATTGGAAGAGATGTTTTAGAAGCACTAAGATTACTTCTTTTTGAATATCTCATTCTGAAAAAGGGACAAAAAACTGTTTTCTTCATATACAACTGAGATTGAAGAAGAAATTTAGATAGCAATCTAAGGTAGTGGCCCTAGAATTTGATTGAACACTCTTGTTCCACACACATAAGAAACAAGCAGAGCTTCGACCTCAACATTATGGTTGCTATCAAAACGTTTCTGATTGGTAGAATTTTGTCTGATGTGCAAAAGTAGAAACCAATGGGTATCTCAGGAATATTACAGTAAGTAAGGGTAAAAGTAATAGCTAAAATTGGCAGAAGCGTTTTCTTTTTCTTTTCTTTTTTTAGGAATGCATGTTGGGGAGCAGAAGAAAGCAAACATGTATCATTAAGGTGGCTGCTTACAAACTCCTCGCTATTATTGATAACAGCTAACAGAGCATGGCAGAAATTTACAGAATGACAGAGTTGGAATGGACCTTGGAGGACTTCTCAAGCAGGTGACCCTCCACCATTTCATACAAATGGCTGTCCAATCTCTTCTTTAAAATCTGAAACGAAGAAGCGCCCACAACTTCTGGAGGGAAGCCATTCCACTGGTTTATTGCTCTCACTATCTGTAAATCTCTCCTTAGTTCTACATTGCTACTTTCCTTGTTTAGTTTCCATCCATTGTCTCTTGTCCTGCCTTCAGGTGCTTTGAATAGAATAGGTTGACACACCTCTTCTTTGTGGCAGCTCCTCATATATTGGAATATTGGTATCATGTCACCCCTAGGTTTTTTGTTTTTTGTTTTTTTCATTAGACTGGCCATATCCAATTAGTAATAGCAATAGGACTTTTATTTACAAACTGCTCCTTCCTCCTTTTCCTTTTCCTAATCTAGACATAGCCAATTCCTGCAATTGTGCTTCATGTGTTTTAGCCTCCAGCCCTCTAATTATTCCTTTATCATCTGAACTTGAGTCTGTGAGATTTTTTTCCTCTTTCCAGAAATACAAATTCAATGAATCAATCAGTCAATTAATCAACCCAAACATATCAAAATATATTTTTCAATCATAATGCCAGTGGTGCATAAATGTGGAAATGACTTATGTTCTTGCAAGCCATAAATATGGATTTGAAATAATTTGTTAGAAATAATTTAAATGACATCAGTATCACCCATTCTTGCTTCTTCCACCAGTTCAGATCCATGAAATATTGTATGATACTTTACAGATTCTGCAATGAGTACTTGAAATTGAAGTAAAGCACATTTCAAGTACTCTTAGATCCAGCTATGCAGTTCACCAGTTGATGGCAAATAAGATATTATTTTGTATCTAATCTTTCTTATACAAATGGTATGAATATAACATTAGAAAACATTGCACATAGCACCAAAAGTAGGGAAGGCTGTTCTGTCCCCTCATTAGCATTCTTGAGATCCCCGCGCTTTGATTGGCCAAAGCGCGGGGCACTCTGATTGGCTAGGCGAGCCGCGCCGATTGGCTCGCTAGGAATCTCCCGCGATTGGTCTATTCGAATTGCAGGAGATTCAAAGCGGTGCCATTGGCCGTGGCCGCCGCGGCTAAAGAAATAAAAAGCTGCAAAGTTTCTCCATAGCCCCAGTTCGGTTCCTACTCAATAAAAGAGCTTGATACAAAGTCACCGACTCCTGGCATCATTTCCGAAGACACGACACTGGCGACGAAGGTGGGATCCTGATCCTGAACCGAAGCACGTGTCCGACGGAAGCCAGACGAAACTCCACAATGGCGAAAATTGCACCCCCCGCACCCTTCAACCCCACCAGCGAGGACTGGGAATCGTACTCCGACAGATTCCGCATGTTCCTCGAGTGCAGCGACCTGAAGGACGCCACCGGCCACATAAAGCGAGCTGTCTTCCTGACCCACTGCGGGACCGAGGTATTTAAGATGGCCAAAGCACTTGCCAAACCCGCCGACGTGACCGCGATGGACTGGGACGTCCTCGAGCCAATACTTCGGCGACACTACGCTCCAGAGGTGCCCATCCTCATCCGAAGACATGAGTTCTACCGCCGGGACCAACGGTCGGGTGAGAGTTTCAGCGACTTCGTCGCCGAACTACGGCACCTAAGGGAGCTGTGCGAATTCGACAATCTGAATGACACCCTGCGAGACCGAATCATGCTCGGCCTGTGGGACCCCGTCCTCCAGAGTCGGCTGATGGCCAAGGGCAACATCACCCTTGCAGATACCCTCACCGAAGCCACAGCCGCCAAAGCGACCCGAACATCCGCCGACCGCATGCGCCGACCGAACGCCGGGGACCGCAGCGGGAACAACCACCCTGCACGGTCGGCCGAAGTCCAACCCGAGATGACCACCCACCAGGGCGACTTCCACTCGGCATCGGGCACTTCCGACGAGGAGGAGGAAATTCACCGTCTCCAGGCAGGCCGCGACCCACAGAACCGGCGGGGTCATAAGTCGAGGACGAACTGTTCCGGTTGCGGAGGTGACCACCCCAGGTTCGAATGCCGGTTTTTCGAGTCAATCTACCGGCATTGCGACAAGAAGGGACACATCGCCTGAGTCTGTCGTCTCAAAAAGAACCGCAGCCCACCACGATGGGACCAGAGCGAACAGAGGCGAGAGAGCACACCATCCCGGACCAGAGATCGCCCCTCTGACAACAAATGGGACCGGAACGGATGATCCCTACGAGGCGGCGAGACCCGGCGAAGAGAGGAGACCCATCAGACGGTCACCATTGGCCACGCCACAACCAACGACGCCTGGAAGGTCTACATGGAGGTGGGCATCGAAGGCGAGCCATGTAAAATGGAGGTGGACTCTGGGTCCTACCTCTCCATGATAGCATGGCAAGAAATAAAACGCTTGGTGCCTACCATCCAAACAAAAGGCCTAGACAACCAGAGACTAATCGTAAAAGACTACCAGGGAAACCGCATCCCTGTAGTCGGAACCGGACAGTTCAACATAACATACAAAGGGTGCAGCGAAAGGCTTCCCCTGACCATCATCGAGCGCGACCGCCCAAGCCTACTGGGACTGCAATGGTTCGCCCCGCTCGGCATCGCAGTCACGGGAATCGACCACATCACCGACGACAGCTAGGATCAACAACTAGCCCGGGAATTCCAAGAGGTCTTCGACGGAAAACTAGGCAAGTACCGAGGGCCCCTTATATCATTCAGCCTAGACCCAAACGTCCCCCCAAAACGCCTGAAACCAAGGCGGGTGCCATTCGCGCTTAAACCCAAGATAGACGAGCAAATTGACAAGCTCGTCAAGCAAGGGGTCCTACAACCAATAGATCACGCCCGGTGGGAGACACCCATAGTCACCCCGATCAAGCCCGATGGGTCGGTGAGAATCTGTGGGGACTATAAGGCCACCCTAAATGGCGCCTTGCAACAAAGCGCTTACCCCGTCCCAGTAGTGCAACACCTACTGCATTCACTGGGAGGGGGCAAGGTTTTCGCCAAACTCGACCTCGCCCAAGCATACCCACCGTTGCCAGTCGACGAGGAAACGGCAGAAGCGCAAACCATAGTCACCCACCGGGGAGCATTTAAATGCAACCGGCTCCAATTCGGAGTCAGCGTGGCACTTGGAATATTCCAAAGCCTAATGGAAAGGCTATTACAAGGCATCAAGGGGGTGGTACCGTACTTCGATGACGTCTTAGTGTCGGCAACCAACCAAGCCGAACTAGAGGGTCGCCTAAGGGAGGTCCTAACCAAATTCAAAGAGACCAGGCTCAAGGTAAAGAGGGAGAAATGCCAATTATACACGGAACGGGTTGAATTCCTAGGATATCTCCTAGACCGTCACGGCATTCACCCCACAAACCAAAAAATCAAAGCCATCAAAGAAGCCCCCACACCCAAATCGAAGACGGAGCTGCAGGCATTTCTGGGGCTACTTAACTTTTATAATGTCTTCCTGCCCCAAAAGGCGACGGCGGCAGAGCCTTTGCATGGGCTCTTGGACAAGGTGGCGACCTGGACTTGGGGGAAACGCGAGCAAGCCGCCTTCCAGAAAACAAAGGACCTCCTCACTTCGGATGCCGTCCTTATACAGTACAACGAGACCCTACCTCTGGCCGTCACATGCGATGCATCACCCTTCGGCGTCGGCGCTGTCCTCAGCCAAACTCTCCCTGATGGAAAAGAAGCACCCATCGCGTTCTTTTCAAGGACCCTCACCAAACCGGAGCGGAACTACAGCCAGCTGGACAAAGAGGCTCTGGCTATCGTCGCCGCAGTAAAAAGATTCCATGAGTATCTCTACGGCCGGACATTTACCATCATAACCGACCACAAACCGCTGCTGGGAATCCTTGCAGGGAACCAGGCCACCCCGAACATTCTGTCTCCCCGAATGACAAGGTGGTCCGAGTTCCTGGCGGCCTACAATTACGGACTCACACACAGACCGGGTAAGACAATCTCCCATGCGGACGCCTTAAGCCGCTCGCCATTACCGGAACCTGACACCAACCCAGCACCCACGACGACCACCCTCAGTATAGAGACTCTACCCAACCTACCCATAACCGCGTCAGACATTGCCCGAGAAACTAATAAAGACAAACGTCTGGCGCGGGTGTTGCATTGGGTAGAGAAAGGGTGGCCGGAAAGAGACAACGACAAGTCCGTCAAGACATTCTGGAACCGGCAAACGGAACTCTCGTTATTAAAAGGGTGCATATTTTGGGGGGATAGGGTGGTCATCCCAGAAAAACTACAAGGGAAGGTTCTGGAACTGTTACACGAGGGGCACCCGGGCATCGTTAGGACTAAAGCCCTGGCCAGAAGTTACGCTTGGTGGCCAGGGATGGACAAACAAATTGAGACCTGGGTAGCAAGGTGCCAACGATGCCAGGAAACTAGGCCAAGCCCACCCACAGCACCCGTCCTAGAGTGGGAAACCCCAAGGGGACCTTGGTCTAGGATCCACATAGATTTCGCCGGGCCCACAAAAGGACACACCTTCCTGATAACAGTAGACGCTTACTCCAACTGGCTGGAGGTAAACAACATGAGAACAACAACCACAGAGGCCGTGACCAAAGAACTCGGCAAACTTTTTGCAACACACGGCCTCCCAGACGTTGTCGTTTCCGACAACGGGCCCCAATTCACCTCACTAGAATTCGAAAAATTCCTAGCAGAAAGGGGCATCCGACATGCGCTGACAGCACCGGCGCATCTGGCGGCGAACGGTAGGGTGGAACGGATGGTGCAATTCACAAAGAAAACCATCCGGAAAATAGACCACGGGGAGATCCAGGACAAAATAAATAAATTACTCTTCACCCAACACATAACCCCAAATACCACAACGAATAAAAGCCCAGCCGAACTGTTAATGGGGAGGAAAATAAGGTCCCCACTCGACAGATTACACCCCACGTATAACCCAGAGAAACTCCCAGACTCAACCAGCAAACACCGAACCTTCGCACGAGGCAACCCCGTGTACGCAAAAAACCTAACAGGAGACCCGTTATGGGTACCGGCCGTCATCACACAAATAACAGGCCCACACTCTTACCGGCTACAAACAACAGACAGACGAGCGTGGAAACGCCACATCGACCAGTTAAGATCGAGGACGACCACCCAAGAGACCACCGACGCGCAAACAGGCAAAACCAACCCCCACAACACAAACCAAGAGGGGAGGGAATACCCAGGGGACCAAAACCAAAGAAGAATAAACCAACCATACTTACCGGAAAGCAGCCAGCACGAAACCTCACCAGAAAGAGACAGCCAGGCCAGCTCAACCAACCCTGGAAGACCGAGCGGGAGCGGCGAAATCCGCAGCTCAACCAACCCGGGAAGCCCAGGAGGGAGCTACGGAGATCGGCCCGGCCCAACCGACCAGCCGGTTCCCACGACGGCATCCAGAGAAGCAGAGACCCCGACCGAACCGGCCGGGATCCAACCTACGACTGAGCTGCGCAGGTCCAGTAGGCTTAGACGGAGCCCCGCCTACCTACGGGACTACGCAACGTAAGGACTAAACCAGAGGGGAGGGGTGTTCTGTCCCCTCATTAGCATTCTTGAGATCCCCGCGCTTTGATTGGCCAAAGCGTGGGGCACTCTGATTGGCTAGGCGAGCCGCACCGATTGGCTTGCTAGGAATCTCCCGCGATTGGTCTATTCGAATCGCGGGAGATTCAAAGTGGTGCCATTGGCCGTGGCCGCCACGGCTAAAGAAATAAAAAGCCGCAAAGTTTCTCCATAGCCCCAGTTCGGTTCCTACTCAATAAAAGAGCTTGATACAAAGTCACCGACTTCTGGCATCATTTCCGAAGACACAACAAAGGCCAAGCATCAATGGAGCTTTTAAGAAGAGATTGGACAGCCACTTGTCTGGAATGATATAGGGTCTCCAGCTTGTGTAGGGCATTGGAGTAAACACTCTGTTACTCTGTTAATTTCTGCCCTGTTCTGTTTTCTATTGGCAAGAATAGTGGGGAGTTTAAAAATAGGCACCTTGATGATATTTATTTGCTTTTTCCTGCTCCCCAACATATATTCCTAAAACAACAACAACAAGAAAAACATTTCTGCCAAGACCTCCAAGATCTCTCCAACTCTGTTATTCTGTTAAATATATATCCAAAGTCAATCATACCTTAATTATAAACATGAGTTTTACATTTCTTTGGAGTAAGACTTGCTCAAAGGCAAGCTCTCTCTTTAAGCTTGGATTCTACTACACAGGAAAATGTTTCACCTTGTATCTCAAGTTGCCTGAAGACTCATCTCTCCTTTATCTTATACAACAATGAGCAAAGGCTGCAAAAAGTCCATATTAGTGTGGATTTTGGTATGGCGTTGATGGAGGAAGCTACATATAATTCTAAGGTGACCAACCATCCTCCTTTAGGGAGGACAGCCCTCCTTTTGTCAGTTCTGTCCTCCCTCGAAAAGTGTCCTCCTACATGTCCTTCTTTTTGATATTTGAAGACTAATCTGTAAATCTCCATGTTTGATCGATGCCAATCCGATCCATTGTGCATGATGTGACTTATTTGTATTTGACATGATGATTCGGTACAGTGTGGCAAGATGCGATTATGAGACACATGCATTCCACACAGGAGAATTGTTTTGAGAGAGTGCACCATGCACAAGTGGTTTTGTTTTTGTTTTTCTTCAATTTATTTCTGTCCTTTTCATTGTAAAAACATTGGTCACTTTAGAAAGAGAAATATATGCAAAGACTCAGCACAGTATATGCCTTAATTCTTATATGCTAAGATATTTTTAGTCTGGGATCTCAATAAAAAGGAAACTTCTACAAAACTAATGAAGTAGCTTATTGGCACAGTGCATATCTCTACCTTGGTTTCACTGAACACATTAATTCAAGTTTGCTTTATTAGTTGAGTTGTCCTTGTGGGTGCCATCTGTTTCCCACCAGCATTGGTTGTCCTGATGGGACTTCAAAGCTGGTGATAAAAATCTCCATGCGGGGAACAAGATGGAGAAGATCAAAGAGACCAAGAAGTGGCACAAATTTCTGCCTAGAGCTAAATGTGGAGATTACTTTTGAGGTCCCCTGCTTGGGAAAAACAAACAAATAAACATTAGGATGAGGAACATCAAAAGAAATTAAGGGAATTTCAGCAGGGCTAGGAAAAATGTCACGATGATATGGGCAGAGAGTCAAGAATTTGCACATTCCTAATCTTGAATGCTTGAATATTTGTCTCCTTTGTTAAAATGAAAATATCATGATTGAAAAACATTATTTCAGAGCATGGTTTTAGATTTACTATCATTCCAATGTATAAACTGCACAATCTATTTTTAAAGGTGAAAAAAAAAAAATTCAAAGTTGAATAGCTTCCGTATGCACCGGGCTTCCCCTTTCCAGCATTAGTTATATCAGGACCATGCTAAAAAAGGCTTATTTCCAAAGATGCATTTAATCTGCATGAACATTAGCAGCAAGAAAGCATGGATTAATACAGAGAAAATAAAACTTAATTATTAAACAATCAAAGAAAGAAAGACACAACCACTCTTCTCATTGTTTTAATTCCTTCGGATTTGCTTCAAGATCAAAAAAGCAATCAGAGTGCAAAGGGAAAGGGAATTATGTCTCTGCTTCTCATCAATTGGGTGAACCCCAACTCATCAGTATGATATGTAAAGATGGCATTCTTTTCTCCTCTTGGTTCCAGTGGCAGCAATCACCTGCTATTTTCCTGACAGCAGCTTCAGTCATTGTATTAAGTTCAAGCCACAAGGATTATTTGGGAAGTTGATTTTTATTTCTTTGCTGTTATTCCTGCATAAATTTCCGAACTCATGTTTGGGCTTTACATGGGTCTCTTAGCTTGACTCCTGTTATGATCTCATGGACACCAAGAACTTTCCAGAGTATGGAAGCAGCTCACCACTGCTTCGTTTTCTGGTGATTTTGGACTTCTGAATTTAACCTATGGCAGATCTAAGAACCGACATGATTCAACACTGCTCATCTTTCTCTCTCACACACATCCTTCTTCTATTATACTATTGTCCAGAGAGACAGCTCTAATTAGAAAAAAGTAAGGTAAAGTTTCCCCACACACATATGTGCTCGTCATTTCCGGCTCCAGGGGGTGGTGCTCATCTCCATTGCAAAGCTGAAGAGCCAGCGCTGTCCGAAGACATCTCCGTGGTCAAGTGGCCGGGATTGACTAAACACCGAAGGCGCACAGAATGCTATTACTTTCCCACCAAAGTGGTCCCTGCTTTCTACTTGTATTTTACATGCTTTTGAATCGCTACATTGGCAGAAGCTGGGACAAATCATGGGAGCTCACTCTCACCACCGACCCGCCAACCTTTCTTATCAACAAGCTCAGTAAAATATGGGATATCAGCAAATAAACAAACAAAAGCTGGATAAATTGTAACCACTCAATATTTAGTTTGGTCTTCCTTGGTTCGGTCCTTCCAAGGATAGATCAGCCTTTTAAAAATATGATCAAAGATTCTGAAAGAAGACTTTTCTCTCCTTTTATTAACTTGAGAAACCAGCAATCAATTGTAGTTTTTGATATTATTATGTATAGACTAGTATAAGTATGTGTTCTTTATAATTTTAGAGCATTTTCAATTAAATAATAACAATTAAGAACCAAACTAGTGAAACAAACTTCCATTTTAAACTATTAAAGCATCAATAACATACTTGAAGAAAGTTTAGTAAAAAAAGAAAAATGCAGCACAATTACAATGCTAATATTTCCTTATTTTTCAAAACAGCAACATTATATTTATACAAATGATTATAATTCAACTTTTTTTTCCAAAAAATTAAACCTACACCATACATACAATATCTAACTTCTCTACTGATACAAAGAAAAATCCAAAATTTTCCATTATGCCACATTTTAGTGCCTGGTACATATGCAATTTTCAAAGATTAGAGACATTGGTTTTGTAAGAAGCCTGGAATAATAATGTCTGCTATGTGTATATGATAGATATGTATATGATCACATGAAGATCACTTTTGCATTGATTTATTTCCCTATGCATGTACATAATTAAAAATGGAGTTTGGGGGGGAAATTATACACATACATATAAATATGGAGAACTGAAAAAAATTCTAGAACTTTCTTTCATTTTGGATTAATTTAGCAGTTCTCAGAATCAAAGATATCAAGAATAGAATATCATGTCCATAAAATAATGACATAAGAGATAAACGAAGTTTGCTATTTTCCAGTTATATAGCATTATCTAAGATACGACTGTGGGAGTATAGATTAGAGCTGAGTTTATGTGAAGGAACAGCGTGCAGAGGATGCTAAATCATAAATCTTAGGATTCTTCGCTATTGGCTATGTTGTTGGGGCTCCTGGGAATATACCATCAATATTAGGAGGGCTGTATATTTCAGTCCTATAGACATGAACATTAACATTAATATCAAGTTATAAGTACACTATAGATTCTCCATTCACATCCTTTTTTCCCCCTGCTGGACGCAGGAGGGAAGCATATAACAAAGTGATGTAAAAAAAATGAAATATCTGATTTTGTACCTGGTGGGAGAAAAAAGACAAGAACTCCAGCTAGTCGCTTTTTTTAATTAATCTCCATGTTGTTCTTCCCTTGGAGTCAATAGCAACATCTGCAATGACAGTTTAAAAAATATTAGCCGATACTCACCTCTTTCTCCCGTGACAGGTTAAAAAACAGGCAAACTGATCTAACTGAAATCTTTCACGGAGATATATTTTGGGTCACAGTGTGAAAGATTTTCTAATTGTGTTTGCTTGGGAAGCCAGACCTGCATTTTAAGTGCCTGAGTGAGAAGACACACAGTGCTGAATTGTTAATGCTGGAGATGTGAATTTAAATTAAGAAAAAGGTTTTAAAGCGGGGGAGGGAGGCTGCTTCTCTGTGCAATTCATAGGCTTTTAAAAATATATCAGTTACCAAATAAAAAATGTTCATTCATGTTGTAAACTAGAGAGAATCAATGTTGGCTCATCAGTGTGTGTGACTCAAATCCAGACATTTTAATGAGACATCAGGGTAAAGACAGTAACTTGGCCAGTGAAGCAGATAAATTTTCCACCATGAGTGTAAATGAGAAGAAAAAGCTCTGTAGATCCAGGAAAACTTTAGAAGGCAGTGAAGATTAACTAGAACATATCATCTTTGTTTTCTAAACACTTCATTGTTTTTCAACATTGTTAAGTTCTGTGCATGGGTGCAAGGAGCGGAGACGAGGCAGTGAACAGTGAACTTCAACTCTTTATTAAGCATACTGAACAGAGCAATCACCTTTTATAGGGTTGGCTGCTGTCCTATTAGCCAATGAAAAACATGGAAGTGTTAAACCCTTGAACCAATGAGAGTTGGCACATTAACAGCCAATCAAATTTCCCAGAAAGGCCCAATCTGATGTCGCTATTATCGGCCAATCAGAAGTGCAGGATTAGAACCCTGCTTTTTACTTAAGGTTGTTAAAACTTTATTAAACGCCTTTATTAGTTCATAACACCCCTTCCCCCTTGGTTCCGTTTGAAGGGTGCGGTGACGTAATCCCGTAGATATGCAGGTTGTTTCAACTGTCTAATAGGTTTGCACTGTCTCACCGGTTCCTGTCTGTAGTCCGGTTTCAATGGAACATTTTTTGATTTATCTGGTACAGGCAGTTCCGCATCCTCACTGGACGACTCGGTGCTGCTAATTCTGTCATTGTTGTCCTCCGGTCTCTGCGGGCTCGCCTCCGTTGAGGTATTCCTCTGTGGCGAGGTAACCCCACTTCCTGATTCTTCTTCATGTAACACGCCAGTCTGCTGACTTTCTTCAATTTCGTCATCCAGCATCTCGAATTCGGTTCCCTCGACATCCCCTCCCCCCTCATTTTGAGAGTTACAGGAGTCGTGGGAACTAGAGCGAATATGGCGTTTCCATATCTTTCTGTCCAATGTTTGCATGCGGTACGATCTGGGCCCGGTGGTTTGGGTTACGGTTGCTTCAACCCATATTGGTTCGCCGGAAAGGTTTTTAGTGAAGACTAAGTCACCCACCATGAACTCACAGCATTTTCCGCTAGATCCACAGGGTTTCTCTGGCGCGTAGGATGGGTAGAGATGGTCGAGGTGGGAGCAGAGCTTGCGTCCCATCAACAGTTCAGCTGGAGTCTTGTTGGTGCCGCTGTGCGGGGTGATGAGTTGGAGTGGGAGTAGCCTGTTTAGTTTGTCGTCAATGTCCCCATAGTCCATCTTGTGGAGAGTTTTTTTCAACAAATTGGACCATGCGCTCGGCCCTACCATTGGCCACAGGGTGTGCTGGCGGGTTAGCGCATGGCAAATACCCTGGTCCGCTAAGTATTGTTCAAACACCAGGGCGGTGAACTGGGGTCCATTGTCGGAGACTAGAACGTCTGGCAGGCCATGTGTTGCGGATAGTTTATTTAATTTGCGGATGACTGAATCGGTTGTAGTAGTGTTCATCTTGTGGATTTCAAGCCAGTTGGAATAGGCATCCACTGTTATGAGGAACATATGTCCCTTAGTAGGTCCTGCAAAGTCAATGTGGATGCAGGACCACGGCCCCCAGGAGGTTTCCCACTCCATTGGAGTTGCTCTTGGTGGGGCACTGCTGACTTCTTGGCATTTTAGATAAGTTTTCACCCAGGCTTCGATTTGTTTATCGATGCAAGGCCACCATGCGTAGCTTCGTGCGAGCGCTATCATACGCACGATGCCGGGGTGACCGTCATGCAATGCTTTCAAAACTGTTCGTTGTAACTGCTCTGGGACAACGAATCTGTCTCCCCATAGGATGCAGCCTTTTTGTGAAAAAAGTTCTGTTTGCCGGTTTCTGAAAGGGGTGAAGTTGTCAGGGGGTTGTTCTACTGGCCATCCTTGTTCGACCTAGCTGAAAACTCGCGGCAGGACAGGATTTCGTTTCGTTTCGATAGCGATGTCTCTGGCTGTTAGCGGCGGTGAATGTAGTGTTTCAATCTGGAGTGTCGTGAGAGTTGGAGCTGGGTCATCGACGGTTTCCGGAAGTGGGTCATGGCTCAATGCATCACCATGGGGAATGGCTTTCCCCGGGCAGTGTTGCAATTTATAATTATACACAGCTAAGAACTCCGACCAACAAGTCATTCTAGGCGACAGTATATAGGGGGTTGGCTTGTCTCCCTCTATAATCCCCAGCAAAGGTTTGTGATCAGTAATAATAGTAAAAGCTCGTCCATACACATGTTCATGAAACCGTTTCACAGCAGATACAACAGCAAGAGCCTCTTTGTCAATTTGGCTATAGTTATGTTCAGCTCTCGATAAGGTCCTTGAAAAATAGGCAATAGGGGCCTCACTACCATTTGTTAACACATGACTCAAAATGGCTCCTACTCCAAATGGTGACGCGTCACATGTTAAAGGCAAAGTCTTGTTATACTGCATTAAAACAGCATCGGAGGTTAGTAAGTTTTTCACTTGTCAGAATGCGTGCTCCTCTCAGTGTCCCCCGACCCAGGTGGCTTTTTTTGTTGAGAAGTCTATGTAGGGGCTCAGCTACGGTCACCTTCTGGGGCAAGAAGATGTTGTAAAAGTTAATGAGCCCCAGGAAAGCTTGGGGGTCTGTTCTGTTCTTGGGTCTTGGGACGTTTTTGATCACGTTTAGTTTGCTATTAGTGGGGTGAATGCCTTGCTTATCGATTAGGTACCCCAGGAACTCTACTTTCTCTGTACACAGTTGACATTTTTTTTTTTTTAACCTTTAGGCCAGAGTCTTTAAATTTCTGGAGAACCATTTTAAGATGCCTCTCTAGTACTTCTCTATTCGGGGCCGCAATTAAAACATCGTAAAAATATGGCACGATGCCCTTGATCCCTTGCAAAAGTCTCTCCATCAGACTTTGAAAAATCCCTGGGCCACGCTCACTCCGAATTGGAGTCGGTTGCATTTAAAAGCGCCCCGGTGCGCAATGATCGTCTGTGCTTCTGCAGTTTTTTTTATCTACATGCATTTGTTGGTACACCTGTGCTAAATCCAATTTAGCGAAGACTTTTCCGCCCCCCAGGGAATGGAGAAGGTGTTGAACCACTGGCACCGGCTAAGTGTTCTGTTGAAGGGCGTGATTAAGGGTGGCCCGGTAGTCCCCACAAATCCTTAACGATCCATCCGGTTTGATGGGTGTTGCGATTGGGGTTTCCCAACGGGTGTGGTCAGTTGGTTTTAAAACACCCTGGGCTATTAATTTATCGAGCTGCTCGTCGATCTTTGGTTTTAGGGCAAAAGGTACCCGACGAGGCTTGAGGCGGATGGGGGCTACTTCAGGGTAAAGGTTAAATGATATCGGGGTCCCCTTGTACTCACCTAGTTTGTCTGCAAAAACGTCCTGAAATTCCTGGACGAGGGCCTCCTTCCAGTCATCGCTTCTGGTTTGGTGAATACCGGCTACCTCGATCCCGAGTGGGGTGAACCATTGAAGGCCTAACAGACTAGGCCGGTTGCGATCGACGACGGTCAGCGGTAATGACGCAGTACAATTTTTGAATGATACTTGGACTTGGCTGGAGCCGACGACTGGAATTCGGTTCTCCTGGTAATCTTTGAGTATAATTCTTTGGGCTCTGAGGTCTTGATGTCGGACGGCAGGTATCAACTGTTTAAGGGTCTTCCAGGAAACCATCGAGAGAGACAACCCTGAGTCGACTTCCATTATGCAAGGTTGGTTTTCGATGGCGACCCTCACTCGGATCTTCTTTGCATCTAACGATGAAGTGTGACTGATGGTAATGGTTTTGTGTGCCTCTTTTATTTCTGTATTGTTGAAGTGGCAAGTGTTTTATTTCTGTAGGAGTGGTTGTTCCATTAGTGGTTCAAATGTTCTCGACTCACAGGACGATTCCCTGTGGTCTGGCGATAGTTGTTTTCTCTCCGAATTGGGCTGGACCCTCGCTTGCTTCTACAGACCTTCCCGATGTGGCCTCTTTTCCCAAAGGGATGGCAGAACGCGTCGAGGAATTTGCAATCTGATCGTGGGTGGTTTGCCCCACAACTTGCGCATTGGTGTAGTAGTCTTCGATTCCGCGGGTTGTGTTGGTCGTGTTCGAAACGGAGTCGGTTGACCTCCTCCTCATCACTTTCTGATGGAGATTCGAGGTCCTTGTGGTGGGCCGCTGTTGTGTGCCTCTCTAGGCGAGGTGAGGTATCGTTGGCGAGTTGATGGAGTAGTGCGTTGGTGCGGCGCATTTGGGTGGCCGACTTTCTGGTTGCTTCTGCTGCAGTAGCGTCTTTGATGACATTGGCAAGATCAATGGCCCCTTTGGCCATGATCTTGCTCTGTGCCGTTTGGTCATCTAATCCCAGAACTATTCGGTCTCTCAGAGCTTCTTGGAGGTTTGCAAACCCACAGAGGCCTCCCGGGTTCTGGAGGTCCGCGATGAAATCTGCAACGCTCTCTCCTTTCCGTTGGTCCCTCTGATAAAACTCATGTCTTCGGACAAGTGTTGGTACGGCGGGTGCATAGTGGGCCCATAGAAGGGGCGCGAGGACGTCCCAGTCCATGGACTTCACCTCAGCCAGTTTAGCTAGTGCCTTGGCTATCTTAAAGACGGCAGGCCCACAATGGGTCAGGAACACTGCTCGCTTTTTCCCCATAGTTGCGTCTTTCAAGTTGTTGGTCTCCAGAAACATCTGGAACCGGTCCATATATGAGTCCCAGTCTTCTTGTGCCGGGTCAAATGGAGCGGGTGGTATGGAGCTGCCGGACATGGTTTCTGTTGTCGATGCGCCTTCAGTCACGTGCTCTGTTTGGTGCTCTGTAGTGTTCAGTCAGCTCTGATGTCTCCGCATCCCATCCTCGTCACCAGTGTTAAGTTCTGCGCATGGGTGCAAGGAGCGGAGACAAGGCAGTGACAGTGAACTTCAACTCTTTATTAAGCATACTGAACAGAGCAATCACCTAGGGCAGCAGCAGCCCTTTTATAGCGTTGGCTGCTGTCCTATTAGCCAATGAGAAACATGTAAATGTTAAACCCTTGAACCAATGAGAGTTGGGCCATTAACAGCCAATCAGATTTCCCAGAAAGGCCCAATCCGATGTCGCTGTTATTGGCCAATCAGAAGTGCAGGATTAGAACCCTGCTTTTTACTTAAGGTTGTTAAAACTTTATTAAATGCCTTTATTAGTTCATAACAAACATGTTATGGACTTGGATGATTGTCATGTGTGGAGATCCATGCATAAAGAAATTAATTGCAGTTATGTCTCCTAACAAATTTTCAGAAACCATGAAAGGATTAGATAATGTAGACATAGATATGTTTGAGAAATAAATGTGATCCTATGCAGAAAGTTAGCACACACACCCTCCTAGAAGAATGAAATATTTTGAGGAATATTTAAAAAAAGGCAGAATATTATATTTCCCTAAATAAGAAGTACAGAGACATGTTTTCCTTAAAAGACAGAAAGCAGACTCAATCTCCCTCCCCCCACCAGATGTTTGTGCCCATTGAGAAAGATTGGGCCAGCCTATCTACAAAACAAAAGACCTTCAGGTCCAGGATGAAGGGATTAAGATATGACCCTCCAGCACATAATAGGTTTAACTCACTATCAGCAGAGCTCATTACATTGCACAATCTCCTAAGGTCATTTTGTTATAGTCCAAACTTCATTGAAACTTCTCAGACAACTACAGAGCTAGGTATGACTCCGACAACACCCAATAGAATACACGTTCTTGCAAAGGAACAGGAAGTTCAAGTGCAAAGCCCAAGAGAAGGTATAAATAACCCCCACTTTCAACTCCATGTGATCAATTGCTTGGTGCTTGATGGTTCTGCTTCACCATTAAACCATCTTTCCAATCAGTCTCTACCCACCATTTTGTCTTCAGAGCCTGGAGCCTCCCAGCTTCAAACTGAGCCAGAGGGATATTTCTTCCAACACCCATCTGCTTGTTTCCTCAAAAGACTGAAGGAGAAAGTGATAATTTAGATCTGCTTAGGAACAGATAAAGATGAAAGCTGGATAAATATGCTATCTTTCCCCCACTGCTCATGGCAGCCCATGCTAAGCATGACCATTCAAATCTACTATGGACTGTGATTATCAGTCATGAAATTATGGGTAAAGTATAAGGACTTTGTGGAAAGATGCTGCTCAGAGAGTGTGACTTGAACTTCAAAATCAAACCAATTGCTTGGGCCTAGAGACAACCTTTTATGGAGCGGCCAGGATTTTGAGCGACTGGCAGTGTGTAATATTTGTTGCATGCTAAGGCAAAACACAAGTCAGTAGCTTCTTTCACATATTCTCCTGTGCATTTTATATATATATACTCACATCACTCTGAGAAGCACAGAGATGAAGACCAAGCCTGAAGATGATGAATGAGACTTCATCGAAACGTTGCCTAGATACTTCCAATCTTACACGGGAGAAAACCCGAATAACCAAAGATCCATATATATATACACAGATATTTATATTTATATTTATATTTATATTTCTTTGGTTATTCGGGTTTTCTCCCGCGTAAGATTGGAAGTATCTAGGCAACGTTTCGATGAAGTCTCATTCATCATCTTCAGGCTTGGTCTTCAGCTCTGTGCTTCTCAGAGTGATGTGAGCTTGCAGCTGCTTCTTCCTTTTAACTGCTAGTGGGGGTGTGACTTGATTGGGTGGGGGCTTGGCTGTGTTCTGATTGGCTGGGGGTCTGTTCTCATTGGTTGGGGCTTTGGCTGTGTTCTGATTGGTTGAGGGGTTGGCTGTGTTCTGATTGGCTGGAGGCATGTTCTGTTCAGGTGAGGGCTTGGTTGTGCTCAGGTTAGTCTTAGTTGCTGGGGGATTTGAGCTGGTGAGCTGTGATCTTGCTGTTTGGCTTCGAGCTCGTGGTCGTGCTGCATCTTCATGGTGGGGGTCAGTTCGCTTCATGTATGGCTCAGAGGGGTTTGAAGTGGGTAGTGATGCAGCTGCAGTGCAGCTTCTGGTCTGTGGTCATGTCTCATCTTCTGTGTGGGAGTGAGTCTGCTTTCTACGTGGAAGTGTGGTGGTGGTATCTTGTGTGGCTCTCAGGGGTGTGGGTCTGGTGTCATTCTTCATATTAGGTACTCGTCTGTTCATGAGGGCGGGTTTCCAAATGTCTGGTAGGCGGGAGGTATCATCTCGTTTATTCATGCTGTGTGGGCGTTTTTCTATCTTTATGGCTTCTCTGATTATTCTGCTGCTGAAGTGTTCGGTTTTGGCGATAGTTCTGGTATTTTTAAAATCAATCTCATGTCCTGTGGCTTTGAAGTGTTGGACCAGGGAAGAGGTCAGTTCTTCCTTTTTGATTGAGTTCTTATGTTCTTCAATGCGTGCACTTATTCTTCTGTTAGTTTGTCCAATGTATGTAGTGGGGCAGGCAGTGCAAGGGATTTCGTATACTCCTTGATTTGATAACTCAATTTTGTCCTTAGGGTTTCTTAGGATGGTGGATATCTTTCTGTTTGTGCAGAATGCTGTCTTAATGTTGTGTTTTTGGAGGATCTTGCTGATTTTGTCTGTAGTGCCTTTTACATATGGGAGGAGGGCTTTTCTATTCTCTTGTTCTCTGTCTTGGATTTTGGTTGGGGTTTCTTTTTGGATTAGGTGGGTGATCTTTCTTTGGAATCCATTGGCTGTCAGCACACCGGTGAGAGTGTGTAGTTCGGTCTCTAGGTGTTGTTCATCGGCTAAGCATTTTGTTCTGGAGATGAGTGTCTCGGCTACGGAATTGATCTGTGCTGGGTGGTGGTGTGAGAATGCGTGTAGATAATGGTTTGTATGTGTTTTCTTCTGGTAGATGGTGTGTCCTAGGGAGCCATTGGATTTTTTTCATACCAAGACATCTAGGAAGGGAAGTTAGTTGTTAGCTTCTGTTTCCATGGTGAATTGTATTTTGGGGTGTAGGCTGTTGAGGTGTGCCAGGAAGTTGTTCAGTTTTTCTTTCTCATGTGGCCAGATTATGAAGGCGTCATCTACGTATCTGAGCCAGAATGAGTTTCTTACATGTGAGTTGATGGATTCTGCCAAATTTCTCGCCAAACAACTACAGCCCTATGCAGAATCCATCAACTCACATGTAAGAAACTCATTCCAGTTCATCGAGATCATAAAGAAACAAAACTTACAACCCAGTGACTTACTAGTGAGCTTCGATGTCATATCCCTCTTCACCCAAGTGCCAATAAAAGAAGCCTTGACAGCCATCCAAAACAAATACAACCCCCCCCCCCCAAGCACATCCTAGATCTGACCAATCACTGCCTATCCAATACATACTTCACCTACAATGGACAAAAATACAAACAAATAGAAGGAGCACCCATGGGATCACCCCTCTCGCCTGTCATCGCTAACCTCTACATGGAACACTTTGAAATACAAGCTCTAGAAAAATATGATCACAAACCCAAACTCTGGCTATACAGAACTCTATCTATACAGAAGCCTGATGATGGTAGATGAGATTCTGCTGAAACGTTGCTACAACTTTAAAAGCACCACTACTATGACATGGGAAAATACCCGAACAAAGCTGAATGCCAGATATATATATATATATATATATATATATATATATATATGTATATGTATATGTATATGTATATGTATATGTATATGTATATGTATATGTATATGTATATGTATATGTATATGTATATGTATATGTATATGTATATGTATATGTGTCAGCCTCAAGATACCTTCCCCTTCCTGACTATCTGCTATTATTTCATTATTTCTCTCGGCTGTCATGGCAATGGTGGGAAGGGGGATTTTATATGGGAAGAGAGCTGGAGGTGTTTGCATTCCTTGCTGGGCTAGCAAGGGGAGGGGGGATTCTTGTCTTTAACTTTCTGTTTCCTGGCTATCTTTTCCTCTTTTGCGCAACTGCGAACTTTTATCAAAATATGTCAAGGTCATTTGACAAGACGTCTCATCACCATCTGAAGATGACCACATGAGCTGTCTCAAAAGTTTTAATTGGAAGAATCATTTGAACTTTGGGGGGTGGGGACAAATCTATTTCTTTGTATATGCATTCTACCCGCCAATTTCTCAGTTTCGGAATTGCTTTGTAGCTACCACTTTATTTCCCAGTAAAAGGATAACTTTGCTCTACCCATGGAGTCTGAGTATTTCTTTCTTGGGATCTAAAAGGAGCGCATCCTGACATAATTCCGAAACTCCCACATCAGCCCACCCGGAGAAAACAGCAACTTTTCTTCCGAGGGGGTTTCATCCCATGTCGTCTCCAACCGGCGATGAAGAGGATCAGGGAGCTGTGGGGGGGCAGCCTGTGCCGCTGCCGGAAGGGTCGGTGGCTGACCTGCTGGCCGAATTGACTCTGGAAGAAACCCCAGCCGAGATGCCCAGATGGTCATTGGGGGTTGGTTGGAGAGACCCTGAAGAACCCCCTCCTCCCAGGATCACTGTAAGACGAAAAGGTGCGAGGGGACGGCTTTGGCAGGAGGGGGAAGAGATGGAAGGCAAGCTGGATGAAGCCAAGAAAATCTCTATGGATGTTCCTGGAGAGCCCAGCACAACTCAAAGGTATGAGGGGGAAGAGGGAGCGAGATCAGCCCGGGGGAGCCAAGCTACCTCTACCCCCCTTGCCCAGCTTCCGCCGGTGCAACCACCCGCTGACGCCCGGGGAGCCCCAGCAATAGGAGTGGCTCCTAGAAGATGCCCCCTGCCCCCCCTAGATGTAAAGTTTGGAGGAAATCCAAGAGATTTGGGATTTTTCCTGGTACAAGTTGGGAGTTATATGGCAGAATTTGAGCGGGAATTCACCTCTGAAGCAGCCAAAGTGAGATGCGTTACCAGAACCCTGGAAGGGATGGCAGCAGATTGGGTGGTGACTTTGTACAATGATAACTCCCCCCAACTACAAACCCTCGATGTTTTCATGACTGCATTGAGGAGAAGGTTTGAGGACCCTCTGGCAGAGAGAAAGGCCAGAATCAGAATGAAGACCCTAGTTCAAGGGGGGAGATCGGTGGCAGACTACACCCAAGAATTCAGGCAGCTGGCACACCACATTCGAGGTTGGTCCCAGGGGCCCCTGGTGGAAGCCTATAAAGATGGCTTAAATGAAGATGTATACCACACGTGCATCTCCAGAAGGGATCCACGTGAGTTACAGTCATGGTACTTGCTGGCGGAAGAGGTGGACATTGATCTAGCCAGAAACAGACGCAGAGGAGGTCCCGCCTGGAGAAGACCGCTTCCCCCCCGTCTCCGGGAGACCTCAGGGCCCCAACCGAGAGGGATGGCGGCAGGAGCAAAAACCACGGCATGTTTCCGTTGTGGAAAGGAGGGCCACCGGATGGTGGATTGTCGAGTAAAGGTGAACCCACCGAAAGCGCGGGACCCTGGAAGAAGGGCAAAAAACCCCTCAACCAAACCCCGCGAGACCGGGCTGAAGACAGGAGAGGTTGTAGAGGTCGCCCTTTCGGCGGGAGAGGAGCTGGGACCTCCAACCCCACTCGACGAGAACGAGACAGATTCGGAAGATGACGTCCTGGTAAGTCCTAATCAAGGACCCATGACCATCCCAATAAAGTTAAGGCAGCCCACCTCGGGGACTGAGGGAGTGATGATGGCCTTACTGGACTCGGGGTGCACGAGGTGTGTAATTAACATGAAAGTGGTTAAGGGGATGGGCATTAGACTGAGAACTCTAAAAACGCCCATATCCTTTTGCCAACTGGATGGGTCAGTGGCGGGAGGTTGCCCCGCACGTTTTGTAACCGAACCCCTAGAGATGACCATGGGAAACCATCATGAGATCCTGTGTTTTATTGTGGCCCCTGGGATGGAACAATCTCTAATATTGGGATTACCATGGCTTCGGAAGTGGAATCCCCATGTAAATTGGAGAGAGGGGTGGATACGCATCCGCACCGATCGGCCACCGGAAGGGGAGGAGCAACCCTATCCGGAAGGGGAGGAGGAATCCCATTCAAAGTCCCAGGCACTCGCCGAGATAGCTTCTATGGGTGCCGAACACGTGGGAGGAGAGGAGAAAATCCTGAAGGAGTATTGGGACTTAAGAGAGGTATTTAGTGAAGAGGCTTCCGACGAACTCCCCCCCCATCGGTCGACCGATTGTAGCATTGAATTCCTGCCGGGAGTGACGCTCCCGAAACCGAAGATGTATCCGATGACACCGGGGGAGTTGGAGGAATTGAGGGCATTTATTGACAAGAACTTGGAACGAGGTTTCATCACGCCTGCCAGACCTCGAGTAGCGGCCCCTGTGATGTTCCGTGAGAAGAAAGATGGCTCCAAACGTCTGGTAATTGATTATAGAAACTTGAACGCAGTATCCGTAGAGAATATGTACCCCCTCCCTCTGATGAAGGACATGTTAGCCCACCTGGCAAAGGGGAAAATTTTCACAAAGCTGGACTTGAGAGAGGCATACTATCGGATCCGGATAAAGGAGGGAGACGAGTGGAAGACTGCGTTCAACTGCCCAATGGGGTGTTTCCAGTTCAATGTTCTCCCTTTTGGCTTACAGGGGGCGCCTGCTGTTTTCATGCAATTGATCAATCAAGTGCTTCACGAACATTTGTACAAAGGTGTTCTCGTATACCTTGATGATATTCTTATCTACACGGAGACAAGAAACGACCACATGAAGTTGGTACGCTCTGTGTTACACAAGCTGAGGGCCGCCAAACTATACGCCAAATTATCCAAATGTGAGTTCCATCAAGAAAAAATCGACTACTTGGGATATCGTATCTCCCCCGAAGGCATTGAAATGGATCCAGAAAAGGTGCGAGCCGTTTTGGAATGGGCCCCACCGAAAACTCGTAAACAGCTTCAAAGTTTTCTGGGGTTTGCAAATTTTTATCGCCAATTCATCCCGTCTTTCGCAAAAATAGTTATGCCCATCACCAACCTCCTAAAAACAAAGGGGGAATTGAAACCAAAGCCCAGTCAACCATTGAATTGGACTATGGAGTGCCAAGCTGCATTTGAAAAACTTAAGAGACTTTTTGCTGCAGAACCAATACTGAAACACCCTGACATGGACGCCCCTTTCGTGATCCAAGCTGATGCAAGCGATGTAGCAGTGGGGGCGGTCTTACTCCAATTGAACGAGAAGGGAACACTACAACCATGCACTTACACTTCTCGTAAATTCACTGAGACTGAGAGGAGATGGGCCGTTTGGGAGAAAGAAGCATTTGCAGTCCGTTGGGCTTTATTAGCTTGGAGGCATTTTCTGGAAGGTGCAAAACACCCATTTGAAGTGTGGACTGATCATAAAAACTTAGAAGCTTTAAAGACCCCCCGGAAACTCTCCCCTAAACAAGTTAGGTGGGCTCAGTTCTTCAAGCGATTCAACTTCTCCTTGAAATATATCCCGGGGGGAAAAAATTTTATGGCAGATGCTTTGTCTAGAATGCCTCAATACAACAGTATCCAAAAAGAAGTGATTAGGCCAATCGTATCCACTACACAACTGGCTGCCCCTGTTGTTACCCGCGCACAGAAAAGAAACCAGGAGAGAAATCTACCCACTGATATGATAGAACAGTTTAAGGAGGCTTTGAAGACAGATGAGTGGTTTCTGGCAAATGCGAATAACTGCACCATTCGAGATGGCCTAGCCTGGATGGGGGCGAAATTGTATGTACCACAAAACCTGAGAAGCCATGTATTGCAACAAACCCATGATTCCAAAGTGGCTGGTCATTTTGGTTTTGTGAAGACCTTGCATTTGGTAAAACGACAGTTTTGGTGGCCTTCCTTGAAAAAGGACATTGAGACTTATGTGGCGAGTTGTCCGATTTGCGCCTCAGCAAAAAGACCACCGGGTAAGCCGCCAGGACTGTTACAGAATGTGGCCAGACCAACTGCCCCTTGGAAGGAAATTTCCATGGATTTTATAGTAGATCTACCTGAAAGCAGTGGACACACGGTCATTTGGGTAGTGACTGACTTGTTTTCCAAACAAGCTCATTTCATTCCTTGCTCAAAGATCCCTTCGGCGAAGACCTTAGCCAGACTCTTCATTCTTCACGTTTACCGATTGCATGGTGTACCTGAACGAGTAGTCTCTGATCGAGGAGTCCAATTTACCTCTAATTTCTGGAGGGAATTTCTGAAGTTAATAGGCTCCACCCAAAGCTTAAGCTCTGCCCACCATCCCCAAACTAATGGAGCCTGCGAGAGGACTAACGGAGTACTAGAGCAATACCTCCGATGCTACATAAATTTTCAACAAGACAACTGGGTGGATCTGTTACCTTTTGCGGAAGTGGCGTATAATAACTCTGTTCACAGTAGTACGGGGTTCACTCCTTTCAAAATAGCAACGGGGCAAGATTTTGTACCCATACCTGAACTGCCTGGTGAAAACCCAACTGTCCAGTCATTGAGTGATTGGATATCTCAACTTCAATTTAATTGGCCAATTGTTCGCAAAGCTTTGGATGAGGCGCACCAATCTCATAAGAAATTTGCTGACAAAAAGCGAGCTCCACAGATGTCATATCAAGTGGGCGATAAAGTATTTCTTTCGACCAAATATTTACAAACTACTCAAAAATCAAAGAAATTGGGTCCTAAGTATGTAGGACCTTTCCCCATTGAGAGGATTATAAATCCTGTAACTGTCCAACTGACTTTACCAAAGACTCTTCGTCGTATTCATCCTGTTTTTCATGTTAGTTTGTTGAAACCAGAACGTACCTGTGCCTTGAGACCAATCCAATCTGATCCCCCTGTGCCAATATTGATTGAGGGAGAACAACATTTCGAAATTAAAGAAATTTTGGACTCTAGAAAATGGAGGAGTCGTACCCAATACCTTGTAGCTTGGAAACATTTTCCTCCTTCCCATTCTGAGTGGGTAAATGAAAAGGACCTTAGGGCTCCTGAACTTTTAAAGAAATTTCATGCCAAATATCCTGATAAACCATAGAAATGTACATAAATGTTAACATGTAACTATTTTGTTTTTCTTTCAGGGACTTATGTCCTTCTTCTAGGGGGTCCGAATGTCAGCCTCAAGATAGCTTCCCCTTCCTGACTATCTGCTATTATTTCATTATTTCTCTCGGCTGTCATGGCAACGGTGGGAAGGGGGATTTTATATGGGAAGAGAGCTGGAGGTGTTTGCATTCCTTGCTGGGCTAGCAAGGGGAGGGGGGATTCTTGTCTTTAACTTTCTGTTTCCTGGCTATCTTTTCCTCTTTTGCGCAACTGCGAACTTTTATCAAAATATGTCAAGGTCATTTGACAAGACGTCTCATCACCATCTGAAGATGACCACATGAGCTGTCTCAAAAGTTTTAATTGGAAGAATCATTTGAACTTTGGGGGGTGGGGACAAATCTATTTCTTTGTATATGCACTCTACCCGCCAATTTCTCAGTTTCGGAATTGCTTTGTAGCTACCACTTTATTTCCCAGTAAAAGGATAACTTTGCTCTACCCATGGAGTCTGAGTATTTCTTTCTTGGGATCTAAAAGGAGCTCATCCTGACATAATGAATGTATATGTATGTATGTATGTATGTATGTATGTATGTATGTATATATATTCTGAGGTTCTCACGGGTATTTGTATGTGGATCTTTGGTTATTCGGGTTTTCTCCCACGTAAGATTGGAAGTATCTAGGCAATGTTTCGATGAAATCTCATTCATCATCTTAAGGCTTGTGTCTTCAGCTCTGTGCTTCTCAGAGTGATGTGAGCTTGCAGCTGCTTCTTCCTTTTAACTGCTAGTGGGGGGGTGACTTGATTGAGTGGGGGCTTGGCTGTGTTCTGATTGGGTGGGGGTGTGTTCCCATTGGTTGGGGGTTTGGCTGTGTTCTGATTGGCTGGAGGCATGTTCTGTTCAGGTGGGGGCTTGGTTGTGCTCAGGTTAGTCTTAGTTGCTGGGGGATTTGAGTTGGTGAGCTGTGATCTTGCTGTTTGGCTTCGAGTTCGTGGTCAGTCAATCTCATATCCTGTGGCTTTGAGGTGTTGGACCAGAGAAGAGGTCACTTTTTCCTCCACAGGACATGAGATTGATTTTAAAAATACCAGAGCTATCGCCAAAACTAAAAACTTTAGCAGCAGAATAATCAGAGAAGCCATAGAGATAGAAAAACGCCCACACAGCATGAATAAATGAGATGATACCTCCTCCCTACCAGCCATTTGGAAACCCGCCCTCATGAACAGATGAGTACCTAACATGAGGAATGACACCAGACCCACACCCCTGAGACCCACACAAGATGCTACCACCACACTTCCACGTAGAAAACAGACTCACACCCACACAGAAGATGAGACACAACCACGGACCAGAAGCTGCACTGCAGTTGCATCACTACCCACTTCAAACCCCTCTGAGCCATACATGAAACGAACTGACCCCCACCATGAAGATGCAGCATGACCCCGAACTCGAAGCCAAACAGCAAGATCACAGCAAGATCCAAAAATGCAGTTAAAAAGCTGGAACACACTTCCTCACTAGTCCAACACATGGAAGCTACAGGTCATAGTATCAACTTCAATGGCACCAAAACCCTAGCCACTATAGAAAACCTTAGCCACAGAATCATCAGAGAAGCCATAGAGATTGAAAAAAGACCAGAAAGCATGAACAGAAGAGATGATTCCACCAGGCTGTCAATCATTTTGAAGCCTGCACTCACAAACAAAAAAATCTCCACACCACAAGCCAGGCAAACACCTGGGCACAAACAAATCCCCCCTGATACCTCCAGCTCAAACACACCCCAATCAGGCACCCAGATGAAACCCAGCTTCTTAACTAATGATAGCCATCCATTTACCTGAAGCCAAGCTGCACTAAAGGCCTTCAATAAAGTAACACAATGCTGCCAGCCAATCAAGATACAAAAAGAGCCAAAAAAAAAAAAAAAAAGACAGACGATATCAGAAATACCAATCAAGCAGAACACAGCAAACTCCAAGACCAATAAACACAGACCAAAACTCCCAACCAATCAGGAGGAAGAAAAAACCATTCTGTCACAGCAATAGGCTGCCCCAAATTTAAATCTGAAACCACTGTCAAAGTCTGACTCACAGATGAACACTATACAGAAGCCTGATGATGGCAGATGAGATTTTGCTGAAACGTTGCTACAACTTTAAAAGCACAACTATTATGACATGGGAAAATACCCGAACTAAGCTGAATGCCATATATATATATATATATATATATATATATATATATATATATATATATATATATATATGTGTGTGTGTGTGTGTGTGTGTGTGTGTGTGTATATGTATATGTATATGTATATGTATATGTATATGTATATGTATATGTATATGTATATGTATGTATACACACACACATATTTCATAGGATGGAATGGTTGAGATGAAATTTCCTAAATAGAAGTCTTTTTTTTTTTTTTTTGTAGAATTTATTTCAATAGGTGGTACCCAACTATACTAACCACTGAGATGGGGGAAAATGTTACCTTGAAGATTCTTTTCATTTTGTTTTTAATTCTATTTTAATTTCTGTTTTTAATAAAAATAAATGAGCCCTGCTGGCACAATGTTTAGAATGTAATATTCCAGGCTATGTCTGCTCACAGTCAGGAGTTCAAACCTGATGGGCTCAAGGTTGACTCAGTCTTCCATCCTTCTGAGGTTGATAAAAAGAGTCCCCAGATTGTTGTGGGCAATATTCTAACATTATAAACTGCTCACATACTACTCTACAGTAAAGCACTAAGGAGGGCATATAAGTCTAAATGCTACCCTGTTTCTCCAACAATACGGCCTCCCCCAATAGGAAGTCCCAGCATGTTTTATAGGCATGAAATGAAATTAAGCCCCTCCCCCCAAATTAAGTCCTATATTAAAATATGCGAAATGGGGGGGAAATGGTGGTGGGGCTTGCTGTTAGGAAGTACTTTTGTTGCATGCCGGATATGGTGCTGCCTGCATTGACCCTGATACAAAGTGCCCCACCAATGCCGAGATCAACATCCAAGCCATCTCCGCCTGCCTGCCTGAAGATGCGGGGGGGGGGGGGGATTAAGTCACCCCCAAAAAGATGGCCTAGCCATTTTTGGGGGGCTCAAAAAAAAAAAAAAAGACCCGGCCTTATTATATGAGAAACACAGTATTGCTACTGCTATTTGGATACATGTTACTCTAATGAAAAGAAGGATTAGAGATGACATGATAGCAAGGTTCCAATATTTGGAGGGCTGCCACAAAGAAGAGGGGACCAACCTATTCTTTAAAACACCTGGAAGCAGGGCAGGAAGCAAAGGATGGAAAATAATCAAGGAGAGCAGCAACTAAAAGTAAGAGAAATTTCCTGACAGTAAGAACAATTAATCAGTGGAACAGCTTGCCTCCAGAAGTTGAGGGTGCTCCATCATCCTCCACTTTGAAACAAACAACCTACTCTCTAATAAACAATTTGGTTTTAGGAAAAAACTACCATAATCTGCAACTCTTACACTGCAAAAACACATGGACTACACAACTTGACCAGGGCAAAGCAATAGACGCAATCTACATAGACTTCTGAAAAGCATTGGATTCAGTGGTACATGACAAACTACTCCTAAAACTAAAATCTTACAGTATCTCTGGACAACTGCATAACTGGATAGAAGCATTCCTGTCAAACAGACAACAAATGGTCAAAATTGGGAGCATCCTATCAAATTCTGTACCTTTCAATAGCGGTGTCCCCCAAGACAGTGTTCTTGGACTAACTCTTTTCATACTCTACATAAATGACCTCTGTGATCATATTAAGAGCAACTGTGTTCTCTTTGCTGATGATGTAAAACTATTCAACACCACAGACAATACTACTACCCTTCAAAAAGACCTTGACTATGTATCAGAATGGTCAAATAAATGGTAACTTCAAATCTCAATAAATAAATGCTCTGTCATACATATTGGCAAAAAAAAAATATATATCAGAAAATAAAATACAGGGTGAATAGTCAAGACCTTGTTGATGATCCAAACTCTGTCAGGGATCTTGGAGTACTCATCTCAAATGACCTAAGTGCTGTAGCCCACTGTAACTACATAGCCAAAAAGGCGTTAAGAGTTGTTAACCTAATCTTAAATAAGTTTTTCTCTGGTAATATTACACTAATAACTAGAGCATACAAAACTTTTGCTAGACCAATACTCAAATACAGCTCATCAGTCTGGAACCCATATTATGTATCTGATATTAACACAGTTGAGAAAGTCCAGAAATATTTCACAAGAAGAGTTCTCTACTCCTCTACTCATTGCAGAATACCTTATGCCATCAGACTCGAAATTCTTGACCTAGGAAACCTAGAACTATGCCACCTTCGGTGCGATCTAAGTATAGTATATAAAATAATACATTGCAATGTCCTACTTGTCAATGAATACTTCAGCTTCAACCATAACAACACAAGAGCAAACAATAGATACAAACTCAAGGTTAATTGCAACAAACTTGATTGCAGGAAATACAACTTCAGCAACAGAGTGGTCAATGTCTGGAATATTCTACGTGACTCTATGGTTTCTTCCCCAAGCCCCAAAAACTTTAACCTTATGCTGTCTACTATTGACCTCACCCCTTTCCTAAGAGGTCTGTAGGGGGCGTACATAAGTGCACCAATGTGCCTACCGTCCCTGTCCTATTGTTTCTTTTATTTTTCTTATATGTATCCATTTCATGTATTCCTAACTATGTATATACTTATACCTATTTTATTTGCAAGTGGCAAATAAAAATAAATAAATAAAATAAAAAATAAATCACTGGAGGTTTTTAAGAAGAGATTGAACAACCATCTGTCTGGAATGCTTTAAAGTCTCCTGCTTGAACAGGGAGCTGAATTAGAAGACTTCCAAGGTTTCTTCCAACTCTTGTTATTCTACTAAGTCTCATTTTTCTCAACCATTCACAAATTTACAATCCAGGGAAAGAGTACCAAAATGTGTCTGATATATTTACTAGTTCTTCTTCCTGGATTATATTGATGTATCATAGAGATTTAGCCTTTTATACCTAACCAGGCAGTTTCGTATCACAGCATGAATTCCAGGCAGTTAATAATCCTGTGCTTTATAAAGGTCATCTGAAGTTTTAAATTTGTGTAGATGAAACGTGTAGTATTATGAAAGAAGGCTATAGGCCTGTGAACATTTTGGGGATAATTTCCTTCCTCTCTGTATGATTTATATGCATGTGGAAGATAACTTAATTCTCAAGAGATGTATGAGTAATTTATTTTCTAGCTACTGAACTAAAACTGGACAATAATTTATCTGACTTTTAGCATGAGACTGCAGTGAAAGCAGAAATGACAGAGTGATTACCACAAGTTGCCTTTTTACTGTTTATCTTTCGCTTGCGGCATTTAAGCATTTTCTTTGCAAAGCCAAATTATTTCATTCCTTCCCTCCCTCTCTTTTAAAATGTTCATGCAGGGTACAGATTTCCCCGTGGTCAGATATTAAACAGGAACCAAATGAACAGGAATCATTGCTGACTGATTTTATTCTTCTTTTTTTTTAAAGAAAGTTCAATTGGACAGCTCAAGACCTGCAATAAAAAAGAGGAAATTACCCTGACATCGTCAGGTGCCTAGCACAATCCAATGCTCTACCTTTTTTTTTTTTTTTTTGCCATTTCCCATAACCCACATATTTTATTCCATACAAAATTCAATTTTCAGTGCCTTGCAGTTAGAAACACCCTGGCTTCAAAGTGCCATCCTTCTGATTTTTTTTTCTTTTTACCAAATGGGCTGAAAATATAATTTTCTACAAAAAAAGTGATAGTGATGGACCATAAACAAGATATTGCCTTCATTCTGTTGGTTGGAAGGAAGTTGTGCACCATTAAAAATTGTATCATTGAAGATGGAGGATACAATCATTCTGTTTTGAGTCTATTGCCATCTGAACATTCTTCTTTTTTTTTTTTTTGAAAATAATTTTATTAATTTTCTACAAACAAACAAGACAAACAAAACATTAAAACATCAACTCTCATATGTACATCCAGCGTGTCGGTTGGTTCATCAGTTTTGTGCATTCATTTTGTAGTCTCAATTACAATTATGTTACATAACAACTCATATTGTCGATCCAAACTTATATATCCTAATATCGCTATTAAAACAAAAACAAAAACTTTTGACTATACTTTTAATCATTCATGCTTTATGAGATAACAATACTTTAAACAGTTTATTCTGTAACAAATCATATAATCATACAAATCAATCCTAAAAACACTTTATAAATATAATGTCAAATAACAAAGGCAAAAGAAAAAATAAAGATATTCCTTACTGTCTAACATTCTAAATATTCTATTATTGTATTTTATCATCTAGCCATTGATAAAAAAGATCCCAAATTTCATAAAATTGTTTATCCCCTTGCTCTCTAATTTCAAATGTCAATCTACTCATCTCAGCACATTCCAATATTTTCTTAATAATTTCTTCCTGTGATGGTATTTTCTCATTCTTCTAATTTTTAGCAAATACAATCCTAGCCACTGTTAATACATTTACAATCAGGTACTTCAAATCTTTACTATATATATCAGGTAAAATTCCCAATAAGAAAATCTCTAGTTTTAAGTCTATGTGTTTCTTTGTCATTTTTTCCAACCACATGCGAATTATAGTCCAATATTTTCTAGCGTCCTCACAAGTCCACCACATATGGTAATACGAGCCGGGTATCTGATGACATTTCCAGCATTTTTCAGATTTGTTCTTAAACATTCTTGCTATTCTTGTCGGGGGAAAATGCCACCTGTAAAACATCTTATACAAGTTTTCTTTATATGCTGTTGACATTGTCATTTTATAATTTTGAGACCACAATTTCTGCCATTTCTCTAGATCAATCCCATATCCAAAATTCTTCCCCCAAACAATCATAGTTTCTTTGACTTGTTCTTCCTCTAATTTCATTCCCAGTAAAAAACCATATAATTTTTTAATCACCTTCTCATCAGTACCCATCAAGATCTTATCTAAATCAGTCTGCTTATCATAAAATCCCTCCGTTTTGGAATCTTCATCATACCTTGAATGTATTTGCGCATATGAAAACCAATTCATCCTTATACCTTGTTCCTTTAAGTTTTGGATCGATTTAAGTTCACCCTTTTCATCCAAGAGTTCCCCATATCTAACTGTTTGTTCCTTCTTATAAGTTATAGGAGAGGAAAATGCTTCAATAGTCGATAACCAAACTGGAATTTTCAAATAACATTGTCTTTTTATCTTCTCCCAGTTTAACCACAAAGACTCCCGTATATAATGTCTTCTAAAATAACCCTGTGTTTTAGTTCCCTTATACCATAAAAAAGCATGCCAGCCCAACAGCAAATCATGACCTTCTAGTGTCAACAATGTAGCCTTTCTTAATGTTATCCATTCCTTGACCCACATCAAACTTGCAGCTTGATAATACAATTCCCAATTAGGCAGGCCAAAACCTCCTCTAATTCTAGCGTCTTGCAAAAGCTTTAGCTTTATTCTCACTTTTTTACCTTGCCATATAAACTTCAAAATGATTTTATTTAAATCTTCAAAATAGTCTTTTCCAAGCCTAATTTGTATTGTTTGAAACAGAAATAGAATTCTGGGTAAAATATTCATCTTAATTGTTGAAATTCTCCCTATTAATGATAATTGCAAGTTTTCCCATTTCTTTAAGTCTGTAGCTATCTGTTGTTTAAGTTTAATATAATTATTCTCTTTTAATGTGCTACATCTTGCTGTCAAATATATCCCCAGATACTTAACCTTATTTGTAACTTGGATTTTCAACAGGTCTGCCAGTTCTTCTCTTTGTCTCAGTAGCATATTCTTTGTCAAAATCTTTGTTTTATCTTTATTTATTTTCAAACCAGCCACCTCACCATATGTCTCTATCTTTTCCAATAACTTTGGAGCTGTTTCTAGTGGATCTTCCAGAATAAAAGCTAAGTCATCAGCAAAATCTTGTAGTTTGAATTCTTCCTTTTTAATTTTCATTTCTTTTATGCTTTTATCATCCCTAATATTTCTATTCAACACTTCCAAAGTCAACACAAATAGCAAAGGAGATAGGGGATTCTTGATG